>CM052019.1:19872500-21122500 GCA_028476575.1 Platygaster robiniae | reverse complement strand
CTTTCTAACGAGCTCGTAGCCTTATCACACAGAGTCAAGGAAAAGATGAACAATCCGAAGCCTATGATACCACTGACACCGGACCAAGAGCGGTCTTGGCGCAATGCTCCAAATTGCCACATCTGCAAGCAGCCGTTCCCGAAGACCGACGAGAAGGGGGGTGGTAGAGTTCGAGACCACTGTCACTTGACGGGGGAGTTTAGAGGAGCCGCACATGGCAAATGTAATCTCCTATACCAAGACGCCCTCACGATTCCCGTAAGTTAACTTTTCAAAAAATTTACTAATCGAATCATGATTTAATTCTTCCTTTTCATTAGTTTATTTCTATTATATTTGAAAATGAATAATCTAAGAAGATGCGATAGAGATATCAGTTATAGAATTTTTTTTCTTTTCAGATCATATTCTATAATTCCTCATTCATTTTTTATCCATATATAAACCTATTTACAGATTCATTCATTTCTTTGTCATTTAAAAATGTATAATTTGAGCAGATTTAAGTGAGTTAACACTCATGAAATTTTTTTTTCATTTCAGATCATATTCCACAACTTGAGTGGGTACGACAGTCACCTTATCGTGAAAAAAATCGCTAAATGCGTCGAGGGACGAGTAAGCGTAATACCACAAACCATGGAGCGATACATTTCCTTCACCAAGAACATCAAGGATGACAAGATCTCACTTCGATTCATCGATTCGTTTCGCTTCATGGCCTCATCCCTCGAGAAGCTGGCTTCTTACTTGGAAGACAAGGCAATTGTGAGAAAAGAATTTACCAACTTCAACGAGCAGCAACTCCAGCTCCTGACCAAGAAGGGAATATTCCCTTACGAATACCTAGATTCGTGGAAAGGTTGGATGAAAGTCAACTGCCGCCCAAGGAGGCCTTTCACAGCACCCTGACTGATGATGACATTTCCGTCATATCGATTACGTCAACTGTTTCTATCACAATACCACAGAGTACCGCACACATCATCTTTTTCGATCACACTTACACGAAATACAGACAATCAGACAAAAAAAATTAGCGCTAAATCCATCCAACAACAAAAGGTATATTTTACCAAACACAACGGATACTTTGGCACACGGCCATTATAAAATTGGTAATTTTGAAATGCAGGTAAATGAATAGGTTTATTGACCATGAAAGTCATGAGTTTGGTAAGATGAATATCTTATAGGTAAATACTAGATATACACGTTTCACAACTATTTTGTATACTTTAACACTGGAAAGCAAATTGCTTTAACATATGTATGTAACGTCGAAGCATCCGACAACGTATTGAGTCATAGCCCAGCCGTACAAATCGTTTACGTCATAATACATAATAAATGTTCTGTCTTCTTAGGGGTCGTAGTCGCTGTATGGATTGTTGGCACGTGTATAACGGTTGCTGCATTGGCTGACTCCACCTCGGATACCACGTTCAACGAAAAGGAGTTGGTCGATGTCAGTGAGAAGTTGGAGCTCGTTTCCGGTATGTTGTAGCATCGCATCCCAGCTAAATCCTGGTAGCGTGTAGTAATGTGCCGGATCCAAGTTGTACACTCGCAAACAGCTCGCTCGAAAATTCTCAAAGACGTCCGCCAGGAAAAGAACATCCGTCTTGAGATAAAGATCTGAGTTGTCACCTAACGTCTGGATATCGAAATTGCTCCACACTGCCTGGGCATGACTGAAATCATAAAAATAAAAAATTGTATTCAATTTATCATAATGGTTATTTTCTTGAAAAAATTGAAAGTTTTGCTTACCAGTAGTCATTGACGGAAATGTCATCATCAGTCAGGGTGCTGTGAAAGGCCTCCTTGGGCGGCAGTTGACTTTCATCCAACCTTTCCACGAATCTAGGTATTCGTAAGGGAATATTCCCTTCTTGGTCAGGAGCTGGAGTTGCTGCTCGTTGAAGTTGGTAAATTCTTTTCTCACAATTGCCTTGTCTTCCAAGTAAGAAGCCAGCTTCTCGAGGGATGAGGCCATGAAGCGAAACGAATCGATGAATCGAAGTGAGATCTTGTCATCCTTGATGTTCTTGGTGAAGGAAATGTATCGCTCCATGGTTTGTGGTATTACGCTTACTCGTCCCTCGACGCATTTAGCGATTTTTTTCACGATAAGGTGACTGTCGTACCCACTCAAGTTGTGGAATATGATCTGAAATGAAAAAAAAATTTCATGAGTGTTAACTCACTTAAATCTGCTCAAATTATACATTTTTAAATGACAAAGAAATGAATGAATCTGTAAATAGGTTTATATATGGATAAAAAATGAATGAGGAATTATAGAATATGATCTGAAAAGAAAAAAAATTCTATAACTGATATCTCTATCGCATCTTCTTAGATTATTCATTTTCAAATATAATAGAAATAAACTAATGAAAAGGAAGAATTAAATCATGATTCGATTAGTAAATTTTTTGAAAAGTTAACTTACGGGAATCGTGAGGGCGTCTTGGTATAGGAGATTACATTTGCCATGTGCGGCTCCTCTAAACTCCCCCGTCAAGTGACAGTGGTCTCGAACTCTACCACCCCCCTTCTCGTCGGTCTTCGGGAACGGCTGCTTGCAGATGTGGCAATTTGGAGCATTGCGCCAAGACCGCTCTTGGTCCGGTGTCAGTGGTATCATAGGCTTCGGATTGTTCATCTTTTCCTTGACTCTGTGTGATAAGGCTACGAGCTCGTTAGAAAGCCATTGCGCTGGATCATATCCTCGAAAGCTCTTGTATAGGGATTGGTTCTCGTCGTAACTACATTTTATGTAATACCCTACACTGCACACCTCGTGAATTTGAACGACTTTGGTATTTTCTTGACTTTGAGAATTAAGTTTTTTGAGAATACATTCAAAGTCCGCATACACAACATACGGCACTTTAAGATTGTTTTTATGATTGGAAAACTTAATTTTATCTTTCCCCTCTTTTGGTAACTGAACACTGCATTTATTTATTTTTCGACGGTCAGTTTCATGAAAAGTTAACTTCTCTTCAGTTCGAAAATGATGCAAGCATCTATCGCAAATGTGATGTTTGCTGTTAGTTTTAGAAAGTTGATTCAATACCAAGCGAGAAAGGTTTTTGATCCAAACGTAATGGAATACCAGGGGTTCGCATTCACTTTCATCTACATCGCCATCTTCATCGGTATAATAGTTTTGTATGAGAAGAAGATTGGCGTGTTTATCTTTTTTATGGTCAGTCACATGGATCGATGCGACGATAAAGTCATTTTTCTTCTTCTCTAACACATACACATTCACTGACACATCATTTTGTTTCTCAAAGACTTTCACTTGTTTTGGCACGAACGGAAACGAGAGTCCATGAAAGTTAAGTTCTCCGTCGTATTTCTGATAGTTGTAGAGACGATCTACATGTCTCCCAACTGGATGTAGCGCTGAAAGGATGGCCCATTTGAAACACTCATCATCAAAGTTTTTAACATTGACACAGGCCCGTCTTCTTCTGATGACTTCTGGGAGTTCTACGTAGGAGCTGCCACGCATCGGGTTATATTTATTCATATGAATGGCTAGGCTGAAAATTCTTCGGAGTGTCCATCCAGAGTCTTTGTGTTGGAATTCCTCCATATCTCGAGGCAGGCGATGCTGGACGCGTTGGAGATACCACTGCGACAAGTCCGTTGTCCTCATGATTGGATACGTTTTGGTGAAAAAGCTTTTCACTTCAGTCACTTCTTCTCCGTCTTTGACGATAGTGAACTCGGCATCGAGTACAGCATTCACTTTTAGGGCATTTTGACGCTGGAGAACTTCCTCGATCTTGTCGACGAAGATGGTTCGTGCCTCCTCCAGGAAGCCGTGAATATCCAAGTGATGTTTATTCACAATGAGTCCGGTTTCAAGGTTGCGATTGAATGCCGTTTTGACATCTTCCCAGGAGGTTCCTAGGTCCCCACCACTCACTAGGTATCCACTCAACTCGCGAATATTATATATATATAATATAAATATATATATATATAAATATAATCGCGTAAATGTATAATAATACGACTACACTGAAGTTTCAGTTCGGGTCTACACTTTAAGCCAAACTCTGACAGTTCCCGGATGCACGCGTCAGCATCCTCAATCAAGGCCGCGGCCTCGAGAGGATTGACAGGTCGCGAAGCGAGAAGTTGTCGTTGGCGACGCACTACTTCTTTAGCACCGTTAATAGCCATTTCTAGACTGAGACGCGCGCTTGAAAAATTCTATATTGATATTAACTGACACTGGTACAACTAGTGAAATCTTTTTCGTTGTCGCGCTACAATGTTAAATCGTTCGAATGATTCCCTTCCTCTTCAAAAATGCCTATAGAACTGTAACCGTCATCGTTAATCTGAAAGCGTAGTCGAGTTTTATATTTCAAAATTTAAAACGCTATAGCTTTCAAAGTCAAACAGATAAATTTTTTTTAATTGAACGTGAATGATATTTTCAACAAAGTAGTGAAAAATTTTGTACACTGTTGCTAATTGTTTCGAATGAGTGTATGATAAATCATTAGTGAGAAGTATATAAAAAATATTTAATGTCGTTGATTTCTAGTTCAAGTTCTGGAATATCGAATGTTCGACAGAATTTTTCAAGAAAATTATCTGGAACGACTATACTGATTAGAGCATCAAGACAAACTGATTCATATTTTTCATCAAGAAAAATTTTCGATACTTGATATAACTTTATGATTGTATCAACAGAAACATTGGTAAGATCATGTTCGCAAGCATACAACCATTTCAGAAATATTTTTATCGCTTTGTCAGAAAAATCTCTAATGAAAATTCGATTCTCGAGCACTTCTTTCCATGAATGACTGAAAAGTGTTTCAAAATAGATATTCCTTGCTGATAAAATACATTTATGAACTTTGAATTCACGATTCGGGGTAATTATTGTAAAATCACTGAGGTTCTCAATGTACAGTAACTTTTTAAAGCTTTTCAAAAATGACGAATGATGTTGATCTGAAGAACGATAATCAAAAAACGTTCGCGGTAGTATATGATAAGAAATTTCAACTTGAAGCTGGATCAGATTATTGCAACCATTGGAATATTTTTCACTAATCAAATCACTTTCTAAATTTCCTGGATGAAATACATACTTGTACTGCGTGCGATAATCATTGATTACGGAAGAGACAATAACCAAAATGCGCGAGTATTGATTATGATAATGCAGGCTGGTTTGGCGACAATGAAGGGTAGGCTGTACTTTATTTTCTTTCACTTTTTTCACTGATACGCGAAACGCGAAACCAACATTAAAAATTTCTTCCAAAAACGCTTCCTCGCCAACTTTTTTCAAATCAAACTTTTCAGAAAAATTGATTGGTGCCATCATCGAAACATTTCAAAATGTTTAAAAACTTTTACGCTATGATATCACAGTATCATGTCGTATATAAATGTCATCTTTGTTACAAAAAAAACTTTTCTGTCAGTATTCCAAATGTTTCTAAAATATGAATTATGCCTAAACCTGACACGAACTAATTATTTTAAAAAAAGTTTTACAAATCACTGTTAAAGTTACACCGTTCCGCGGCCGTTTCTTTTTTTTTTTTTTAGTTTAATGATTCGCGACACTCTCGAGAATAACTACGAACGTTTCAAAATTCAGTTTGTATCTGCCCGGAATCGCCTGAGTACCAGCTTTTATATATTCTCCTATTGATGGTATCGCGGTAGAAACTTCTGGATTATTTCAATAAAAAAAGATTATTCAGAGTTAGGTGCTCTGAACAGAATAAAAATATTTCGTAGAATGATACGTAATAGTCAAAAACAAGTGCCGCCATCCTCAACAAATCTTTCGACATGGTATGCATTAGGACAAAACAAATTTGAAAGAAAAAAAGAGAAGAAAAAAATTAGGCAAACAAGATTATTCAAAGTATGGTGAGAGTGTTCGAAAAAATATAAACACATTTTCGTAGAATGATACCTAATAGTCAAAAACAAGTCTCTACACGCTCGATCATGACTACGAGAGTTTTCAATTTTTATTAGCATCTTCCCGGAAGTGTCGGAGCGCTGGCTTTTTTCTATTTTGCTATTTATCATACCGTGAGAGTGAAAGATTCTCGAACATATAGAAGCTTGAAGAATGTTTCGATGCATAATGGATTAGGACTTAAATGATTTGTTCAAAAGGAAGACGGAAAATGAAAAACTGGGAAAGTGATAAAAAAAAAAAATACATAAAAAATTTTATTCAAAGTTAGGCGCGGGTGCTCTGAATAGAATAAAAATATTTCGTAGAATGATACGTAATAGTCAAAAACAAGTCTCTGCACGCTCGATCATGACTACGAGAGTTTCCAATTTCTATTAGCATCTTCCTGTAAGTGTCGGAACGCTACCTTTTATCTAAAGCAACGACGAAAAATAAAAAATACAGATTTCTTAGGGTTGAGTAATTCAGCCCGAAATAATGAATATTCCGTAAAGTAATACGTAACATCCAAACACTTTTGTCGAATATTGTATGCTAGAAAAAACTTTTACGCACTAAAAATTATATCATCGTTTGTTTGTTTTTTTTTTTGAGTTTACGTTACATGAAATGTGAAAATCTACGCGTGTCGAAACCTGTCGAATCGCGTATCTTTCAAAACTTTCCCTTCTGCTCCCACTACCACCTTACGTAAGTCCATCCGCCTACGTATTTGGATGACTCCCGAAAATGATCTAGTAGGCAACAGAGCTTCGACGTGAAAGGACGCGTGATCGTTCAAGCGTCCTGGAAACGGGGAGACCCTCGAAAATGCGGATGTTGCATCCCGCGGAAAACCCGCGAAAACCCCGCGAAAACTCGCGAAAGGGTTAAACCGCGGAAAACTCGCGAAAAACTGCGGAAACTCGCGAAAACTGCGGAAACCCGCGAAAAACCGCGGAAGGGGTGGGAGATGGGGGATGGGGGTGGAAAACCGCGAAAAGGGGTGGGTTATGGGGGGTGGATGCCGCCAAAATGGGTGGGGGGTGGGGCGGGGTCTGAGGGTGACCAATCAGAGAAGGGGTGGGGGAAAGAGGCGGGGCCTGGGTGGGTCACGTGATGGGAGGAGGAGTGGGGGGCTCCGATACCCGCTTAGCTCATCTACTTTGATTCATTGAATGTATAATTAAATAAATAACGATCATAATAATAGTTATTTTGATGAATTTGTTATTTAATAGGTGAATAATTATATAAAATTTGAATCATCATTTCTTATATAAATTTAACAAATATTTTGTCATTATTTTTATTATCAAAATTTTATATTATTTTAAATATTAGATACAGTTTTGTAATAATTTCCTGTATTCATTAGTTTATCATTTTATAAATAATGTTTTAATTTGTAAAGCAATTCAAATTTTTTCATCCATTGATACATTATTTAGTGATTGGAAATGAATTAATGTAAAATATAGTGAGGATGTGAACATTTCAAAACATATTTTTACGATGCATGTAATTATAATTTACTCATTTTATATATTTTGATAATTCAAATTAGAAAACTGATTCGTGAATGAAAAACTGCATATAAATTGAAAATTATATGGTTTTTTTCATAATAAATTAACCTCATTTAAAAACTGAATCATTTTCTCGCTACACTTTTTTTCGCTAATTTCAAGATTCAAAAATTTGATAATTCATTTGTCAAATAATAGAATCTATTAATTTTTTTTCAAATTCTTCATAAAAAATAATGAGTAAAATTTAATAAAATCAATAATTCCAGAAATAAATTAATTATAAATATTTGAGACAGTAAAATTATTTCATGATAAAGTTATTCATATTTGAGAAAAGTCAAACTTTTTTCCGTGAATAAAAATCTTGTATAACCTTTAATTAGAACCATCATTTTGTCCAAGGATAACAAAAATTTTATTTTGTTATAATAATAGAAAATTTAACTGGTATAATCAATACGTTTTCCAATTACGTAGAATAATCTTCAAACCAATTTGCCGGTTTAATATCAAACAGCAAGCTTGTTTAGAACATCACGCTGTATGCTAATAAAATATAATTTTTAGCCTCATGAAATTTAATCAACAGAAAGTCACATTATTATGTCAGCTGAAGTAGTTGAATTGCTGCATCCTCCATTCACACGACCGGTGTGCAAACCCAAACCTGGACTCGCTTTTGAAACGAAAGATGACTTTTTATTGTATTTGCGTGCTTACATGAATGATGTAAAGTACGTTTTTACAATTCGCCGATCAAACTCTCTTGCTGCGAAAAAAGCAAGAAGTCTTACAGAAAAAGAAAAACTTATTCACTATTACAGTGTTACATTCGGTTGCAAACATGGTTCTGCCCAACACAAAGTGTCATCTACAGGGTCAAGAACTAGCAGGTAGTCTGCAGCTAAGGAATTTGGTTATTGATGTACAGTACATACGTATATTCGAGATGTAATTGCACTTAAAGAGATATGTAAAATACATATGTATGTAACACAATAACTTATTCTGTGCGTGATAAGAATTTTCAATGGAACGCATTCACATATTTCTGATAAACTTGAGGTTTATTTTCTGTCGCAAAGAATTCGAAACGATTTTTTTTGTACTCTGGAAATATTTTTGTTTAATATAGCACTGGAAAACTTGGATGTTCAGCTTATATTGCGGTTCATATATCACCAAACGAGGAAAAGCTTGTGATCAGAGATGTTGACTTGGAACACAATAAAGCGCATGACATATGTATGATCTCGGAAAGAAAATATTGAAAAATGAAGTTCTTTTGATTTTTAATGAAAAATGGCGACATTTATAGAGATTTTTAGTTAGACACTCGCAGATTTTTGTTTAAAAATCGAAAACCTGCAACGTTAGCTAAATTTGATGATAAGAATTTAAAAATTTGGAAAAATTCATAAGAGTGTGGTTTTTAAATCTTAAAATCAAGGGTGCAAGGAAAAAAAATCAAGAAAATAAACAAAATTTCATATTCTAAACTCCTATTTATTCACATTTATCCATATCGATCCTCAATCGATATGGGAGGTGGATGCCGCCAAAATGGGTGGGGGGTGGGGCGGGGTCTGGGGGTGACCAATCAGAGAAGGGGTGGTGGAAAGGGGCGGGGTGGGGCGACTAATCATAGGGGGTGGGGGAGGGATGACCAATCAGAGAAGGGGTAGGGGAAAGAGGCGGGGCCTGGGTGGGTCACGTGATGGGAGGAGGAGTGGGGGGGGTCCGATACCCGCTTAGCTCATCTACTAATCAATCAAAAAAGTAGAAGAACAATTTTCTGAAAAATGTAATAATTATTGTATTTATTATTTATTTCTGAAAGGTTTCAGAATTTCCACCCTAGGGCCTAGCAAACGTGCTCTCAATGTTCCATTTACAAACGATCAACGCAGGTATACTAAAGTTCTGAAAAATATAGGCCAAACTCTTTTGCTTTTTTCAATCCTCTAATTTTATGTAATAGTGCCAATTTATCGACACCAACTTCTGGTTTGCCATAATCAACGACTTACCACATCAATACGGAAATTCGCAAGATATCTCAAATAGAATTGTATAATTTCGAAGCAATCAAATTTTTTTACATTTTCAGATACGAGATATAATTGCATTATCTTGATTCTTTGTCTTACAATTAGTGTTATGACAATAACTGCACAAGTGTTGTATCTGACTGTATATATATATATATATATATATATACAGTCATATTGAATATATCCAACTGCAGTATCTGACAGAGTGGGGCAGAGTGGGGTAAATACCTGGACCATAAAGATATGGAGAAAATCCAGCTGGGATTATCGAAAAATGTCCGAAAAATGTGAAATATACTCACACCGAGTGTCATAATTGTGTATTTGTGCAATATTTATTATATTATAATATATGTGTAGTTATTATTTTTCGGCTTAAATAACTTTTTTAATTTTGAGTTTTTTGAAAAATGGCAAAGGGAAAAAAGTCTTAGAATTTCATCAGGAATACATGGTTTTTCTATGTAACGGGGATTCCGGATCACCCTGTATAAATTTATATATTTTATTTATAATTATATTATATGTTATTTGTACCATATAATATTATATATTATAATATAATTATATTTCATAATAAAATTTTATTTTATTTTCATAATAAAATTTTATTTCCTAAAAGAAAAATCAGTAATTCTCGAAAGTGAAGGAGGGCTTACTTAATTGGAATAAAAACTCGATGGTTGACTATAAATCTACGATCTAAAAATGACTAATAATCTAGATCGTACAATTAATAGAATCAAAAAACTATATGATTAGGAAAAAATTATTATCTTAGCTTAGATTAAGATATGTAACAATATTTAACTAATGCAAGGCATTATATTATGCCTGGTCTACAATGGTCGCAACGCAAGATGACTTTCTCACTTCTACCTTCTTTTGCCGTGCTATCGTCATCTCTTTCTAACGAGCATTGCACAACTATTGTAGACCAGGCTGGACCAGGCTTTAAACAGGGGCGTCGATACGTGTCGTGCGTCCTTTTCTTACGTCGCCTTTGAGTGCGAGCATTAGACAAAGGCAGGCGTAGAACGCAGAGAGAGTTTGTCTCCTTTTTCCATCTTTCTCTAATGCTCGCGCTCAGAAGCACCTCAGAGGCGACGTATGAAAAGGACAGACGACACGTGCCAAAGTTTCCGATTAAACTTACGCTGAGAGTTTTTACTGCTTTGTAATAATATTTTAAAAAAACAAAAGACAAACGATATCTTTCGTGTTTTGTCTTGAAAAAGACAGCATTCAAATCGATTCAAACAACGGCGATCAACAGTGTTCAAAAGCTGTTAAATAAACATTTATACTGTATATACCGATTGATACCGATCAACAATATTGTTTGAAGGAAATTTTCGACTCATCACTTTATTTATACTCAAAAAGAAAGAATTTTTGGTGCGACTTGATTCCATGACATCATACAGTAAATTGATATTAGTATTTTTATCAATGCTCCTTTTTACAAGATGGTTAGAAAATATGTTTGAAAGCAGAATCATTCCTTTTCAGCATTTTTCGATAAAATCCTCCGCCCGCTGTAGAAGTGTATGTGAAAAATGGGTATTTCGTCTAATACATAATGAACCAACAGTTGCTATTTAAGACCAAGGGGAACCCAAGAGCCCAAAAACATCGTAATTAAATGCGTTTTTGTTTGTACTTTTTTCAAGTGGTAAATGTTAATAGGTATTACTTCTGTCAAAAATGGCAAAAAAATATGTAATTTTTTTTCTGAAAAGATAAAATTTTTACCAAAAATGAAAAAAAATTAGGGGAAAAGTATTTTTCAAGTTTTAAAAAAAAGTAGCTCAAGAAACCTTGCCTTAAACAAAATTCCGTTTTTCTTGTACTTTTCCTCCCTTTTACTTCTAATGCTACTCTTATACTTTTAATAAGATTTTAGAAACTTCAAAAGTTTTCTAAATTTATTTCTGTAGGTCAAAAAATACAACACAAATTCTTTTCTAGTTAAGAAATTTCAAAACTCGTAATTTCGCAATTCTAAGTGCCAATTTCAAGTGATTTTATTATTTTTCATTCAATTCATTTGATTCCTTACCTCTTTAATAAATGATTTTTCACAGTGATTTCTTGGCAAACGATATTGTTTTGGCATTGTTGAACTTCCTGAAAAGAAATTTTTTTACAAAGTAAAACATTTTTTTCATATGAAAATTTTATGTATATTGTCATTTTAAACAAAATATTCATGAATTAAAGTCAATTTTTGTAAATCAGTTTTATTAGGTAATTTTTTAAAAATTTTTATCTGTCTTTTGAATAAATTTTTACTTAATTTTGTAAGTTTTCAGTTACAGTGTATCGAGAATATTCATCAAACGTCTTTTTTATTGATAACGTTTTTGATATAAAATAAACAATGATTTCGTAATGTGTGAAAAATAATAAAAATCCAAAAATATGATACTTTTCTTGATCCAAAAATTTTAGATCAAATTTTCATAAATACATTAACCATGAAAATGACACTTTCGTGGGAGTTTCAATTTTTTTCGATAATGCATTCTACGAATAAAATACTTTTCTATATCTTGAAAAAAATTCGAAGCTTTTTTATTTGTATTTTACCAAGCGTTGATTTCTGTGATTTAAAGTATAAATAAATAGTTGCTATATTGTGATCATAGTGTCACATTTTAGTAATAAATCATAAAATATTGATCGATTGCTGCCTTTGACTAGTTCCTACCATTTTTGGGTCCCAAGCTCTCAAAAATCTGAATCTGCGTTCTGATAAGATGTTGATCAAATGATTTTTGTTTATTGCATTACGTTTCAGAAAAAATAACTTTTTGAATCAAAATGTTTCAAATAATAATAATTCTTTTGTCTATTTGAAAATGATCCAGAAGAAACCACCAACATCAATGAGTAATAATGCGTCCCTAAAAATAATTATACAAAGTTATCAAAAGCTAAATAAAGTCATGTTTTTGTTTGAGTTGATGCTTGAAAAGATGTAAACATGAAACATGATGCTTACCACGTAATAACATAACTCAATTTTATTACTACTTATTACAAAGTTTACTAGATTTGTGAGGGATAAAAAAAATTCCAATCGAACTGTAACAAAAATTCTAAATAATCAATTTAATGAATACATTTCTTAGGGAGCGCAAATGATTTTATCTATTCATTATTCAATAATACTCATATATATAGTATAATAGTGATAATTTATATGATTTGATGATATAATAATAAGTTAAATGAAAATTATTGAATTGAATCAAAGTTCTAATAAACTGAATACAAAATATACATAAAACACAGTCAGGAACAGTGAAGAAGAACTAAAGTAAGCAAAAAAGAAAGTTGCTTGACTTATCTCATTTCATTACAGCTCATCTGGCGGAGCCTTTATTATTTTTTCTTGTTAGCAATAGCAATGAAACGAATCCATCCAGTAACTTGCTAGCTATGCTTGCAAAAAGATACTGCAGAAATAATTAGGAAAATGCAATAGCTCTATGGAGCTTCTGCTTTTTGTCTGTTGTCACTGGTTATCTTGTTGGATTCAGTTGCATTGTTGTCGATGGTCACTGATCAAAACATAATAGAAAATAGCGGTAGTCATCATAAGCGCAAAGCGCCCCTTTTTTCCGATCAAAAGCGCCAACTCAAATCGATCAAAAGCGCCAACTCAAATCGATCAAAAGCGCCAATTTAAATCGATCTGAAGCGACAATTCAAAACGATCAAATGCGCCAGTGACACAAATAAGCTTTCAAAGACCGAAACGACTTTTCACCTTCTCTGTTTACAAACATTGTTTATTTTTTTCTGTGCTTCATACAAGCGAAGTTATTCCAATTTTCAATATACAAGCGGTTACAGATTTTCTATATACATACAAAGTCTAGTCTGAAATTCTGATTTTTCACAGGGGAACCGGCAACATTTTCATACCAATATTACTGAGATATTCGATAATCGTCAATTGCCCATTGTCAAATTTTTCGCGGTGCTGTTCCAAGAACGATTCTGTATCTTCTAATCTTTTGTCTTTTCTTTTTTTTTTTCGGACAGCTTATTTTCAAATATTCTGTAGATTGAATTTTTCTCAAAACTTCAATGCACACATGAACGCTAGGCTTTGGTGAATAAAAATTATCTTTTAGGTGTCGATGAAATGATTCTGTCCCGTTCGTTGTTCTTGGACAATTTCGCGATGGCATCCGTGCCCACAGTTCTGGCGGAAAAGAACAATCTCGTTCGATATAATTCGAGAGGGCATAATCGCTGAATTTAACCAGATCAGAATTATCGGGCATAATAGACATTAAATCTAAAAATGCAGCTTCAATTTCATCGTCATTTAAATAAGGCACACCGAAGAACATTTTTAACCATTTTCTTTCATCTGTGTTCTCGCGATATACGAGGAGGGACCCAAAAGTAACGGGAATTGTGTTACAACTTTTTTATTGACAAATTTTTTCACACACAATTTTTATCACCTTCAAAGTAACCCCCATTGACTGTAATACACTTGTTCAATCTTTTTTTCCAGTGTTCAAAACAGTTCTGAAATTCATTTTTTTCAATGTTTTTTAAACCTTCCAGCGATTTTTGTTTCACTTCTTCTACAGTCCCAGAACGTTTTTCTTTCATGTCCCTTTTGAGTCTAGGGAACGAAAAAAAGTCACAGGGGGCAAGGTCCGGTGAATAGGTGGGGTGAACAATCGGTGTCATGCCGTTTTTGGTCAAAAATTTCTTCACGGACAGCGCTGTGTGGGCAGGTGCATTGTCGTGGTGGAAGAACCAATCTTCTGTGCGCCAAAGATCCACTCTTTTCTTCCGGATGTTCTCCCTCAACCTTTTCAAAACCTCCAAGTAGAAGTGTTGGTTGACCGTTTGGCCTGGAGGAACAAATTCTGCGTGCACAATACCTCTGCAATCGAAGAAACAAATGAGCAATGTCTTGATGTTGGACTTCACTTGGCGTGCCTTTTTTGGCGAGAGAGGTGTCTTCCATTGGCTTGATTGCTGCTTTGTTTCGGGGTCGTAGCCATAGCACCATGATTCATCGCCAGTTATAACCTTGAGAAAAAAATCTGGGTCTTCATCCAACTGATTTTGCAGCTCAAGACAGGCCTGAAGTCGACGCTCCTTTTGATCGTCGGAGAGAAGGCGAGGAACAAATTTGGCTGCAATCCTCCTCATGCTCAAATCTTCAGTTAAAATCCTCTGAATTGAACTCCATGACAATCCAGACATCTCACAAAGTTGATCGATGGTTCGGCGACGGTCTTCATGAACAAGAGTGTTGATTTTTTCAATGTTTTCGTCCGCTCTTGAAGTCGAGGGGTGCCCAGAACGAGGTTGGTCTTCTATTGACATCTCTTCATTCTTGAAACGCGAAAACCAGTCGTACACACGCGTTTTACTCAAAGCATTATCCCCATAAGCTGTTTTCAGCATCACAAGGGTTTCCGCGGGTGTTTTTCCTAACAAAAAACAAAATTTTACAGCCGCGCGTTGCTCTCCGCACTCAGCCATTTCACGTTTTCGCCGAAACGGAAAAAGTCGTTTCACTAGAAAAATTCTTACGGACGAACGAATGCACTCACAGCAAATGAACTTTGCACACTGACTTGGGAGAGTAGCAGCTTGGAAGAGAACCAGTGGAGAACCCGATCCCCCCCTCCGCGGTCCCCCCACCACCTAATTCCCGTTACTTTTGGGTCCCCCCTCGTAGTTTAGACAGTCCGACTTGCAAAATTATCTGGTACCAACTTTGACCCAGGTGGAATCTGCAACCCCTAATGCGTATGGTATCGCCAAAAAAATCTTGCGCTGCTTCATGGGCGGCCTTCTCAAAATCGACGAGTAAAATTTTTGGATTTAATGGATGTCCTGAAAGAACTTTGCCATGTAGACTTGTTTTTTCATACGCATTAAAATTTAGAATCGTCAAAATATACCTGCTGAAAACTGTATGTGCGTCCACATGTTTTTATAAGTTGTTTTTGTTTTGTCTGGTAGAAAGCAGTAAACTAGCTGATGATAAGTGCTATCACAATACAAATGAATCGTGTACAGCTGTGTGAAAAATCTTGGACTTGTGTAAAATGTTCCATCAGCTAATATAATCTCTCCAAACTCGATAAGCATTTTCAAATTGGTTTTGCATGTCAGTATGACAATGTCATCGAAAACATGACAAAATAGCTCTGAACGATTGGTGCATATGTTCATCTCACGCAATTGAGTAAGAGCTTCATCTCGAGATTTTGGATGACAGGGTAAGATTTTTCTTCGCGTTCTGTACAGAGATTGACGAATATCGTCCACATCAGAAGCCTTCATGTTTTCATTTGCACTCCTGTTTAATTCAACAGTGATAAGTTTTCTTGGTCTCAAAGATAGGTCTTCTTCCGCCTTTCGTTTACATGCGTTTTTAAGAACGTGCTTCTCAACGGATCCGTTTGAAACAGGATCGTGGTAATGATCATTAGGCAAGCTTCTCACTTGCGTTACGTTTTGATCGGTTTGTAATCACACAGAACAACCGCGGACAGTGCAACGCCACGAAATATTGCTTTCCGCAGTGAATCCGACTTTTCAATACTTATAATTTTTGTACATAACACATTGGTTACCTTTATTTGTGAGGGTCACTATTAAATCCGACATGGCTCTGAACCCTTCAAACGACCAGATAAAACTGCAGGTTCAAGCAAAGCGTTCGATGCCGACAATTTAGATAATTCAACATAGAATAAGGTAACATACATACAAAAATCGCTTGTGATGGGAAATTCAAAATGTGTTTTCATAATAAGACAGACGAAGATAAGAGAAATTTCATTGTTTTGTACACAATTGATTTGTAATCATTGATAATACGTACATTGATAACCACATCGAAAACAATGAATTGTGCAAAACATTTGAAACCTGATTGCACTTTTGTTTATATACTTCAATTATTTGACTTAAATAATTCCATACATTTATTCTGTCGTTTTTTTCAATTAACTCATCACTCTCACTTTTAGCGCTTCTCATCGTTTCAATTTGGCGCTTTTGATCAGATCATTTTGGCGCTTTTGATCGGTTCATTTTGGCGCTTTTGATATACCTAAAAAATGGCCGTTTGGCGCTTTTGATATGCAGCCGAAAATAGAAGTCAGCTGATTTGCTCTGTTTCACTCTCTCTAGTGGCATAACTACTGAGTTGTTGCTTCGAAACTTTTGAATCATATATTTATTTATATTAATCATTAACATTATTTATTATTGATTTTTAAATAAGTCAAAATGTTACCCCAGTGATTTTGGTCCTTAAAAAACCTTATAAGAAAATGAAATTTCTTATAAAAATAATTAAAATAATAAAAAATAATTATAATCTTCATTATTTCTTTTGCTGCAAAATCTTATAAAATTTTTTTTTTATAAAAATTGATCGAAATATTCTCATAAGAAATTTTAGTTTCTTATGAAGTTTTTATAAGATCACCTTATAATAAATCGAATTTTCATAATTAATTTCATTTTCTTATGAGGTTTTTACAAGGATCAAAATCACTAGGGTAATAATTTAGTTTCATAAATGAAGATTCCAGAAAAGTGTTTCAACATTTTTTGTATTCTGAATTTTTTTTAATTAATCATAAACAATTGTGATTTTTTCAAAATGTGCACATGCTTTCTCTGAGGAAAAAAGTGAAAACATTCCTAAATTAAAATTTTTTTGGATTGTTTAAAAAAATGTCAGAAAATTGTTATTTTTTAGTAATTTAACTGAAAAAGAATTTTAGCCTATACAATAGTGACCAAGAATTTTTTTTAAATTTTTAAATTCAATCTAAAATTTGATAATCCGTTAATATGAGAAATGTTGATATGCCCTCGTACTCACTTCACTACCTAGATATGTAGAAAACTTACATTTTCACACACTTTCACTAGTTAGGTTTAAACATTGTTTATTATACGAAAACCAAAATTAAACAATTCTTTCAGGGTACAAATAATAATTTTTTCGTTGGACCAAAATTCAGGTCCCACAAGGAACTAACTGAATTCCAAAAAAATAATGAAAGATCGCATAACTGTTGCCTTGCTATAAGATCGAGCAAAATTTACGACCTGGCAAAAAGATGCTGAAAAAGCAAAAAGAACCATTCTACCATTGTAAATGTTCTTGGAAAGCTCGGAATAAGCCCGGAATCTCGGGCAATAATAATGTGAAATAGCACTGACAACTAGTATGAATCCGACTGCTCGGGTTTATTAAATGATATACAGTTCTGGTACAACCTTTCACACAACCGCGGACCGACAAGACCTTTCGCGTGTATATCCTTTTCCCAATACTACCACCCCTACAACTCCGCCGCGACCCACCCACACATGCGCGGATCCTCCACCTCGAAACAGTAAACAACACTCCAAAAGGTTGCTGCAGAGGAGAATGCATTCGGGTACAACATCCAGACAAAACCAATGAATTAGATTGTTGTTATCTATTGAAGAAAGTCAACGATGAAGTTAGAGATGAAAGAACATCCAGAATTTTGGATCTGAAATACCACAGTTTAAACTTGATTTATAGTTTCGGAGGCGAAAAAAGGGTCCGAACTAAAATTCGAGGTGTCCGTGAGCGCGATCGAACGTAAGAAGTCAAACATTGTTTTTTTATGAAAAATTTGATAGTCGATCCTCAGTAGAATTTTTCCACTTTCTGTAGCATATGTGTATACCGACTATTTCTTAGATGGTGGCTGTTCATAAATCTCGTGTCCTCCTAGAGAGGAGAGGGGGGGGATTAGATTAAAAGACACGCTTCATGTTAACGCTTATGTATGGTAGAATCGTGACACGAAGGGGGGAGCGGGGGGGGGGTGTAAAAACTCGAAATTAAGATCCCAAGGTTTATGAACTGCCCGATACCGTATTTTTTACCCTTTTAGATAAAAGACACATTACAGCTCACACAGGGTCAGATGTGAAAATAAGCAAAATATGATTGGCACCCATATCTGCTTATGTGTGATAATTAACGCTTCGCACAGTTTCACGTTTCTTCCAAACCATTACTATGAATAAGAAGATTGAAGTATGTGTATAAAGTGACCAAAAAACTAAAATTTTTTTAGGAGTTTGAAAACTGGATGTCCAGTATATGTAAAAATGCAAGTCGAAGAGAAGGAAAGTCAAGCACCGGTCCTTGTGGTCAGCCAATGTCACTTAAAACATTCGAAACACTTGATGGTAAGCACTGCTGTTTTTTTGTTTGTATGGGTATGCATGTCACAGCACAGAATATTTTAATTTCAATCACAAATTCAATAGTAAATTCGTATGTAAAATTACAAGTTTACCTATCATTAACAGTATACGTGCTGTTTTACTGAGCATTTCCCTTATAATTATAAATTTTTAATTTGAATATTCAAAATTTGCAATGTGGATTTCACCAACTTGAATTAATTTAATTAATATTTCATTTCAAGGAGGATCCCAACGGAGAACAGCATCAAAAAGATTTGGTTCGAGAACAGGAGCTTCAAATCAATCAAAGCGGTAACAGTGAAAAAATATCAGCTTTGTACATAAACGAACTTTGATTTTCGAAAAATCGAATCCTCTGACATCAAATTAATTTAAAAATATAAAATAAAACATCGTGTTGCATGTTTCAATAATGCCAATATCGATGAAACATGTAAAGTCTTCGGTTTTTGCTCGGACAGTAATTCTTCGTATCGTTAAAATAGGCATTGTTAAAAATCATAAAATAAAGTAAATATATTCAATTCAAAAATTAACGATTTCAACACATATATATATATATATATATATATATATATATATATATATATATATATTTATGTACGGTCCCACTGAACCCGTAAAATCCCTATTTCTCCTTTTTGTGAAGTTCTTGTGAGCTCACTGAGTTTATGTGTAGATTCTCTGCGAGCTTCTTTTGTGTTAGCTCACAGATTCAGTTTTGATGTAACTCCAACATTATGTTTATAAGAAGATTAAGTCTAGAAGTCATTCACTTGCAGTTTTAAATTATGATAAATTAATGTTAATTTTACTAAATATAATTTCTGTCGTTTTAGAAATTCGTATTCATAATAAACAAAATGTCCAGAAAGTAAACTTGGAAAACATAAAATGAGAATTCACAAAATGTATGATAAAGATGATAAAGCCCCATTACATGGAGCGAGCGACGAGCGACGGCGACAAACCTCAGCGCCGAGCGACGTGGAATATCAATGCGCGCGCATGAAATGCAATTGGTGTTATATATAGTGTGGTGTAGTGTGTAAACAACAACAGTGTCCTGTCAAAACGTGAGAGTCATTTACCGCGGATGAAATTTCATAAATGTGAGTAAAACAAGAGAATCCTTGATATTCAAAAAATTTCTCGAAGTTTAGAAAATTATTTGAAGATTCTAAGATTCTTACATAAACCTTATTAATAAATTTTTTTGAAAAATTATATTTTACAGTTCATTACTAACAGAGTATGGTTGTAATATAAATACGTTTACTAATTCACATATTCGCAAAGTACTTAAAAAAAAACAGTAATATAAGGTGATGAATTTGTCAAATACATCAAATTTTCAATCTTAGTTTACTTTCAAGTGCATCTTCAAAACACAAATGTTTGTATGATTTTATAAATATTATCAAAATATGCTTGATTATTTTTTTTTTCAATCAAGTTCTATAAATTGATTCAAAATTTGTTATTTTATGAACAAGTTGTACATGTCTTACTAAAATTCGGTAACATCTTTATTTTTATTTGAAATATTTAATTGTTCTGAAAAAACCTATATTCTAATGAACTACTCTAATGGAAGGCAATTGTACGACTTGCACTTCATTTCACCATATACTTTCTCGTGTTTTTCTGTATGATTAACTACAACACATCATGTTCTAGAATAAGGACAGAATTCATTTCATTTTTTTGCTTCTTTTATTTTTGTGCTATATGAATTATTAGCAATGAGTTATTTTGTTAGAAGCAAATTTCTCCTTGGTATACAAGTAAAAAAAATGCTGTAAAAAATGTGAATTTTAATTAATATTAAGCATGGAGAAAGGAAAAAAACAATTTTTAACAATTGTGCATGATATGAAAAACAATAAGTATTCTCTTCAAACTTTTATCTTCGTTTGTGAAGAGTAGTATCAAAATCGTTGTTAATTTATTTTTGTCATTCATTTTGTCAGTAATCCTCACAAAATGGAAAGGAAATATGCTCTGTGGGCTCATAAGAACAGCCAACAACTTGAAGAGTGGCACCATCGGAGAAAACAAACTCTACTGTCAGCAGCGCTGTGTCTTTTAACTGTAGTACAGCATCAAAGGGAAAGGAAAATCGATTTCAAAACTACTTGAGGATGTCAACGGTACAATATGAAGAATTATTAAACCTTGTTGGTCCCAAGATTTCTAAACAGGATGCTGTCAGAAAATCTATTTCAGCCCCTGAACGCCTAACATTGACTTTAAGGTATATTCATTCTTTAAACATTGTTTTCAGATTAGTAATACGTTGAAAATTGGAAATGGAATGATGATTGCCACAAAAGGAATCAACATTGACTTGAGGAAAAAAAACTTAAAATTATAATTTTGGAAAATTTGGAGAATTCACGGCTGTGAAAATCCAATGAGATATGCCCATTTGAGAAAACCATAGATTTATCCTGCAAATCTTTATATTGACTTAATAAATAAAAAATGCCAGTTGGAAACTCCCTCCATTTCAACCATGAAATAAGTCAAATGTAACTTTCTAAACAAAATAACCATAAAAAAGTCCAACCACAAACTTTAATTCAAATTAAAAACTGTGTAATTTCCAAAAGAATAAAGTAATAAAATTATAAAATAATAAAGTATAGATTTTAGTCACCATACAATTCTCTTGATTACAAAAAAAGCTCAAAAACGTTTTCAATTGAAGACTGAATTTCCAAAATCCATTAGAGAAATTAGCTGGAAAAATCCATTATTTTTTCTAATGAGTCATGACCAATTGGCATTTTCAACTTGATTTCTTCAGCTGGGTTTATATCGCGAATAAAAAAATATGAACAACTCTTTTATCGAAAAAAATTGAAAATTTAAACGTTTCAAAAATTCCAAATCAAAAAAATTCGAATAACTGGATTATGAATGTAATAATTTGCATGTACATTTCTGCATAAAATTGTTTTTGCGTAAAAAAGAAATAAGACATGTTTAATCAATAAAGTTTTTACTTTTTAGTATTCCTAATAAATGTTAATGTTTCTATGTTTATTGAAGTGTTATTAGAAATTTTTCAATGTGAATTTCATTAATTCTACATGCAAGTGCATGTCATAATGAGAAAAAAAACCTTAATTGTTAATGAGAAAATTTAAACTTAATTTGACAAGTTCTCAATGTTGTGTCGTTAATCAATCAATCGATTGTACTTTTAGGTATCTCGCAACTGGAGATTGCCTAATGTCGATGATGTACCATTACCTAATCTTTGAACCAGCTATATCGGGTATCATTAAAGAAACCTGTACGGCGTTGTGGGACGTTTTGCAGCCTTTGGTCCTAGCATCTTGCAATGAAAATACCTGGAGAGGAGTAGCTGCAGATTTTGAAAGCAATTGGAATTTTCCACACTGCTGTAGAGCTATCGACGGGAGACACATTGAAATTGACGTAAGGAGTAATGCATTTTCTTGAAAGAAATAATTAAAAGTATGAGCAGTTTGTCAGTATTACCAACAAAGAATCTGAAACCTTGTTCTTCCAAAATGATATACCAACATTTCTCAGTTCTGTAGACAAAATATATGAGAATTACAAAAATGTCTATCAATTTTTTTTCTGAAAATTACGTTCACGATTGTCACTTGATCAGAAGAATTATTCTATAATGTTTCCGAACAATTGAATCATCGGATTTAAAAAAAAATCAACTTTAAACAAGGTTAACGAATCTGAAGGTCATGGATATTCGTAGAAAATTATGATTGTTTCGAAATAAACAAAAAATAAGAGTGAATAACAAAAAATAATGGTTAATGTTAGGAAATAATGAGAGAGGTATACCATTAGATACATTAGAAGGTGAGGTACCCTGGCAAGCTGCAGCTGTCTCGGACGCCATGGACCAGGGTTCCCAGTAAAAATCGGGTCCGGCCCGCCATCTGCAGGACGGATTATAGCCAAACTCGCCAACTTTACCCCCACCACGCCGGCCACCACATAGAATTTCACCCACGAAGTTGAAAAAAACTAAATACACACATTTCATGGATCAAAATGATTTATTATGAATTTCACAAATTTTTTATAACTACATAAACAATTTTTTATTAACATCTTTTTCTTTTTCGACGTTTACAAAAATTACCCTAAATTAAAGGGGGAACGAAATCTCAAACTCTTTTAAAATTTCCAACATTTCTTCCATACCATCTTCTTCTACTTGTTTTTCTGGATAGACGACTTTGTACTTAAATTTTTCTATCATCATTTTCGTTGGTACAAAATCCCGGCAACATATTCGTCGTTCAAAAAAATAAAGGCGGATACGCTTCAGCGAGTCAAGCAAAGGAGTTTTCATTCGATTTCTCGATTTAGTCATGACCGCATTCATTACCGAAAAAGCCCGCTCAACGACAGCGTTGCTGGTTGGCAAGCATAAGATTTTCAAAGCATATTCGGCTATTTCCCGAAAAACGTGCACGCCTCCCGCGTTAGTGTACTCGTATACTATAGGCCAAAATTTATAACCGTTTTTCACTGCTTCGGGATCACCCGCGATGGAAACCCAATTAAGATTGAGAATTTTATTCCACTGATTTTCAACATTCCCCATTTTATTTTGTGGCACGTACAAATTCAAAAATGGAAAATTCGCGAAATTCGCCCGTTTAATGGGTCAAGGCAACTGAGTGGAGATATAAGTCGAATTTTTTTTAAATTTTCTAAATGTTTCGGCAAACGCTTGGCAACTTCAGCGCAAAGAGATTTTATATATGATATTTTAGATATGAAAAAGCTTTCGAGTTGAACGAAGCTCTGTCAGATACGGATATTTGATACTCTTGTAGAGCAGTAAAGAACTGAATGCCAAAGTCAGCTTCATGTTCTGACAAAAAAGCTCCTTCATTCTCAACAGCTTCGATAACTACATTAGTATTATTCCTTGTGAGAAAAATCGGTTTCATTATTTTGCGCGCCAAAAGCAAAAATAAATTTTCCAAATCTTCGTAGGCTTTTCCGGGATCGATATTGTTTTGTTTGAAAAGTAAATTAACTTGAATTATTTCCAAAAGCAATGGCTCAAGAAATGTAAGAAATAAGAAATTCATATTGTCATGTAGCATTTGATTCAGTTGTCGGGCCATGTAATTTTTTTCTTTCATTTCAACAAATTCTCTGAAATAAATTTTTAAGTACTTCCATTGTTCTTGAATTATTTTTACACAATTATATCTGCAAAGCCATCTTGTATCAGAAACTTGAACAAATTTATGAAATGCTTTTTTTCGTTAAGTAATAATCTCTTCTTTACTTGATACTGGAATTTTAGAAAGTTCACGATCAATGACCTTTTCATACTCGCATCTTCGAGATGGACTTTTGCTAAAAAAATTATGAATTTCATGGCATAAAAAATCTATACATGCTGGAAGATGCTCTGCAGCTTTTGAACTAGCATTATGCAAAGAGTGACATACACAACGCATTAAAAGTAAATCAGGACAAATATTCTGCTTCAAAAGTGCGAAAACCGAATGATTTTTCCCGCACAAATTGTTCGCCCCATCTGTTCCAATTGACATTAATTTTTTTAAATCAAGTTTGACCTCTTCCACGAAATTTTGTAAATATTGAGTTAATTGAACTGCTTTTGTACCCTCAACGCTAATAATTCCCAAAAATGAAGTTGTGACCTTTTTTTGACTGACGCTGTAATATTTTATACAAACACACAAATACTGGACAACAGAAACCCCGGTTGATTCATCCACAAGAAGGGAAAAGGGCATATCACCAACATCGTTGACGAGTTCTTCGAGCAAAGTTGGCGAAATTACGTGCTTTATGAGATTTCCGCATTTCGTTTGATGGATTCTTAGTTTTCCACCCTCGATTCCCAGCGCGTTGAGAAAATCAAATAAATGGTCTATAGATCTGATGGACGAATGGGCTGCAACGTGCAACGCCAACTTCAGATCCCGGATCTTGTCTGCTTCTGTTCCAACTACTTGAAAACTGTCCGGAAGTTTCGATTGTTTTGGCGGTGGATCATTTCTAGCCATGTAGTCTTTATGGCCTTTTGTTCGAGCGTGTAATTTCAAATCACTGGCGTGAGCTCGCAGAGGTGTTCCGCACGCTTTGCAATAGGCTCTTTGAAATTCGTTCGGATCGGCTGCGCATAACCATCCTACAAATAAAAAAAACACTCGCTATTCCTTTTTTCTCCCACTATAATATGTTTACACTCAAAAAATTGATAGTTAATGACCCGCAATGACATGCCAAACAGTTTTTATTCGTCAGAATTTGGAGGGGGGGGGGTGATGTCCCCCTGTGCCTACGCATCTAAAAATATGTTTTCATTTCTTGCAGCCAGAAAAAAATGAGCCCACGCCCATAATGCCGGAAGTTAACTTGCAGAAAAAAAAACAAAACACAAAATGTTTATTACTCAACACTTGATATTGAACTCGCTAAAATCTTTTGGCAGTATTTTTTCAGGGTCGTTACCCATTATTTTGCGGCATTTTCATCTCCGCAATTTGAAACGATCTTCTTTTGTTTCACGAATTACAAAGATATCTCAATCAATGCCATCCATAGATCCAACACGCAATTTAAGTAGTATTAATTATTTTTTCGCGATGTTCTACAATATCACACTTGTTGGAAAATCTACCGCTTTTATTATTTGGCGGAAAAATGTTATTTTTCCACGTTCTCGAATCAATTGTGCATGAAACAATTTTTCGCAGCTAAAAAAAATCTTTAAATTACTCACCTTTTGCCTAAACTTCTTTTTCCCAACAAGTTTTATATTGACGATCATACTGTTTTTTTGGCATCATCCCTTTTATTCAACGCGCAAAAAAAACTGATTCAACGGCCAGCCATAAAAATGTACGAAGAGCTTCGCTAAAATACCATTTGTTCACAGGCCCGACGAGAGAGGGGGGGAGACGGGGGAAACCCCCCGGGCCCGTGCTCCCAAAAGGGGCCCACTAATCATAGGCAGAAAAATTTTTTTTCGTAATAAAATTGGTTTTTAACTAGCAGATTCAAAAGAATCAGTTTTTTAAAGTAAAGAGTTTGTAATACATTGTAAGTAAAAAAAAAAGTAACAAACAATTCAAGTATTAGTTTCTAAATTTAGCGCTGTTTCAAAACTTGTATGTGTCCCACCATCAAATGTGACGCGGTTTCTAGAAAGGGACCTAAGGACCAAACTCGTTTCGGCTTAGTTTCTAATGCTTTTGAGTCAGATACTGTACCCAACCGGTTTTGGTCCTTAGGTCCCTTTCTAGAAACCGCGTCACAAATGAAGGCATCATTAATGCTTGCTCAGCGCCAGCGGCAGCAAAAAAGGGGCCCCCTAGATTCTTGCCATTCTTGCCATGGCTAACATATACATAATAATATAATGAGTGGCAGAATCCCTTAAGACGACTCGGAAGACATTCACTTTTTGTCCTTCTTCCTCTCAACCAGTTTTCGTTCTACTCGTCTCTCTTGCGCTACAGTAGATTCCAAGTCGTCTTAATTAGGCCGCGATTGCCATCTTTGTTTTGACATTCACACTGACTTTCACAGCTGACACATTGGGCTGTCAATCTGTGGTCAAATCTTTGATACTTTTTCACATTTTCAACTAACAGCGAAGATTGAACATTGAACAAGGAACAATATATGTAGGTAAGTAACAAAATTACTATTCAGATAATCATATTCGTTCGTTTTAGATACTAATGAACATGTTTACGTACATAAATGAAGGGTTATGGCAATGCTAGCCTATCATATACTTCCGTTATGTGGAATTGAGTATTGCGTCAACACATAATAATTAACTTTGAAGGAAAAATTTAGTGATTGATCCACAAAAACAAAACGTTTCAAAAAGCTTGAATCATTTAAGACGACTCAGAAGACTTTCTCATTTCATCCTTCTTCCTTGCAACTGGTTCCCGTTCTACGCGTGTCTCTCGCACTACAGTGGGTTCCGAGTCGTCTTAAAAATCACACTTGGAAATGATAGTCTCATAAAGGCAAAGTTCATGCTTCAAAATTAATAAACAGTTTTAGAAAAAGTTTTAGAAATTTAAGTTATTATTGTTAACAAATTCTTAGAACAAAAAAAAAAAAAAAAAAAAAGGAACACAAATTAGCCGATTTATTCATTGCTCCAGTTTTTTCGTATTGGAAAGCAGATTTTAATTTGTAATTCACATTTCAACTTTCAGATTGAATTTATTATGTTCAAGCATAAGTCTGGGGCCCAAAAGCGCAAAGAACACTTGGAGCGCGAAAAAAAAGAAAAAGAAGGTGCCAAACGACAAAAAATCTTTTTGGATTTGATTTCGGACGGATAAACAGTAATGAAACTTCAGAAAGTACGATCAAACAAATCATAACTTACTCGTTTTTTCCATATTTATCTCATAATTATCAAGTGGTTCATTTTATGAAAATTTGTAAATTATTGTTTAAGACATAATTATTAGAATAGACAGATTTTTTCTTTTAAAAATGTTGGCATTTGAGAAGGTCTGGTGAAATGGATATTTTTAAATAGTAAAAAGATAAATATTTATTGTATAGTTCTAAAATTTTTGCTGTCAAAAATTTAATGATATTCTATAGACAATTAGATAATTTGTTTTTTATTATGACTTTCAGATTTAGGACCTGGTTCCAACATTCTGCCTGAGCCTACAGTAGGAATTGTTCAACAATCCGAAGAAGAAACTTCAGAAGGTACGGTCAAACAAATGATTGCTTTAAATGTATTTCGAGCATAACTTATACAATCAATAGGTTCTTTTGATATTCATCTCACAATTATTAAGTGTTCATGAGTAAAAATTTTTTAATTTAATATTTACTATATAATTATCAAAATAATGTTTTTTTGTTATGGCATTTTAAAAAGTCTGGTAAAAATAAATATTTTGATATAGTAAAAGCATAAATATTTGTTGTATACCTCCAAAATTTTTCTTGTCTTAATTTGAATGATATTTTAGAGACAATTAGATCATTTGTTCCATATTACGGCTTTTAGATCTTGCACCTGGTTCCAAACAAGAAAACAACGTTCCACATGAGCCTCCAGTAAGAAACGAATTAGCAGAAACCTCAAACGATGGTGTACTTGTTCAGCAAGTCAAAGATGGAACACCTGAAATGAGTTACAATCATGGTTCACCTTCGAGGAAGATATCAGAAACTGAAGGATATACGAAAGTCTAAAGAAAATCAAAAGCACCTGAATGATATTGATATAGGCACTATATGCACTGACTTTGTGCACCCCAACGTCGTGAACGACATAATTCGTCGAGGTCACCAAAAATTGCCATCATCTTTTCCTCGTGATCGAAACGATGAGCCATTTTCTTCTTCGCTATTATCAAAAACTTTGCCAAATAGGGAGATCGTGGAACGTGATTGGTTAGTATGGAGTAGACAAATGGATGCTTTTTATTGCTTGCCTTGCCGTTTGTTCAGTACCAACACCTTCAACCGTCCCAAACTTTGCCGCCCGGAAGGATATTCAAAATGCCAAGCTTGGAAAAAACTGTATGACAAATTACCAGGCCATGAAAATAATCAAGATCACATACAGTGCTACATTCAATGGCGCTCATTGCAAACTCGAATTCGTGACGAAACTTCAATCGATACACTTCTCAATGAAAAGATCGCCAGTGAAACTAAAAAATGGCATGCAATTTTACGGCGAATTTTGAGCACCATTTTGTTTCTGGGTGAACGAGGCTTAGCATTCAGAGGTGATAGCAATCTTCTCGGAGAACGGAACAACGGAAATTTTTTGGGCACTTTAGAACTGATCAGCCAATTCGACCCGATACTTCGTGAGCATTTGGAGAAAGTCAGAATTTCTCAACAAGAACACAAACGTTTACAGGTCCATTATCTTTCCGTTGATATTCAAAATGAATTCATTCAAATTTGTTCACAACATGTCCTATCAACCATATTAGAAGAACGAAAAGTTGCCAAATACTTCTCTATCATCGTTGATGCCACGCCTGATTCAAGCCACGTTGAACAAACTACGTTTATTTTGCGGTACCTTCATTTTGACTCGGAGAAGAGGATATTCACAATTCAAGAACGATTCCTGGCTTTTGTCGATTGCAACCAAAAAACTGGCAAGGCGATCGCTGATTTAATTTGTGATACTTTGGAAAAGTACAATATCCCTTTGGAAGACTGCCGAGCACAGGGATACGACAACGGCTCTAATATGAAAGGACCTTACAACGGAGCCCAACGTCACATCCTTGAAAAGAACCCAAACGCTGTTTATTCGCCATGTGCAACGCACAGTCTTAATTTGTGTGGTGTTGACTCTGCAGAAAGCTGTACAGCAGCTATCACTTTCTTCGGAGTTGTTCAAAAATGTTATGTGATTTTTGGGAGCAGTCCACAGCGTTGGGAAATTTTGAAGAAAAGTGTACCTGGTTCCCTTCATAGACTCTCAGATACAAGATGGTCGGCTCGAGTTGAGGGAGTCAAACCTTTTGCGAACCATCATCCAGGATTGAAAAAAGCATTAGAAGGCTTAAATGAACTCACTTTGACAGCAGAAACTCGCAGCGATGTGAACGGCATTCTAAAATATATGAAAAATTTCGAGTGCATTCTGATGTCATCAATTTGGTCAAAAATATTGAAAGCTATCAATGAAAGGAGCATCATTCTCCAAGCCAGGGACGCCACTATCGACATAGAAGTTCAGAACCTTGACAGTTTACTGTCTGACTTGAATCGGATTCGAAGCCAATGGGATCAAATTTTAAATGAATGCAAAACAGTCGCCATTGCATTGGAAATTTCACCAACGTTCCCTCACACCCGGAAAAGAAAACTTAAAAGACGTTTTGAAGAAAATGAAGAAAATGATACTCAGACGGAAGATCAAGAGACTGATTTCAAAATCAACACTTTCCTCGTAATTGTTGATTCGGTTATTGCAGGAATTTCCAATCGATTTACTGCTATGAAGGATTTGAATGCAACTTTCTCATTTTTGTGGCGATTCACGGCGATGGACGAAACTGAAATTCGAGAGGCAGCCACAAATTTTGTCAAGAAACACGAGACTGACGTCTCTGAAGATCTGGAGGACGAAATGATCCATCTGAAGCACATCTACAGAGCCAATTTTGAAAAAGAGCTGTCGCCGTTTGCATTGCTGAATGCAATCTACATTCGAAATTTGGAAACCGTATTTCCTAATATTTGTGTTGCTCTTCGTGTATATTGCACTATTCCAGTTACTGTTTCCAGCGCCGAGCGATCTTTCAGCGTTCTTGCCAGAATTAAAAACTTTCATCGATCGTGCTCCACACAAGATCGTGTTTCAGGTCTTGCCACTCTTTGCATAGAGGCCCCTTTAGCGAGACAGTTAGATTTCGATGTTCTTATAAAAAACTTTGCGGCCCAAAAAGCAAGGAAAGCTCATTTGTAATTCAAAGACAATTGTTTTTGAAAATTTAATTACCCACAGTTATCAGTGACCAAGATTGAAATGTTGACTATTACAACGCATCAATAAAACATTTTTAGCTAAAAATTGAACTTTTCCTTTTTGTAACTTTGCCTTCAACGCTTGGGTAAAATATTGAAGATTCATTCTTATAAATTCATAAGATTATTTGTTAAAAAAAATTGCTTTGAAATGAATAAACTTGCCTTCATATAATCAGAAGGTAAGTACATAGTTATTGTCTCAGAAGCTATATTTTGAAATGATTAGGGGGGGGGGGGCAAAATTTTATGTCCCCCGGGCCCGGATTTTCTCTCGACGGGCCTGTTTGTTCAGTACAGGGAGTCACAATGGTCACAATGGCGAGAATTTTATTCTGATCGAGGTTTAGGGTTATTGTATTTCTTCGTTGGTACACATGTATTTGTCAAAACAAACGTGTGTAGTGTGTACCAACAAAATATGCGCTTAAACGAAAATCACGGTAATCGATACTTACGAACATTGCTACCAGCTGCTGCTACCCAGTGTTGTACCTACATATCATATTTTTCTCTCATTGTGCCATTTAGCCTACATGTAGCCAACCAAAATCAAAGATAGCCAAAATTACTAGCCATTAACCATAGTAGCCACATTAAACTTTTCATCGCCAAAAATAAGGCCGAAGATAGCCAAAATGGCTAGAAATAGCCAATACTAGGAACCCTGCCATGGACGAATAGAGCGATAACCCCTGCTCTTAAGACGACTCGGAACCTACTGTAGTGCGAGAGAGATGTGTAGAACGGGAAGCAGTGGAAAGGAAAGAGGACGAAAAGAGAAAGTCTTCCGAGTCGTTTTAACTGTCGTATCTTGCTTTTTAAATACTAATGTCGTCGAACTATATTTATTATATTACATAACTGTTAAACGATCGTGGAAATAATGAAAGCTAAGTGCAAGAAAGAAATATATATATTTATTTGTTGCATAAATTAACAGGTGCAAATCATGTTTGTAAATTCACTCGTCTTCGTCGTCGGTCATCGCGTCTTCAATCACGTTAAGAATGTCTCTCACAACTTTCCGTCTTTTTTTATTCCTTAGTTTCAACATCACAGGTTTTATATATTCAAAAAAATCATCGAGTGGGTCGCTTATTGGTAAAGGTACGGACGCAAGGGGGGGAGGAGTTTCAATTGCTGTTGCAATTTTTGCCATTGTCTCGCTCATCATTCTCGTGCACTCATCATCGGCGCCTTTGTTCTTTCTTGAACTGTAAACTTGGCTGTTGTTTTTTTCTCGCAGAGCGGGTGTCCGACTTGAAGGAGGTGTACTATAAGAATCGGGAGAAGTAATATCATTAGCTTTCGATGCGCGACCGTTATCGTTGTAATTTTTTGTATTTTCTTTGTTCGTTTCAGCAGTCCTTGCCAGCAAATTTGAAACCGTTGCACTGAAAGTGAATTAAAACATTACGTCAACTAACTAATTACATTCCAATGATTTCAGTGGCGTAGAAGTGAGGGGGGTTTTGGGGTCTGCACCCTCCCCCCTCCTCCCGACATCATTATATATACTAATGCTATATATATACATATATACGTTACATATATAAATATATTCATATACTTATAACTGCCCCTGAAAAAATTTTCTACTATGCCACTGAATGATTTGCTCAATTCGATGGATGCAATTATAATTAAGAGAAAAAAGTTACCTGGGATCTTGTTCGAAACATCGGAGAAACATCAAACGATGCGTAAAAGGCCAGTCGTCGACAAAATCGTCATCCTCAGGCGCTTCGGCTCCACTGGGCAATACTTTTATTTTCCTTCTGGAAGTGTCACGTAAATGTTTCCATTTTTTCTTTATAGTCACTTCTGTCCATCCCGGAACTAAAAGAATCAAAAAATTGTTATTCTCAAGAATCCTCATTTGATGGACATGAAATGTAACGATTATTTCAAGAAGTTCTATTTTTTGTAAAATGGGATTGAATAATGAAAATAAATTCATAATTACATGTATGTATTTTTATGATTAGCTGTGCTAACTGAAAACGAATTATTAAGAAATTTAAGTCACTTCAACAATTCTTCAAAAGCGCAGCATATAAATTGATAAGTTTGCAATAAAATGAAAATTTTTTATTTACTTTGTACTTTCAAACACGAACTTCTGGTAATGTGATTATGAATATGAAAAATAATCAAAAAGAATCAAAATAAGCGAAAAGTATTTAACATCTATAATTTCTATTGATTTTGAACTTCGAAAATTATGTTGAATCTCAAAATTTCACATGACTTTGAAAATTGTTTTTCAAGATGAATCATAAAACTTTCTAAATGTTTTTGAATTCGAACGTTATCATTAAAATGTCAATCATAAAATTATCGATATTTATAGTCTGAATTGTATTGAAAAAATTATTATTGTATTTTTATAACATATTTTACACTCCTGATCCCTACTAGATAACTTTCAACCCTGATATAAATCTGGTTCTAGCTCTTGACCACATATTTGACGAAGCTGTTCGATTTTGAAAATTTCTATTTTGAAATCGGCTTTGCTGATTAATTTGAATCAATTTTGAAAAGAATCAATGAAGAGAATGATGTGTACAGATTTATATTCGTTTATACAAGTTTGAATGATGGTTTTTAAAATGTGTACAAATTTCCTGCAATATTTTGCTGGTGAACGAGGAAAAAGTACTTAAAATCCGTCCATGACGAGAATCCTTTTTTCAGGTGAAGGATACAAAGTGTATTAGGAATTTTTTTTTAAGAGTTTATTTTTGAAACTGTACAATTTATATAAGTTCTGTCTTGGGAATTACATCGTGTGGATTTTGGTATATGTTTGATTTTTCTGAAGTTTATATTTCGTTTTCTACTGTTCGCAGTTTACGCTGTGGAATTTACATGTCCAGGAGTGAATGAAATAGGGTTTTGGGGTTTAAAAAAAATTCGATTTGAGTGATCAAATATATTCTACTCGAAAATCAGACAAATCCAATTTAAAAAAAAAAATGAAAACCTCAGTATATTTTGAATTTTCGAATAAAAATTGCAACATCGAGAGAATTTAATAAATAATTATTTTCTATGTATGATCCTGGACATGTAAAATCGTTAACAAAATACATTCCTTATTCAGTATTGAAAAACTGTATTATGTTTATACAATTATTTTATTGAACGTTAAAACTTTTCCTATAATTTTTTGGTGGTTTTTTTTATACTGTAAGGATTGTTCAAAAACGTGCCTCAATTAAAAAAAATGGAATTTTTCACATCGAAAGATGATATTATTTGTATGTTCGTGGGGTAGTTTTTTAAAAGGAGGAAAATAGTGTAAATATTAGCGAAGGATATAAGTTTCGTACCGGTGATCAATCTTGCTCTCTGAAAAATTTGATTTTTGTATTGAAAGAAATTTTTTATCTAAGTAATTGAATACTTGGGTAATTGTACTTAATTACAATATTGTTCTTGCGATGGAAAAAATGTTATAAAAAGTATTTGCGTTGCATAAATACAACAGCGCCTTAGTAAATAATTTATATTGTTATTCACCTACAACAATTATTTTCCTTATTTTATATGCATTTTTTTTTGTTTCTATTTTTTGACTTGTGTTTTTTTGTATACTTCCTTCTTTTTTCTTTTTTTCCTATTCTAACACATTAATAAGTTTTAATAAGTTTTAAAAATAATCAAAAATAATCAAAATAAGCGAAAAGTATTTAACATCTATAATTTCTATTGATTTTGAACTTCGAAACTGTATCTTCTAGTACTACAACAAAATTTTCAGTCATTTTATCCCGAATTATGAAAGAAGGAACAAAGTTTTTTGACCTAGCCTTTGTGAAAGCTTTGATTTTGAAATTTAAAATAGAATAAAAAATTAATGTGATTGCTTGCGTAAATTTTTTGCTGGACATTTCCAGTTATGATTATGAAAATGAATTTTCAATTGTAATGAATATGTCATATGTTAATGAACGTATCAACGTTTTTGAAATAATTTATCAAAAGAGCATATATATCTATGCTTCTTTAAATATAATCATCAATAAAATTAGTTTAAGAATCTGTGTAACATAGAATAGTTCGACGTTGGAATTTTTCAAGCTGTATATACATACTATTTAGATTTTCAGCAATTTTTTTCCACACGGGTCCAGTACTTTTCAGCCCCCGAAGCTTAGTTGGAAGGGTTATATCATAAAGGCATCGATGTTTTTCCACTTCGTCGATCAAGTTTTCTAAATCCCAGATTTCTTCATTATGCAAGCGCCTTTTTTTACAAATTTTTTGGCTTGTAGACGACTGCTCGTCAACTGTGTCATCATTCGGTTCTTGTTGGTCAATGGTGTTGGGGGGTTCTCCGGCTTCCTCCAAATTTTTTTTGGATTCAAATCGGCTTCACTTACATACATTAATTGACCATCGTCATCGCGTACGAGACAAAATCCGCTTTCTGCAAGCGTATAAATATAAATTATCATTGAAAAAATACAGGGTGTAATTTAAACTCGATTACATTTTTTGATTTTGAGTATTATAAAAAGTGTATACACAAAAATATGATATTTTAATAAATAGAGGATTAAAAATTACCTGTACGTGGGTACAAATAACCGGATTCGGTAATTAAAAAACTATTACAATCTGCACCTAAACAGTTCGAATGGTTGGCAATGTTTGTTTCTTTAACGGGCTCGACGCAGATGATGCACACATATTCACGTTCCATTTCACGTTCCAAATCAAAATAAATACGTAATCAGCGCACACGTTGTTTTAATGGAGGGTAAATAAAAACAATAACAAAAATGCTACGCGCACGTCGCTCGCGTGTTTTCTCAAACAGCTGAAAAAATGCGCAGAACGTATTGCGCATCATCGCTCGTCGCTGACCCTTGTCGCCGTCGCTCGTCGCTCGCTCAATGTTAATGGCACCCATAGACAAAAAATGCTCAGGATTATCTGCATGTTGATATGAAGCATTGAAGTTCAAAACTTGATGAGTGACATTTTTTTGAAAAAATGTTTTTTTAATGTTTTATGATCTATAAGTGTTCGCCCACACGACCAAATTTTTGCAAATTTTTCATCGCGTTTTTTCATACCCAAAAAAAATAGTAAATTTGGCACTTCTGTTAACTCCACGACCCTTGGAAGTTCAAAACTTGATAAGTGCCTATTGCCTCTCATGGGATCGCCGCGTTTTTCGGGTTGTCGGCGTAGTGTTTACGGATGTTTGAGACTAGGAGTGACATCTAACAAAAAATAGAGGTTCTACGTGATGCGCAGCAACCTTCCTTGGCGAGTTGTTGTTGGAAACAGCTGTACTTAATGTGCGAATCTTGTTTTTCTCTGGATGAGCGTGGCACGTCATTTGTTATTTACTGTCAAATTTAGTGCAAAAGTAGAAAAACTATAAAATTGCAATGTAAGTATTGTTGGAGGATCATTACCACGCACGTAGAGCTTTTCAATAATTTTATAACCCTTGTAACAGCAGAGCAATTCGACAAAATGCCCAACAAAAAACGGCAACGCCAAGATGCTCGGCGAGAGGGCCGAGGATATACTACGACGTCGCGTGGCAAGAAAATAAATGCGAGATCAACTCCAAGCCCAAACGCGAGTATCCAATATTAATTTTCCAATAAAGCACGTCGCGACTAAATACAAAAAATTCGCAGGGGCCAACATAGCAAAATAAAAAGAGGGTAGGGGCCCATTTTAGAAATAAATTAATGTAATCAATGCAAATCTGTTATCAATTAATTATCTGCTAAGATTTCGTGGGATGTTTGCAAGGTTTGAAACAAAAAATTCTAATGTTCTTGAAAGATGTACTTAATTTTTTGAAATTCCTAATTACTTTCCGAAGAATTTTCGATTTTTTCTTTATTTATAATATATTTTCAATGTTTTTCATGACTTTTAGATTTTTTTTTCCAATGATTAAGGACTTACGTTTTTTTTTTTTTTTTACTATTTTTTAAGGGCTTACATTCGGTCTTCTGCTTTTTAAATGTTTTGTTTCAATTGCTTTTACTGTTATTCTTAACTTAAACAAAATTATTGTTTCAGTTGCACTGCAAATGTTCGAGGAATTGTAACGACATATCCTTGAAACAACGAGAAAATCTGTTTGAGACTTTTCGTGCACTTCCAGCAAAGGCTCAGACAACCTACGTACATAATTTGGTTCATCTGCTTCCAGTCAAAAGAAGACGCTCTGAAGATGATGTAAAACGTGAAGTTACAGTCGCGTACACTCTGATTGATGAAGAATCAACTAACAGACAAGTTTGCAAAACTGCGTTCATGAACACACTTGGCTTAACGAGAGGGCAGCTAGACATCGTTGTCATGAAGAAAAAAAAAGGTACTACCGATATTTGCGACAAAAGGGGTTGACACCGTTATCAAAAGTTCTCCAACATTGATCGCAATATGGTTCGAGATCATATCAATACTATACCTCGCGAAGTAAGCCATTATGGTCGCCAAAAAACCGAAAAAGAATTCCTGTCCCCGGATTTGAATATTTCTAAACTCTTTTCTGCGTTCAAAGAAAAATTCCCATCAAGTCATGTTCCACGAAAGTTTTATTCAAAAGTTTTTCGAGAAGACTTTCCAAATCTGACATTCCACCGTCTTCGTACTGATAAGTGTCGTACTTGCGATTTGTTTTCTTGTCAACTGAAAGCTGCAGAGAATGCGAGCACCGCTGCGAGCATTAAAAAAAAACTCGATCAACATCATATGGCAGCCGAAACTGCGCGAGGGAGCTTAAAAGCTGATATTTTTTACTCTCTGATATCATTGAATGAAACTTTGTGTATCTCGATTGATTTGGAACAAGTTATTCCGAATCCTTCCTTAACTCACTCTGATATGTTTTACTTGAGACAATTGTCAATGTACAACTTTGGCATACACGTACATAATAATAATGATGGAGTTATGTGTGTTTGGAACGAAACAGAAGGCTGTCGTGGTGCGAACAACATTGCACCATGCATTTTTACGGTTTTCAATAATACTCGCCATTTCAAAAACAACAAGCGCATCATTATTAGTTTACATTAGAAGTCTTGATTTAAAAAACAAAATAAATAAATTTTGCTTACAATACAACATGTTGTCGAATTTTTTTAGTACATCACTTGATGAATCTTAAATCTAACTAGTGGAATAAATCATATTATGAATAATATGATTTATTATTCATAATTTATTATTTATGATTATTTATTCATAATCATTATTATGAATAAATCATATTATGAATAAACTATTATTCTTGCATACAACTTTTACTTAATATCATGAGGCAATGAAATTCCCATCAGTAGAAGTGAAATTAACAACGTTAGTGAAAAAAACAACACCCAGGAGGAATAGAGGCGTGCGCCAGATGGAGTTATCAAGTTTTGAACTGCTAACACCCCTGGGGTTATCAATGTCCAAAATTCAATCGTGTGCATCTTTTGAATGGAAACAGATACCGGTCTGAAACTGTAGGACAACACGAATGCAGTACGTCTCTACTCATTTTGTGTTTATGACGGAATTTCTAATACTGAATACTCAATTGCGAACGTTTTTACGCGTTCCTGTAAAATTTCGGATTTGGCGCTTATCAAGTTTTGAACTTCCATGCTTCATATTTTCATCGAATCAGAGTTTTAAAACTTGCCAGGTGTACTCCTAATTAATTTCCGGTTTTTTTGCAAATAAAACACATAATTCCAAAAAAAACCGTAACCTTTATTTTATTCAAAGTATTTTCCATCGCTTTCTACACATTTTTCCCACCTTTCTGGTAAATTGTGGATACCACGCCAGTAAAAATCATTGCCTTTGGAGGTGAACCACTCGGTGAGCCATTTTCGTACATTTTCGTACGAGTCGAAGCGCTGCTCAGAAAGGACATGGCCCAACGAGGCAAAGAGGTGGTAGTCGGATGGCGCCAGGTCTGGTGAGTAAGCCGCATGATCAAGCACTTCCCACTTGAGCCTTTCCATCGTGTCACGAACGACTTTCGACTTATGCGACGGCGCATTGTCGTGGAGCAAAATCACCTTCTTCTGTCGTTGTTGATATTCTGGTCAGTTTTCCACAATGGCTCGGCTCAAATCTTTCATTTGCTGTTTGTAGCGAACGGCATTCACAGTTTCACCAGGTTTTAGCAGTTCAAAGTATATAACACCGGACTGGTCCCACCACACACACAGCATGACCTTCCGACCGTAACGATTTGGCCGTGCCGTCGATGTCGATGCTTCACCTGGACCCACCCACGATTTGTTGCGCTTAGGGTTCTTCAGGAAAATCCACTTTTCATCACCAGTAACAATACGATGCAGGAAAGACTTTCTTTTGTATCGTTGAAGCAGCATTTCACAGGTCACTTTTCGATTCTCCATTTGTCTCTCGGTCAGTTCATGGGGCACCCACTTTCCACACTTCTGAATTTTTCCCATGTCTCGCAGACGTTTGGAAATTGCTTGCTGTTGAACTCCCAACGCATCTGCAAGCTGTCGTTGCGTTTGCGTGTTATCTTCATCTAATAATGCTTGCGATTCGGCGTCATCGAACGATTTTCGCTTGCCGGAGCGTGCGGCCTCGTTCAGGTCGAAATCTCCATTTTTGAACTGTCGAAACCACGTTTCAAATGTTCGAAGTGTTAATGCACGATCACCATAAACTTCCACAAGCGCACAGTGGCTCTCGGACACTTTTTTCCCCTGATTGAACATGAAAAGCAATGCATGGCGCATATGCTCAAAATTCGGTACAAAATTCAACATTTTTGAAGCGCAATAAAAACTTACTGGAAGATTTTTTCGAGAAAATTTCAACGCAGTTCAAGCACTCGATATGACTGAACAAAATGACATATGGTATGTGTTACCAACAGCGGTACAAAACAGAACGCCACCCATTGAAAAAACCGGAAATTACTTACTAGAGAATTCATTGAAAGGCATATTAAGAGGAGGTTAAACAAACTGAAGTATGGAAGTAGTGACAAGAAAAAAATGATGACTGGCACTGATACTGATGTTTTTGTGAGCTTACCTTACATCAAAGACTTATCTGAAATACTGGGACGGAAATTTAGTAATAAAGGGAAAGTTAAATTGGTTAATAATGTGTATAATAAATTTGAAGGGAGTCTTATAAAATTAGGAAAGGATAAGATTAAAAAGGAATTAAGATCAAATGTTGTACATAAAATTGACTGTTACTAGTGTGAGAAGTCTTACATAGGACAAACGAAGAGATATTTAAAGAAACGCATTGATGAACATAGGAGAGATATAAATAGTTTGAATAAGGAGTTGTCAGTTATTAGTGAACACAGAAAAGAATTTTCACATAATATGAATTGGGAAAATATTAGAATATTGGATTCAGAGACGAATTATTATAAGAGGTTATGGGGTGAAATGGTCTTTATTAAGAAACATAATGATGGAGTTTTAAATAGACAAAGGGATTTGGACGATTGGAATGATGTATATGATCCCTTAATTGCTTTCATAGGAAAATAGATTAGTCATATCAGATTTGTAATTTCTACGCTCTCAGAACGTGATATAAGTTTAGTGTGTCTCGAACCTTGACACGCAAAACATCGATTATGTAGAAATTTATTGTGATTCGATGTAAAAATTGTTTGAATTGAAAATTTGACGCATTGTTAATGTAATAACACAGAAGAATAATGACACACTATGTAAGTGGACTTACATATTAAGTATTTTTTCAAGTATTGTTTAACCACGTAAGAAAGAGAATGTAAGAGATTTATAATTTAGCCCCTGAAGAGGACCCTACACCAGGGGTTGAAACGTTGGGAAAATGAATAAATGACTGGGATGTCGAAAAAGGAGTTTTTTTCCTAATTCATAAAAACTAATATACTATTTTGATATTGATTAACTGCAAAGTGTAATGGAGCTTATGGGCGAGTATTATGAAGAAAATGAATTTCAAGTATATTATGAGTTGACGAAATTTTGTAACTTCTTATCAAAACAGCGAAATATTCTTTACCAATTTTTTCATCTCTCATAACGTTTGTCAGTATATGTTCCCATCGTATAATTTTTCTGTTTTATTAATGAATTTTTATTTAAATAGCTTTATTTTTCACGGATTGTGTTACCATTGTACCTTATTCTATGAAATGAAAATACTGCAAAAATTATAATTAATCTCATTTCCTTATTATTTGATAAACTATTTCATTGATGGAAGCGTTGATCATTCACAATAAAAATTCATGTTTGAACTCTTGAGTTTTCTTATCATTTTCATATATTCTTATTTACATATAATTACACTATTAATAATTTCTTTATGAATATAATCGTTTTCTGAAATTGAAAATTTGACGCATTGGAGTAGCATATTTTACTTCACGATATACGATTTTTCACAATATTGTTTTGGAAATTATACTATAGCATGGAGTATCGAATTTCACTCGTCCAAAAAGCATATTGCAACACAGTGATCAAGGAAATTATACTTAAGTATATGACATATTTCACTTTCATTATAGGGTTTCATGATCATTTCAGGTACATAATTATTAAATAAATCACTTGAGTTTATTGCACACTTTATTTTTAGTATCAAACTTTTTGAACAAAAAATTTTCCATTTCTTAGCCTATTTATACTTGTTACTAGTCCGCTGCTAAAAAAACTAAATGTCTGACACTTCCATAAAAATTTTCATTGTCGATGATTTTGTAAGCTTGATAATGTTCGCTGAATTCAATAACATTATAATACTTTGATATTACATACATCTCTTCGTTGCTACCAGAAGAAATTATTCTACGTATATCATGAAAGCGAACGCCGTTTTCTGAAAACGTAGCCATGATTGTGCGACGCGAAATGAGATCACCAGAAAATTCAAGATTCTGTAGTACAACGACGTTATCTCGAAAACTTTCTGGCAAAATGTGTGAAAACATAGGAAAATCTTCAATATCGCACAATTTCATAGTTTTTGTTTTGCTTCTGACTAAGCTTGAATGAGGAACAGCTTTTGTCAAAAATTTGTAATTTCGTTCCAACTGATTTCTGATTGCAATCGTTTTGCAAACATTAACTCTACTTAACGCAGCGCGATCAGCTATTTTACCTTCCTGATGTTTACTTTCGAATCGCAAACATGCAATTCTCTAAAGAGGACCTACAAATTTCATGATTCTAGGATAATGAACCAAGATATGGTGTTTCGGTTTCATACTATTTGGAAAAAGTTCCAGAAGATTTGACAAATAATCGATAATCAGAGTCTTAAGAATTTTGTAGGTCTCTTTTTTCACAACGTTGCTACAGATAATTTCTATGATGTCTTTGAGTTGAAGATAAAGGTCTCAATGTTTATCACTTTTTGGGATCAAGTCTCCTATTATTAAATTCATATTTCTCACAAATAAAAGCATTTCTGCTGAAGAAAGCATTATGCACTTATATTTCTTTTTCAAATGAGATTCGAGAATTTCTACAGGTTTGCTGATATTATTTTTGTTAATAAAATGAAAACCCTGAATTTGAGCATTCAACTGTTCTAGCGTGAAAAACTTTTTAAAATAAATGAAAAAGTGCAAAAGGAGTGCAAGATCGTAGCGACATACTCCTTCGAGAAGATCATGCGTGGGGTCAACACTCAAATTTTCAATGACGTGAAAATTTTCCAAGTCATTGAAAACACATTTTCCCACTATGCCGTACGATTTTGAATTTTGTGAGCGCGATTGTTCATCGTAATTTTGGATAGTTCGTAGGGGACAATCTTCTTCTCGCAGAAATTTTTCAATATCTTTGAACAAAATATAACAAAATCTGCAAAACGCATTGGAAGAAAAATTTTCTTGAAATGCAAGAATCGAGTTCAAACCCAAATTGTCTCCAAGTATCAAGGCTAGTACGAAACGTTATCGGATTGTACTAGAATCATGAGTAACCACAATTCCCTCGTTTGAAAGAAAACGTTACTCGTCAAGCATTTTATTAAAAATTACTTCATCTTTGACAGATTTTCTATCTAATGTGTTGCAAAGAACGAACAAAAAAATATTTTCCAACTTAGACTGCATTTCAGGTGGTAAAACGGGTATACTTATGTAAAAAGCACCACATTTTCCAATCGTTTTACGCGACCCAAGTGGATTGTTTGCTTCGTAATCATAGAAAAACAGAAACAATGGATTCACGACGTCGTTTGGATATTTTTCCAATTTCTTTTTCCATAAATCACATTGTATGAAACTAGTTATCAAGTCTTGATTTGATTTCAATTCATTCATGTAATTTCAAACACTTTCACAAACATTTGGAAGTTCGAAAAAATTTTGAAATACATTTCTGAGTGGAATAAATTGAGCAAGTAAAGGAACTTTAATTTTTCTGGCCACGTTATTTTCAATTTTGTAGTCATTTCTATAACCGATGCGAAAAGTTTCTGGTTTTACATAAGATTTTTGTTTTTGAAAAAGTTTAAAACGTTGATGTTCCGTGCGAACAGACGCAAAAGTATCTAACAATTCAGTAGATGCTAACTTTGCTTCGTTGAGTATATCCTGGCCTAAACTCGATTCTTGCGACTTTTTTTCAAGTCTTTCTAACATGCGTAGGAAAAACCGAGACATTAATGTTGAAACCTCCGTAACAATTTCATCTGTTCTTTTTCGAGCAACGTCGGGAAATTTGGAGAAAAATCCCACAAACATCATGAAATCTTCCAAAGCGTCATTAGAGAAAGTTGTGTTTTCTTTTGTATTACATAAATTCAATATTTCCATATCGCGATGACACACTTCATCTTCAGAATTCGACATTTCATCATTAGAATCAAAGATTAGACTGTCTGAAGCAGATAGATTATTCTCTGAAATATCTGATTGGAAATTATCGCCTTCATGAAATTCGGAGTGTGAAATTACCTCATCGTTATTAGGTTCAAAATTAAGATGAGTGTGCTTTGCTTTCCTATGTTTGATAAAAAAATGCAGTATTGAGTATTGTCTCTCGCAATTATTGCCATGGCACTTGAAAGAATCAGATTCACGATGAACAGCTCTTGTATGAATTATCAATTCCTGATTGGGACTATACGAAAAGGAACACGAACCACACTTCAACATAATTAATCGAGTACTTTGAAACGCAACGAACAAAAACTTAGTAAAAAAGAATAGATATAAAAATGTAAAAAACCAAGAACGCATGAAGTTAGTTCTCTGCATTCTCGTCCAACGCTATTTTGACTTCGGCCAAAAGAACCTTCGATGCTCCGGCTAACCTATCCCCTGGAAAACGCAGACCAAAACCTGCCGTCTGAAGGAATAGCCACAAGCTGTAAGCGTCATCTGGATACTTACAATTCAAACAGGCATAAATTTTCAGAGCCAAGTCAAACGCTTCCAAACACGAATTGGTTTCATATGTAACGTCTTGCACGACCACATACGTCTGTTCAATGTTTTAAAGCTGTCCTATCAGAAAAACAGTTAGTTAGAACGTTTTTTTGGCTGCAAGAAGGTCCGCTTTTCGCTGCTCTATTGCAGAATCAAATTCAGTACTATTCTGTAAAAATAATGATTCAAGTTGTGAGACATTGACTGAAATAGTAATAAGCGAAAACGCAATTATGTATAACGTTTGATTTACCATAACATGTATCACGAAAGCGTCACGTTTTTCTTTCAAACTGAACTTCCGATTGATATTTTGTTCATCGTCACCACTTTTTCGTTTTACGCCAGCCGTGGAGTTGATCAAGTGAGGAAACAGGTAGAAAATTATCGGATCCTGTTTTTTTGCAAATAAAATTATTTGTTAATAAGTGGTTCACAGTTAAACAGTGTCATGGAGCCCGTTTTTGAGTAGACGCGAAAATTGTGGTTTCGAGATACTCAGGGAAATAATAGTTTTCCGTGTGAAAAAAAACTTTAGTTGACGAACCATTTGTTAGCTGAGGGGTGTTTAGAAGAAGGCTCTTCTCTTCTACACCCAGCTTTGCCTTTTTTAGTTCAGGGATGAGCACTTTGTTTTTGATTGTCTCCCATCTTTCCAAAAATGCTGTTCTGAACCCTGGGTGCATGCGGTCGAAATCAAGCTCATGCTGAAAAGAAAAAGAAAAAATGATTGAATTAACTGTAAAGACTAATATGAAAATTTTTTTTCATTAACGAAAACTTCATCAAGTCATTATCATTACTAAATGACAAGTCTATTAGAAAAGATCGTTTAAGAAAGATCGAATCATTACCAATTCTTTTCCTTAGGGAGAGTTGAGAATCGGAAACAACTGGATGTAATCGTAATCGTAGATACTGAAATCGTCTTTTTTTAACAACGCAAGCCGAGAAAAGTAGGATTTTTTCCAACATCGCTGAATTTCCTCAACTGGTTCCAAGTGGCTCTTCAACCAATTTAGAGATTCTAGATCTAGAAAATATCGAATCATTTTTATTTTTATATAAATTTCGAAAGATCGAAGAGAATGAGTTATGGGTTTCGATAATAAATAGTGAAATACCATTTTCATGTACTGGACGTTCATTGTCGGAATCACCATTCGGGAAATTCTCTTCAAGAAGACCAGTCTTTTTTAACGCCTTCTTCTTATGGTTGTAAGCATTCCATAGAACTCCACTGGTTGGGACACACAAGTTTTTTCCACCTCCTTGATAGACGTAGGGCGAGTAAAAAACTTCAGAGTTTTCTCTTGGGAAAACCGATTTCACATCAGCAATCAACAGCTCGAAGCGTGTACGGCTAATTCTGGAAAAAAAGTATTGATACAATAATTGAGGAAATTCGCATATTATCATTACAAAGACACAGATGAGGATGGATACTAACACAAATTTTGGTAATTTTTGAGTACCATTAGGCATTGCTTCAAAAGCACGACTCAACTCTCGTTCTATGGTATTATCAATCTACACAAAGAAGACCGAGTTGTCTTGTTTAATTTATTGTTCGTTCGGTAGTACTGCAAAATTGACCTGACGTTGGTGCTTGAAAGCAAAAAATTTTTGAAACTCTAGAAAAAGAAAACAATATAATAAAAAAATTATTGCACATAAAAGTAACTTGATTAAAGTATAAATTAATAGTTACAATCATAACGAGACATTTATCAAAAATGTAACGAAATAAGTAAGCAAACAATAACGATTATTTCAATACATTCTCTTTTAACTTTTGAATTTTTTTGTTTTAATGAAAAACACACATAAATGTAAACAACGAAGTAAAAAATAATAGTGTTACATCGGAATCAGCAAAAATGTTTTCATAATAATGAATTGAGAATTATTGTAAGTAATAATTAAAATAAATAATGTCAATTATAAAAATACTGCATACACAAAAAAAATACATGTTAACAAAGCCTTCCAAATATACATTTATTTATTTATTTATTATTTCGAATCGTCACCCTACTGAAAAAAAAATCCAGCCAATCTCTAAAGTCAGATCTAACGTAAGATCTGCCGTCAGATTTTTTTCTGACCTCAGATCTTATGTCATATATCAGGTAAGATCTGATATCAGATTTTCGGCCAATATCTAACGTCAGATCTGACGTCAGATTAAATTTCATTTTCAGTAGGGCAATGAATTGAAACATGTAAAGTATTTTTTCAGTTGCCCTTTCAGCAATTTTTCCCCCTCAGTATTGGTCTCTAGCATTTGGAAATAAATTTTTCTTATCAAAAAAAAAAAGTAAGAAACAAGAAAAGATAGTATGAAATGTATATTTTGTAGTTCAATCAGTTAGGAAAGCAATTATTATGATATTTATGAATTAATAATTATTACAAGTTTCATTTAAAATTATTTTTATATTAAATCAATAGTTACTGTTAGTTGCAATTGAAAGGAAATTTTATCATCTATTAAAATATTGTATTCACAAAAAGAAACATGTTAACAAAGCCTGAAAATTAATATTTATTATTTTTCATCGAATCCTCAATGAATTGAAACTTGTGAAGTATTTCAATTGACCTTTTAGTAATTTCTCTCCCTCAGTATCAGGCTCTAGCATTTAGAAATAAATTGTTCTTGTCAAAAAAAAAAAAAAAAAGTAAAAAACAAGAAAATATGGTATTAAATATATATTTTGTATTCTAATCAGTTAGGGAAGCGATTATTGAGATATTTTAAAATTAATAATTATTCCAAGTTTTAACTGACATGAAATTGCGTCATTTTTCAAAATATCGCTTTCACAAATATGCAAAAACAATTTTTATTCACAACTATATATATATATATATATATATATATATATATATATATATATATATATATATATATATATATATATGTATATATGTATTATTTTATCATTCTCCTATTCAGTCATCAACTAATTAAAACCTATTATTCAGAATAATTTTATATTGCTATTCGAGAAATGTGCAATCTCAGTTTCAGGAGAATTATCTTATTTCACTATTCTGATAAATGAAACAAACAAAAGGCATTAGCTAATTTAATAAAACAAGAATTAAAATAATGATTATATATCCACATCGATGAAAAGAGTAATTATTTTTATATTATTATATCAATAATTACTATAAGTTGTAATTGAAAGGAAATTTCATCATTTATTCAAGTATTGGATTCACAACAAAAAAGAAAAGAAAATGTTAACAACGCCTGAAAAATTTTTTTTTATCGAATCCTCAATAAATTTAAACCTGTAAAGTTTTTTACATATTGCACTTTAAGTAATTTTTTTCCCTCCGTATTAGGCTGTAGCATTTGAAATTGAATTGTTCTGATAGAAAAATAAATAAATAAATAAACAAATAAATAAATTGATAAAAATGAAAACCATAAAAAGAGAGTAATAAAAAATATTTTTTATTTTTAACAATAAGAGTGGCAATCATTTTAAAATTTATAAAATAATAATTATTCAAATTTTCAAATGAACTGATTCTCTTAGAATTAGGTTCTAGCATTTGAAAATTAATTGCACAAATTAATGAGACATAAAAAAAAAGCAAATAAAAAATCATAAATGATGTTGTATTTCCATTAGAAATAATAATTATCATTTTCGTAAAAATAAATGAAAGAATATTTTACTTTTAATTATAGAATAATATGAAAGAATATTTCACTTATAAATATAATATAATATACAAAAAGTCATCATATAGAATGTAATTGTTTTGAACATCAAAAACACAAGGTAATGAAAATGATAGAGTATAAAATAATTTTGTCACATTATCATTAGTCAAAAGATATGCATGAATTGAGTTTTTTACATGTTATGAAATTACCTGGTTTTTAACTCCACCGTCGCCTGTCAGAGCTGCCATAACCTGTAAATAATAATATAAACATTATATTGTATAAATTTCTCAATTTCTAAAAAGTTTTAATAAATAGCGTTCTTACAAAATACGACAATATTTTGTTCAGTTGTTAAGGTTATGTTTACACATGTGAGTGAAAATTCCTCATTCGTACTTACTTGAAATTGAGCTGTACTGATGCGTACACCGGTGCAGTTTACTTTGACTTCGACAGATCAAAATCGGAGAGACCACCACGATTTAACAAAAAAAAACACGAGAACTTTGACAAACAATTGTATACAAGAATGTGCACTGATGTGCACCCACTTGCTCATACATGCAGCTCAATGCAGGATTATGCACATTCATGAGAAACGATGAATCACGTGATCTACTTAATATAGTCATGTGATCAGAATATGATGTAAACCACCATGAGTTCTCGTAAAATTCACCAAACCATAAATCACTTATGGCCTAAAAACATCAACATATTTGATATATACTGTAACATAAATACTTATAGTGTGAAAAGTCATGTGACCAAATAGCCCTTTTCACCATACCAACATAGAAAATATTATAAAGTGATGTGAAACTGACCAAAACACCGATTTATTTTGTTGTGACAATTTTTTTTGCTGTATCAAAAGTGTGAAAAATATCGCTAGTATGGAAACTGGAGAACAAACGAGAAAAAAAGGTACGTGTGAGAAAAATTTCTGTATTGTTACATCTTAAATAAATCTTTTCACGCTCGCATGTCGAAAATCACATTATAATAAAAATTTTCGTTCTTGTCCTCGTAACAGCAATAACGCGCCGCGGTATACACAATGTACTATTTCTGGTGTCATAGTCTCAAATTTTAACCTGTAATCATCATACGAGCATGAAAAATACACGTATCACGGAGCATTTACTCACATTACACTCGTGCGATTTGCTTACTCGCTACGCTCGCTCGCAAAACTCCGCACTCGTAAAAATGTTCGTTTTGGCTTCTTGATATGAAATATACTATTGTAAAATAGCTTTATTTTATATGATGCTCCACTATATTATCTATTTTATCCATACAAATTTAATAAAAAAGCCTGTTTTGTAAAATAATCATAAGAAAATTTTTAAGAAAGTTTTTTTATTTTCTACATGTAATTTTGGAAGCTCCCTAGTTCATTGTCATACATATATATGCATTTCATGAAACATGTACTAAAAAAGTCCAGCACTTCATAAGAATTTCATTAAGATTTTCTTAAAAAATATTAAAAATTGGCTTTGTAGAATGCCTTTCACTTAGTAAAATACGAAATTTTCTAGAAAAAGAAATAAAAAATTAAATATTTACTGCTCGTGTACTATTAGAAATATAATATTTTGAATTTTTGTTTTTTTTTTTTTTTTTTTTGAAAAGTTGCTAGACAGTTGAAGTACAAGCGGCTGAATTTGGAACAAAAGTTGGCAGTGATCAATATTGCTTCGAATGGAGTAAGCTGACAGAAATTGCCAAGAATTTCAATGTTGATAAATCCACGATAACACGAATTATTAAAAATAAAGAAAAATATCAACCAGCATCGCCGAAAAAAAAATTGTTCAGAAATAGAACAAGACTTGACGATGGCAAAAATTCTGAACTAGAAAAAGTTTTAATCGAGTGGATCAAGATGTTGAGAAGTTCCAGCATTCAAATTTCTGGACCTTTGATCCAGGAAAAAGCGTTGCATTTCAACGAAATGCTGAATGGGCCTAAAGATTTCAGAGCCAGCCAGGGCTGGCTAGGGAAATTCAAAAAAAGATGTGGGATTCGTCAGCTGAGTATCACAGGAGAGCGATTGTCAGCAGATATGGAAGGAGCAGAAGAATGCTCAAAGTCAAAGAAATTATCGAAGGAAAAAAAATACCGTTGATAAATATTTACAATGCGGATGAGACAGGGCTGAATTGTAAAATTTTTCCGAACAAAACTTTGGCAACTGCCAATGAGAACGAAGCACCGGGCCACAAAGAGTCTAAAGAAAGGGTCACAATTATGAACTGTGCTAATGCTACCGGGACCCACAAAATTCCCTTGCTTTTAATAGGAAAATCCCAAAGGCCTCGTTGTTTCAAGGGCATCACCAACTTTCCTCTCGTTTACAGAGCGCAAAAAAACGCTTGGATAAGTCGTGAGTGATTTTTAAAAAATAAATTTTCATGTATGATAGTTTCTACACGAATTAGACTTATTTATTTAACAAAGAAGAATTATAAACTTTTTTCCAGATTTTAATTTACTCAGACTATTTTTCATACTAAAGCAATATGCTATTCTCTATTTTCTAAGTTTTTCTCGATAGTTGACTTTTTTACAACTTGAACTCTATCCGGATCAATAATGTCAATCATTGTTAATATCAATAAAATTATAAATAAAATCTTTTTTACTATTTTTATTATTTTGCATTGTTGTAGGTGAGATATTCTTCGATTGGTTTAAAAATGTGTTTATAAAAAGTGTGTAGGAAGAAAGTCCTGGCGAAGATGAACGGTTTCTCCTAATTCTCGACAATGCGCCCAGTCATCCGTCGGCTGAGCAACTTAATGCGGTAGATCCGCAATTCACAATTGTTAACTTATGCCCGAATGTTACATCTGTAATACAGCCAATGGATCAGGGCGTCATTGAATGCATGAAGCGCATTTATAAAAAGTTATTTTTGAGGAAATTGATTCTGAGTGGGTGTAAGGGGCCTGATGCAATTACCCAGTTTTTGAAAAATTGGAACCCACTAAATACAGTGTCCACTGTGTCTACGGCTTGGGCATCGGTTCCTCAAAACGCACTCTCCAAATCATGGAAAAAGCTGTTGGGCGAATTTGAACACCCCATTTCAAACGATGGAGCAGAAACCATGGAAATGGTTGAAATGCTGAATATTGCTAATAGTTCCAACGCAGCGTCTCCAGCAAAAATGGAACTTTGCATTCAAGAAGATCACAATGCCCCCGCATGGCATGTTTTGTCCGATGATGAAATTATACAACAATGCACAGGGAACCTTGAACATAAGGTTTGTTACTGAATTTATTTTGAAAAAAATGTATATATTCGTGCAAGCGTTTGCTTAATAATCTGGCAAAAATTTTCAGTCTGGACGAATGGATATGGCTGACGACACTGGTGACGAATCCATGATAATCACGTTGATGAATCTCTAACTAGTACTGCCAATGAGGAAACGTTAAAGAAGATGAATTCATTACTCAAACAGTTTAAAATTTTGTACGAAAAACATCCTGAATGTACAAAAAAGCATATGACAAGCCTCATCCAAATTGAGAACATCGTCGAAACGTCTTTATACAATTCTTTGTATGAAAAGTGAAAAAAATCACTGAGATTATTTCAAATAAGTTGTAACATTTGAAAATAAAAATTTTTAGTAAAAATATATATGTATTTCCTTGAAATACGATTTTTTTTCCTGGAACCCTCTTCTATTAGACAGAAGAGTTTTACATAAAATTGAAATAATAACTTATTTTATCATTATCCGTAGTTTTCTATTTATTTTGAATACTTAAAGATTGTACAACTTTCATCCTTCATAATTGCTTTTTTTTTATCTTTTCCTAATCAAAATCAAATTTTAATGGAATTAAGCGATGTTAGTCAGAGAAAGTTTGTAACTTTATTTTTAGACTCATACATTTTGATGAATCCAAAAACATTTTTAGTTTTATTTCCAATTGTTTCTACAAAATAGGTATATTACACTATGTTCTTACTAAATAAAATTGCAATACTTGTGACAGTATAAATTTTTTCCTACAAGTAATTTTATAATTCAATTTTGTAATTTTTCGAAAATGCTCCGTAATTATTCAATTATAAATGAATGCTGAGTTTTACCTTTTTTTTGTATTTTTTTTACATTTTTTTACATTCAAATACCTCTTTATTTCAGTATAAGTTTTTTAAGAAATATTTTATCTCTGCTATGAGACCTTATAACTGAAAAAATTCGGTTCTTGTTTACATCGTCGTAAACGAAATGTATAAACTGGAAAGATTCTAAAATCGAAAATGCTGCATCTCTTTGCTAGTTTAGAAAAATAGTACACTAAGAGCGGACAAAATGTTCCTACGCCCCTGCATTTTTTCGTCCCCGAACGATCAGCGCTAGAGTCAATGGTGGGGGTTAGGAGAAAGGAAAGCAGTTGCGCTAGACGAGACAGCGGAGTTGCGATGGATGAGCGTTGCGATAAATGAGTGTTGCGATAGAGGAAATTTAACTGTATAAGAATCTATTGATTCGTTTTGAAAGTGTTTTTTATGTGCTGCCTTATTGTCTTCATAACAAAATGTAATTGCTTTTCCAAAAAATCTGGAAAAATCAAAAAATTGTTTATTGCGTACATTTTTTGACTTTGCGTTTTGGTCCCTAAAACTCGAAATACATGAAAAGTTCATTATGATTTATCGTTTCTGATAGAACCAAGCAAATAGTGACGCTATAATATTCCAAAAAACTTTCGAAAATTTCCAAAATTGTAAAAACCACTTAAGGACACCGACATGAAGTTACTTCGGGTTACGCATTATGCAAATCTATTGATTCGTTTTAAAAGTATTTGTTTTGTACCATCTTATCATCTTCATAACAGATTGTACCCACTTTTCAAAAAAATTTGAAAAAATTAAAATAGCTATTTGTTTATCTAGGCGTAAAAGTATGACGTTTCGCGGCGGGGCCAATGTTTTTGAAACAAGGATAAAGTAGGTCGCCGACGTTATTTTAGCCTTGTTTTGAAAATATTGGCGTCGCCGTGAAACGTCATAACTTTTCCGCCAAGATAAACATCTAGTTTTTTACATTGAAACCATCAACAAAGCGGGTTGTTTACCTTATGCGGAGCAGCGAAAAAATTTTAGGTTGTGTTGGGCAACGTGTAAAGCGCCTGCGCAGGTCACGTGGCGAGGGCATAAAAAGCGTAAAAGTAGCGTAAGCTACTTTTTCGTCTTTTTTTGTCCGAGTTTTTCCGAATTTTTTCGTTGCTGTGCATGAGGTGAAAAACTCGCTGGTGATTGTTGAGGTATAAAAAATGATTTATTGTGCAAATTTTTGTACTATGAGTTGTGGGCCCCTAAAACTCGAAATAAATAAAAATTCCATTAATTTATTGTTTCTGATAAGACCAAGTAATCAGTGAAGCCGGAATATTTGGAAAAATTTACAGAAATTTCCAAAATTGTGAAAAAACTATTAAAAAACATCTTGGCCAAGATTTGCAAAAGGATCTTATGTATATATATATCTATATATAGATATATATATATATATATATATATATATATATATATATATATATATATATATATATATATATATATATATATATATATATATATATATATATACACAAGGTGTACTCCTAAGTAATTTCCGGTTTTTTCAATGGGTGGCGTTCTGTTTTGTACCGCTGTTGGTAACACATACCATATGTCATTTTGTTCAGTCATATCGAGTGCTTGAATTGCGTTGACATTTTCTCGAAAAAATCTTCCAGTAAGTTTTTATTGCGCTTCAAAAATGTCGAATTTTGTACCGAATTTTGAGCATATGCGCCATGCATTGCTTTTCATGTTCAATCAGGGGAAAAAAGTGTCCGAGAGCCACTGTGCGCTTGTGGAAGTTTATGGTGATCGTGCATTAACACTTCGAACATTTAAAACGTGGTTTCGACAGTTCAAAAATGGAGATTTCGACCTGAACGAGGCCGCACGCTCCGACAAGCGAAAATCGTTCGATGACGCCGAATCGCCAGCATTATTAGATGAAGACAACACGCAAACGCAACGACAGCTTGCAGATGCGTTGGGAGTTCAACAGCAAGCAATTTCCAAACGTCTGCGAGCCATGGGAAAAATTCAAAAGTGTGGAAAGTGGGTGCCCCATGAACTGACCGAGAGACAAATGGAGAATCGAAAAGTGACCTGTGAAATGCTGCTTCAACGATACAAAAGAAAGTCTTTCCTGCATCGTATTGTTACTGGTGATGAAAAGTGGATTTTCCTGGAGAACCCTAAGCGCAACAAATCGTGGGTGGGTCCAGGTGAAGCATCGACATCGACGGCACGGCCAAATCGTTACGGTCGGAAGGTCATGCTGTGTGTGTGGTGGGACCAGTCCGGTGTCATATACTTTGAACTGCTTGAATCTATGCTACCAAAAATGAGTAGGTTATTCAAATGAAAATAGTTAATTATTATTATTTATGATGAGGATAATTTAATGAAAAACACAAGGTTGAAAAGAACCAATACGAGTCTTTATTCAATGGAGAACAACAGGAAAGTGAGATACAGAAAATGCCCTGCATGGGCGATAAGAAAACACGTAAATGTAACGCAAGCGTAGATATAACAATTGTCGGGGGGAAATCAAAATAGTAGGGAGTTCGAAAAGCATAAGTTCAATATCCTCCCTGCTTGAGAACTCGATGACAAAACAAAATAAACACGACCAAAAATTGAAACCAAAATAAGATAGGATTCGTAACGCGCTCGACATAATTCGAAAAATCGACTTTTCTTATCATTCTGAAACAATCATAGAGATAAGAAAAATATGCACGATCAAAAATAAAAATCAAAATAAGATTGAATTCATGACCCGCTCAACATAATTCGAAAAACTTGACTTTTCTCATCATTCCAAGACAATCACGGAGATAAGAACAACTCGCTCTTGGCAACGCTTTTGTAAAAATATCAGCACGTTGCTCATTCGATGATACAAATTTCGCGATCAACTCCTCTTTCTCAATTTTTTCACGAACAAAATGAAATTTGATATCAATATGCTTAGATCGCTTATGAAATTCCGGGTTTTTCATCAATCTAATTGCGCTTTGATTATCAACAAATAGAACAGTGGCTCCAAACTGCTCACGCGATAAATCTTTCATAATTTGACGCAACCATACAGCCTCTCGTGCAGCCAATGCCGCCGCGATGTACTCCGCTTCGGTGGTACTAAGTGTCACAGTTTTCTGTCTCTGAGAGCACCAAGTGACAACTCCATTGCACAAAAAGAAAGCAAAACCAGATGTCGAACGTCGAGTATCGACATCCCCTGCAAAATCCGAATCCGAGAATCCCGTCAAAACGAGATTGTCACTTGTTGCCTCATAAACAATACCAAAATCTAATGAGCCGGCCAGGTATCCGATGATTCTTTTTACAGCTCCCCAATGACTCACGTTGAAATTCGCCAAAAATTTGCTGACATTCCCAACAGCATAAGAAATATCAGGACGAGAAACAACCGCGAGAAACATCAAAGAACCGACCGCCTCACGATAAGGAAAATTCGTCACCTCTTTCTCTTCATTTTTACTCAAAACCTGATTCGGGTCAGCCGGTATACACACCGCGTTAGCATTTCCCATTCCAAACTTATCAACAAGTCTCGATGCGTACACATTTTGATGTATAAACATCCTCTTCCCTTTTCTATCACGCTCGATTTCGAGCCCAACAAAAACAAGCTGAATCACCCAGTTTAAAATCAAAACTCTCACTCAAAATTTCCTTTACAGCATTTAAGGATTCTTGCGATTTCGACGCCGCCAAACCATCATCCACGAAAAGCGCTACAAAAACCTCCTCACCCTTCACAAAACCGCGAAAAATACATTTTTCACTCACACACTGCACCAGGCCCGATTTCTCGAGAGCTTGAGAAAATTTCTCATTCCAACAACGAGCGGCTTGTTTCAAGCCATACCAAGCTTTCGTTAATCGACATACATAATTTTCTTTCTCTGCACTACGAATCCCCTGGGGTACCTCCATGAAAATTTCTTCCCGAAGCTCCCCATAGAGGAAAGCAGTTTTTATGTCAAACTGTAATAAATCAAGGTCGAGGTGTGTAACAAGGGCTAGAAAAATGCGTAAAGAATCATACCGAATCACGGGGGAAAAAGTCTCTTCGTAATCGATGCCCTCGACTTGACGAAAACCACGAGAGCATAGGCGAGCCTTGAATCGCACTGGATTGCCTTCTTTGTCACGAAAAATCTTGAACACCCACTTGGAATCGATGAGTTTCTTGTCAGGGGTTCGTGGGGCGAATTCCCAGGTAGAATTCTGGCGATGCGATTCGAGTTCTTCAGAAATTGCCTGTTTCCACTCACTGGAATCAGGCCCATTCACAGCTTCGTCGTAAGACATTGGCAAAAACTCTGCTAAATCTGCCTGGAGTCGCTCCGGTTCTTTCAAGCTGCCCCGTGCGCGGAGCTAATAAGGACTTCGAGAATTTTCCGGGAGTTTTCTTCTAGCGCCTGACTGTACTTCTTCGTCCGCTGCGTGTATCGGTCTTGACACGCCGATCGCACCGTCGTTCTCCCTACTCTTGTCAACTCGGGGTCTCGCCGGATCACTTGATTGCGTGTTATCTTCGTTGTTGTTTGAATCTTCAGTGTTGGATTCTTCACCCCGAAAAAACAACTAGTCATCGACACATTTCGAAGTCAGGGAATTTTCGTTCGGTTTTTCGTTGAAAATAATGTCTCTCGAAACTGATATCTTCTTGGTGACTGGTTCGTAAACTCTGTAATTGCTCGAGTCACCTTGATATCCGACCATGATTAGTTTCTTCGATTTCTCGTCGAATTTTCTTCGAAATTGTTTGGGTATGTGTACGTAAACTGGACATCCGAAAATACGTAAATGTCCAACTCGAGGTTTCTCATCGTTCCAAAATTCAAACGGCGTTTTCTCTGGATGCGATCTTGATACGGTTCTGTTTTGGAGATATACTGCCGTATTCACTGCTTCGGCCTAAAGAAAAATCAGAAGATTCTTTGCTTTCAGCATGGTTCTTGCGGCTTCGACGATGGTTCGATTCGCTCTTTCTGATTTTCCATTTTGCTCTGGTGTGTATGGTGCAGAATTCGACATCTCGATTCCCTCCTTCACGAGGAAATTCTTCAACCCGGCGTTTACAAATTCAAGGCCGTTATCCGAGCGTAGCATCTTCATTGGGTGCCCGAATTTGTTCTTGATTAGTGCCGCGAATTCACGAAATTTCTCGGCGACTTGATTTTTGGTACGAATGAAATAAACAAACTTGTAGCCTGATGTGTCGTCGACGAAAACCAGAAAGTATCTCTGACTCTACCTAAAGACTCTACCGACATGGGTCCGCACACGTCGGTGTGGAAACACTCCCCGACGAGGTATTGTCTTTTCGCGACCGATTTTTGAAAAGGCAGGCGATGTGCCTTTCCAAATTGACAGGGCTCACAAAAGAAATCGTTCGTGTCGGAAAACTTCACTCCCGAAATTAGGTCTTTCGAGACCATCGTTTTTATTGTACTGTTGCCGATGTGCCCGAATCTCTCGTGCCATAATTTTAAGTCGGCCGCCGACTCACTCACGTTGATTTCGGTCTCGGAACTCGCGACACTGCGCGGCACGACGAAAAACATTCGATAAATTGCGTTAGATTGTCTCGTGCCCTCGGCGACAATCCTCCCGAATTTTGAGATCACGACCCTTTTTTCCGAAAAGATTACTTCGAAACCACGCGACGCGCAGGTCCCCACAGAAAATAAGTTCTTTCGAAGTTTCAGAACATATAAAACGTTTTCGATAGTGGAATCACTCCACTCATTATTTAAAAATTTCCGGATTCTTATCGTGCCCGACCCGTGCACCTCACATGCCCCGTTATCTCCGAGCATAGCGAACTCGCCGCGAAATCGAAAAGTTCGTAAACCAATCGCGTCGAAATGTGATGTGCTTTGAAGCACCACTATCAAGTAGCCACACGTCACCTGTGTCCATGTTTTCAAATTCTTCGATATGGTGTTCAAGCGAGGAATTATCTTCAATGTTGGTGATGAACGCGCAATCGTTTGAGTGACTCTTCTTATCTGCGGCCTTCTTGTTTTTCTTCTTCAAGCACTGCCATGCAAAGTGTCCTTCTTTGTGGCAGTAAAAACACTCCATGTCGGCCTTGCTTCTACTGCTTCTTTTTTCGAATTTCTTTCTTCCTCCGGTCGCTGTTGCGTATGCTGAAACTTCTGTGTCGTCGGCCATGCTTCTCGTTTCTTCTTTCAGCAACCTCTCTTGCAAGTTTTCCAGGGTCTGGCGATCGGGCTCCACGCTGTCCCACGCTGTTTTCAAGGCGTTGAATCTTGAAGGCAGGCTAGCCAAAATCTTCGCCATTATCGTCACGTTAGAGACCGCTTCTCCAACGTGGATCAACTGCGCCGCCATATTTTGTACCTTGGACACGTGCTGCGTTATCGTATCATTCGGCGCCATCTTGTACTCGTGGAAACGTTGGGTCATAATTAATTTATTCGTTTCCGACTTTTGCTCATGGATTAGAGCCAACTTGGTCCACATCTCCTGGCTGGATTTGCAGGTCAAAACGCTTTCGACTTGAGTTGGATCCATGGTTGACGAAATGAAGTACATGGCCTTGGCGTCGTCTTTCCTCCAGGTCTTCAAAGCGTCGTCGATTGCCTCAAGTTTCACTCGCGTACCATCGACAATGTCTTCGATGCCATTCGCGACGAGGATTGCTCTCACTTGGAACTTCCAGACTTGATAATTTGACCGATTTTATTTGTCCATGTGCCTGGTCGAAATCGAGTCCACCATCTTGAAATATGGTGTAAAACTTTCTCTTCACCAACTTTTATCGCGCGACTTATTCGCCTCTCGCAAACTCCACTTTCCCGTTTCTCGTTTTTTTATTACGCGCCTCGCGCGCGAATAGGCGATTCTTTTCCCCGTGATTCGGCCAACGTGCCTGGGCCCATAACCTAATGAAAAACACAAGGTTGAAAAGAACCAAAACGAGTCTTTATTCAATGGAGAACAACAGGAAAGTAAGATACCGAAAATGCCCCGCATGGGCGATAAGAAAACACGTAAATGTAACGCAAGCGTAGATATAACAATTGTCGTGGGGGAAATCAAAATAGTAGGGAGTTCGCAAAGCATAAGTTCAATATGTTTTATTTGCAAAAAAACCGGAAATTAATTAGGAGTACACCTGGTATACTAGGGGAGCTTCGCCCTCCTGCGCGCTTCGCGCGCCAACCCTCATTCAGTTTCAGTTTAAGGTATAGTTTTTATTTAAAAAAATTTTTCTCAAAAGATAGTGAATTTCAGATCTTTTTTTCGATTACATGTGTACGTACCCAGTAAACATTTATGATGTCATATGATGATCATATGATGTCACGACGTGATTTTCGTGACTTCACCATGACGGGCCATTGTTTCGCCATATGTCTGGCACCTGAAGTCATGACGTGACTACCGCTCAACAAGGTTTAAAACGAGCATGCGCGTAAGAAAAGGGTGGGAAATTTTAAATTCTTGAAGAAGCTTAATAATACTGCCTTCATTAAAATTATGAACGAAAAGAATGTGTTGAGCGAATTGTGGAAGATGAATTTACAATGTATTTTTGGAAAAAGGTTTTTTTTTTCAATTTCATCTATAAATGGTTGCTTCATTTTCCAAAAATATATTGGCTAAATTTACCTTACATCATTAGCTCACAAGATGGAATTTGGTCTTGTTGGTGGAAAGAGTACATCGAGAGAACCGTATTTAATCATTTGTTTATTCATTTTTTTATAATCAACAATCCGACTCATCGGCCTTGTCGCTTTCGTGACATGTATCCATCAAATTAAGTTCAATTTCCTGAAGCGTTTTCTCAAGAATATCCGCTTCTTGCATTTTTTTTTCCTCGTCCTCCTGTTTTTTCTTTCTCAGCTTCATAGATCGGATGACCTCCCTACGTGTTTTTCCAACTCCGCAGAAGTCGCCGGTCCTTCAAAGAGGTTGCATTTTTGAGCAGAATCTAGAAAATGGAAAACGTTTTGTTAAGCACTGAAATATTTTGTGACGAAAAACCTACCCCTACTTACTTTCGATATATCTGAATATAAGTCTTAAAGGAAATAAATTATTCGAAAAATCAATTTTTCAAAATTGACAAAATGGAGAAAGAAATTTAGGTACTACGATTTTATGTATGAAAAATGAGTTGTTCATTATTGCACTCGAAACAAAAAAGGTCTAAAAACTTTTTTTGAAAACTAACAAAAAACCTCCTGTAATATGAAAAATCTTGATTTTGTTTTTTAAATGATCGAAGACAATTTGAAACTTTAGTGATCTATGAATATTTTTCATCAACGAAAAGGTAATCCTTAAAATGTTTACAGTAATTACTAATGATGGAATGAAAATTCGATTAATTATACTATAAAGAGTATAATTTATGCTCAAGTTTATTTGTTTAAAGATGGTATTAAACTTTTCTTATACTTACAGAAAATAATTTCAAAATGCTTGCTTCTGTTAAAAGCATAATTTCCATTAGCTCCAGTAGCGCTGAATCGACATATCGCATTCATTTCGAAAATTTCCCGGAACGCCATATGCAAAAAAGTCCTAATCGACGTCTCGCCGATGTTGGCCAAATATTTCTTCTGTAAAAACAGTTTCGATTGATTAATTTTTAACTTTCACTTTTCAATAGAGGATACCTTAACTCGGTTGTTATAGAGACTATGAAATAAAAAGAATTCAGTTTTGAAATTACCAAAGCTTTGCGATTGTCATCGTGCTCTTCACCTTCAGCCACAATGAATTCTTCGAATGTTTTGAGAGGGTAGATTCCAGGTTTGTGGAATACTCCCGATTCTGTTTCATTTTCTAAGTTCCTTAACCGCTGGTCAATGTCAGTCAAACTTGTAATAATTGTATGTTGATTCTTTAACATGTCACTGTTGGAATCATTTTTATGAATTACTTTTTTGTTTACATTCGCTTTCCAATGTAGTTAAATGAATTGAGAATAATTAGAATAAATACCCACGTAAAAATTAAATAGAAAATAATAAGGATTTTTCGAAAATTAGTTGAACAAAAAATCGAAACTTTCTCTAATAAACTATATGTAAAATGACACAATTAAGTTACAAAAGAAAATTTTTCGAGATAAAAACGGTTCATTGAAATTTAAAAATATATTTCAAAGTGACATACTCAATTTTTCCATGTAGAGAAACCTGCTGATTAGCCATAACTTGAAAAAAATCCTCAGGAATATCGAGAAACGGCAAATCCGTTACTCGAAATTGATTTTGATGAGTTGATTTCTTCCTGCGAATAATAAACAAAATTTTAGAATTCATTACTTATCATCGAAAATTTTCTGATTTTTTCGAATGTAAAGGTGACTTACATTGTATCACTCTGTTTAGGAAATGTCTTTTCTAAGCAGGTACGTTGGTCCTCGTCCTCGTATGCATTGTCAATGCTGAGGTCCCTGTAAATAATATGATTCGTTAATCAATGTTTTTAGCATAATTTCCCTTCAACTCTATTTTTGAAACTCATAACAGTCATTAATTCCTCATCGGTTATGCGCAAAATTAAAGTTATAAATGCAAGTTTTATGTTATAAGTCAGTTTTATAGTAAAATTTTAATGGAGATTCTTACAGTCGAGATTTTTTTAATTGGTGCTCCTGAGCTCGAGACACTGAGTGAGAGTTGCGGCTTGGCGTTGAATTTCCCCTCTTTGCTAACAATTGCAGTGCATTGAGTCGTGCCGATAATTTTGGAGCCTCTTTTGACGTTGTTGACAGCTTCGTGTTAAGGATGTCCTTGCTAAAAGATAGGATCGTATACTCTTTAAAATACGTTGGCCTCGACGCAGTTCAAAATTTTTGATTTTTTCGAATATAAACGTGACTTACATTATATCACTCTGTTTGAGAGATGATGCCATGGCTAAGCAGGTACGTTGGTCCTCGTCCTCGCATGCATTGTCAATGCTGAGGTCCCTGTAAATAATATCATTCGTTAATCAATGTTTTTAGAATAATTTCTCTTAAACTCTAATTTTTCAAACTTATTATCAGTCTTTCATTCCTCATCGGTTATGCGCAAAATTAAAGTTATGAATGCAAGTTTTATGTTATAAGTCGTTTTCATAGTAAAATTTCAATGGAGATTCTTACAGTTGAGATTTTTTTGATTGGTGCTCCTGAGCTCGAGACTCTGAGTGAGAGTTGAGGCTCGGCGTTGTTTTTCCCTTCTCCGCCAATAATCGCAGTACTTCGAGTCGTTCCGATAATTTAGAAGGCCCTTTTGACGTTTTCGATAGCTTCGTGTTAGGTAAGTCCTCGCTAGATGAAAGCGTCGTGTACTCGTTCAAGTAATTTGGCCTCGACGCGATTCTTCCAGCTTTTGTCGTCACAGTTTTTCTTCCTTTTTGTTCTGACGGTCTTGGAGAACTCATAATGCTGAAAATCAAATATTTGAAATGTAGTCAAACTGCTAAAATAATACGAAAACTGACAATTCGTTTTCAAAATAGATGTTTTATTCAGTCCTCTCAAATTTCATATTTGTTGTTCGGATAAACTTCATAAAATAATTTACGACATATGGTAAACGCAAAGACTAATAATTTATAAATTTTATGATTTAAAATAATAATATAATGAAGAAAGTTAACATTATTACATTTTGAATAGCTCTCTTTTGCTCAAAAGATTTTTAAATTTTCTAATTCCAATTGAACTTTTCAAATATACATTCAGAACATGAGTCCCTCGACTTCCAGCTCTGATTTCAAACAATTTTTTTTAGGGAAAGAAAAACGTCAAATCATTCCAATTTAAAACTTCAACAAATGTTTTTAGCATTTACTCGACATACATCTTACTATAAAATGTATTTATTATAACAACCGTTACTTTGAATTTCTCAGTTTTTTCATCACTGTGACATTCCAAAGTCAAACAATCTGAACGAGCTTTTTATAATAAACAAAATAAAATAGTCACTAATATTTTTTTCGGATATTTAAAAACCTTCATTCGAAATGTAATAATATCTGTAGGCAATCAATATTCAACAATAATAAATGAATAATTATAGAAACTGGATGTTACTTCAACTTTTGATAATTGTATATCCGAGTCGATCGAATTTGCCTATGGAGAAATTCTTTGAAAGCAGAATTCAGATTTCATAAATAATACTTGCAAAACTGAATGATTTTTACGCAAAAAGTAAAAATGATTCGTTTCTTAAAATATATTTTTGTGATAATAAGGACAGATAAAGTGATACCACTCACTTTTTAGAATACGAATATTGAATATTCTTTTTGAAACACCGATTTTCCAAAGTTTCGAAGTTACAGAAAGGTTATAGGGGTTATTAAAGAGACGCATATGTGCTCGTTTGCAATGGTCAATTCTTCTTGTCCCTCTTGTCTGCTCCATTTAGGAATCATGTAGCACTTTCTCGCCACATCTGTCAAAGGTACCGTGTAGAGGGTAGTTGAGAGGCGTTTGCATGAATACACCCCAAACGTATCAGAAGTGTATCCGATGTCGTAAAGAGGGCTCTTTTCGTAAAACTTATTCACAAGAAGAATGAAGTTGCCGTTTACTCGAAGAATATTTTTAATGACACAGATGTCTGAATTATTTAGAATACAGCAACAGTCTCTCAAATTTTTGGACAGTACAGTCCCATCAATTGTCAAGGTTTTAAATTGTTCACAGTCTGCTATATTGAAATCGGGAGCGAGCGGGCGATTAAAGTGCCGCCCGGAAGGAACTGGCAATGGTTCATTGGGTGTATGCTCCACGAGATCAGATCTTTCTTTGAACCGCTTGTAATATTGCTTCAAAGCTCCTTGAGGTCGTTTAGTAGCCAAGTCTCTTACGCTCGGCATATTATTTTCATAACAAAACGCACTGAATGACTCAAGTGGACCAAAGTTCCTAACATCTTCGACTACGTGTAATAATCCATGAACGTTGTACGATACGAACTGTGGGCCGTACAGTTCCTCGCTTGACACAACAAAAGTTTCAATTCCTGCCTGACAAAACTGCAAAATTTCTTCAGATTGATTCTCTAAACTCAGAATACGAATGACGGCATTGAACAGCAACATATGCTGATAATATTCCTCGTCTATAACGTCTTGAAATACAGCGGGGGCAGCGTAGAGTAGAAGTTGCCTGAACTGAGTAGCCTTATAACCCTGGAAAGCAGACAACGCCTCCAACTTTCGATTGAACTCAGAGGGACAAAATCCTTTAATTTATCGACTCTAGCGTCCAGTATATTGAGTTTCCGTCCGTTCATTTTCCGTTGGCCACATTTACCATTCATTATAGTCTCGAGCAATCTCTTGAAAACCCCTAAATAAACTAAATGCATGGGTTCGAAAGGGACTTGTGATACGGGACCCAGAATCGATGAGAGGCAAGAACTTCCTTTGTGGTGGTCTTCATCGAGCATGGCTACATATTCTTCATCGCTTCGACTTTCATGGCCGATACCTAGAAAGACCATTGTTCTTTCGAACCCAGGTGTAGTGCAAAAGCGCCCAATAACTTTGCATTTTGAGCATGGATGAGCTGACGCATGGCCCTTATGGTTCAAGCATAATGATCTAGCCGGAGCATCAGCTATGAAACATCTTATGCGCAAGGGAATACTTCGATTTTTTACATTTCATCCATTACTATTTATAATGTTTTGAATTTCAACAACCAACTGTTCCAAAAATTCGAAAGAATCCGAAGGCTTCGATTTACCGACGAAAACACCTGCAACCATAGGCTTCACTTTCTTCAGGTTGACGGTTCGAAATTGAATAGGCCAAAACTGCATTCGACCAGTCCGATACAATTGACCGCCGTCCGTGCTCAAATCGACTAACGCGATTTCTGGCAACACATGTTCAGGCAAAGAATCTAATGTTTTAATTATATTATCTTCGAAACCAAAATGAATGTAGTATCCACCAGCAAGTGGTTGAATGATATTTTTGACAACAGTACTTGGAGTATTTTGTAGAGTTCGAGAATCTTTTGGTAAGAAACGATGCGAAAAAGGATGATTTCGTAAAAGTTTTAGCATTTTATTCTGTTGAGCATTATTAAGGTTTGCTTTTAAGAAAGAATTTTTAACTATGCGTACTGCTTCTTGCGCTAATGGAACTTGAGGATTTTCGGCCCTGAAATCTTCATCTCTGTTTTCATCTTCAACGTCGTCTGAAGAATAATTTAGGTCTTCATTGTCGGATACGTCTTCATTGTCGGATACATCGTCATTGTCAGATACGTCTTTGTCAACATGAATGTTTTGGTTTTGAGTTGCATCATCAAAAGTCAGAGCACAAAATTCTGACTCATTAGATTAGATATTAGCATCTACTAATCGGTTTAGCTTTTGCTTATTCGATATTAGGTCCGAGGAAGCCTTTCTTTTTGGTAACATTCTCTGAAATTTAACGTCAACCCAATATCAAAAGTTAGAGAGAATAAAAAAGATCATGTTAAGAAACAATAGTTTTCGTCGCACTCCTATATAATTCTTCATTTGATTTTAAATCGTTTAAGTCAAATTGTCAATGCACAATTTTTTTATTAGCAACCATGTACGGACAGTGTGTCTTAGGATATCGAAAAAATTTAAATTATAATTTAAAAATGAAAATTTTCAATTACATAATAATTCATTACAGTCGAATTTATATAGTATAAATAACTATATTATAATTATAATATTATATTATAAATAATTATACTTTAATATTATATATATCATAATATTATATTATAATATTATACCATAAATAATTATATTATAATTAAATTATTATACAGGAGGTATCCCAAAATCAATGTCAAAACAGTTTGGACATATTGAACAAATTTGTTGAAAAGATAAGAAAATTTAAAATCATATCGTTTTTCAGAGAAAAGTTTTTGGTTGGTAAGAGGATTTGGATGAAAGGGTAGACCAACCAAAAAACTGTGACCTATTTTCTGAAAAATGATACAATTTAAAGTTTTCTTTAATTTTTGACAATGTTTTTCAGTACCGAAAAAAATTGTCTTCAAATTCGCCTGGAAGTAAGTGTTTTTAGAATACAATGTGTAAGAATTGAAGGTAATCATTTCATGAATCAAAATTAAGAAAAAAACCTAAATAGGGCGTTGGCGCACGAAGCGCGCAGGGGGGCGGGCCCCCCTAGTACCAGGTGTACTCCTAATTAATTTCCAGTTTTTTTTCAAATAAAACACATAATTCCAAAAAAACCGTAGCCTTTATTTTATTCAAAGTATTTTCCATCGCTTTCTCCACATTTTTCCCACCTTTCTGGTAAATTGTGGATACCACGCCAGTAAAAATCATTGCCTTTGGAGGTGAACCACTCGGTGAGCCATTTTCGTACATTTTCGTACGAGTCGAAGCGCTGCTCAGAAAGGACATGGCCCAACGAGGCAAAGAGGTGGTAGTCGGATGGCGCCAGGTCTGGTGAGTAAGCCGCATGATCAAGCACTTCCCACTTGAGCCTTTCCATCGTGTCACGAACGACTTTCGACTTATGCGACGGCGCATTGTCGTGGAGCAAAATCACCTTCTTCTGTCGTTGTTGATATTCTGGTCAGTTTTCCACAATAACTCGGCTCAAATCTTTCATTTGCTGTTTGTAGCGAACGGCATTCACAGTTTCACCAGGTTTCAGCAGTTCAAAGTATATAACACCGGACTGGTCCCACCACACACACAGCATGACCTTCCGACCGTGACGATTTGGCAGTGCCGTCGATGTCGATGCTTCACCTGGACTCACCCACGATTTGTTGCGCTTAGGGTTCTCCAGGAAAATCCACTTTCCATCACCAGTAACAATACGATGCAGAAAAGACTTTCTTTTGTATCGTTGAAGCAGCATTTCACAGGTCACTTTTCGATTCTCCATTTGTCTCTCGGTCAGTTCATGGGGCACCCATTTTCCACACTTCTGAATTTTTCCCATGGCTCGCAGACGTTTGAAAATTGCTTGCTGTTGAACTCCCAACGCATCTGCAAGCTGTCGTTGCGTTTGCGTGTTGTTTTCATCTAATAATGCTTGCAATTCGGCGTCATCGAACGATTTTAGCTTGCCGGAGCGTGCGGCGTCGTTCAGGTCGAAATCTCCATTTTTGAACTGTCGAAACCACGTTTCACATGTTCGAAGTGTTAATGCACGATCACCATAAACTTCCACAAGCGCACAGTGGCTCTCGGACACTTTTTTCCCCTGATTGAACATGAAAAGCAATGCATGGCGCATATGCTCAAAATTCGGTACAAAATTCGACTTTTTTGAAGCGCAATAAAAACTTACTGGAAGATTTTTTCGAGAAAATGTCAACGCAGTTCAAGCACTCGATATGACTGAACAAAATGACATATGGTATGTGTTACCAACAGCGGTACAAAACAGAACGCCATTCATTGAAAAAACCGGAAATTACTTAGGAGTACACCTGGTAATGTTATAAATAATTATATTTTAATTATAATATTATACAGGAGGTATCCGAAACTACTGAGGATACTTTACCTGATTTTTTTTAGATTTTTTTAAGACGAAAAGTCCTTTGCCACTTGTTACAAAACTCAAAATTACAAAAGATATTTGAGTTTTACATTCAAGAAATCTGATTGTTTAAAATTTTTACCTTGATTATCTTTTTTGTCTTTCAATTTTAAGAAAAGTGGAAAAAGACTTTGCGACTCAGAAAAATATGAAGAAAATTTTGATCCGTGGCTTCCATCCCCACTAGTCAGAGGAGCGCGTTTATTCGTTGAATTACAAACTTCAATATCTTTTTTAATTTTGAGTTTCGCAAAAAGTGTCAAAGGACTTTTGGTCTTAGAAAAATCTAAAAATCAATCATTTAAATTATCCTCTGTACTTCTTGATGCGCCCTGTATATTTATTATTTTATTATAATTATACAGTAATATAATGTAATATTGTAATCAGTAACATTATATTCCTTGTCAGCTATGTGTAACTTTGAAGTGTTGAACTTGCGTTGCATTTTTTAAATCAATATAAAAACAATATGACAAAGCTCATTTGTAAAATAATGTGATTTATCATGGTCGCGAAGTTTTCTAAATAGGTAGCAAACGGAAAAACTTCATACATTGAGTTGTACGTGGATAAATACCGAAATAAAACATTTTACTCATTGTTATTTTCGTAGATTTCACTTTTTTTTTTAATGAGAACGTATTACGAGGGAGGACCCAAAAGTAACGGGAATTAGGTGGTGGGGGGACCGCGGAGGGGGGGATCGGGTTCTCCACTGGTTCTCTTCCAAGTTGCTACTCTCCCAAGTCAGTGTGCAAAGTTCATTTGCTGTGAGTGCATTCGTTCGTCCGTAAGAATTTTTCTAGTGAAACGACTTTTTCCGTTTCGGCGAAAACGTGAAATGGCTGAGTGCGGAGAGCAACGCGCGGCTGTAAAATTTTGTTTTTTGTTAGGAAAAACACCCGCGGAAACCCTTGTGATGCTGAAAACAGCTTATGGGGATAATGCTTTGAGTAAAACGCGTGTGTACGACTGGTTTTCGCGTTTCAAGAATGGAGAGATGTCAATAGAAGACCAACCTCGTTCTGGGCGCCCCTCGACTTCAAGAACGGACGAAAACATTGAAAAAATCAACACTCTTGTTCATGAAGACCGTCACCGAACCATCGATCAACTTTGTGAGATGTCTGGATTATCATGGAGTTCAATTCAGAGGATTTTAACTGAAGATTTGAGCATGAGGAGGATTGCAGCCAAATTTGTTCCTCGCCTTCTCTCCGACGATCAAAAGGAGCGTCGACTTCAGGCCTGTCTTGAGCTGCAAAATCAGTTGGATGAAGACCCAGATTTTTTTCTCAAGGTTATAACTGGCGATGAATCATGGTGCTATGGCTACGACCCCGAAACAAAGCAGCAATCAAGCCAATGGAAGACACCTCTCTCGCCTCGTCCAAAAAAGGCACGCCAAGTGAAGTCCAACATCAAGACATTGCTCATTTGTTTCTTCGATTGCAGAGGTATTGTGCACGCAGAATTTGTTCCTCCAGGCCAAACGGTCAACCAACACTTCTACTTGGAGGTTTTGAAAAGGTTGAGGGAGAACATCCGGAAGAAAAGAGTGGATCTTTGGCGCACAGAAGATTGGTTCTTCCACCACGACAATGCACCTGCCCACACAGCGCTGTCCGTGAAGAAATTTTTGACCAAAAACGGCATGACACCGATTGTTCAGCCCCCCTATTCACCGGACCTTGCCCCCTGTGACTTTTTTTTGTTCCCTAGACTCAAAAGGGACATGAAAGGAAAACGTTCTGGGACTGTAGAAGAGGTGAAACAAAAATCGCTGGAAGGTTTAAAAAACATTGAAAAAAATGAATTTCAGAACTGTTTTGAACACTGGAAAAAAAGATTGAACAAGTGTATTACAGTCAATGGGGGTTACTTTGAAGGTGATAAAAATTGTGTGTGAAAAAATTTGTCAATAAAAAAGTTGTAACACAATTCCCGTTACTTTTGGGTTCCTACTCGTATGTGCAAAAATTAAATTATGTCAGATGCATGCTTATATGTAAAGAAATTCTATTTTTTAAGTATCACACAGTGACAGAATGACATGCGTGATTTTAATCATTAAAAAAGGAAATAAAAATCCAGCATTTCCTTAACCTTAATCTGAAATAAGTCAATCGATTTTTTTACCTTTTGTATTGAATGTAAAAAATTTTTTAAGTCCGTAAAAGGTATTTAATTCGATTTTCCCTACAAGATAAATTGTTTCAACAGAGTATTTTTAATAATTTTGAATAAAAATACAACAATCTATTAATTTCTACAAGTTTCAATGGAGACAGCACATATATTATTAAAATCGAACTAAATATAACAAAATCATTGGAAACTTAAGGTATTTCATTAAATTATTCCTTGAGAATTGAACTTTATGAAAGTTATTTATTATTAGTTTCGATGAAAAAAATACCTGAAGCTATTGATTTCAATAAGTATTCAGGTGGACCCGCATTTTGAAGCTTAATTAAACGAAATAAACTAAATGCAAGTGCAACGCAAGAGCAAAGGTGAAGAGTTGCACTTGCGTTGCACAAAGTTTGGCACGGTGATTATTTATATTATAATTTAATAATTAATCAATGATAAATTAAATATAGATTTTAATTAAAATTACAAATTCCAAAACAATTATTTAAAAAATATAAGGACAAAAAAAAAAGAAAATTCATAGCTTCAAGTTTTTTGAATTAAAAATGTTGTGGGCCATATTTCAACTTGACTAAGGAATGTTTCGAAATGTAAATTATCGACAAAAAATACAAAACAGAAAAAAATGAAGTATTTTACACGAAAAATCACGAAAGCAAAATTTACAGGTTAATGGTTCGTCTGAATTTTGTCTACATTTTTCTGGGACAGATCGTTACATATTTTGGATTAAAATTGGGAATATAAAATAGATATCATATTTCATACCTCATTTAACTGTTTTCCGGCCACACGCTGTGATTTTTTCTGTGATTGTTTTGCCTCTTGTGAATGGAAAAATCTTGAAAAATTCGAGTAAACCTTGCACACTCACTTCAAACTACCAGGTGTACTCCTAAGTAATTTCCGGTTTTTTCAATGGATGGCGTTCTGTTTTGTACCGCTGTTGATAACACATACCATATGTCATTTTGTTCAGTCATATCGAGTGCTTAAACTGCGTTGACATTTTCTCGAAAAAATCTTCCAGTAAGTTTTTATTGTGCTTCAGAAAAATTCAGAAGTGTGGAAAGTGGGTGCCCCATGAACTGACCGAGAGACAAATGGAGAATCGAAAAGTGACCTGTGAAATGCTGCTTCAACGATACAAAAGAAAGTCTTTCCTGCATCGTATTGTTACTGGTGATGGAAAGTGGATTTTCCTGGAGAACCCTAAGCGCAATAAATCGTGGGTGAGTCCAGGTGAAGCATCGACATCGACGGCACTGCCAAATCGTCACGGTCGGAAGGTCATGCTGTGTGTGTGGTGGGACCAGTCCGGTGTTATATACTTTGAACTGCTGAAACCTGGTGAAACTGTGAATGCCGTTCGCTACAAACAGCAAATGAAAGATTTGAGTCGAGCCATTGTGGAAAACCGACCAGAATATCAACAACGACAAAAGAAGGTGATTTTGCTCCACGACAATGCGCCGTCGCATAAGTCGAAAGTCGTTCGTGACACGATGGAAAGGCTCAAGTGGGAAGTGCTTGATCATGCGGCTTACTCACCAGACCTGGCGCCATCCGACTACCACCTCTTTGCCTCGTTGGGCCATGTCCTTTCTGAGGAGCGCTTCGACTCGTACGAAAATGTACGAAAATGGCTCACCGAGTGGTTCACCTCCAAAGGCAATGATTTTTACTGGCGTGGTATCCACAATTTACCAGAAAGGTGGGAAAAATGTGTAGAAAGCGATGGAAAATACTTTGAATAAAATAAAGGTTGCGGTTTTTTTGGAATTATGTGTTTTATTTGCAAAAAAACCAGAAATTAATTAGGAGTACACCTGGTAAACACGAGCAACGAGGTATAAAACTGTCAGCTGATGAATGAAAACAAACACACGCGTTGTTTTGGATTTCAGGGTTGGTAACTTTGCAGCTCACGTGATGAACAAAGCGCAAAATTTGAAAAACTGCAGTTTTTCCAAGTCGCGGGCTGAAAAAAAACTGACACAATTTTGTGGGACCTTAAATCATCGATTCACTTTTATACTATGAAAAGTGTAAAATTTAATTTCAGTTACAAAAAAGATAAATTTTAACAATCGGTTTTAAAAGTCACCCGACTATCACGTCATGATTACAAAAGTGATCATTGGTGATCATGTAATGATTGGAAGTGACTGATGTATTCACTACGCAGTCACCAGGATGTCATACCATGATTATCACGGCATGATCAAAATATGATCATCACCGATGTTTACTGGGTAGATATAAATTGAGCGGCCGGAAAGCATAACGGCCTCTGTGCGCAGGACAGTTAGAGAATGAAGGAATGAGTGAACGGACCTGAACGGATTGAGCGCGATTAGACGAAAATCTTATCCGTTTTTAAAAACTAAACTCGCGATATCTTCGAAAGTATTTATCCGATTTGCGCCAAATTTTGAGACGTATCGCTCCTTGCTTCAGCGCTGCATCCAAGATAAGAAAAAATGAGCATTTATAGTAAAAAATAAATAATAACAAAACAACAATCTGCCGCTGCGTGCAGTCGTTTATTTATTTCTAAAACAGCTATAATAATAGACAAATTAATCGCAGATTTTATATAAATATTTTTTATTTTATAGAAAAAAGACCCTCGATCGAAAATTCAAAAAATTTTCATAGATAGAGATTATATGCTAAAAAAAGATTGCTGTTGAGTTAAGATTTATTTTTTATTATAAATGATCATTTTTCTCATCTTGGAGGCGGCGCTGGAGCAAAGAGCGATACGTCTCAAAATTTGGCGCAAATCTGGTAAATACTTTCAAAGATATCGCGAGTTTAGTTTTTGAAAACAGATAAGATTTTCGTCTGAGCGCGCTCAATGCGTTCAGGTCCGTTCACTCATTCCTTCATTCTCTAACTGTCCCGCGCGCAGAGGCCATTATGCTTTCCGGCCTCTCAATCATTCAATACACATAAATTTGGCTAGATTTCTGGCCAGTATCAACCCGATATTTATAAATTTTGTCTCATTGTCAGTATTTTGCGCAATTTCCCAGTAAACATTTATGATTTCATATGGTAATCATATGATGTCATGATATCATGCCATGACATCATATCGCACACATATGCTTCGTCATTAGCAAATCATATGATGTCATGGGAACATCATGTCACATATTGATATCATTTAGAATTCAATTGACATCACGGTATGACAACTTGATATCATATGGATGCATCATGATATCATAAAATGACACGTATGGCATGTCATAGTGTGATATCATATTGCACTCGAGTGATATCACCATCTGACATTATGATGTCATTTGAATGCAAAATGATATCATAGTGTGACATGTCACAGCGTGATCTGAAATCTAATCATGAATTTTTACTGGGTTGTGGCAATGTTAGTATAACATCGGTCCAATTTTAATTCCTTAATTGATGACTAACAACAGGCCGACGATAAGTTTATATTGTTCAAATATGAAGCCAATATTTTGACTTATTTTGGCTCATATTGAGCCGCTATTGAAAGAACTTTATTGATGTCCAATATAATGCCAAAAATGGGATATAATAGGCTCAATATCAAGCAACTATTTAGTAATATATATTTTATGATCTTATGATTTGTAACATCTAGTGATTTTGATAAATTTTGTGATTCGTAAATCTTGTAATTTGGTGACATTATGTGCTTTTTATTAATTTGACCATTTCGTGAATTTTTATAACATTTTCTTATTCTTTGAAATTTGGGAATGTTGTGAAATTTTGTAATTTTGGAAATTCGTGAAATAATGTAATTTCGTGACATTCTTTAACTTTACAATTTTGTTAAATTTCGTGATTTGGTGACATTTTTCGATCTTGCGACAACTTGTGATTTTGTGAAATCATGTAAGTTTGTCACTCTTAGAAATTTTGTGATTTTGTAAAATGATGTGATTTTGTAACATTTTGAAATTTTTAGACACTTTGTGTTTTCCTGACATTTTTGAGAACTTTTACATGGTATTTGAATCTGTGATCAGATATAAGGAGTTTCACTTTTTCGTGGGACATTAGAAGTTCTTCATGGGATTTAAAAAGTTTTACTGTATTGCCGACCATAAGAAGTACTTTTTTCGCTATAAATATTATAGTTAGACATTAAAAGTTTCATTTTATTTTTATGGTGAGACATAAGAAGTTCTACTCCATGGTACACTATGAAAAGTTCTACATCGAATGTAAAAAGTTTCTGTCGATTGTCTACCACAAACACTACTTTTTCCGCTATAAATAGTAGCAGCCTTTTATAAAGTGAAACTTCGTATGGTCCACTATAAATTAAAACTTATCACCTGCTTCTTCCACTTACTTACCACTCACCTTGCCAATGTAAAGGCGGGTCGTCGCTATCATGAGCCAACAAATACATTTTTTCCTTAAAGAAGATGTTCATTTGTTTGTTTCTTTGTAATACTTTATGACAATATCGCATATGGTACGAGTTGTGATATCGAACAATTCGTCGATTTTCAAATAAACATTGCGCAAGTGAAAGTTGTGATAAACACCATGTTGCGCCTATGTGTGCTTGAAATATTTACTTTTTTTTAAAAAAAAAAAAAAACCTTTCAACGAACAAGCTGGCTGACATGTTAAATTTGTAATCACGGAATTGCATGGTAACGTCATCACTACTTTCAGAAAAACGTATCAAAGTTAAATTTTTTTTGCAAATGCCACGTTGCGAAAAAAAGGGTACAAAAGGTTCGAATATGTTCAAAAGCACGCGACGGCCCGCTTCGAATACTGCTTTATAACGGCCTTGAAATTAGATTATGATATTTTTTCTACACGAGAATGTATTTTCAATTTTTTTCCGGAGTTACGAAGCAAAAAACAGAATGGTGTTTAAAGTTCCGATCATTAGCAAATTGTGAATATATTAAAAATAACAGTTACATGTATGTATACAAAGATCATGTATTTTTAATTTGCTCAAATTTTTACGACTGTATTCATAGTTGACGATTAAACGAACTTAACTGGAGTGAATTTCAATCGTAATTATACGAGGGACCTCATTCGAAGAGATTATACCTATATATATTTAACTTGTAGTGCCTTTCTGTGTACCAGGATCCACAACATTTCAGAGAACTAGGGGAAAAAACCTTTCCCCCTATTCCGTGTGTCGCCCCTGGCAACCACCGGGATCAACCTCATAATTTTCAGAGGAACTCTAAAATTTTTGTTCCTCTCCAGAGATTATATGTGGGCAAGGGTCCTATCCTGCTGGGTGGGATATAATCTCTTCGAACGAGGTCCCTCGTATAATTACGATTGAACTTCACTTCAGGTAAGTTCGTTTAATCGTCAATTATACTTCGGACCTCGTTCTCAGGATTATACCTATATATATTTAACTTGTAGTTATTTAGAGACCTAGTGAACAAAAATTTTATGTCCATCCTATTTATTCATTCACTTCTTATACAATACTGCCCTCGCAAACGACAAATTCTCTGGCACTTACGGTCTATTATAATGTCTGTCAAACATCCTTGACTTTTCTGACCAGCCCGCTGTTTTCCTTATAATTCTTATATCTACTCCAGACCGTGACGCAGCCGAGGACGCTGCGTGCCTCGTCGAATACGCAGAAAACATATCCGTATCTACATCACATCTCCCCTACACCGATTTCAACCACTTACTCAACGTCTAAACCGATGCCTCTCTGTACGGTTTTTTACAAATAATAAACAACTATCTAACTTCTCCCCTTATCAACTAAGTCCTATTTATATAACACTTTATAGCGCCTGCTGCACACAATCTTCTATTCTCGCTAAAAGGGATTTCTAATAAGGGCTGGAACCTATTCGGACCCGATGTCTTAATGAAATCAGGGATCTTAATTACTAGCCCAGCCTCCGTTTCCGAAATATTCTCTAACAAAATCTTCCCAAACGTTTGAATCCTGTGGGCCGTTGACAAGGCAAGGAGCATAATTACTTTCTTCGAGAGGTCCAAAGGCCCTAATTTTTCCCAGTCAGGCCACTTTTCCAAGTTCGCTAAAGCCTTTCCTACATCCCAAGAGAAGTCATATTTCGGTCTCTGCGGCCTTTCCTTATAAATCCCCTTCAAAAACCGAGTTATCTCTTGATTTCGACCTATATCTTTTTCCGTCAACAATGCTAACGCAGACCTTGCTGATGATAAACTTCCGTATGAAGCCTCTGACTCTGCCCATTCAGCCAAAAATCTCAACACCCCTTTTTTCTTAATATTAAAAGGATCCTTCTTTCTCTTCTCGCAAAAGGCCCACCACCGTTTTAACGCCACACCATACTGGTTCCATGAAGAGTCCGAAAGCGATTTTAGCATGTAATCTATGGCATTTTCTAGTAACCCTCTCGACTCGTACCACGCTCTGGCACAATCCCTGCTACTAACGAAAGGTGTCGGCTGAGCTGCTGATCCTTTCTGTAATTCAATGAAACAGTATTCCCGTGAGGTCCCAGAACCCATACCTCGCTTATCAACATCCGCATGAACCGTGGGAACCATGGCTGAGATGGCCAGTTGGGGACCACTAAAATACCTCGTGCTCCCTCTCTATTGATCTTATTCAACACCCTCGACATAACTGCTGCTGGCGGAAAAGCATAAAAGAAAAACTTGGCCCTATCCACTGTAAAAGCATCGACGGCCACTGCTCCGATATTGGACCCCAAGAACAAAATAATTCGCATTTCTTATTTTCGCTCGATGCAAATAAATCTATCTCTGGTTGTCCGAATTTCCCAACAATTTCCGTAAAAACCACCTTTGACAATTCCCATTCCGTGTCTGGGTTCTTCATGCGAGATAACCTATCTGCCCTGACATTATCTTTTGATGCTATATATGTAGCAGTCAACCATATATTTCTTTCCTCCGCCCAGGTCCAAATCTTCCTACTTAAGATATTAAACTTCTCAAATCTCACTCCACCCATTCGATTTATATACCATAGGCCATTGCTGTGGTGTTGTCAACTCGAATCAAAATCTCGCAATTCCTTTTCTCATTTACTAATAACTTTAAAGCAATCAGAACCGTGTATAATTCAAGGTAATTTATGTGAAATAACTTCTCCTTTTCTGACCAAAAACCAAATTCTTCTTTCTCACCACACCATGCACCCCAACCCGATGTTGATGCATCAGTATAAATTTCTACCTCGTATTTCCCTGACCTAATCGGGTTCCTTGCTGAATTTATATTCTGTAGCCACCAATCTTTCTCGTCTAGAACGGGGGGTGGAATTTTCATTTTTCCTTTGAAACCAATCCTACTTCCTTTCAAGGCTTCTATTTTCTCCTTCTCAAATCCCTTCGTATGGGCCCACCCATAGGCTAATCCTGGACATGTACTCACTAATATATCGACCAACCTCGCAAATTCTCTGATGTCACATTCGACCCCTACCCGGAGTCCCTTCAAAACCCGTTCCACTTTTCTCTTCTTCTCCCACGTAGGTTCGATCACCATCTTCCCAGAATCAATTATGAACCCCAAGAATTTGCAATGGTTGCTCGGTACGTGTTGTCCCTTTTCCTCATTAACTTTGAACCCTAATGAAATCAATAGTGCCCTAATGAATTTTTAACTTCCACTACATTCTGTCGGAGAATCAGCAATGACTAAAATATCATCCAAGTAGTTCACAACTAAGTATCCCTTATCTCGCAAATATGTCGTGACCTGTCTCATTATCTTCGTGAAAACCCAGGAACTTTCTGCTAAACCAAATGGGAGGCATTGAAATTCGTAGTACTTCCCCTCAAACCTAAATCTCAAAAATTTCCTATCTTCCTGGCTTACTGGTACCGTAAAATACGCGTCCTTCAGATCCAGAGAGCACATAAAATCCCTCTGTCTAATAAGACCTCTAGCTACTCTCAAATCCTCCAACTTAAAATGTTCTGTCCTTATATTTTCGTTTAATCTCTTCAAATTAAAAATAAATCTTTTTTCCCCATTAGGTTTTGGAACTAGAAAAAACGGCGAGATAAACTGACCCTCACATGGTTGACAAATCTTTATTCCTCCTTTTCACAATAACTTATTCACTTCCTTTCCAATTTCAATGGATTCCCTGGCCGAAAACCTATATTCAGGACCTTCCTCCCCCCCACCTTTTACCGGACGTTCAATAAAATTTAATCTGTCACCTTGAATATCATTCAAAATTTTCTAGTTCGCCGTTATTTCTTGCCACTTAGCAACATGGTTCCCCAAATTTCCCGCTACAAAACTTACATTTTTTTTTGTATTTTTGCGCATTTTGAACTTTGTTGAACTTGTTGTTCCACTGCCGCCGAACGCCGTCTTTGAATGATTGCTGTTGTTTCACCGGTCCTCTTGTATTGAAAGCTCGGTTCTGTTGTCTGTTCTGGTGGTTTTGAAGATCTGGTGCCTTTTGGAACGGTCGCTGCCAGTTTAAATTTCGCGCCGGCCATGAGTATTGCCTCGTTGGAAGGGGTTTTTTGAGTTATGTCTTGAATTCCGATAAGGCTTTTGCTTCCTTCAACTTCTTCCTCAAGTTTTGTTACACGTCACTTCGCGACGTGCCCCTTTTTCCTTTTTCCCCGACTTCGCGCCCGAGCCTCTGCCCACGCACTCGTGCGCGCGCCGAGTCCCTCCACCACCCACGCCTTGTGCGCGCGCCGCCTGCGTGAGAGGGAGGGTCGCTCGGGGCCCGATAAAAGGGACCGCGCGGCAAGTGAAAGACAGAAGTTCCCGAGCTCCCACCCGGCCTTCTACTCTCTTCCCTACATCCTTCGCGCCTTACGCCGCTGCACGCAGCGCTCCGTGCGCGTTCCCGCTTGTCCAACTTCCTCGCGCCCTACGCCGCTGCACGCAGCGCTCTGTGCGCGCCCCCGCCCCTACACACGTCCTCGCGCCTTTACGTCGCTAGTCAGTGCTCTGTGTGCCGTTGTAGAGTCCCCGAGTAGCAGCATCCTCATGACTACTCCGCCGAAACCCGTGCCGGTAAGTGCTCTGCCCTAGTTGACCCAAACCCTCGCATCACCAACAGTGTGGACTAATTTCCTCTCCCCACAGAGGCTTCGCGGAGGAGTAAAACACCGGAAGCGCCACGAAAAGCTGAAGCTGAAGAGACTCCAGGAGTCATCACCCCGTCCGCCGACCCAGCCTCCGGCCACGGCCTCCGATAAGCCGACGCTTCCCACGTTGTTGGACTTGGTCATCCAGCCGCCCCCTCCCCCACGCACCCTCGGGACGGATCATCCCGAGCACCACCTGTGGTACCGACCTCTGCCAGTAACGAACCTCCAACCCCGCGCGCCCAGTTATCGCCGCGGACGAGGAGATCCCCGTCTGCCCCCGCCGCCCCCCCCGTCGACCCAGGGGGCCCCATCTCTCGGCCTTGGGAGGACCCCGCAATCGTGCCGCACCCCGGCCACCCATGGGAACGACCCTCTCCGACCAGCAGTGACGCCCGACACGTGCAGGAGAGATTTCGTGCCGCCCCACCTGGCACCCGGACCCCCGTGAAACCCAAGATCCTCTCGGTCGTGACCCTGAAGCGGCGGGTTGCTCTCCGCAGCCCCATCTCGACGGCGTGCCCGCGATCCCCCCCCCCCCACCAGGACGGTCTCGGAGGAACTCGTCGAACTAGGGAAGCAATATCAGGACTACTACCAGTCCACGTTCCCATCCAGCTACGCCCGGAAGCCGACTCCCCTACCCTCACCCCAGAAGGTGGATCCCCCGCGGACCTCTACGCCCTCGCCCGGAACCAGCGCCCTGGACGAGCTCCAGGCCTACGCTGAGGAACACGCGCTCGACTCCCCGGACACCAGCATCACCGAGGTGTCCTCCCTCCTATGGGACTCGGTGGAGGAGCGGCATCTGCTTCTATCCGATTAATACTTGTATTTATATTTAAGTATTACGGTCTGTAATTAGGAATAAAAGCGCCTCTCACGATACTCAAGTATTTCATTGAGAGGTACTTACAACCCCCCTTGTAATCCACCTATTACAGTTTACTCCATACAAGGTCTTGGAACCTGGTTTTACCTTGTCCAAAACGCCCTTTACCTCCCAAGGTAAACCTGGTTGTATGAAAGCCGCTCTCGCACCTCCCAGACGACGATGCACCTCGACCATCATGTTTCCAGCGTCAGCAAAATTTCTTATCAACTTCATCACGTCTAACGAACCATCTGTGTCATTCAAAATGGAAGTCATACCGCTCCCTAAGGCCATGGTTGCTGCACTCAAGAGTTTTTGTTGGCCCTCTATATGCCCATCTCTGGTACGACTTTTTCGTGAAATGCCGTATTTCAATTTAGCATCCAAACCCTGTTAAAAATTTGAAAATAGGTGGGAATAATTTAAATTTCCTTTCTTTCTACTAATTTACCTATTTTCCCTGTTCATTTTATAATTGTATTTTATTTTATTGATAATTAATTCATTTATTCATGTCTAATTATTACTATTATTATTGTTAATATTATTTTCCTCTTTTCCTCCTTTTTTTTCATATATAAGTAATTTATTGTTTAATTCCGATTTATAATATTCATAATTTTCATTTCCTTACTGGGGTGAAGAAAATTCCGTCCGCGGGATATTTACTCAAGAGTACATCGACTTGGTCTTGTTCAAGACCCCCTTCGGCGGATTCCCCCCAACATTCCAGAAGGTTCGGATGCAGTTTTGTTGTCTCAGAGGACTGTTTTGGTTTTTTGGGCCTCAAAATACCCTTAACCTCCTCGTCTAACTCAGCGAAATCTTTCTTATCGATTTTTGTCGGTATAGTAGCTTCCTTTGTATCCGACTCTATTGACAATAAAACTAAATTATCAATCTGCTTTTTTTTTGTCTTGTAACAAGTACAAGATCGTATAACTTTATATCGTTTTGCCACTAGTGCAAAATCAATAAGTCTTTGTAACTCCAGTAGTTTAATCTGATCCTATCCGGGTTTTTTTTTTTTTTTTTTTTTGATTCGCAATGTCAACAACACCAAAAACACAATATTTCTCTTTTTATTTTACCTTGTTCTTTTTCTACGTAACTTCCTGACGTATCTGATTGGTCCTCTGATTCCAAATCGTCTGATTCAGGATTGTTTGACTCCAGGTCGCTTGCCTCTGGGTTGCTTGCCTCTGGGTTTTTCACCTCGGGAGCAGGGTTAACCACAAATTCACTCGTGTTGAACCCCACTTTCCTTGCGTATTTACAAAAACGCTCGAAATTTCTCGCCTCCTCATCTTTCTCCTCGCGCTTTCTTTTGTACGCCCTCAAATCTTCCATTTTCCCGTAAAAACTAAACTTTTTACAATAATAAAAAAAAGCTCTCTTTTCCAGGTTGTTTCTCCTACGCACAACAAAAAATTATGAGGTTGATCCCGGTGGTTGCCAGGGGCGACACACAGAATAGGGGGAAAGGTTTTTTCCTCTAGCTCTCTGAAATGTTGTGGATCCTGGTACACAGAAAGGTACTACAAGTTAAATATATATAGCTATAATCCCGAGAACGAGGTCCGAAGTATAATGGACTTTTCCTGATCCCTCGCGGAGGTTCAGCTATGGAATGGCTTTGCTGGTTTTATAGCCAAGCAAAGCTACATGTTGACAAGTTTTCAGAATTATTTGAAAAATTATTATTGGTGTTAAAATTTCTATTAATATTTATGAAGTTGTTTCACAAAATTGAAAATTTGCAGGATTATATAGAAAAAGCGCATGAATAAAATTGTAAACATAAGTTTTTAAGAAATGAGATATGAATTTTTCAAAGTTCCGTTTTTTTGCGGTTTTTAACTCGATTAGTGCGCATTTTCAATTTTTTTGTTATTGTCAGTTTTATATTTTTCAACAAACTTTTTATAACAAACAAGTTTTTTTTATATATATATTGATACTAGAGATTAGATCGAAACATTAACATTACTCATTCAACTGTTATTCATAAATCTGTTGTACACACAAATCATCGAAAGCATTCCAATAAAGAGTGTAAATTCGACCGAATTCATCTCAACCCAGTGCTAGGTAAATATGCAAAAACTCATGATATACCATATAAAAAAAATTAAAAAAAGTAAAAAAAGGTTTTCATAATCATTTCATAATCACTAATAAACATATTTCCTTCAAATCCGATACAAATAATCTTTGTCCAATACATAGTTCAACATAATCCCTCTCTCACTCCTTCAATATCATATCATCTTGTAAATATTTCTAAAATAATTCACTATTAACTTTACAATCCCAACATATATAATTCCAAATTATTTACTGCTTAGTTAAAATTCTTCCCATTTTCTTCACTCTTTTCACACAATATTGTCATTATCTACATCAATGTAAATTCATTTTCGTCATTTCGTAAAAACAGTTATAAATCAAGAGGAAGATAAATTAAGAAAAATATAAATCAAGAGACTTGATTTCATTTTGGGAATATGTCTTCGATTTTCTATGTTTCTACCAGCGCTTCTTCGAAATTCCTTCCTTTATATAGAAAATGAACCGATAAGAATCATAATACGACATCGATAAATTTATCATAGATCGAGTTCAAAAATTTGGTATCCTCCTGTTTATTTAATGTATTCTTAGTCCTCTTAATCATAAACATTTCCGAAATCATTCGTTTTCTGTAGTCATTTTCCTTGTCCAATATTTTAACTCTATACCATTCAAATTCATGACCATTATTCATCTTATGTTCACTAATAACTGAGTATCTTTCCCTATTATGTCGAATATTATTTTCATGTTCTTTAATTCTAGTAATTAAACATCTTTTAGTCTGTCCCACATAACTAAATTGGCAATCAATACAATTAATTTAATACACCACATTTTTTTGTCTTATCTTATTTTATTTATCTTTCCCCGTTAAATAACTTTCATATTCAATCTATTTTCACTTCTCAAAATCACTCCCATATTCTCTTTATTTAAAATTCTTCTAATTTTTCCCTGATTTCTTTCATCAAACGGTACAACTAAGAATTCCCTTTCCTTATTTTTATTATCATTATTCATACTTCTCGGTTGCACATATTTTAAGTATTCAAGTCTTTTCTTCATCAATTTTTTTTTTTTTTTTGTGTACTTATAATCCTAACCTAACTTAATTTCCGGGGGAGTATGTTTGAAAATGTCGAAAAATCTTGAAAAATCAACGAAAAATCTTACTACACTCCTAAGTATTATTGAAAATATACAGTAATGAAGATTACACAATCATAACATACGAATAACAACCAAAATACTTTAGAACAATACCGCCCTTTGACAAAAACTATTCCAAATAGTGAAGTAACTTTCCTTTTACAAAGAAGGTATCTGATGGGTTATTTTCTCAGGGCGCATCGTAGTGTGGAGTGTGTCTCAGATATGTTAGGACTAGTGTTTTGACGTCGATGAAAATAGTTTGAAGTCTGTTAATTTGATAAAGTAATAAACGTTAATAAACAAAATTTGACGTTGAAATGTCGTGCATTCCATTGCTCTGGAATAGAAATATGAGATTTGAATTTGTTAATTGCGTTTTGCTACAATTTTGATAAGCGTTACAAAACAAGAATGGAGTTTTCGAAACAGCGTTCCCAGAGGAACGATGAACTTGTTTGTGCATAGTTTTGAAATTACCACGATTATTATTATACAGCAATCAATTTGTCTGGACTTTTTGTAAATTTTACATGTAAATTATAATTGTATAATTATAATTTACATTGTAATTTTATAATACCATATATACAAATGTAATTATAATTGTAAATTATAGATTTTGACATGGTTTTTTTATTTTATACTTCTTGCATTGATCAACAAACAATAACTTTTTAGATGCCGAAGTTCATATTTACAATAAATTAATAACATTGACAGCGTTCTTGGGGCTGTCCATAAATTACGTAACGCTCTAAGGGGCGGGGGGGGGGGTCAGACCAAACGTGACATCCTGTGTTGACGCTTATGGAGAATTGCGTTACGGAGGGGGGGGGGGTCAAAAAATACAGAAAATTGCGTTACGTAATTAATAAACGATCCCCTTGTGAAAAATGGCAGGTCAAAATGCGTACAAGATTGCGTCCGACCTAGTCATCATAAATCATAAAATCAAAATTTTTTTCGATAATTATTACATGGACAAGATACTGATCGTTCAGTTTTGTAAAATTATGAGTTTTCTAAAAATGGTGGATTTTCAAATTAAAAAGGAAATTTTCACTGAATTTTTTTGTCCTGTTTAAAGCTGTAAAAAGGAGGGATATCCGAATTTATGAAAAATGAACGATCAGTACCTCGTCCGTGTGATAATAATCGAAAAAATTTTGATTTCATGATTTCAGATGACTAGGACGGACGCAATCTTGTACGCAATTTGACCTACTATTTTTTGCAAGAGCGTTTTTAATTTATAGTGAACTTCCACTTATTCCAACCGCCTCGAAACGTAAACATTCGGTTATTCCAGCTCTGTAGGGGCCCCCACCTATACTCTAGGTTGAGACCTTTTTTTTTGTTGAGCGACGCTGAATGTCTGAAGCAATAGGCCCCTTGGGGCCAGGTAGACAGAATCCAAGATAAAGAAAACATTTCTTTGTAAGTCCTTTTGGAAAAATGACTAGGAATTCCAGGAATCTTTGTAGAATGATGTTTTTCACTCATCAATATCTTCCCTGCTCTTCTCTATTGTTCCCGATTGGCCAACCTGCCAAGCAGTCAGGTCAGTACTAGGACTGTGGTGGGAGGTGAGGGGACTTAACGAGTTGAAATATCTGAGCTTTTCGAGTTGGAATGTGTGAGCCTTGTAATAAACGAGCGTTGGAATAAGTGGAAGTTCACTGTATTGTAAATGTAAAGTTCGGCATCTGAAAAAATTCTTGTTTGTAGATCAATGCAAGAACTAAAAAAAAAAACCATGTCAAAATCTATAATAGATTTGCCACAACACATTCTTAAAAACAGCCTTATAATTCGACCTACAAGGTGTAGGAACCCCTTCACAATCGCATAAAAATTGTTTCGAAAATTTTGAATTTCTTGTTTATTGCTTACTTTTTTCAGGGTAGGTTTTCGTGGTTTATTTTGCAATTGCTCTATTTCACGGTAACGCTGTCGCTACTTTTTTCAAAAATAGATGTTATTTATGAGTATGTAAAATACGAATAATTATTCAAAATCTATGATAATCTTATATTTTTGAATATAGGGATGATGAGGCATGATTAAGGGTTGTTTCTGGGAGTAAATATGTTTTTAACGAGTTGATTTTCTTGTTCTAGATCAGTGTTGCGTTGATTTCACTATTTTCATGTGTAAGAAGCTTTTTTGCCAGGTTTAGATTTTCGTTTAATTCTGAACGTTTGGAACTTTAGGTACATCAGCACATTGAACGTGCTTCAGAATGAGATCTTAAGTTTTTTGTAATCTGAGACCGAAAATAATGACATGTTCACCATATATTGACTTCTGGCTTATGTAGGTTTTGTAATTTTACAACAATATTTTGTAAGATTATAACATTTAGACATAAATCCGCAAAACTCCTACTACTTAATGCTGCTTCGTTTTATTTCATGTCACGTGAGTTTTTAAATACTATCATTTAATAATTTATTTTACAGATGTGGGTCTGCTAGATTGGTCCAAAACTCAACGCCCAAAACCTTCCTCGCCAATCCATGGTATTTTCCAACTCGTAATATTATTAACTCCGTTTAAAAAAGATGAGCATGGTTTGCTTTTGCAAACCATGCCCAAACTGCCGTGTATGGCGTTTACAAAAATATGATCAAATTCATGCAAACTTTGCACAGATGTTTTCGGGCAAATGCGTTTGCATGAAATAAGCAGAAATTATTTTCAAACATTTGCCTATTTGGAGTTTGTTAAGTACAGAAAATATTAAAAATTTATTTGAAAATTCGAATATGTCATTAGATTGGGTTCTGAAAAAATGACCTCCTCACATCTTCGACATGCTCTTCCAGCACTTTCGGAATGAATTTCAAGAATACTAATCGCTTCTTTGGAAGGCAGTTACATTGAATTTTTTTCTGAACTTTCCAAGTACATGGAGAAATTTCCACAGAAGGAATAAATGACATGCTCAGAGCAAAAATGCACTATAGCTAATGTATTTTAAATAGGCTATAGTGCATTTTGGCTCCGAGCGTGTCAAATGTCAAAATGAAAATTTTTTTCCAAAGCAGTGGCCGTTGTTTCCATGACATCGACAGTCAGTGTTTGATCAGATTTATCAGAATCACTACTGCCAATGGCAGCCGCAAAACAAACGTAGTGACTGATGTGTTAAGCAGTGCGTGTTTGTAGGAACACCAATAGTCTTTACTGTCAGACGCATCAATCCTTTTTTGGTACTAGCTCGAGCTAGTAGCCTTAAGTACTCAAGTCTTTCGACTAATTTACAGCAGCGCTAGCTGCAAATGAGAAACAAAATATCAAATAAACAAAGTACTTATTAGTTACAAAATAGTATATTTCGTACCGTTAGCACAATTTTAATTTCCGAGCGGGAGGTTTGTAGGCCGAAGCGAAGCCGAGGCATACAATCCCACTAGGAAATAAAAGTGTTGTGCTAGAGGTGCGTACTATACTTTTAACAACGAAGGGGAGGAAAAGTGATTTGTCTTGCAAGAGCAGGGCAAAAAAGTACTTTTTTACCCTGCGTTGTTAAAATACCTTTTGTCTCACTATCAGTTGAAATATTTCTAACGTAGCTGTCGTTTTAGAACTAAAGTATCCCGATACTTATAAAAAATTCTTCAGGAAAAGCTCAGAATGCTTGAATAAGTTAATTTCATGCATTTTCAAATGGGTACTACAAAAAAACAGAATAGAGTTAGAACTAACATCATCATTGAATTTTATAAAATAAACATATATGCACCATTATTGAAGATTAGAGGCTTTCGGTATTTCATACGAATATTGTGAATAAATGCATTAATTTTCCAATTTGAGAAAATTATATTTCATTTTTTATATCAAAACTCTGACAGGAGCAATAAGTTTCAGAATCAAAATTTTTTCTGGAGAAGGATCCGCTGTTGTCATTAGCGCTAGCAGCTCCTGCTGAAATGGTGGCGGTCGATGTCACAGCAATAGCGGCTTCTGCTACGAAAACAATTTATATTTTGACAACAACCTTTTCGCTCAGATGTTCCCTACGATTCGATAGAAATAGGTTCATGCGATTGGCAGTAAACACTACTGCCATTGCCACTGACAGGTACTTCTAAACACCTTACTAATTACGCTCTTTTCGCTGCTGCCATTGGCAGTAACAGTTCCTGTTCAAACGGAAGCAATCGATGCCATGGCAATAGAGGCTCCTGATATGAAAAATATATTTTTATAACACTCATTACTCATGTCAAATAAAAAAATTAGCTCGTGCGACAATCACTCAGTATATTGTCACCTACTCTTTAACATTCTCCAGTTTAAAGAAGATTTGTCAAGAAAACATGCCACGTAAACGGGGAAGTCTTGCTTCCCGCTTGATATAACATATCAAATGTTGAGTTTAATCGCAAAAGAATATCACTGTAACATTGAAAAAATCTCGACTTATAAGTAATGGAATCATAGCTTCTTCATTTCTATCTTTTACATCTTTCCTGGATCGACTAAACGGCTTTACGAGTCTGCTTCGAGTTTTGGAAGGTTTCATAAAGCTTGACGGAGCATCAAAAATTAAATTTTCTACAAAATACATATAAAAATGATATGCAAACATTGCACCATGTTTTTATGAATTCGAATCATGAAGAGATCTATGGTTTTGAGCAAATTATTCGTGCAAATTTAATGTTCTTAAAGGTTTGTGCAAAGTTTCTTAGGAAGATCAATCTTAAATGCAAACTTGTTTTTCTGGAGACGTGCTTCGTTTTCGGTAGATCCTTTTCGAATAACTATGACAGCTATTTAAACGCGTTACGCGACTTGATCTCGGATAAATACATTCCTTCAAGGTTCCGTTTCCCCCATCCTTCCAAATTATAATAACTGGAATCTACTCCATCCCGTCACCAACAATCCTTCTGGAAGGTCGATATGCGTCGTTGTTCCCGGCTCATAACAGAATGTGAAGCGCAACGAAAAAGAAGACAGGATTCAGACAGGAGACAGAAGAAGAAGAATTAAAAGAAGTGGAAGAAGGTTTAAAGGTAAGAATAACTGGCGTGACACTTACAGGGTATCTTACAGATCGAAAAGTCGGAAAAGACGGGTAATTACCGGGGAATTCGTAATAATCCTGGCAAACTAGCTGTCATCAACTTTGATGGCAAATGTTATTACATAATAAGTTGGCTAGAAACAATAAAATTAATACATCAATTTGAGAAATTTTAATAATACTTTTATTTTTAAAAAATTGGTTTATCGAGGTCTTATGTGTAAGTAGGGTGAACAATCATTTTTAGATGAAAATAAGGCCCAGAGCATTTATCCACGTGTTGCACCACTGATACATTTCGATTTTTTTAATTTCGAAAAATCTTTTGAAAAATTCAAAAAGTTGGTCACATTGATTCAAAATCGATGTCTTAAAAATTGATTTTTATCCAATACCAGTTAAGACCTGGCTTTTGATACACGTGGCAGTGCTCCTGAAAATATGGGCACCTAATTTTCTTATGGTTACGCATGTGTTCACTTATTCCGAACGAAAACATGACTACGTTTTTTCTTATTGTTAATAACTGAAAAAAAAAATGTCAGCGAACAAAAACGTTTCAAGGATCGTTTGTTGATGACCCAAGGCATTAGTTTTTGCGACAATTGTGCCAGAAAAATTTCTAAAGTTGAACTAGTCAAACTGTAATTTTCTAGTTTTCCAATTTTTTCTATTGAAATCATTGAAAAATTTGCGTTTATCTTTGTAACAGGATTTAGAAAATAAAATGAGTGACCTTTTTATGGGGTGTTACCATTTTTTTATAATAAGGTACAAATGTGAATTGTCTAGATAATATAAACTCAATACAAAGGGAAAGGTGTAGCAACGACCAAGCCCTTCAAAAAAGGAGACTACGTTGTGACCTATCGTAGAGAACTAATTGACAAAAAAACAGGTCAATTACGTTCGACAATATATGTCCAGAAGGATGTAGGAAGCTATATGTTCGAATTTGAGCACAAAGGCAATAGACTCTGGTAAGCAAGTGAATATTATTTCTTATTTCGTATAAGCTTGAACATTTTATTTTATTTTCTGTAACTAATTTGATACAGATTTACACACTCTTTTTCATTTTTTTCATTGAATGCTGTTGTTTTCTTCATCGACCCTCTCTCTGCCTTTATTCTGTATGGTTATAGAGCGGTCTACAATAGCTTAATTATCATATATAATTAATAATATTCATAATAATAATCAGCTTGAATTATTCTATACGATCTTCCCATGAATCTGTCCTAATTTTTCCTATAACTTGTATAGCTGTACCTATAGTGAAGTTCGCTTTTTTTATTAGCCTCATAGTGAAAACTGAGCATGAGGAAAAAACGCACAGATATCGAAACTCATGAACAAGTTTCATCGTTGTTTTCTTCAACATACAAATTTCATTCGTAGCACGTCTGCCTCTACAGAAAAGTACTATCTTAGTTTGTGAGATTTTAAAAACAAATTGATTTATGTATAAATGATTTTCCACAACTACTATAATTTTCCTCATAATGACTAGAGTTCCAACCAAAGCTACATCATAAACAAACAGTAGCAGAATGCATAATCATGTCATGAATACCAGCTATAGAAACTCCTGTTGGAGGGTCTCCAAGCATTTTTTCCACGTCCGTCATAACAATTTTAAAACTAGACGAGACTAATAACTTTCCCTTAGAAGACTCCTTCAGTGATTCAAATAAGGTCTGATTATTCTAAATTAACTTTGAAACGACAGGAAGCACGATCATACAACGATTTTACAACAGGAATAAATTAAGAGCTAATGTCTTATAAGTGCAGTTTTTTCCGAAGAAGAGCATGATAAATTGAATCAAAAGTGCGGTTAAAATCAAGAAAGAATGCGTTTAAAGTCCTTCTAGTTAATCTTAATTGAAAGGGACTGCAGATTTCAATGTAAAGATGTTGTCTGCTCAAATTCGGTTACAAGCCTAAAACCACAGTGGGATTCAGATAACGCGATTCTCTCTCCTGCCGAGGTTTTGATTCTTTTCGATAAAATTTGAGTAAAAATCGTAGATACTACATTGAAGAAAGCGATACCTCGATAGTTCCCAAGCTCATCCCTGTAATCCTTATATGTCTGTGTTATCCCATCCCTCGACCAACATTACGGAGTTTGTTCCTTGCTTATTACATTTTTAAAGAAAGGCTGCAAGTAAATTAACCTCGGAATAGGGAGAGACTCTGATAAAATCAAGCAAAAATAACTGTCCTCCCCTGGGGATTTTCCGGGTTTGAAGTTCCTTATCGCACCAATAATTTCTGAGAAAGTGATTTCCAAACTAAGGATTAAGTCAAGATTTTCGAAGTACAATGACTTGCAGAGTAATCTGAGAAGATGAATTTCTTTATTGAAATTGTTCCAATCAACTACTTAGGACGGCATCAGATACGAGGATACCTTTTTACAGTTTCGAACTACAGCCCAACATTTTCTAAGTAACCTTACATTTGCGATTTCGTTTCTTATATCCATGAAATAAACTGCCTTCTTTCTAGCTACGAATGATTCGTAATCTTTTTTGACCTAAAGATACTCTATTTCTGTACTTCTACTTCCACTTGATCTTTTTAACTAATGCAATTAACTTCGCGCTCTATTTTTAATAGTCCAAATATTTTGATTTAACCAAAGCGCCCTGAATTGAGGTTTGTTGCCAATAGTTATCTGTTTCAAAATGTATGTTTTTTGGGCTGGACTCCTAGTAACATATGTCATCATTTCACTTTGCTCGTCGATTGATGATCACACTATCAAAAATTGCTACATATCTTTCTGCTTTGCTTGGATCAGTTTGTAATTTTAATCGATTCGTTTCCTTCATACTATCCCATTCTCTATTCCGCTAATTCATAGTTGTTCTCAAAGGGAGATTCAACCAAGGGAATTCACCCTCAAATTATATATTATATATTTCTCTGCTTCAATAACGATTAACACCGATATTTTGCGATAAGGGTTCAACATCTAATTTTACCTAGAAATTATTTCAATACATATAGACAATAATTTTCAAAGTACAAAAATTGCTAACGTCTATTGCAACAACTCCATGCTAATTACATGACATTTTCTTGTACTAAAAGTAATTCAACTATTTATTCCACCCTTTTTTTTGCATTTTTTTTATACTTTCTCCAAAACAATAGATAATAAAAACTCAATTACATTCTGAAATAGTAATTAGAAAAATGTAGCAATGTTCTTTTCTTCTACGTTTTCAGAGAATACGTTTTTATGATAAATAAGTTTCTTATAATTTTTTTCCCTAGAAGACAAATGAAATACGTTCTTCAACAAAATTTCATTCGATCCTACTGTTCTTACAAGATTCTTTTCAGTTTTCATAAAATACGTTCTAATGATAAATTAGTTTCTTATAATTTATTTTCCTACAAGACACATTAAATACGATCTTGAACAACATTTAATTTACTCTTTCTGTTCCTACAAGATTCTGTACAAATAAATGCAAAAAATTTCAAAAACAAATACAGATTTGGTTTTGTAGTCTAACATTTCGTGTATTCTGTTCAAAAACCCGAAGAGGTGAGCGCTTTCGAAGTATTTCCTTTGTTTTCCTCGTAGCCTCGCGGAAATCGATGAATCCATATCGAAACATCTGTAAAAAAAATTTTTTATTTTCTTTTGGATTTCAAATGCAGTAAATTTGCAAAAACATTACATTATATAATAAAGAAGAAATTTCCTGGGCATCGCGATTTTTGAAAATCCAGTTTACATTTTTTACACTCGCTTATGTTTTTCTTAAATTTATTTCTTTACTTCAGGTGTTAATATTAGGTACTCTTTTAGATATTTAAATTGTTTTTGAAAATTGGTCTGAAAATCAAAAATTTATTTATCTTGATGGAACATAGAAATAAATTGATGAAACTTTGAAAAAAATTTACCCAATGCTGAAACTTCTTCTTCCAAATTTTCCAATATAACAGTGGTTCCTGCTGAATCTATCGATTCGCTATAATCCGATAACTGCCATGGCCCAATTCACCAGAACTGAAAAAAAAATATATAGAACAATGAAAAACTAATGAAAACAGTTTATTGATGTTTCATCTCTCAATTTTTAATTTCATTATGCCAGTTCCAAGGAATGACTTTAAACGGCTTTTTTAAATTAGTAAAACCTGATTCACTGTCGTTTGGAACTACATTTAAATATAATTATCACAATATGGAAATTCAGTGAAATTAACGAATGAGAAAAAAGTTAAAACAAGAAGCAGGATCTAAAGCTTGGATTTTGGAGGCAACGCTTTTTGTTAGACATTTTCATAACGAATCTATGTGAGTTCGTAGAATGAAAAATTTCATAAATATTTGTTTAAAAATATAATATTGATTACAGTGCCTTACAATGAGTTCTTTTTTGAACATTACTCGACAGTCAACTATTAAAAGTTGAAATATTTTAATTGTGAAACAAGATACTTCAATTTCAAGAATATGCAAATACTTCCTACGAGTCTATAAGTATCGTGCAGAATGGCTTTCAAACATTGTTCATTTTTTTTCTATCATTGGAAATACAAAATGATCATTGTGTGTTAAGATAGTTAAAAATCATTCATATGATCAAACGTCTTTTTCAGAAATGGAAAACTTAAAAACTAAAATATTAGACGCCTAAAACTTTATTAACAATCACAAATCGAAAATGAAAAAAAGTTTTTAATCAACAAATTGGTCAACAATTCAAATATCAATTGAAACCGTTGCGTCTCAAAATAAAAATTTTATTATACTTTGATGTGTTCTTTTAGTTCTGAATCATTTGATCCTACGTTTGCATGCACATATCTCTTTCGTTACATTGCTACATTTTCTGTATTTTGTTATATGCTAATATAATTGTTTATAGTTAAAAAACTTATTTCCCAAAATATTGAACTACACTTCTACTTAACCCAACAAAATATATTTAAGAATTTGTACTCGAAATTCAGATTTGTCATTGTTCTCTAACTGAAACTGGAATTCCCGAAATACCAAAATTTGAGCTTGCAAAGTCTAAAACTTCAAGTCTGCAAAATAAGGCCTTAAACATCTTCACGTGTTTTACGGTTCCTTTAGTTAAATATAAATAATTACCATAGTCACAATGGTATTACTTCTCTGCATTATGCGTATACTGTTGCACAACCCAAAGAGGTGAGCGTTTGGCAAAGCATTTCCTTTGTGGTCTTCGTAGCCCTGCGGAACTTAATAATTCCATATCGAAACATCTAAAAAACAAAGAAATGAAAAAACGACCTTTGAATTTCAAATGCAAAAAATTTCCAACAACTACACATTATTCCATAAGATTTAAAATTTCATAATAACGAAATTACTTAAAATCCAGTGCCAATTTTTTAAACACGTGAATAGTTTTCAAATTAATTCTTTTACCTCAAGTGTTAAAAATTATTATTCTTTCAGATATTAGGCATATTTTGGAAAATTCGTCTGATACTAAACATTTTTTGGATCTTCGTGAAACATAAGAATAAATTAATGAAACTTCGCAAAAACTTTACCCGTTGCCGAAACTTCTCCTTTCAAAGTTTCCAGTGAATCTATGGCTCTGGCTGAATCTACCAATTCACTGTAATCCGAGAACTGCCATGGCCCAATTCACCAGAACTAAAAATAAAAATAAATAGAATTCTTGACAATCAATTATGAGAACAGTTTATTAATGTTTCATCCCTCAACTTTGAATTGTATCATTACCGTGCCAAGGAATCAAGTGAAAAGTCTTCCAAAAAAAGTAAAATGTAATTCATTGTCGTTTCGAACTGTATTTCAATATAATTATCAAAAGATGAAAATTCAGTTAAAGTAACAAATGAAAAAATGTTCATATAAGAACCAGGATTAAAAAAGTAGCTCGTGGAGAAATCGAAATAGCAAATGAGGACTGTACAAAATACATGTAAGTAATAGGTACCTCACCACAGTTATCGCCGAACCTTTCGAGCTTCGGCAGCAGAAAACTCATCATCCCTAATCGGATTCCCAGCAATTGGGAAGCCTCAGTGCCGACGTTCGAACGACGCCAGAAATTGTGAATCCTGGTGAAATTACTTCGTGGTACGTAAAGAGCCTTTTTTCGAGGGTTGAAACAATTAACTCCATGTAGATTGTCCTCACGAATTGCCTATCTAAGATTTCATTCCTGGGTTCAAGGAAGTGCCAATAATTCCTTGGACCGTGATTCTGTTGTTTTCGAAGAAAACGATGTCTGTGATCGTGTAGAAGCCATTGGTTGTATAGGATGTATAGGAGTAGATAGGCTATGCCGATTCTAGATACCCCCACTCCTCTACCCATCACGTGACCCCCCTCCCCTCCCCGACCCGCCCACTCCCCCTCCCCCTGCGCGCTGAATGGTCCTCCCCTTCCCTCCTCGCCCATAGGTCCCGCCCCCTGTGCGCTGATTGGTCAACTCCTCCCCTCCCACCCCATAGGTTTTCAGGGTTTTTCCGCGATTTTCCGGGGTTTTCCAAATTTTTCCTAGATTTTCCGGATTTTCCTTAGATTTCCCCAAGATTTTTCTAACATTTTTCCTAAATTTTCCTAGATTTTCCAGATTTTCGATAGATTTCTCCGAAATTTTCAAAACTTTCCCTTAGATTTTCCGGGTTTGTCCCTAGAAAAATTGCTGTCAACAAAATGGCGGTCGAAAAAACAAGATGACGGCGGTCGGTAAATTACCTGTGTCGGTAATAATAACCTGCAGTCCGTAACTATTACCTATGGTAGGAAATTTTAAAAAATTTTTTGTTTTCTGTTTTTTATTTTTTTATTAATTTTTTTTTTTCAGTTTTAAATTACATTTTTTTTATTGAAACAATTTCGTTACACAGTGTTCTGAAATACATTCATTTTTTCGAAGTGAACTCGCAGGCGTTGAATTTCCCTCCGAGAAGACGAAAATGCACTGGATTCGCCGAATTGATGGAGACGTCAATTTTAAGTAGTTCCTTCGGATCTTTCCTCAGCGTTTCGCAGATCCTTTCTGGTAGAAACACCTCAAATTTCTCATCAAGGGCGATGACGAATTTAGTTCCAAATTTAGTGTCAATGGGTCGAATCCCAGTCACAGGAAAGCTTTTGTTTACTTCCAACTCGGCAACCCTCTGCTTTCGGAGAAAATTTACTTCACGGGCAACTTGGTTAAGCTTGGAGAAGTCCATGTTGTTTGTTCGAGAATTGTCTTTGAAATGACGCTCCCGCTCAGAGTTGTCATATTTTTAGCTATGCTGCGCATGCGTAGACGTGTGTGAAAGATTTATCAACACGCATGGGCAGAGGTAGTAAACGCGGATCGTCCAATCGTAGCGCGCGAGAGTAGGGGATTGACCAATCAGAGCATGCGATGACGTCATCACGACAAGTTTAAACGAGTTTATTTTAGGAACGATTACATCATCTCCACAAGTTTAAACACGTTTATTCTAGGAAATGATTACGTCATCACATTCCTGAAAGATGACATCTATTGCGCAATACATATTTGACCCTGAAAGTTATTTTTAGAACGATAACTGCGTAAAAGACGACAAGTCTCACATAAAAATTCTAGGAAACGATGACGTCATCACGACAAGTTTAAACACGTTTATTCTTAGCAACGATTACGTCATCACATACAATGATGTCACTTTATTTCAAGTTTTACTGGGGAATAAATTACAGTAAAATAATTTTTTTGTGCAAGGGGCCCCACCCCGCCCCTTGCTGTGACACATCCATCATGTCAGTCCCTCCATTTTTATTTAAAAAAATTACAATTTTCCACGCTTACATCTAATACAATCTTTTATCATCGGAGCTATGCCAATACAATCATCAGACGTCGAATTCCAATGTTTTTCACATCGTGTAAAACCAACAAACTCAGGATCTTTTTGTAATTTTGACGGGAGCTTTTCCCAAGGTCTATCGATACATTTTTGTCGAAAGTATAATAAAAATTCTCGCGGCAATTCAGCGATATCTTCAGAATCCAACTCGTGGAGGAAGACGGTGTATGAGAGTAGAGTAAATGATCTCTTCATTGACGGCGTATCACCAAATTTTTCCATTAACCACATCCTGAGGCGGCGAACGTTTTCCGTGGCGCAGTGATGATCGAGTACAGGACGATGAAAATTGTTGTAAGGGCATGCAGAGACTCGCAAATCGTTCAGGGACGGGCAGCCCATATCCATCAAATCGATCATGATTGCATTTGTGTACTGCTTTAACCATCGCTTTTTGTCCAATCCTTTGACGAATATGAATGTAGCGTCCTCAAGTTGATTTTGCAGCTCTTGATAGAGTTCCTCGTATAGCACATCTCCAGAGTTTTAAGGTACACCATGATAGTTTCTCGTTAGCCACAAATTGGTCGCCTTTGTTTTTGGAGACAAACCATCCCAGGCACATTGTGGCTTAAATAATGTCGTCAGAGGGTCAGCGTAGAAGGACTCAAGCCTTAACTCTGCAAGCTCCTTGACGACAAAGGTTTTTTGTATGGAGAAGCTCTGGATGTCAACGACGTACTTCATCTTGATGTACTGATGCTCTCTGACAACTCCATCGCCTTTTACATCTTCTCCCCCACCACCACCACAACCAAATACTTGAATCTCTCATACTTGACGGTTGACTTTTTATCTTTATTATCCTTTTATTTTTTGTCCAGCACAGGTTTATATTTATCCGACGTTTTATCTTTGGGCAAAAGACATCGACGATCATCGGTTAACTTATCCATCGCGACTGACGATTAATCAAGTTTGAACATTAATATATATATATATATATATATATATATATATATATATATATATACCTTTTTATGTAGATTTTCACACACACACACTCATACATTTTATATTTTTCTAACAACGCCGCTGATTGGTTGATACTCTACAATTTTATCATGTATAATAAGACAGTACGCCACAGTTGCAGCGGGAAAAGCTGCTACCGATTCAAATTCGAGACGAACATCAACTGGTCCAGTGTTCAATGAATCATTTTGCTTTGCACAATCAATAATCACAAGAGTAGCATTGTCTTCAAATTGCTTTTTTGTCAGCAATGGAGAATTTTTTCTTCCATGATATGACGATTGAAAATTCGCAAACATTTCACACAACGTCGCAAACTGGTTTCGTTGAAAATCAATATTAAGATTTGTGTAAGGATAACACTGTGAGTTTAGGTACAATTTCATATCACGCAAATTACACGTATCAAAATTACTCATGTTTCCGGTTTTAACATTCTTTCTACCAGCTTGGTATCCAACGATAACATATCTTGGTTTTTCCAACTGTGTCGAAGTTTTAACGCTCCACACATGCTTAGTCGTTTGCGGCAACAGAGGATACTCGTAAAGTTCCCAGCTTCGGAAACTCATGGCGATGGTTGGATCCGTTGAGATGTAGTTCAGCATACGAATTTTCTCCACATCGGAAACTTTGACGTACGGAATCAGCCATTCCATTTTACTGATTGTTATCTTGTATTGTTAATCGTTCGCAGCTTGCTGTAGGATGGCGTTTACGTCGGTGTTGGCTCGGAGTATGATGAGTTCATGCTTGGCGTTGACAATCACTCGCTGATAGTCTTCGGCGAACCCAAAGATGAAATCCAGAGGAATGCATATATCGAAATATCCATTGTTGTTGATCAATTGTCTGGCATCGTCAACGATCCATCCAGCATTTTCCATGAGATCTTTTTGGTTAGGGTTTTGCGAAACGTAGGCTTTCATTGTAGTTGTCAGACCAACGTTTTTCACTCTCTCGATCTCAATAGCGTTGAGCCCGTAACGAATCTCTTCGAATAAATGAGCTATACCATTGTTTATTATAGACGTATGCTCGACATTGGCTACGCGGTCAGCTTTCGTTAAACGTCCTTGAATATGCAGCGAGCTCTTGCTCGGCAACATGTATGAGTCCTGATTCTGGATACTGATACGAATCTCATCGTTATTGTTATACGTTGAAGATGCGTACAGCTGATGCGCGTGCACTTCGTTCTGTGCTATCGTCTCGTCGTAGACGATCTTCTTTTCGATGGATAACATGGTATCAGACAAATTAAGCAGCAAATTTTCTTTGGACTCTGACCGAGGCTTTTCTGGAACTGAACGTTCTGTGGTGTGAGTCGTTGAAGACGTCGGCTTTGACTGATGATTTTTGGCCATGTTGCTGGACTTTTATACTCTTCGTTGACGATACCCATTATTCACTTTTTACATGTAGTCTTATAGTGATAACTTCACCTCGAAAATTCACTAGCTTTCCACTTTGATCGACTATACGCAGCTGCAGATGATGTATTGCCTGTACGACGTTTGGATGGTAAATGACGTGATTTGGCAATTCGATGATCTTATATCCTGGAGGCACCACTGGGAAGAACTCGTGAATGGTGTGTACACGCTGCTCGTTTATATACGCCCCTGCCGTCTCGATGCGTAAAGCGTTGACGGCGAGAATTCTCACTGGGGAATCCGACTTGTGCGCGACGTCAGCTTCAATGATTCTCGAATCAAAGCCCAGCAGTTTACCGATAGAGTCCTTGGGTTGGAAATCAATTTCCCGATCACATTTGATCTCACTGCGTAGTGTGCTACTGTTGGCCCGCAAACTCAGCTGAATATTTTTTGGAAGTACTTCCTTCAGATATTCCTCGATGTTTCCCAATTCGTAGCTTCCAAATGGTATAGTAATGACGTCATCGCCAACATAAAACTTGTTGTTTCCCTCGTCAATGTTGGGTATGGAATTAAAAGTCAACAATTTCACTAGTCCCAAGGAATATTTTTTCGGAGCTGACAGTTCGATTGGTGGAAAGTAGTGAGCTTCCAAAACGGATGACGTCCCCGAGAGCGTTAATGTTAATGAGTCCATTGTCACTCGTAGACTGATGTGTGTTCACACCCGAGAAATGCTTTTATCGAGTAAAAATTGTAGACACAAGTGACCGCAAATGACTGAGTCATAGTTTTGAAATTGATCGTGATTGTATTTGATTTTGCTACCGAAACCAAAATAGTTCAAAAGTTCACGAGGCGGGTGTAGATTACCAAAACTGTCGAAATAAACGACTCGATTTTCGGTTTTTCTATAGGCTACCCAATGCGTGCCAGAACCACTTTTATTATCCAAATTCACAATGGCGGCCTCATATTTTTTCGGACCACTTTTTGGTAAATCGTTGCGCATAAACACACCTCGAAACGATGGAATTTTCAATAGTTTTACATATTTTAGTAAATCCATATCGGTGAGTGCTCGTTCCGGTAGCTCTATACGTTTTTTAAATGAAGTTTCACACCAGCTCCCCAAGGTTTCAAGTACAGGCCTTTTCCCACGGCGATTGATTCCATTTTGAGGTTATGTCGCTTCGCTTCATCCAACTGTCACTTGGCGGCTTTCGCGTCGTTGATGGCTTTTGCAACGCTAGCAGCGCCACCTGCCAAAGCCCCTGTAGCACTCAGTCCGGCAAAAACAGGTAGCAAAAACGCGGGAAGGATGCCTCCAACTTTGCTCGGTACAGGTAATACGAGAGGCACTCGAACTTTCTTCTTTCCTCCAGCTTCTTTCACAGCTGCGCGTGCGGCTTTTAGAGTTGATGGTATGGATCCAGTAGCTTTTGATGCTATTTTTGCAGCACCGATGACTTTCCTCAAAGGGATTTTCTTCGATTTCTTCTTTAATTTCGTCGATTTTTTCTTCAAACCCATTCCAAGTTTTGGCTTGACTTTCATGATGCTGGCAGCTCCAAGAGCAGCTGCTTTTTCTCCAACTGGCGGAATCCCTGGCGTAGATACGTTCGATCGCTCTTTTTGCGAGGACTTTGTCAGCTTTGTGTCTTGCTGTTAGATTAGTATTTTTCGAGTACCCGATATCGTGATCTCTGCAGGCTACGTCCAGAGGGTTTATACCCTGGTCTCTACGCGCCAATCTTTTAGCAAGCTTGGTACCTGGCCCGCAAAATTGGTAACCCGGTATATGAATTTCGACAGGGAGCTTGTTTACGAGAGTGTTGACGAGACCGTTACCTCTCACTGCCATTGCTCGACTGAGCTCGATGCTATAAAAGTCGAGTATTTATAGGTTTTCCAATCAGACGCACTTGAGCAGCTATGGAGTTTACACAGCAAAACGTCAAGTTACCAGTCATCAACTTTGTTAATGTAACGGAGAAGCGGGAAAAAATAAAACGTCATGGAAAGCTGCTACCAAACACGGTTCGCTCTATAATTTGCGGTCCTTCGAATTGTGGCAAGACCAACGCTCTTCTCACGCTCGTCACGCATCCTATCGGCTTGAGATTTGAAAACGTGTACCTTTACTCTAAGTCGCTCAATCAGCCCAAGTACGAATACTTGAAGAAAATCATCGAACCTGTCAAAGGAGTGGGATATTTTCCGTATAGCGACAACGAAAAAGTCGTCAGTGTGGACAACGTCAAGCAAAACTCTGTGATGATATTTGACGACGTGGCATGTGAAAAGCAAGACAATATACGTGCATACTTTTGCATGGGACGGCATCGCGATGTGGATAGTTTTTATCTCTGTTAGACTTAGGCTCGCATCCCCAAACACTTGGTGAGAGACAATGCCAATATGCTCGTGTTGTTTCGTCAAGATGACATGAATTTGAAACATGTTTACGACGATCATGTATGGTAAACACAGACATGACGTTTACTTAATTTCGAGACCTGCTGAAACGACAAGTATGGCTTTCTCGTTATCGACAAGGATAGTGAAATTGATCAAGGTCGATACAGGAAAGGATTCGATTGCTTCTATAAATTAAAGTGATTTAATGGCAATTGCATCAGTATCACTTGAACGTTGCTGAGGGTGACACCATGGAGCTTAAATATGTACTACATCAGATTGTGCAAGCCAGTGAAGCTATCCGACGCAAACATCGTCTGCTGAAACGTGGAAAAGCTGCTGTAAAGACGTCGGTGCGAGAAACGTTCAAGCCCATCATTGATCCCCTTCAATCATTGACTAGACAGGATTAAAAGATGGAATCAGTGAAAAAGGAGGAACCTAAGGAAGAATTGCCTACAATGGAAGATACATTCGAGCCACAGAGTGAAGATTTCGAGAGCTTCAATCAATCGGATCAAACCTTTGCACCAGACATGGCTAGTCCACCAGCCGTTGTCGACACTGTGAAGAAATACTTGAACATGTTCAAAAACAAGAATTAACAAAGGAATCTGGACATGCAGTATGGAGTACGGTCATTGAAAAATGGGAAACACGCCATCAGTTTCGCAGAAAATACTGTTTATGTTGGGACTGAGGAGTTTGAGAAAACGCCAGGACTCATAGAACTGCTATTTAAGAAAATACCAAACAATTCGATTGTAAATTAAATCGACGTGGAAAACTATAAAAAAATTGTTAAGCAAACGAGTGCGGATAGAAAAAATCATCTACCTGACAGGAGTTTGCGTGGTGGCAGAGATTTGAAATATCTTACATACATTGCTGACAAGAAAGTAGGCACAGGAGTTTACAATGTAGTTCAACGAGGACGAGAAATAGATTACGTGCATTGGGATGATCCGAACGAGCTCGTTGATCGTTTGCGACTTATTCTCGCATCTCAAGCTGCCGGAAACAATAGTCATACCAACGAAATAAACTCAATCATCGAAGAATTGAGAGAAGCTGGGATTATATGTTAAAAATCTTCGAGTATGTAATCTCATTCGATAGCTGGACAATGGCTAGTGTAGACGTGTTTGGAAGACATCTGGTCAAGAACCGAGAAATACGTGGGCCACCTGGTATTGGATTCAAACTGACTCCTGAAGGTCATTACGATCTCCAACATAAAAAATTAGTCAACGTTGCAAAGGGCGATTATGAGACGGATGGTACTTCGTATCAAAATATAATTGATTTTGAAGAAGTGTTGGCAACTGGGATGAAACAGTTGAAGAAATCGTTGGAAACCTTGACTAACATGTACCAAAAACATGTGGCTGAAAACGCTGCAATAATTTCGTCGATTCAAAATCCTTTGAAGCATATCGAGAAGGAAGTGTTTGTCGATGTTACACCACAAAAGGACGTTTACGAATAAAAGCTCACGTACACACACGCACCATTCACTACCACCATGGACCTCAAGGAAGCACTGGTGGAAGAACTCCATAAACCTATTCGGAGAAATTACCGACGTCGTCATGTTGATATGCGAGGACTGGATGAAACATGGCAAGCAGATCTCGTAGACATGACCACTTACAAGAATAAAGGCTACAAATTCCTGCTTACCGTTATCGACGTCTTCTCCATGTATGCCTGGGCTGTACCAATAAAATCTAAGAATGGTCTTGACGTCACTGCTGCTATGAAGACTGCGCTAAAGGATCGACAACCCAACAATCTACACGTCGATCAAGGCAAAGAGTTCTACAACAAGGACTTTAAGGCCTTCATGAAACAATATGGAATCAACATGTACTCTACATTCAGCGGCATGAAGGCATCCATCTGTGAACGTTTTAATCGCACACTCAAGGGCAGGATGTGGAAACGATTCTCCCTCCAAGGACACTATAAATGGATAGATATTCTGCCGGAACTTGTATCAAGTTACAATGCAACCAAACATCGAACAATCAAGATGAAGCCTAAGGATGTCACCGCAGCTGATGAAAAACGTCTGCTTGATGAAATTTACCATGTCAAGCAACAGAAAGACAAAAGGAAATTTAACGTTGGTGACAAAGTCCGGATCAGCAAGTACAAGCACGTCTTTGAGAAAGGATATACACCAAACTGGACAACGGAAATATTCACCATCGCTGCTGTGAAACCAACACATCCTACGACCTACAAGCTCAGAGATTATCAAGATCAACCCATCGAAGGAGGATTTTACACCGAAGAACTTACCAAAGTGAAGCATCCAGATGTCTACCTTGTCGAAAAAGTGCTGCGCAAGCGTGGAAATAAAGTCTATGTAAAATGGTTGGGGTTTGGCAGTGAACACAATAGTTGGATAAGTGAGAAAGATATGTAATCAATGAAGAATACGAAATATAGAACAGTTGTTTTCATTTACCAAAACAACTATACATAAGAATAAATTCATAACGCAAAATTCAATTCCGCACCACCAGAGCCCGCTCGCATAGGGTGGTAGAATTCATGGCGCGTTTTTGGTGACGTGGTATCCCCAGTAGGCCTAATCCACGATACTATCTAAAAAGCTATTTACAGTTTTGCCTAACCTAATGATATTTACAGTTCCTCGTTGACATTCATCAGTTCCCTTATTCAATTAGAGCAATAGTCATTGATATTTACAATTCCTCGTCGACGTTCATCAATTCTCTTATTTTAAAATGACCGTGAGCCAAAGAGTCAACCATATTTGATAAAATGTATCTTTTGTCGCCTGATGGATTTAGTGCAAGTTTCCTTTGTCGGATTGTTTGAATGTCATGTGAGTGTGATCGGAAAAGATGCTGAGTGCGGTATTCAGTAGCATTGTTGTACAAACAGTTAATGTAATCGTTGAAATCCAAAGTTTTAGCTATAACCGATGATTTTACACCTTTAGCCTTTTTTATTCTATCTTGTCCTTCAACTCGCACGCTGTACATTTTACTGCGAAGCCCGACAAATTCCGTAACAATTTTTCCATTACATTCGTCTTTCATAGTCCGACTACTTTTTTATTTTTCAACTTTATTTTAAATTGGTTGTCCGCGGGGTAATTAGAGGTATCGAAAAAACTGGAATTTTCTTTCATCAGTTTGTACGTATCCAAATTTTTTACTTCATAGATTAAACTGTCTGTATCTGAATATAAAAGTTTAGCGTTTGTATTTGGTCTCATGAAATCGTAATGAAATGAATAAAGGCATGTTTTTGACAGGTCGAGGACACATAATCTAATGTAAATGGGTTTGTTCGTGGTGACTTGAACACGATCGAGTTTAATCGCTACTAAATTTTGTTCAAATATAACTCGCGAATTGAAATTTGATTTTGAAATGTATACCTCAGCACCATAGCGTCCAGGCCATTGTGCAACAAGTTTCATGTCCATACGTTTCCTGACGTCTTCTATAGTTTTACCGTAAACCGCGTTGTTCATAAGCTTGAACAAATTCTTTTCAAACTCATTTTTTGCAGATTTTCGCAAATTGCTGTTCAGATCGATATACGCTTGAAGCCAATTGGACTGTTTCAATTTCAGAATTCGATGAATTTTTCGCAAAATCAGACCGTGACTCAAGGCCTGCCTCAAATTTCTATAGTGTATTACATAACGCGACTTTGATTCTAAAGTTGTTAGTAATTTGGACTGTTTTGAACCGGGAGGAATTTTATGTTCCGGACAAAATGGTAAGTCATTGTGAGCATCATGTAAATTTTCGGGATAATCAAGATCAACTTCGAGAATATACCCTTCTTTCGAATCATCAGCTACGTCCCAATCAAAATTTTCATCAAAATTTTCTACCCATTGAAAACCCCCGTGAGGCAGATATTGAGTCATAGCCCAACCGTATAAATTATTGACGTCAAAGTACATGATATATTTACTATACTGCTCCGGGTCATAGTTGGCTTCGAAAAATGGATTGTTCGCACCGGAATGTCGACTACTGCATTGACTGACACCTCCTCGAATACCACGTTCAATGAAAAGTAGCTGGTCAATGTCTGTCAAGAGTTGAAGTTCGATCCTGGTATGTTTTAACATCGCATCCCAGCTGAATCCAGGTAAGGTGTAATAATGGGCTGGGTCCAGGTCGTACACTCGCAAACAGCTGTTCTGAAAATTCTCGAAGACGTCAGCGAGCAGGAGAACGTCGGTTTTGAGGTATAGGTCGGAGTACTCGCCCAGAGTTTGGGTGTTGAAATCGTCCTACACTGACTGAGCATGGCTGACATGAGAAAATGTATTATGATTTTTGTTCTAAAAAATTTAAAAAGTTTAAAAATAAAAAAATTACCGATAATCGTTGTCTGAAATCCCTTCATCCGTCAAGGTACTATAGAAGGCTTTTTGAGGTGGTAGTTGTTTCTCCTTAAGTTTTTCCCAAGAGTCGAGATGCTCGTACGGAAACACTCCTTTCTTCATAAGAAGCTGAAGATATTCCTCTTCGTAATTTACAAATTCCTTCCTGACGATTGTCTTCTCCTCCTCATTCAAGTAGGAAGCCAACTTAACAAGGGACGAAGCCATAAAGCGGAAAGAGTCAATGAACCGCAACGAAATTTTGTCCTCTTGGATGTACTTTGTGAAGGAAATGTATTTCTCCATGGTCTGTGGTATGAGGTTGATCCTTCCTTCGACACATTTTGCGATTCGTTTTATGATAAGATGACTGTCGTATCCACTCAGGTTATGAAAAATTATCTGAAATCACAGTTAAATATCATATGATTGAAAATTGTTCGAGTCCATTTTTTTTTCTCTCTGAAGAATATATGTATTGATAAAATTTACCGGTATCGTTAGAGAATCTCGGTATCGAAGATTGCATTTGCTATGAGCAGCACCTCTAAATTCTCCCGTTAGATGGCAATGATCGCGTACTTTGGTGTCCCCCTGCTTGTCGATTTTCTTGAGGAAAAGCTGCTTGCAGATGTGGCATTTTTGAGCTGTACGCCAGGCCTGTTCTTGATTCGATGTGAGCTGTTTCATTGGTTTTGGATCATCCATTTTTTCTTTGACTCGATGAGATAGAGCTACGAGCTCGTCAGAAAGCCGTTGTGCTGGATTAAGTCCTCGAAAACTCTTGTATGATGATTGTTCTTCGTCATAGCTACATTTCACATAATATCCTACGCTGTGCGCCTCATGGATTTGTATTACTTTAGTATTTTTTTCACTTTCGGAGTCGACTTTTTTGAGAATGCATTCAAAGTCGGCATATACAGCATACGGTACTTCGAGGTTATTTTTCTGATTTTCGAATTCGATTTTATCTTTTCCTTTTTCAGGCAACTTGACTCTGCACTTGTTTAATTCTTTACAATCAATTTCGTGTGAGATGAGTTTTTCTTTATTATAAAAGAAATGTAAGCATCGTTCACAAATCCAATTTTTATGTCCATGTTTAGAAATTTGTGAGCTCACAAGCCTAGAAAGATCTTTAATCCAAACATAATGAAATATCAGTGGTCCACTTTCCTGATTGTCTTCATCATCTTCGTCAATATAGGCATTCTGTACAAGGAGAAAGTTGACGTGTTGATCCTTTTTGTTTGCAGTCACATGAATCGGGGCAACTATATAGTTTTCTTTCTTCTTTTCCAAAATATATACATTCACTGACACGCCATTTTGTTTCTCAAACACTTTTACTTGTTTTGGTGCGACGGGAGAAGCGATTCCTTCGAAGTTTAATTCCCCATCGTATTTCTGATAATTGGAGAGATGGTTCACATTTCTCTCAACCGGATGTAGCGCCGAGAGAATCGCCCATTTAAAACACTCGTCGTCGAAGTTTTTGAGGTTCACACACGCTTTTTTGCTCTTGATTGATGGAAGTAGATCGATGTAGGAGCTGCCCCTCATGGGGTTGTATTTGCTGATATGAACGGTAAGGCTGATAATCCTGTGCAACGTCCATCCGGAATCTTTTTGCTGGAACTCTTCAATGTCACGAGGTAGACGATCTTGAACGTGTTGGAGAAACCACTTTGCCAGGTCCGTAGTAGCCATTATCGGTGCCGTTTTTGTGAAAAAGCTCTTGATTTCGGTCACTTCTTTATCGTCCTTGACAATGGTGAACTCGGCGTCGAGAACCGCGTTGACTTTCAGTGCGTTTTGTCTACGTAGAACTTCTTCGACCTTAGTTACAAAGATAGTTTCCGACTCCACCAGAAAGTCGTTGATGTCCAAGTGGTGGAGGTTGACAATCATCCCGGTTTGTAAGTTATGATTGAATGCCGTTTCGACATCTTCCCAGGAGATTCCGAGGTCTCCACCGCGCACTAGGTATGCACTCAACTCACGATTATAACTGCGTAAGTGGATAATCAATCGCGTACACTGGAGTTTCTGTTCGGGTCTACATCATTGTCCAAATAGCATCAACTCTCGAAGACTCGCGTCAGCTTCCTCGATCAAGGCCGTTACCTCGAGAGTACTGGCCGAACCCGCAGCCAAAAGCTGTCTTTGTCGAGGCACCACGTCTTTAGCACCGTTGATAGCCATGATGTTCGCTATAAAACTGAGTTACTTCGCGTGAAACACTGTACTTATAGCATGTGACTGTAGCGCGACAACGTAGCGCGACAAATCGTAGCGCGACAAACTGTAGCGCTCAAGTTCGATACTTTATTTGTCAGTTTCGTCAGTAGACTGACTCTTTCCGCGTGAAACATCGCACTTGTAAATGTTGGCGCTGCGATCGATCACCCGAACATTCACGAACTTAAACGAAAATTGTCGAACATTCACGAACTTTGCCGAACGTTGTAAATTGTTTTCAATTGTTTACGAAAGTTTCCAATTGTTCACGTACGTTTTAAATTGTTTACAAACGTTTTCGATCGCACACACTGTTGCCACGTTGACGCACTGTTGCCAAGTCTATCTGCGCGCACTGTCTGTTAAAATTTTCTTGTTTTCTCATACATAAACCTTTTGAATGAACAAACTGTTTGTTTTCCTCCTCGAAGTAGAAATTTTCCTACGTCAGCAATCTTGGCTTCGATTCTCTCATTAGGAAAAAAAAGTGCAAAATTCTTCAATGATTTTGAAATTCTCAGGGACGACTCTGTCGACAATTGATTTTTAACAAATTTTTCGAAACTCAAAATTTAGGAATAAATCGGCCACGCTGTATGACTTTGAAACGATATCAAGACTTTCCTTGTACAAATTAACACTCCTGGTATACAAAAATATTAAAAAATGTTCGATAACGACACTCGGGAAATCGTTTATTACCATTTGATGTTCAAGTGATTCTCTTCACGGATTCGCGAATAAAGTTTCGAAATATCCCGATCGCGCCGCGAGAACCGCACTGTGCACTCTGAACTGACGGGTTGGAGTTTCAATTTTGAAATCTGAAAGATTTTTCGTGAAGAATAAGTTCCTAAAACTTTTCACAAAACCGTCGAGGTTATAAGTTTTCTGAGAGTCGAAACCTCCCCACAAGTGGTAGTATATTCTGAGGCTTATTACAAATCTACCGTCTTTCAGTGTTTCCTCTTTTGAAAGTTTATATTCTCCACTGTCGGGGTGGAAAATTTTCACATATTCGTCAATTCGCGGTAGGTGTAAGTTTTCAATTATTGTTGCTGCACGCCACTCGGATAAACTGTCAACACGAGCACTACAGTGAACAACGGGTTGCAACTTCTCGTTGGCTGTTTTGCTCACAGTAATTTTCCACGAAAAATAATAATCAGTCTTTACCGCGCACTCGGTACCAATTTCTTCTAGATTGCCTCGTAGAATTCAATCAATCGGAGCCATATTCCAAGCGGATAATAAAGAAATTCGCGATGCCGTAATCGCGACTGACTAGTGATGGGAGAATTGGGTGGTATTATATAGAGGTAAGGTGACGTCATCGTCAAACCCCACTCCTCAACATGAGTCATAGGTAAAATTAGATATTGACTAAGGGAATTGAGCTATAAAGATAATCACTTTTGTAAATAATGGAATCAAATTACTTCCACACATAAGACAAAACAGGATACTCAAACTGTAAACAAAAGTATCAAATGATAACTGTGCAGCGAAAAACGCTACGATCATATTACATCTTGGGCTGGAAGTTGATTTGTAAACAAAGGTCATAAATTTGTCACGATCAAAGGATACCGCTGTTGGAAATCACCAATGAGATTGAATTGCATCTACGTCACAATTTTTTCATATAAACACTTGGTTCTATATTTATCGATTCTCAAATTACATTCACATCCGGAAACTCGATACTATAAACAAATGAGGCAAATTTTATCGCAGTGTCATATTTTTAGTGTTTTCGTAGTCTAAATAATAACATGGAATTTGTCGATTCTCAAATTACATTGACATCCGGAAACCTGATACTATAAACAAATGATGTAAATTTTATCGCGGTGTCTTATTTTTAGTGTTTTCGTAGTCTAAATAATAACATGAAATTATCCGACACTCGAATTATGTGAGCATATATAGTATGAATATATAAGTACTAAACTTTAGTGAAATTTAAAAAAAAAAATATCTTTAAGAAGCAATTGCTAAACCTTATCTTTTATAAAATATAATACATTTGAAAAATAGATTGATAAATTTTTAATTCATCCGTTTGAAAATGGACAAAGCATCTCTTCGCGAATCATATATAATGCAAGCATATTTCTTGTTACATGTAATAATCATTAATATATTTTTGAATAATGTTTTATACTGTGGTAGGTTTCACCTTTAATTTCATGAATAACTCTTTTATTTTAAATCAAACATGCACGATGATTCATATGAATGGGAAAAATGAATCGAGTATATTTTTGAGATGAAATTTTATTATGAGTTTAGTTAGATTCTTTGATTGGAAAAAATTATTTTTGATATTTTTCTATGTTTGCTGTGTGTAACACGTTTTCACGAGATCTTAGGAAATGTCAACAGTTCTCCGCATTGTAGGAATGTATGGTCTTATTGCTGCCCGAAAAATTTATAGGCGCACTTGAGATTATACTGCGCCCGTTGTTTTGGATACGCTAGAAAAGATAGGGTACTCGGACTCTCGCGTGAGGTAATTAGGACCTATGGTGTTTATGAATTTGCGGGCGATGTTCAATTTCAACATCCAAATATCTTTGGAATAAAATTGGTTCGAGCATAATGCATATTCTTTTTCAATCTCAGTCATCTAAAACCATTCATAGAAATCACTTCTCGCCTTTTAACTCCAAAAATATTATAATATAAAATGTATCCCTCATTATTCTTCGGGAGGGAAAAGTTTTTCTTACTTGAAAAATTAAACGATTTTTCAAATGAGGCGTACGTTTTGATTATTGTACGCCTCATACAATCTTTGCTGTTGAATGGGTTGCAAAATACCCATTGGATACTCGGGGAGGAGTACGTGCTCGTCGGCCGATACTTCATTTCGGTAAGTAATTAATTGTGGTAGTGAGAATTTTTCTTTTTCGTTGTTCTTTGAGGATGCGTGCGAGTGAAATAGGGATTTGAGTCGGGTTAAGGGGTTAGTACACAGTGACGGTTGCTTTTTTAGCGTTAAGTTCGGAAATTTCTACATAGCTCGATATTTCTGTAACAATGCTTATTATTTAATATTTATTTATACATACACTCAAGTACTTTTTTACATTTTTTTTTTTTTATTGTTAAAGAAACGGGAGCTCGATGCACTGAGACGCTTGTCGGTGGTAGAGAAGATCCGAATCGACGTCGCTAAGTTAAATGGAGTGATGGACACGAGCGATACGATAGAAAAAGAAATAGATAATTTGAATAACTTGATGGTCAAAAATAATGAAGAGTTTTCGGAACGTCAGGAGGAGTTAAGTCGATTAAGGATGAAATATCAGCTAGAGATTGAAGCCTTAGAATTAAGTTTGTTTGAATGTGAGGATGAATGCGAGTGTGATAGAATATGTGAAATATTGTTATTTAAAGAACGAATGTTTGACTGGAGTGAAAGTGCGCATGATTTTTTTTGTTTGAACAATCGTGAAGACTCTGTAAATTTAAGTGAACGAATGATTGAAGAGCGTCGAAAGCATGAATTTTTAAAAACAACAGTTGTATGGACAAATGGGTATATGAGAGAAAAGTATGGCGCAGAAGAGTAGATTAAAGGAATTATAAGTATATATATGTAATCATTTAAAAAAAAAAAAAAAAAAAAAATCAAAAATTGAGAAAAAAAAAATAAAAAAATAGAAAAACAAAAACCAAAAAATTTCCTACAATTACCTACCATAGGTAATAGTTACCGACTGCAGGTGGTTATTACCGACACAGGTAATTTACCGACCTCCGCCGTCTAGGCGCTCTTCCTTACCGACGCAGGAGGGGAGGGGGCGGGGCCTGCAAGTGAAGGGGGGTCACGTGATGGGTGGAGGAGTGGGGGTATCTAGAATCGGCATAGCTCTTCTACTTATAGGCGATGAAATTACAGAAGCTCAAATGCTCTTGATTATAGCGAGTTCTGTACTCGACACCATTAATTAATGCTTTTGAAAAGTGCCTGATAATAGTATGCTCATCGATGTTGACATCATTCCGTCGGTTCAAGATAATAATTTTTTCTTCGCTAGCATTTTCATCTCTTACAAGTTTCAAAGGAATTATAAATCTTCCAGTTGAAACTGGAGGAGGGACATCCCACTGTGTACCGCGAATTAATAGCCAAATTGTCTCACGAGCTTCCTGCGACACTTCTGTGTTGTTTATTTCGCTCTCGATGAACTTGGAAAGTAGAAATCGGCCAACAATCTGGAGTGGTACGGCAGTTGCTGAAGTCACATATGCCAACATGCGCCGATGCCATGCCTCATATATTGCCCCCGAATTGGCCCATGTCGGCCCCCAGTTGCGAATCGTGGTTCCCAGGTGAAGCAGTAGATGAATATTGAAGGTCATGTATGTATTGCCAAAGAGTTCGTGAAAAGAATTAACGAATTGAATCAAGTTCTGCTGTGCATTTTCTAGCTGATGTTGGTTGAAGTTGTTACTATTGAGAATAAAAACGGCGTCGGCCAGCAATTTCAAATGACGAACGAACCTTAATTGCAAGACGCCATAAAAACATGGTACACTGCAGAAGAGCAAAAAATTCCTCCACTCCGTCCGTTTCCACATTTTTCATGTTCCAACATCTCAAGTGCGTCGAGAAACTTGCGAGGGAAACTTGATCGAAGCGAAATCCAGGAAGAGGATACAGGAGGGAGATACCAACGAACCCTGTAACAACGGCATTATTCCGGACAGCATCGCGCATATTAGCCCGCGCACTTTCGTCTGTTCTGGTGGTACCCACGCCATTTGGATAAAAGCATTTGGAATAAGCGCGGTCAACACCTTGCAGCCTTATTCTTCGTGTAACGATTTCACAAAACGTGCAACCATTGTGTGCATTGTGTCGCTTAGCTCGCAAAATTGGATATTTGTCTTCACAATCGGCACAAAATATCAGAGTGACAAATTTGCTTACAACTTGAACATTTGGAGCAGGACTCCATATTATACCAATGCGATGTAACCTCACCAATTCTCCGACAATGGGATCTAAAAGTAATGGCATTGATGCTTTCAACTTCGAAACCCACACTCCCGCCAACACAATATTTCTTTTCCGACCATGGGGGGACAGCTCATTGATTGCGAGTAGAACCGGACATGCTTTGACTGAGGATGACTTCGTGAGTGCGACATGATCCACCCACATAGTGAAGGACAAGTTGATGTTTCCTTCTAGATTTTCTGGATCTTGTACGTGGAGAAATTGTCCCTCTTCGCACAATCTTCTATAGGCTTCACCATTGTAAATGTCTTCTATGTTATTGTCATTTAGCTTCTCTCGTGTAAAGCGATATCTTATGTCCCTTGACATTCCCGGCTTTTGGAGAAGATCTATTAGCTGCTGTTTGAGACCTATGCGAATGCACATCGCTAGCGGCTGCTTCTTCTTTCTTGGTCCACATTTTCCGCACATGCACACACCTGAAACCTTATTAGACTCGCCAACAACGTCTTTACATTCTTCGCATTGTAAGGTGTAGTGCAAATTTGTTTCATTTCAATTCATTTTCCTCCAAAATGCGTTCATGGAATTTGGAATAACATCATCGTTCGAGAACTTTGCTATCGATTTCAAATGCATGATCAATGAAAAGTACGTTTCTTTCGCAAATAAATTGTGAGCGAGGGTGACCAGAAAGTGATCCCGTGGGCTGATAATGGGTGCAGGCCGATCATTGTTTATTTCCCAGTCTGGTAGTCGTACGAAACGGGCATCGATTTCATTCATAACACCATTCAGTAACACATTCTCCACATCTTCGTAGATGGCACCTATTGCTTCTTCTCCAAGTTCGTCTTCATCTTCTTCGACTGGCGCATCATCTGATTCATCTCCGAGAACGGGTGCTTCTCCGTCAGAAATCATTGGATCATCTTCACTTCTTTGTTCATCAGAGTCATCAGATATGATGTTGTCATCATCTTCTTCATCCCCAGGTTCCAGCATTGTCACATCGTGCTGATGAAGTTCTCGGGCCATTTTTTCTACTTAAAGCTGTAAAAATACAATACACCATTTTTTTTTCACAAAGTAGTGAATAAATTTTTCAGAAATAAATTTTTGTAATTAGTGTCATAGCGACGAATGTGCCAAAACACAATTTTATGACACCGGGCGCGGTGTGCATAATAAGTACAGAACTGTTTATCTGTATTAGAAACAACGAAATGAAACCTGCAATTCATACCTTTACCTCCTTCGTGAAAGAATATATTTGATGAATTATTATCTTTTACAAAAATAGACGGGTAAATCGATTTCACCATGAAGGACTGGACTTAATACATACTTCTCAATATTGGTACATTACCAAAAAAATCTACTTTTTACTTCAAGGATTTGGCATTTTCAAAATAACAAAATAATTTAATTAATTCGAGGCAACTTTTGGTGACACGTTTGCTCAACAATAAAAACAAAAGTTTGACTACATATGTACAGTCCTTCTTGATGAAACCAGTCAACCTGTCTGTTCAAATACTTTCTGTTCATACACGTCTGTTTACACTTTAAAAATTGTTTAGTGGTTTCCTGTTAATCCATTAGTGAAGTCGTTGTGAAAATATAAGCCAAAAAAGGAGAGGACCCCCTGTTCTTCAATATGTACAGTAAAATTATTAACTTGTTTACTAATCTTTAATAAACTATAATATGTATATACTTACTTGAATTCCAATGTTCTCCTAAAGAAAGGAGAAAATGGGATTTTTGAATAATAAATGTATAAAATTATGTAAGCTTTTTAACATACATTTTTTTTATCGAAAAAAAAAAACAAATTTTTTTACAAAATTGCAGTGGTAACCCTACAGTTCCATTTGTAACCCAACCACGAAATTACAAGGTAACAAATAAGGTATTTAAGTACCGTAACAAAAATGGTTATTGTACAAAATTCTGTGAAGCAATCTCATATGTGCAAACGCTAAAGAGCTAAAGCTATTATCTGACGAGAGAGAAAAAGGCCAATCAGAGTACAGCATCTTTGCAGCTTAAAAAACTGCTTATTATTTATTCGTACACTATTCGATTTCGGAAAGTGTTTCAGCTACAATATCAAGGCGATGTGCTTATTCAAACATCAACACTTACATCAACGCTAATACTAGCGTCTCCCTCATTTGTAACATCTTGATCAGCGTTCCCGATTTCTGACTGGATCAAATCATCGCTAACAATTGAACTATTGCGGTGCTCATCTTTGCTCAGAGTTCTTTGCTTCTTGATGATCTGCGAGATTACATTTCTCAACCATTGTGTCTCGTACTCTTGACCATTATTCAGCAAAGAAACAGGCTTCCCATTTTTCTCTACTTTTTGCATGAGTTTGCCGCGTCCACTGCCGGAGAGGGGAGGGGAAAGGGGCAAATGACGGTTTCCTGGGGGAGGGCGACAATAAAAAAAAAAAAAAAGAAAACACCACCACTCATAAACTATGACGCGTTTATTGGAAAACATAAGCGATGATGATAAATACAAAAAAAAAATCACAAACGAGGTACGAATATAAAGAAACCCCCACAGGGGGGGGGCACGCCGCCCCCGCCCTCCAAAATCAACGACGTTCGACCCCGCGCGACAATCATTCATCCTCACCCCGGAAAAACTCCCTCCACAATGAATGGAAAACCCACCCCATTATCACGAACGGAAAATCCCCAAAACCAACCAAGAAAACCCGGTCCCGCGCACTGTATCTTACTCACTACTACCTGGGGGCATCCCCCCGTCGACGCCGTCGTCGTCGCAGCCGCCGCATTGTCCTTCCCCGCGACGTCGTGATACTCCTAGCCGCCGAGCATTCTCGATCTCGCCGGGGCCATTTCACCTTCAATTATCTCTTCTCTTGCAAAAAAAAAAATTCTCCCGCAACTTCCAATCCAGATCTCTCAGTGCCAGTTCTGTACCCCTAACTCGATTGGCTCCGAATAACTCCCAGACCAACTCTCTCAAACGGGCTCCGTGACCAGAATCACGCCGCCGCGGCCGCGCGAACGAGGCCCCCTGATCCCCTCCTCGCCGGCCCGGGCCCTGATTGGCCGAGCAGCCACCACGCCAACAACAGCGCGCTAGCAGCGGCAACGCCGCACTCGATTTCAACGATTCCTGCACTTTCCCCATTTCCCGAAATCGCGTTACTTGATTCCCCAAATTCCATCTATTCCTGGGGCCTAATTTCTTTAAGTGACGGTTGAATCTCGAGAAAACTAAAACCCCAACTACTTAAAAAAATTCAACTGTCACAGCCTTTTCTTCGGTAAATATTGCCTCAAAACTTTTTTAAAAATCATACTCACGCAAAACCTGCCTAAAATAGTCCTCGCTAAATAAAATGATGTTTTCTTTGCAAATATCTTTTCGTAGTGCACGGAGGTAAAATTTACTACTGACATCCGGCTCCCAGAGCCCTTTTATGATTGCCGCAATTTGGATTCTCATTTTATCAGTATTTCGTGCCTTTTCGTAATTATATGTTTTCAACAAAAGGGGGGGGTGTTTTCCCTAATTGTGTCACCTGCAAGTAATCCATACTAGTACATGTAATATTAAAATAATGAAAAGCAAAATATTTCAATCTGAAGAAAAGTAAATCTACATACAACATTGAAAAATTATATTCATTGCACGATTCCTCGGCGAGTAATTGAATCAAAAGAAATTTAAATGTAGAAATTGATGAAAACTAACAGTTTATACCTAATAACTAAAGTTTTAAGTCCTAATAAAACAAAAATTATACGGAAAAAGAAATACAAGTAAAATATCATCAGTTGCTGGAAAAAATGTAGCAGAATTTTTTTTCACAGAAACGAACTATACTGCATAGAATCACATGAACGACTTGAAATTGAATGTAAGATAGTGAAGGACGGAAAGCTACTAACTCTAGGGTTCGGCTCATTTCTAAGTGTAGGACGTAATGCTGATAATTGCGGTCTTGATGACAAAGACTCATCAAGTTTCTTTTCAATGTCGGTTAACTTGTTCGCGACATCTCGTGAAGCTTCCAGTTCCGCTTCTAAACAAGATATTCTCTCTTTCTGCTCCTCAATTGTTTGTAAGTGTTTATTTATTTCACACGTGAGCTCTTTCACTCGAGCATTATCCTGGTTTTCGGTATGTATTAATTGATTCTGTAAGGAAATAATTTTTTTTCTCTGCTCCTCGACGGTACTGCCCACTTGGATGGTGCAAGATATTTCATTGAAAACTGGAGCAGGAGCAGGATATGCGGGTGTTTCCAAAAAAATGGGGCTTGGGATTTGCTTGAAATTGAATTATGTTTGCATATGTCAGTATGTGTGTAAGTAAAGGCATAAGCACACGCTTACTGTACTGTATGTCACACAGCAAAGTAGACACTTGAGTTGAGGTTGGGATCGCTGACAATTATTTTCTTATGGAATGAGTACTACATTACGCTAACTTACTAACTCAAGTGTCTAGTTTGCCGTGAGACACAGTACAATACTGTAGTACATAAACTGTGCGTTGTTTTCGTGTGTATGTGTACGAGGTACATAAAGAATTTGTAATGCTCTGGAATTTACTTGTGGGACAGACGGTGATCTATTTAAATATCCATCATCATCGCAGAAGTGGACAGGACTTGGTGTTCAGGGAATTTCCAGAGGAGAAACCTGTTTTTTTCGCAAATATTAGATAGAGCCTTCATAACCACCGAAAATCTCCAAGTTATACTGTACATTTTGGCAGTTCTCGGCCTCATCGTATGCAGCCAACAGTTTTAAGTCGTGGTCCCGGAGTTCGCGTGCACCAGCTTCTTTTATAGATTTCTATGTAGACAAGTTTAGGGTTCGAAATTATATTTGTGTTCAGCAGTTATGAAAATCTCTTGTCTTGTTAGCAAAAAATTTTTAATCCATATCCTAATGTATCTAAGGCTACAGACTTTTTGATTTGAAACACTAGTACATGCCTTTTTCGCTCTCGCCTCTTTTTTTTCAACTTCAACCTTCCTTTTGGTAGTAGGCCTACTGTCCGAGAAAGTAAATTTTTGCGGGGGATTAATTTTTCTTTTATTGCCATCACTACCTGCAACATCAGAAGTAACCTACTACGTCGAAATCCACGCTAAAAATACATACAGTAGCCATGTGTGACCGCATTGCTAGTTGATTAGAACGCTTTTGTCTGCAAGACCAACATGTACTGTATCGTTATACGATTGACTTAATTTTTACCTCCACCCTTGTTGCGTCGAATAACGAAATCTATCGTGGAGAACGAGCTGTACAAAACATATCTGTATTTTAAATCACATCTAAAATAGTATATTATTGACAGTTTTCGGGTTTCCTTGTTTTGACGAAACGAAAAAAGCATTCCCAAAACTGTCAGTATGATATTTTATTTGTAAATTTCGAGTAAAACGTGCATTTGTAAATCAAAACTACCGGAAATGCATCGTTTTCTCGTAGTTTACAAACAAAAAACATTTTTAATGTTAAATTTTCAAAGTGAAGGGTCTCATGAAAAAAATCGGCTAGAGTGAAGTTTAAAAACGTACCTTTCGGACGCTTGTAAAAAACAAACTATTTATGGTAAATGCATGTTTTATGCATCAAAATGCGTCGGAACACTTCGAGATTCATTTCCAGTCACTTTTTCTTACTTTCGAAGTCGAAAAAAACGAGAAATCCGCGTTTGAAAAATGCAAATATATCGGTATAAATGTCCGCTTTAGACACTCGAAATTCGGTAAAAATGGAGTTTCTGTCAAAAATGGGCTAGATGCGGCTCTTTAGAAACTCAAAATACTTATTTCTCACAAAAAATAATGGTGTGAATAAATAATAATAGTTTGCTATAAATAATAAATTCTCCATAACATACTCGACAATCCAACACAATCCAAGATGGCCGCCTGCCAATCGTGAAATGTGGCGAAATGTCAACATCGGTAAATAGCGTAAATAGATCGCGATATAAATTGAAACGCCAGAAAAAAAGTTTTTCGCGCTTGCCTTCATTAATTTGTAAAGCACCATTCGTAAACGATATGAATATTATACACGAAAAGATGCAGAACAATTGTTAATTTTTTTTTCAAAAACCATCTAATTCTAGAAATTAAGGCATGTGAATTCTTAATTTTTTTTTTAAAATAAGATATTACATATACAATCGTGTTATAAAAGGTTCCCAGCAAATGATAATACATAAAATCAAAACCACAGTCTGACCGGAAACGGATTAAAATTCGATCCTAATTAACACTTTGCAGAAGAATCATCAAAGTTCGTCTGTTACATTTATTGAAAAAATAATTAAGATTGAATGTGTACAGTAGAAATTTGAAAAAATGGTGTTCTGTTACTGCTTTATGAATGTAATTATTTTTTCAATAATTAATTTATTTACTCATTAAATTTAAATTTCTTATCTTACTCACTTGAAATATACCATGCACTGTCAAACAAAAGTGATTTCAATCGCATGTCATTGTATATGCATGTACAAAATAACCCCCCCCCCCAAACACAGGTTTCTGTGCACAGGCCTGTCTGCAGTTAAAAAAGTCAGTTAAAACAGATGAAATTGTAATTAATCATTACGTATTGTAAATGTACACAACTTTAAAAATGTAAACAGAATTATTAAGAATTTTAGATTATTTATAAAATCATGAGAAAAAACTTCAGAATATGATTGTGAAGATTATATATTGAGAGGTATAATGATATGAGTAATTATTATGATAATTATAATAACATGAATAATATGAATAATTCCACCGACTTTTTCCAATGAATTCCAAAAATTTATCAGGTGCTGAAAAACTTAGCAGATGAACAGAAAATTAATTATAAGTTCAATTTGTGTCAATACAACATTTTTATTTTTCACGTATTGCTGACATTTATTTTTATACATTATGATTCGCTAAACATTAAATGATGAAGTGAAAATAATTATTGAGAAAATAGTTTCATAAAAAAAAAAAAAAAAATCATCCTTGCTCAAAAACTTTAGAGAATGTGTTTTGATTTTTTTTTTTGTGAAAATATCGAAATCTACAGGTAGGGTTATTTCGTAATATTTGATGTCAAATATTCAACAATGTCATAAAAACAGAGAAAAACAGTTATTACGTACCTAGAACCAATGTTATGTCATACTCAAGTACAATATTCTGTGTACCGGGGATAAGAAACGAACTTTGAAAATTCGAACTGGGGAGAAATGCGTTTCCTATGCCAGAGGTACATAAAAATATATGTTGATCAAAAACTTTTTATAAGGAAAACAAGTTTATGGTTAATTGATGATGTTATCAGGAAAATATAAAAAAAAATTTCACCACTGTAAATGCTTTTCCGTGTTACAGTGAGAGAATGTAACTTAAAATTTCAATGGTCAGGCAAATCAGTAAAAAGAATTGTATGTTTGGTTCTTACAAAAAATGAACAATCTTTTTGGATAAAATTAACAAACAATTTTTCACACTGCATGTTGCCCTTTGCTTTAATCGTGTATAATGGAAAAAATAGGATCATGCATGAAAGTCAATCGTGGACAATATTTGAAGTGTTTAAAAATTTTAAAAAGTATATGCATATAAAATACAAAGTTTTGTAAAGAATAATAATTACATAGATGTAAAATCACCAGATGTATATATGTTTTAACATTAAAAAAAGCCAATTCGAAATCAAGAGAGACGTATATTTGTGTTGAATATAGAGAAAATTCGCTGCAACTGTTACAGCAAATCTTCATTTTTTGAAAATATTCCAAAGTTTTTCTTTCAAAAACAACATTGAATACACAAGTTTTCAAAAAGAGTTGTAATTTGGGTTTCGGTGTGGACACACTTTTTATTTTTACTTATTTTCTTCAAATAATTGTCTATTGAAATGGAATCAGCTACAAATCTGACACATTTATGTATCATTTTAAAAATTCTTATTTTCACATGAATAATACAATAATTAATATAATTATCTTTCCATTTAAACTTTAATATGTCGCTACACATAGATTTCTGTCTCATATGGGAATTATGATGGAGAAAGTGAAAATTTGGATATAAACTTAATGGAAGTAATCTTCATTCATGATTAGAAAGATTGATTGGGTAAATATGGAATCAAGCAAAACCTCTCGGAAATGTTCAAAAAGTCACTCGTTTTCGTGTGTTTAAAAAAACTAACCTAGTAACTCACTTTTCTCCCTTATTTTGAGATTTTTTTACGATTTCCGAGAGGTTCTGCTAAGCTCCCGTATTTATTATTGTTTTAAACTTGAAAATTTGAAGACCCCAACGTGGGTTCGAAAAAATATTATAAAATTATAAATTTGGACTCATACGAAATGGTACACACGTTGTAAATATAACCAAAACAAACCAAGGAAATACTTACGGATATTCACTTCCCTGCTCCGCCGCGATTCCTAGGGTTCCCTCACTGCAGCACAATAACTATTGAAACTCTTTTTTCACCGCACAAATAATAAAATATCGCTTTTGTTCACGAGAACGTGGAAATTATCGAAAAAAACACGCTGTTAACCGCGAAACGCAACAGCTGTCGCATGCAATGTGTCATGGCGGCCATCATCTAGTTTTTATCTGGCGCATGAGCGCGCATGTCAAGCGCGTTATCTACACTTATCTGACGATTAGTGTTTCTGATTTTCATTTTATGAAAATTTATGCACTAATTTTCGGATGTTTGATTACTACAAAATGAAGAAAAACACTTTAATTCCAAGATAAAAAAGAAATTTTACTGATTTTCGTTGAAAGTGAGTAAAAATTTGAGAAAGTACTTAACTGGTACCTTGGAGGTACTCAATTGGTACCTTATAAGGTACCGCTTAAGTACCGATTAAGGACCGAGGCGTTTGCTAGAGATTCTGCACTCACTTACTATAGTTAATTCTGTAAAATCGCAGCATAATTTAGAACAAAGTATTCTTAGTAAATCGGAAACAAGTTTTCACGCGGGGCTCCATTTCACAATATACATGAAGTTGATTTCCCAGTATTTCCCCATTCACTCTTGTACACAAGCAGAGAAACTCATTTTTGTACTTAAGAGAAAGATGAAAAAAATAAAGCTATAACACGCTATCCTAATAATGAAAAAAACCGAGCTTCCAGAAGGGCAAGTTAGCCGGTTATAGACATAATCTTGCTGTGGGTAGCTTTGCATTACCTTTGACAACGAGCAGATACAGTTGGTTTAACTGTAGTCGTTTGTGCGCTAAGCATTACTAACACATGTCAGCATGATGTTTTAGTGTTGATGCCAAAGCAAACAAACACATATTCATAGCAGCTATAGACAATGGTATATTCTTATGTGAAAAAATTAAAATTCGTATAATTGTTAATTTTGTTCAGACTGCGATAAATCCAAGCTTATATTGGTAAGTATAATAGTTCTAAAGGAAACTCAAGTAATTTTGTGATTTTCAATCGATTCGATCAAAATGTTCGCACCAAAAATTTGCTGATCGTTCTTCGATAGTTCTTAATTTCCCGGTTGTGGGCATCAAAATTTTCCTGGCAGTAGCACCCAATTTTTGTTACTATCATCCTGCGTTTTGCTAACAGTCTGTTGGATATAGTTATTCATGTTAACTCAACCCTCTCGAAGAGGTACGGGGTGATGAACCTGCCGCAAGGTTTGGAGGCGGGGAGGGGTTTGACATCTATAATCATTATACGACTTGGATAGATACAAAAGCCCCTCCACAAATAAATAAGAAAGACTAAACCGTGATTATTGTTTCTAACTACTAATAGTTTTTTTAATAACAATATATTTACATAGCTCTTAATAATATTACATGTTTACTAAACGAATCGTATCACGATTTTCATCTTCAACGCGACACTGTCGTCTACGATAGTTTTTTTTTTATAATTGATTTATTCGCATTTTTTTTCAACGCTACATGGTGGCTACATCGTAGTTCAGCTAAATTATTCAGTACAACTGTCTGCGAAACTCCTTTTACGGATCCATAAAAATCACTTTTTGTGTTCCAAATGCCTTTTTTGCTTTTTTGTTTCTCATTCAACTACCACAGGCTTTCAAAATGAAGTACTCATTCTACTGTTTTCAATGTCAAGTGGCGTTTTTCTTCATATTTTCCCAATTCCTGGGTACTTTTCAGTGGTACCCACAGCCGATTAATCAAATTTTTGTGTTTTAAATGTTTGACTTCATAAAAAGTTTGATAATTTGTTTCTTGCCGCTGAATGAAATAAATTTTCTTGCCAGATATTCCCTGAAGTCTTGAGCTTTTTATTGACAAAAATGTCTACATCAATACAAACGAAATTAAAATTTATTGTTGTTCTGGATCGTTATGCACACAACCGGTTTATTAATATTACCCTTTTTCTAGTACTTTCGAAGAAAAAAAGGTAAAATTTCTCTGACTTTTTTGGCAGGTTAAAGGACCACAAAATGATCAGCGCTATCAATATACGACGTTACCATCCAGTTTTATCATAACGATATCTTAAAACACCATTCCAGAAAGCTATTATACATAATTGATTGAATCATTTTCGACTGTGTAGTTCGAGCTTTCGCATTTTGAATAAAACTCACGAGAGGGTTTACTGCGTTCAATAGTTTATTCACGCACCAAAAGGTCCTTCTTCTTCCAAGATGGAGCCGCAGCGTAATATACATTGACAATTTGAAGTTTCATAGCGCAGCACTAACATTCCTCCCCCCCCCCCCCTTCGAAGTATCGTTTTCCGAAAATGTAAATAATAGGGAAAATAAACTTCCAATCAATCAAAAAAAGAGGCGTCTGTAAATGATAAGGGCAGTACGAATCTCACAATTTACCAAGCAAATGGCGTCCGTTTGACAATGTGAATTATAAAGTCATTTGGCAAGCAGCCTCACAAAATCAATCACGAACCAGACGAATTCTGTTCGGTACTGTCTTGAGGCAGAAGGCAAACCTTCTTCACTGCTCTCTTGAAAGCTCTTGCTTGCGTTCGGATAGTCACGACTCTTGTCTCACTATCAGCTCCAAGGTGCAACTTGATAACACGTCCTTTTGGCCATCTAAGTGAGGAAAGATTGTCTTCAAGCAGGAAAACCAGACCACCGACATGTATCCGTTGTCCAGAGGAGTGCTGTTTTGAGCATTTTGGCTACTCAGTAAAATATTCGCGTTGCTAACGCTGCCGAAGACGTCTCAGCTGTCGTTGATGCTGCCAGCCGGTTGGCTGAAATCTCAAGCAATAACGTCATGATAAGTGCAAGAGTGGAAAACAAAGAGATTCTTCTGCAGATTAGACCCTCGAAACAGTTTGTTATTTATAAAGTTTGCATAATAAGTGTTTGTTGATAAATCGAGTACGACCTTAATTTTTGCCGTTGCACTATCTTCTCAGATAGTAGGCTGATAAGCGATATAATTACTATCCTTTTTGTTTGCTTATACTTCATCAATAGCAGACATGTGCCCAGGGTTTGAATAATTATCCATGAAATTGGAGAATCGCTGTATTATATCATGTTGTTTTGCTAGTTTTCTTTGCAGGTCTGTAAGCACTGATTTTCGTTATTCTGAAACTCTTCAAGCGTTATCTCGGGCCTTACAGGAAACCTTAAGATGAATTTTCTTTCGATGTCTGGTGTTATTTCCTGTATTTGCAAAATGCTTTCCACAGGCTTGCTCTTCCTTCGTTCAAAGCCGTTCTTCAGTTCTCATCTCTTGTCCCCAAAAGTTCTTCAGCTGCTCTAAGAATTGCATTGCTTATGTGAAAGCACGATTATTTCTTTGACCTTAAATTGTCTATTATTTCATTATCTAGAATCCACCCAAAGTGGCTGTTGCTTCTCTGCTATGCTCAACGGTTCTCCAAATGAGATCTTCTAAAATACTGCATCTCCAAGGAGTACATTTGTATTGGGTAAGGAGTCTCTTCAAAAAAAAAAAAAAAATTTTGCGTACCCGCCCGAAAGTTCATAAATTCTATAAAATGGAAGAAAAAAAATATTTTTTGTAGATTTTTTACTATTCCTGTTAATATTTTATCCAACAAGTTCTAATTTGCGTTTAAACTTTTTTCATCAAATTTCCGATGATATGTTCCTGATTATATTTCATTCTCTCCAAAGAATTTCAATTTGAGTCAAGTATTATGCTACCAAATTCAAGTATTTCGTTTCGAAAATATTGAGTGAAACGCCAATGTGTAATGGGAATTCTCCGTTTGTGATCGATGTAATGTAGAAAAAAATGTAAGATTGTGAAAAATGTGAAAAACAAGTTTCCTAAAGATTTAAGCCCCTGAATAGTTCTAGGGAATTCCGTCTTGAAAGGTTATTGCTGATGACCCGCTGACTTTTGACTTTTGCCCTTTTCTTACGCCGATATTATAAGTTGCATTGACCCCTTTCGCTGTCCCCGCCGTTGTTGCACTGCTTTAAAATGTTCGCTGGCTTTTGTCGCTGTGAAGCTACGTATGTTACAGCTTCATGAGTATGATGCAATCTCATTGTATGTGACGCAGTTGGATTCACTTTGTATCTATGTAAAGCGATTACCAATTTTTCCAAACTGGTCGTGAACGCTGAATTTTTCGTGTTTTTGAGTTATGCTGATCGTAGTTCGCGCTGTTAGGCTCCAATATGTTTTCCGAAATAAAGGTTCTCGTTTAAAAAAAAAAGAAAATGTAGCTAACTACCATACATTGGCTATAGTGCATTTTTATTTTGAACGTGACATCTGAGTTACAGAACGGAGCATTAAAAAACTAAGAAAAAATTAATAAGGACGAAATAAAATTAGATTAGAAAAAATACAATCGGGCCTTCATAATAACTTCGCATTTTTTTGGTTTTATGTCGCAAAAATATCGAGCGATCCTTGAATCCCTCACACTTTTGCAAGTAACTTCATTATATTAAAGTTGTATGACACGTTGAGAGTTGTAAAAAACTAACGCGTATTTAACATACAGTGGCATTAGTGCGCTTTTGCTCTCAGCGTGTCATATATACCCTGTCAAAGGCCGAAGGATACGAAGGTGATAAAATCGTATGAACCACTTATCCTGCTCGCGTCACTTTGATATCCGCCTCGTACTCACTTTGCATTACATTTCATTTACAGCCAGTCTTCGCAAGGAAATAGTTTTTTTTTTTTTTTCAAGTTTGAGATATATATAACATTTTTCCAGATAAGGAAGAAGGTACAAGGATAATCCGAATATTTATGAACCGTGGAGAAAGGTCTTTAGGTCAAATCAGTCGAAAACCGGTTTGACAAAGACCTTCACGAATCTCTGCTAATCTGATTATCCCTTGTGCTTCCTTAGTAATCTGGAATGATGTTCTTTATACCTTGCAATTTAAAATAGTCTTTTTCGAGTTTTCGACGAGAAATGTCCATATCTTCACTAACATTAACACTCGTTCTAAATCAGCTGTTTGTGCCTCTAAACACAAAATGTAATATTCTTCAACTAAAAGGCCAAGATATGGACGTTTTTCGTCGGAGAATTGAAAAAATACGTTTTCTCACACAACTTCATAGCCATTTTTGGGCATAAGGTGCTTCTGGTAAAATATTTGAATAAAAATATCATTTGTTTAGTCCAAGATTAACAAGTGTAAAAATAATTTTAATTACGCTTTTAACATCGAATTTCTTTCAACAAGCAAAAAAAATGTGAAAACTCTAGACCACATATGCATCGTTTCATTTAAAGTCAGATTGGTGTACCAGAACGCCAAGTTCACAATCGTATGACTTGGCTTTTTCCTGATGATACTTTATTTGTCATAATTTGATGAAATATAAGTTAAGCCTCTGTATCAATAATAAGAGTCACTGGTTTTGCTATAATTTAACAGACTATTCTTTATAGATTCTGGAATCATGATGCCAAAAAAAAAAATATTCTCGGTGAAACCAATTGTGAAGCAAATACAACCACGTCAATCACAAAAAGGTAAAAAGTAAAAAACTGATCTAAATATTTTTTTGAGTTGTGCTTAAGGCGATAGGTGCTCTGCTTAAATGCAAGAAAGACGCAGCGAATGAAAGTCGAATTAGACGAAAGAAAACTCAAAGATTGCAGAAGCGAAGGGGTACCCATCGCCTTAAGTATACAGGGTGCGCCATTTCTTATGTCGGCATGTAAACATTGAATAACTTGAAAAAAAAAAACAACTGATTTCTGTAAATGAGGTATTTTTATTTAGTTTGGTCCTTTACAATTTATTTAGACTAGTTTTTGAACACAACATCAATCAAGTGGCCGCCCTTATTGTTCACAGCAAAATATGCCCTTTTTGCGGCGTTTTCCATTACCTTTTCGAGCATCTCGGGTGGTATAGCAATGATTTCGGCACGAATATTTTCCTTAAGCTCTTCAATGGTCTGCGGCTTGCTGGCGTACACTTTACTTTTCAAATAACCCCACAAAAAGAAGTCTGGAGGGGTCAAATCTGGAGATCTGGGTGGCCATTCAATGTCGCCTCTTTTTGACATCAGACGTCCAGGGAATTTTCGTTGCAGAAACTGGATTGTTTGATTCGCAGTGTGGCAGGTCGCACCATCTTGTTGAAACCAGTAATCTTCAAGACCTTTTTCACGCATTTGTGGGCAGACATAGTGAGCCAACATCCACCGATATCGGTTTCCATCGATCGTTTGGTTCTCTTTGAAAAAATAAGGACCAATGATGGTTTTGGCGCAAACGCCGGCCCAAACAGTAACTTTTTGGTCATGCAATGGCGTTTCATGGATCTCGTGTGGATTCTGCGTTCCCCAAATGCGGCAATTTTGCTTATTAACGCCTCCAGAAAGTTTGAAATGTGCCTCGTCGGTCATTAAAATTCGCTTCCAAAAATCAGGTTCAGTATCAACTATTCGAGCGATTGTTTGTCCATATTCCAAGCGACGTGGATGATCTGTAGGCAATATTCTTTGTGTTAATTGCATTTTGTACGGAAACAAATGCAAATCATCTTTCAAAATGCGCCGTAGAGTGGTTCCACTGATGCCGAGATGCTGAGCGCGGTGACGATATGAAACTTTTGGGTTTTGGGCAACGCTCTCTCTGACAGCTTCAATCAGTTCATTTGAACGTCTTGGTCGTTGATGAACGGGTTGTTCGCGATCTTTCACTGTCCCGTGGTCACAAAAATTCGACACCAAACGACGAATAGTGTTGTCAGATGGTGCCTGTTTGCCAAGATATTTTCGACGATATGCTCGTTGAGTTAACACAACTGAACGACTATTTTCAATGTACAAAGTAACTATTTCAGCGCGTTCTTTTGGTGTGAAGCGATACATGGTTGAAATTGTACTGAATTGACGTTTCCAAAACAAGTGAAGTCAAGTAAATCGGTTGTCAAATGTTTAAGTTATTCAATGTTACAATACCGACATAAGAAATGGCGCACCCTGTACAATCAAGAGAAATTCTTGATGCACATTTTAAGTTACCATTAGAAGTTCAGTTATATCGATATATTCTATTATTACTATGAGACTGATTTCAGCTTTGGTTTTCGGGAGGAACCAAAGTAAGCAAAAAGAGATTGTGTAACACTTTGTAACAGTCCTGTCAAAGTGTTTCACTTTGTGTAACACTTTGTATTGATTTGAGTGATTGTGTAACACTTTTCATCAGTCCTGTCAAAGTGTTTCGCAATGCTAACACACATAGAGCAATTTAATTTTTAATATCATATTTTAATTCTCTACGCCATATTTTGTTACTGATTTATGTCAACTAAAAATTTCTGCAATTCATGCAAGGTGTCTTAAACTCCGTGCTACAAAAAAAACCATGGATTCTCTGCGGAATTCAAAGACACTTTTTTCTTTTCAGTTTTTCGAAATTTGCGAAATAAACGAGGATATACGCTATTTTATAATCAGGCGCAAGAGCTAATCACCACTAAAATTGAAGTGCTGCTGAAAGGTCCACGGAAATTCACCCGCGAGGAGTTTGAGAGCCTTTTGTAGGCCTGGCCTCTCCTGTACAAAACTTGTTTTTCTTGAGATGTCCGACCTGCTCCTTAATGACTTGTCGAAAACGAGCGTTGACAAAGAAAACTCAATGTCCTGGAAAACGTGGAACCGAATACGTACGAAAATCGTCATACAAAGGACTTGAGAATTTACTTCGATGTAAAATTCAAAGCATCTAAAACATAGAAAATTGTAGCTCCTTTAAATAGTCGAAATTTTTCAAGTCCCAATTTTTACGCATATCAGCATTCCACGTTTTTCAGAGCATTGAGTTTTTTTTGTCAACGCTCGTCATCGACAAATCATTAAGGGGAGGGTCGGGTATCTCAAGAAAATCAAGTTTTGAACGGGAGAGGCTGGGCTCACAAGAGACTTTCATACTCCTCACGGGCGACTTTCCGTGGAACTTTCAGCTCATTTAAATAAGATGAATCAGCTCACTAAAAAAGCATTTTTTTGAAGTGAATTCATTTTTTTTTATACGTGTTTTTCATACCTAGTGTAGTTTTCATTTGTGTAGGTTATTATTTCACTTTTTCATATAGTATTAATTATCAACAGCCAACTGTGTTGACACTTTCTTGATGAATCCATATATGCGATATTCTACCCATTCCTATAATAATACCGTTCGAAAATAAGTAAAATCTTAACCATCCTCCAAAAGCAAAAAGTTTCTTGAACTCAATCGACTGTACTCACGTGTAATTGTGGGCGATACCTTAAAAAAGTATCGGTATCGAAAGATCGAGTACCTTAAAAATATCGATGCCGACACGAGTCCGGTACCACGATAAAGTACTCGATATCTAAAGTATCGATAAAGTATTTATATAAAAAAATACGTTTCCTAGCATGGAAGTATTTACCAAAGTATAGCCTACGTGCCCTCAAAATATGGTAGTTTAAAGGGGTCTTTTCGTGTAAGATGCTATATTTTATTACCATTTTCGAAAATTGCGTGTCAAAAAATTTATGAATGATTATAGGACTCGTTTACTACAAAAGTTTGTTTATTATTGAACTTTTATCATTTTTTTTTGTTCTAAATGAATTTACCGAGTTGACCTTAATTTGTCGTTGACTGCACTCCGGTCAAAAAATCGTAAGCGATACACGGAGTGAACATTTTCAGGATAGCTGTTGTACTCATTAAGTCGAATTCGCTTTTCAATAATTGTATTCAGTAAGCATGCCACTATAGAGTGACACAAGCTTTTTTGATTATCTTTATAAATAAATCTTTTTTATGTTTAAATATGTCGAATTCTAACAAAATATATTGTTTACTGAAAAGCATATGTCGGAAGATAGCCAAGGAGATATATAAAAAATATGCTGCGCTTTTTTTGCTGGAGATGCCTTGGAGGTTCAAAATTGTTCACCCCTTGTATTAGCTTACATTTTTTTGTCCAGAGCGCGGTCAAAGACAACTCAAGGTCCATTCGATAAATTTATTTGAAATGAAAACTTTGAAAAGTTCAATACTAAACAAACATTTTCCGAAAAACTGCCCCAAAATCATTTATAGATTTTTTATTATTAATTTTTGAAATGGTGGTGAAATTTTTCATTTTACACGAAAAGACCCCCTTAAGATCCTCAAAGTCTTAAAATGCCAATAGTACTTATGGAAAATTATCGTCCGGAGGTTTAAGCTTACTGTAGGTAATTTCTCAAAATAACTAGGAAATTATAATGACAGAAAGGACTAATGCCATTGAATGCATAAATATACAAGCGATCGTAATATATTCGATTGTTCAATTTTACTTTGTCCACTTTCGACGTATGATTTAGTTTTAGGTTGCTTTAGGTATTAGTTTTAGAAAACAGGGTTAAGAGTTTAAAAAAAATTTTTTGTAATAGCTCCGCCATGGATTTTTTGTGCAATACCGTTTCATGCAATATTTTTCACCTGCAGTTCAATTTCTGAAGGAATTGCACTTGCAGTAAAAAATATAGGGGGCCCAATGAGCTACCCTGTATTTCTCAAACTAATATTAAACTGAAACTACAATTATTTGCAGGTGGAAAACATACCAAGAAATAGTACATTGTGTGTCTAAGGGCGAAAACAGCCGATTCCGAACGAGTGTGAGGTTTACTGCCTGAGCGAAGCGAAGGCGGCAATCACACAAGTTCTAATCGGCTGTTTGAGCTCCGTGACACACACGATAATTTTCACCTCGAAAAAATCGAGTATGAGCATGTGTAGACCTGTTCCGACGGACCAAATGGCGTATTGAAGGTTGCCTGGCTGCGTGTCGACCTGAAATACGCCATTTGTCACCGTCGGAACAGGGCTACAAATGCTCATTTTCGATATTTCAGAGGTGAAATAGAATATTTTTGCAACTTGTCACAAGATTGAAACATTAAGCCAGTACGAAAAATATTTGCCATCTTAAATCATTTGTTATTACTCCTCTCTGTGCCACCCTAATTTCCTAGTTATTTTGAGAAACTACCTACGGTAAGCTTAAAACCCCCGACGGAAATTTCCATAGGTACCATTCGCACTACAAGACGTAGACCAGTGTTTGGAAGCGGTAGTAGAATTCCACTACCAAACGATACTTGCTGACGTTTACTGATGTAGACAGTGTGCAGTAAAAAACGCCGATGGAAATCTTTCGACATTCGTTATTTAAATACTATGCTGAGCTTAGTAATTTTCATCGTGTCATTCGCAAAGAGAAGCTAGCAATTTCACTTGGCTCAACCTAGAAATTTTGAGCTCTCCCCTGAAATTCACTGGCCGCTAGTACAATCTCCAAGCTCAGCCTTACTCATTTTGAACACAAGGCTCAACGTAGGGATTCTACAATCTTCGAAAATTTCATCAACATCTAGTAAAACGTCTAGTTTCCTGTGCTTCTCATGTACATTTTGAAGAAAATTACGAGGTCTAGTCTACAGAATTTCATCAAATCCTGAAAAATTGAGCGAGCTACGCGTAAAATCCCTAGGCTGAGCCTGCCCCCGTGAAGTAAGCACCCCGAAAATCAGCACCCTTAATTTTTATGAAAGTTCTAGGTTCTTATTAAAGAGTTCTAGAATTCTCAAACGGGTGCAGCAATAGTTCTCAAGCGGAATGCTGTTTTTTTTTTTAAGTGGGTGCTAACTTCATGCCGCACCCCTTTTCCATACTACAGTAGTTCTCGCAACGTTTTCATGTTCTCTAATAAGAGTTCTATAGTTCCTGACGAATGAAAAAAAATAGTTCTGTAAAATTATGTCTATAATAACATAGTGGAGTTTCCGTAACAAACACAACGCGACGCCACTCTCGCGTGCAAGCGACAACAACTCACCTTACTTGTCTCCTTACCTTACTGCGTTTGATCATTAATTCATAGTGAACACGAAATAAACATTTAAAAAACTGACGGATGCTGCTAAATGTTTCGATGAAACTAGCAGTGAATTACAGTTCCACGTTTGCGTAACGTTAAACTTGTGTTAAAGCGGAAAAAACTCTACTTACCCATCAGCACTCCACATCATTTCATCATTTATTCATAGTTAACGATAAATAAACGTGAGAACTTCAGGGTGCTACCAGCTAGATCGATAGTTCTGACAGTTCAACACAGTTCCACGCTCGTGCAACGTTAAAATCACATTTCAGCGAATAAAAGTCAACTTACTCATCAGCACTCCATATCGTTTCAACATTTATACATAGTACACACTGAATAAATGTAAGAACTGTGGAGCGCTGCTAGGTAGATCAATAGTTCTGTCAGTTTAACACAGTTCCGTGCTGACGGAACGTTAAAATCACATTTCAGCGAATAAAACTGCACTCGCCTATCAGCACCCCACATCATTTCAACATTTATTCATAGTAAACACAAAATTTACGTGAGAACTTCAGGGTGCTGCTAGCTAGATCGATTGTTCTGACCGTTAAACACAGTTTCACGCTCGCTCAATACTCAAATCGCGTTCCAGCAAATGAAACTTCACTTACCCATCCGCACTGCACATCGTTTCAACATTTATTCATAGTTAACACGAAAGAAACGTGAGAACTTCAGGGTGCTGCTGGCTGAATCGATAGTTCTGACGATTCCACACAGTTCCACGGTCGCGCAACGTTTAAATCGCATTTCAGCGAATAACACTCTACCTACCCATCAGCACCCCACATCATCTCAACATTTATCAATAGTTAACACTAAATGATCGTAAGAACTGTAGGGTGCTGCTTGATAAATAAATAGTTCGGCAGATCAACACAGTTCCGCGCCGACGGAAAGTTAAAATCACATTTCAGCAAATAAAACTGCACTTACCTATCAGCACTCCACATCATTTTAACATATATTCATAGCTAACACTAAATAAACGTTAGAGCTGTAGAGTGCTGCTTGATAAATCAATATTTCTGGCAGTTTAACACAGTTCCACGCTGACGAAACGTTAAAATCGTATTTCACCGAATAAAACTCCACTCAACTATCAGCACCCCACGTCATTTCAACATTTATTCATAGAAAACACAAAATAAACGTGAGAACTTCGGGGTGCTGCTAGCTGGATCGATAGTTCTGACAATCCAACACAGTTCCACGCTTGCGCAACGTTAAAATCGCGTTTCTGCAAATGAAACTCCACTTACCCATCAGCACCCGACAATGTTTCAACATTTATTCATAGTTACTACAAAATAAACGTGAGAACTTCAGGGTGCTGCTAGCTTGAACGATAGTTCTGACAGTTCCACACAGTTCCACGCTCGCGCAAAGTTTAAATCGCGTTACAGCGAATAAAATTCTACCTACTTATCAGCACTCCACATCATCTGAACATTTATTCATAGTAAACGCTAAATGATCGTAAGAACTTGCAGGACAATTAATTTATCAAGCAGCACTCTACAGTTCTAACGTTTATTCATTGTTTACTATGGATAAATGTTGAAGTAATATAGGGTGCTGTTAGGTGAGTAGAGTTTTGTTCGCTGAAACACAATTTAAACGTTGCTCGAGCTTGGAACTGTGTAGAACTGTCAGAAATAACGATCAAGCTAGCAGCACCCTAAACTTCTTACGTGTTTTCCGTGTTAACTATGAGTAAATGTTGAAACGATGTGGTGTGCTGATGGTTTAGTAGAGTTTTATTTACTGAAACGCGATTTTAACGTTGCGCCGGCGTGAAAATGTGTTGAACTTACAGAACTATCGATCTAGCTAGCAGCACCTTGAAGTTCTCACGTTTATTTCGTGTTAACTATTAATTAATGTCGAAATTACGTAATAAGCTGATGAGAAAGTGCATTTTATTTGATGAAATACGATTTTTACGTTCCGTCAGCGTTGAACTGTGTTAAACTGCCATAACTATTTATTTATCAAGCAGCACTCTACAGTCCTCACGTTTATTCAGCGTGTACTGTGAATAAATGATGAAATGATGTGAAGTGCTGATAGTTGGGTGGAGTTTTATTCGCTGAAATACGATTTCACCGTTCCGGCAGCGTGGAACTGTGTTAAACTGCCAGAACTATTGATTTATTAGGCAGCACAGTACAGTTCTCACGTTTATTTCGTGTTAACTGTGAATTTATGTTGAAATGATGTGGGGTTCTGATAGGTGAGTGCCGTTTTATCCGCTGAAATGTGATTTTATCGTTCCGTCAGCGCGGAATTGTGTTGAACTTACAGATCTATCGATCTAGCTAGCAGCACTCTGAAGTTTTCACGTTTATTTAGTGTTTACTATGAATAAATGTTGAAGTTATGTGGGGTGCTGATGGATCAGTAGATTTTTTTTCGCTTTAACGCGAGTTTAGTGTTACGCAAACGTGGAACTGTATTTCACTGCTAGTTTCATCGAAACATTTAGCATCATCCGTCAGTTTTTTATATGTTTATTTCGTGTTCACTACGAATTAATCATCAAACGCGGTAAGGTAAGGAGACAAGTAAGGTGAGTTGTTCTCGCTTGCGCGCGAGAGTGGCGTCGCGTTGTGTTTGTTACGGAAACTCCACTATGTTATTATAGACATAATTTTACAGAACTATTTTTTTTCATTCGTCAGGAACTATAGAACTCTTATTAGAGAACATGAAAACGTTGCGAGAACTACTGTAGTATGAAAAAGGGGTGCGGCACTGCCTTTTTTTCTCAAAAAAAAATCAGCATTCCGCTTGAGAACTATTGCTGCACCCTTTTGAGAACTCTAGAACTCTTTGATTAGAACCTAGAACTCTTATAAAAATTAAGGGTGCTGATTTTCGGGTTGCTAACTTCACAGGGGTTCGAGAAACCCCACTTAGTCCTGTCAACAAGTATTCTTACAGTCAATTAGCACCGTCCCCCCCTACTTACATGTTTTACATTAATCCTTCGTTAGATGCAATCCTCCAACCGTCTTATTTACACGCAATGTACCTAACAGACTTAGGTTCTCATCTGTGGTTTCTTGACTTATCATTGTGACAGCGTTATTAGCGGGTGGTTCGGTAGAGAAGCAGACAAAGATAAAATATGGACAGTCCTGGGTAGAAATAAAAGGTTTTTATATCACCTAACCTTTTAACCTGAGACATGTGCATAAATTTTCCAAGAAAATCTACATTAATAACGTGGGAAACAATACATGCTTATTTCGAATAGTCTACTTGAATTCAACTTCCTGTGTTGTTTGTACCAGAAGCACATTAATTATGAAGCACAATAATTTATGTCTGTATTTTGTGATGATTGTTTATGCAAACTCCAGTCGTTCAATTTATGTTGGTGATGATGAAATGCATTATTTGGAAGAAATGCGTTATCGTAGACGAAAAAATATATTCAATTTTTGTTGGTATTAATTGATTTATCACTGCAAATCGGATTGAGTTTTGATCTGTTCAAAATCATATCCAGTATTTTGCCGAAATCGCGACACTCATGTGAAACTAAATATTTTAATTTTTTTTGTTTTAAAAATTTTAATGAAAATCGACAGTTTGCGATGAATTTCACTCCATTAAAATTTGTTTATATCGGTAGTATGTGGTGTTTTCTGAAGACAATACAAAAAAATGTTATTGAATGATAATAAACGATTAGTTATTCATTACACTTTTAAATGAATTTCCACTCATCATTTACGATTTCTTAAGTTTTGCGACAGTGCGATACCATATTTTACGGAATAATTATTTTAAGCTTCGTTCTTTTTTTATTAACAATTCCTTGTGTTTTCTCAAAAGTAGGACCCAGCTGAAAAAATCTGATTGGTTTCGCTGAATCACACGACCAATTCGTTCAATCAAATAACAAATTAGCATTCTGACGATTCGCTCCTCCAACTGGTCCAGCTGATAGGTCCAACTGTGTTAAATTATGTACTTCATTTGGAAAAGCTTAGCTAAATAAAAAAAAACAACAATGTTTTCCATTAAAAAGTGTTCAACAGAAGTTTCATACAGAAATAATTGGACCATTTAACGTCAACTTTCGATTTCAGTGTAGTATGGAACCAAAAATAAATTGATAAGTTTTGCTGAATATTATATAATTGAAGAAGATTCAGCACTCCAAAAAATGCTGCCTTTTGTCGTCATTTCCATGCACAGTATATTTGAGAGATTTCCTGAACTTGAATATTCAAAAACAATACAATTCTCGAAGGAAATAAAAAAAAATATTCATTTTTTCTCGTTTCTGTACATTTTGCACATGAAAAATTTTTTTCGTTGTTCTGCAAAGAGTCACTATGACGTGATCGTTGAAACTGTGCTGTATCACAGTTCATAAAATACCTGGAGATATCTGTCGCATGACGGTCACATGACTATGACATGATGAAGAACTCTTTGACATGTGATAGTGGATCTGCAAGCCTGAGAGCTTGACTTCATGTGACCATGGATTTATTATTGCGAATAAATATATGCCTTCTTAGCATTGTACACAATTCTCCTGTATGTGTGAAAAATTTTGTTTTTGGAACTTCTTCTTGTAAAAACAAAACTAAGATGTCTTTTCACCACGATGAGTGTCAGTCGCTAAACCTAATTTCTGCCATTTTTCGCCTATCAACTTTTTTTGCTTGATTGTAGTTGAAGTATAGATTCTGTGTCAGGAGAAAGTAATAGCTGTTCCTTGGCAATCATCGAAGATAATCAATCATATAACAACTTGAATGTTCAAGCTAACGCTACTCTATCATTGATAACTAAAGTTTGTAATTATCATGGTCAGTCTGCCCCAGCAGTCTTGGCAGACTTTGGCAAGTGTTCCAGCCTATTGATTAGGTTAGGGAAAACTTTTTTTTCCTGAAACAAGGTTAATGGTAGCCCCACAGTGGACTAAGTTTGTTAGATAGTTGCTTATGGTAGGCCCAATCTTTTCAGTAATATTATAATCTTATTAAAAATAAAATTGAAATATCTGTTATTACAGTTATTCTACTTCAAAATATATGTACTTTCATGCTTAGACTTATTTTTTAGCCTGTCATACTGCTCTACCCTGTTGCATAAAACGATTTCACTTTCAACAGGTACTTCAGAAAGAAAAGCAGACTTTTCTGTTACTTCCAATGATGAAGAGGACGTAAATCTGCTTGAAAATTCTTCAACCCTCGACATCTCCGGGTGTTCCAACATCATCATTAGCACTCTCATAAATGAGCTCGTAAATGATGCAGAACTTCAGCAAATGGTTGAACAAAAATCCGATGCTTTTTTGGATGGGATGACACAAGCAGATGAGCAAGAAGACTCGCAAGAAAGTATGGAAAGAAGTTCTGAAAAACACTCGGAGCCAAATTTTGAAGAAAACATAATAAGTATGGATAAAACTGAAGACACCTCAGAAAACTGTCCAGTGTTTCAAAGTGAGTCTCAAACGAATTGGCGTGCAAATACTTCAACCATATTGCAGAGTGATTCCGTCACAAATTCAGAAGGTATCACGCAGAACTCCGAAACAAGTGCTTTGGCTGACACTGATCCAACTTACCAACCATCAAAATCGTTGACAGCAGGCTTCGCCGAAAACACCAAACCCGTTGAAGAAGCAGTGCATCCTGTTAATGGTTGAGACAAACGACAAATGTACGTGGCTCCAAGTAGAAAAAATAAAAAAGGAAAATGGAAAAAATATCCCTGTTTCTACTGTGGAAAAATAGAAAGCAAAATAATTAGGCATCTGGAATCTGTTCACAAAAATAAAGAACTCGTAAAAGAACTAAAAAAATTGCCGAAAAATAACCCGAAAAGACAAAAGCTTATGATGGAACTGCGAAACAAAGACATTTTTAAGCACAACGTGAACACTGATGCACAAAGTTCAGAACCCATCGTATCCAGGCGACCAAAATCAACAAAAAATCTTGGAGCGGACCACTATGTCGCTTGTCCAGAATATCTCGGCTTCTATTCAAAAACTAACATACGAAAACACAATTGCAAAAAAAGCAAAAAAGGCCAATCTCTAGTACGCTCTGGAACCAAGTTGGAAAATCGAATTCATGTTAAAGCCAGTCCAGATCTCAGAATTATTACTAACAATGAATGATGATGACATTTCTTCTCTTTTGAAGTTCGATACGCTTATCATTCTAATTTGGAAATGTACAAAGAGAAAAACTTACGCAGGTACAGCAGATTGATTTTATCAAATGCAAGTTGAGATATCTTGCAAAGTTATTATTTGAAATGAAAAAAATTGACGACAAAGTGTCAGACCTACGATCCATCTTTAAGCCAAGTTCTTTCGACAATGTTATTGAAGCCGTCAGACTCATGGGAAATTTCGACCGGGAAACGAGGACGTACAAACAACCAACTGTTGTGAAAAATTTGGGAACTCTGATTAAACATGTATGTGAAACATTGATTGGAATTTGAATAAGGGAAGGAAACGTCGATTGTCATCGGGACGTGGAAAATTTCCTTCTCTTGCACAAAAATGAATTCGGAGTTAAGGTGAATAAAGCAGCTGATGAACAATTGCATGTGATGAAAAGGCAGAAGAAAGTAATCCCCACGACAGACGAAGACATCAAAATGTTAAATGACTATTTGAGAAAAAAAATAAAAGAAAGCATGGAACATTTGGAGACACATGGTTTTACGATGCAAAAATGGAAAACTTTAGCGGAAGCAGCCCTTTTATCGATTAAAATTTTCTACCGGCGGAGAGCGGGGGAAACGGAAAGAATTAAAATAAGCGATTTCGAAAACCGAAAACACGTTGACACCAATGCACAACTATTTCATGATATTTCTGAGTATAGCAAAAAAATTTGCGGAAAACTACACAAGATTTGAAATAAGAGGAAAGATAGCTCGTACTGTTCCCGTTATAATTCATAAAGATCTGAAATGCACACTGAAAACGATACTTAGATATCGCGAAGAACCTGGAGTCCAAGATACAAATCCATTCGTTTTCGGGATGCCTCATAGAACGAATGAAAAAAGCTACTTTTTGAGAGCTTGCATATTGATGAGAGAATATTCGAAGCGCTGTGGAGCCAAAAACTTTGCATCTCTGAGAGCTACTGCTCTTAGAAAACACATCGCAACAAAGTGTATAGCAGTGAATTTGAATGACCTTCAAACTAGAGGCCTAGCTGATTTCATGGGACATGAACAAAGAATTCATGAGCAATACTATCGATTGACAGTTCCTCAGAGAGAAATTATTGATATTGGTAAATTTTACAAAAATTGCAAGATGATTCTGAAAATACTGTTTCCGGAACTGCTGTTCCTGCTGAGATATCCGATAGAAACGTTTGCGAAAATGAGACTACCTGTGCAACTTTGAATTTTGAAAATCAAGTCTGCAATGCGAAAACATTAGAGACAGCACAAGAGCATCTCAATTCTGCCAAAACCAAAAAAAGGAAACCTGAAAATAAACATCAAAAATCACAGTTGTCCAGGAAAAAAAAGCACGGAACACCAACAATGAGAACCAAGAGAAAACCAAACAATTCCGAAAAATCAATGGAAACCCGGCCGAAGAAAAAGAAAAATGACGTTACCGAAGATCAGTCCGAAGAAGAGTCAGTCGCTTCCAGTTCAATTACTCAACTGAATCAGAAAGCGAAGACACTGACACCGACAGTAACAACAGCGAATCACATGCAGCAACTCTAGACAGGTCATTGGCTGCTGAAAGAACAGGTTTGTAGAACAAAATATTACCAAAACGGATTTGGCCAGATAATCGTCGTTTTTTTTTTTTTTTTTTTTTTTTTTTTTCTGAAGTAGAAAGCAATTCCGTATGGAAGATGCCTGAAAAGTGATATAAAAGTGTACAAAGTATTATATGGGTCAGAAAAGTTATAAATAAGATAATCTATTCAAGCTAGCTCAAGTTACCGAATCAAATTATTAATAATGAATTAATGACTGATAGTGAAAATCCGTACATGTATCTCTGACATTTTGTAGCATCAGAGCGATCAAACTCAATCACCTTTTTATTACGCCCTAGCTGTCTTTCTATCTTTGGAAGTAGAGCAAATATTTATGTTTTTTCTAGATATAAATTGAAACTTGACTGAAAATTTACGCTCTAAACATAACACTTTCATGTGATTACAGAGACAAAAAAGAGAACAAGATGGACGCCCAAAGAAAATGCCCTTCTTAGACATCATTTTGCAGAATATTTGCGAAAAACAGGTTACCCTGATGGTTCAGAGATATCCGCATTCCTCAACCGTGTCAGATGGAAACACCGTGATCGGGAAGCCATTAGATCATGGATACAATACCAAAAAAAAATCAAGTAAATGAAATATGAAGTAATACGGAATCTCAGAAAAACAAAAAAGGCTAAACTGTAATGTTTAATGCTTGTTATTCAGAGCACATAAACCATTTTGAGTTAATATTCTTCTAATGTTTTTTGATCTTTGGATAGCATATTAATATTATTCATAATATTTATTATATTTCATACATAGAATATATATGTGACCCTATCTATGAAATGTGACCTATCGATAAATGCCTGGATTCTGAGATGTTGACATGGTAAAATAGAGCGAAGAGTGATTTTTCAATCACGATATGTCTCTCGTTTCTACGATTAGAATTGTACTTGAAATCAATTTTTTTTTAACGCATATTCCGATCAAGTATTTTGTCGAAACTGTCTAAAGCCTAGCTTTATCGCTCTCCTGGCTATCACATACTTTTTTGCGTACATGAGGGTCCCTCGGTACTCAGAGCTCTTAACCAAAGTCAGCATGATCAGTAACAGATTCCCACAGGATTACTCTCTTAGCTGACACGCATTTCAACTGTAGATGTAACAAATAGAAAAAAGAAGAACGAAGGATCGTCTCTTCATCTGCTTTTTTTGTACTCCAATGATGAATCGTTGAACTCGTTTTTTTTTTCGAAATAAATTTTGGGCAAAAGGGCTTTGTTTATAGATAAGGTCAAATATATATATGAAGAGTTTATAATATGTAAACATTCAAAAGTCTGTTATCCATGATTGAAAAATAACTATAAGAATTCAAAGGCTGTTCATTAAAGGTGCATTTTTCATACTTGAATTATACATAAGAATTCAAAGGCTGTTGGTTGAAGATAATATTACTCATAGTTACCTTGCAATAACGAGAATCCCGAAGCAGTTTGATCTTGGATAGTTATTAACATACACTGTGTAACTCTTCACTAAATGTATATGTTTAAAACGCATATTACATAATTGAATTTGAATTCAATCAAATACATTGCCCTCTTCTTGAACAAAATAGTTTCCCTAGAAACATCACAATTGATTTCTTTTTCCATCTTTTGTCCATAAAGCTTCTAGAAATGAATACTCTGAGCTTGTTCTTGTTATAGAAGTTTATTTACTTGACGAACTTTGCAAGTTTCTCGCATTCACCAAAGAAGAATTCTTACTTTACTCTATCTTCGTGTAAAAAAGATTTAGTATTGACATGATGAATGTGAACCGTCAAAAAAAAAAATTTCAAGCAGTGATTTATTTTTTTTATTTCTAACAGATTCGGACGAGAGGAAAGTGTGAAGTTGCTCTTTATATTCTTAAGTTATGTTTTCATAACCTGACATTTACCCATGTTTCATGCCTCGTTTTCGTAATTTATCGGTAATGACCTATCCTAGAATATCTTGGTAATGCAAAATAATGAAAAGTTAAAAATTTTTAGATTCTACAACAATGGTTTGGTATGTAATCGCAGTTACTATCCATACTCCTCTTCACGCTTTGTTCGTCACGAAATTTGGTATTTCCTTTACAACTTTATAAGTTATAAATCATGAATCCGCTGAAGGGAATCGTAATTTCAGAATGTATATTATAAGTGAAATAATTAAGTGTTTTTTATTAGTTGGAAGTCTCAATTGCCGTTTTTTCTTGATACTAAGTGTTCAATGTACGTTTGTTCGTTTTCTAGTAACTATTCTCAACTATAAATTGACTATTTCTTTTTCGCAAAAAATTTGATTTCATTACTCTTTTCAGCTCTTCTTCTGTAAATGCGATATCTCACTTATTAATGTAGCCCCAAACATGGACTTCGTAGCGTAACACAGGTTTAGAAAGAGACATTAACTAAGTCGATTTTCGTAATACTTAAAATTTTTACCTGCGGGCACGATCCCTAGAATATGAGCTAAAGGGGTTCTGGACCCCCCCCCCCCACTCCTACTCCCATCACGCGACTCCTCCCTCCCCTCCCCGCGTCGGTAAGGTAGGGACCTAAGATGGAGACGGTCGATAAATACGATCAGTAACTATTACCTGTGGTCGGTAACTATTACCTATGCTCGGTAAAACAGGGGTGTATCCACTGCCCTTTGAACAGAGGATGTCCTTCCCCGCTTTTAAATTTAATTTTTTGTTTTTGTTTGGTTTTTGTTTTTGTTTTTTTTTGTTATTTTGTTATTTTTTTTTCTCAGTTTTCATTTACATTTGTTTTTTTTTTTTTTTTATTGCATCAGTTTCGTTACACAGTGTTTTGAAATACATTCATTTGTCTAAAGTGAACTAGCAGGCGTTGAATTTCCCTCCGAGAAGACGAAAATGCACTGGATTCGCCAAATTGATGGAGACGTCAATTTTAAGTAGTTCCTTCGGATCTTTCCTCAGCGTTTCGCAGATCCTTTCTGGTAGAAACACCTCAAATTTCTCATCAAGGGCGATGACGAATTTAGTTCCAAATTTAGTGTCAATGGGTCGAATCCCAGTCACAGGAAAGCTTTTGTTTACTTCCAACTCGGCAACCCTCTGCTTTCGGAGAAAATTTACTTCACGGGCAACTTGGTTAAGCTTGGAGAAGTCCATGTTGTTTGTTCGAGAATTGTCTTTGAAATGACGCTCCCGCTCAGAGTTGTCATATTTTTAGCTATGCTGCGCATGCGTAGACGTGTGTGAAAGATTTATCAACACGCATGGGCAGAGGTAGTAAACGCGGATCGTCCAATCGTAGCGCGCGAGAGTAGGGGATTGACCAATCAGAGCATGCGATGACGTCATCACGACAAGTTTAAACGAGTTTATTTTAGGAACGATTACATCATCTCCACAAGTTTAAACACGTTTATTCTAGGAAATGATTACGTCATCACATTCCTGAAAGATGACATCTATTGCGCAATACATATTTGACCCTGAAAGTTATTTTTAGAACGATAACTGCGTAAAAGACGACAAGTCTCACATAAAAATTCTAGGAAACGATGACGTCATCACGACAAGTTTAAACACGTTTATTCTTAGCAACGATTACGTCATCACATACAATGATGTCACTTTATTTCAAGTTTTACTGGGGAATAAATTACAGTAAAATAATTTTTTTGTGCAAGGGGCCCCACCCCGCCCCTTGCTGTGACACATCCATCATGTCAGTCCCTCCATTTTTATTTAAAAAAATTACAATTTTCCACGCTTACATCTAATACAATCTTTTATCATCGGAGCTATGCCAATACAATCATCAGACGTCGAATTCCAATGTTTTTCACATCGTGTAAAACCAACAAACTCAGGATCTTTTTGTAATTTTGACGGGAGCTCTTCCCAAGCTCTATCGATACATTTTTGTCGGAAGTATAATAAAAATTCTCGCGGCAACTCAGCGATATCTTCAGAATCCAACTCGTGGAGGAAGACGGTGTATGAGAGTAGAGTAAATGATCTCTTCATTGACGGCGTATCACCAAATTTTTCCATTAACCACATCCTGAGGCGGCGAACGTTTTCCGTGGCGCAGTGATGATCGAGTACAGGACGATGAAAATTGTTGTAAGGGCATGCAGAGACTCGCAAATCGTTCAGGAACGGGCAGCCCATATCCATCAAATCGATCATGATTGCATTTGTGTACTGCTTTAACCATCGCTTTTTGTCCAATCCTTTGACGAATATGAATGTAGCGTCCTCAAGTTGATTTTGCAGCTCTTGATAGATTTCCTCGTATAGCACATCTCCAGAGTTCCAAGGTACACCATGATAGTTTCTCGTTAGCCACAAATTGGTCACCTTTGTTTTTGGAGACAAACCATCCCAGGCACATGGTGGCTTAAATAATGTCGTCAGAGGGTCAGCGTAGAAGGACTCAAGCCTTAACTCTGCAAGCTCCTTGACGACAAATGTTTTTTGTATGGAGAAGCTCTCGATGTCAACGACGTACTTCATCTTGATGTACTGATGCTCTCTGACAACTCCATCGCCTTTTACATCTTCTCCCCCACCACCACCACAACCAAATACTTGAATCTCTCATACTTGACGGTTGACTTTTTATCTTTATTATCCTTTTATTTTTTGTCCAGCACAGGTTTATATTTATCCGACGTTTTATCTTTGGGCAAAAGACATCGACGATCATCGGTTAACTTATCCATCGCGACTGACGATTAATCAAGTTTGAACATTAATATATATATATATATATATATACCTTTTTATGTAGATTTTCACACACACACACACTCATACATTTTATATTTTTCTAACAACGCCGCTGATTGGTTGATACTCTACAATTTTATCATGTATAATAAGACAGTACGCCACAGTTGCAGCGGGAAAAGCTGCTACCGATTCAAATTCGAGACGAACATCAACTGGTCCAGTGTTCAATGAATCATTTTGCTTTGCACAATCAATAATCACAAGAGGAGCATTGTCTTCAAATTGCTTTTTTGTCAGCAATGGAGAATTTTTTCTTCCATAATATGACGATTGAAAATTCGCAAACATTTCACACAACGTCGCAAACTGGTTTCGTTGAAAATCAATATTAAGATTTGTGTAAGGATAACACTGTGAGTTTAGGTACAATTTTATATCACGCAAATTACTCGTATCAAAATTACTCATGTTTTCGGTTCTAACATTCTTTCTACCAGCTTGGTATCCAACGATAACATATCTTGGTTTTTCCAACTGTGTCGAAGTTTTAACGCTCCACACATGCTTAGTCGTTTGCGGCAACAGAGGATACTCGTAAAGTTCCCAGCTTCGGAAACTCATGGCGATGGTTGGATCCGTTGAGATGTAGTTCAGCATACGAATTTTCTCCACATCGGAAACTTTGACGTACGGAATCAGCCATTCCATTTTACTGATTGTTATCTTGTATTGTTAATCGTTCGCAGCTTGCTGTAGGATGGCGTTTACGTCGGTGTTGGCTCGGAGTATGATGAGTTCATGCTTGGCGTTGACAATCACTCGCTGATAGTCTTCGGCGAACCCAAAGATGAAATCCAGAGGAATGCATATATCGAAATATCCATTGTTGTTGATCAATTGTCTGGCATCGTCAACGATCCATCCAGCATTTTCCATGAGATCTTTTTGGTTAGGGTTTTGCGAAACGTAGGCTTTCATTGTAGTTGTCAGACCAACGTTTTTCACTCTCTTGATCTCAATAGCGTTGAGCCCGTAACGAATCTCTTCGAATAAGTGAGCTATACCATTGTTTATTATAGACGTATGCTCGACATTGGCTACGCGGTCAGCTTTCGTTAAACGTCCTTGAATATGCAGCGAGCTCTTGCTTGGCAACATGTATGAGTCCTGATTCTGGATACTGATACGAATCTCATCGTTATTGTTATACGTTGACGATGCGTACAGCTGATGCGCGTGCACTTCGTTCTGTGCTATCGTCTCGTCGAAGACGTTCTTCTTTTCGATGGATAACATGGTATCAGAAAAATTAAGCAGCAAATTTTCTTTGGACTCTCAGACCGAGACTTTTCAGGAACTAAACGTTCTGTGGTGTGAGTCGTTGAAGAGGTCGGCTTTGACTGATGATTTTTGGCCATGTTGCTGGACTTTTATACTCTTCGTAGACGATACCCATCATTCACTTTTTACATGTAGTCTTATAGTGATAACTTCACCTCGAAAATTCACTAGCTTTCCACTTTGATCGACTATACGCAGCTGCAGATGATGTATTGCCTGTACGACGTTTGGATAGTAAATGACGTGATTTGGCAATTCGATGATCTTATATCCTGGAGGCACCACTGGGAAGAACTCGTGGATGGTGTGTACACGCTGCTCGTTTATATACGCCCCTGCCGTCTCGATGCGTAAAGCGTTGACAGCGAGAATTCTCACTGGGGAATCCGACTTGTGCGCGACGTCAGCTTCAATGATTCTCGAATCAAAGCCCAGCAGTTTACCGATAGAGTCCTTGGGTTGGAAATCAATTTCCCGATCACATTTGATCTCACTGCGTAGTGTGCTACTGTTGGCCCGCAAACTCAGCTGAATATTTTTTGGAAGTACTTCCTTCAGATATTCCTCGATGTTTCCCAATTCGTAGCTTCCAAATGGTATAGTAATGACGTCATCGCCAACATAAAACTTGTTGTTTCCCTCGTCAATGTTGGGTATGGAATTAAAAGTCAACAATTTCACTAGTCCCAAGGAATATTTTTTCGGAGCTGACAGTTCGATTGGTGGAAAGTAGTGAGCTTCCAAAACGGATGACGTCCCCGAGAGCGTTAATGTTAATGAGTCCATTGTCACTCGTAGACTGATGTGTGTTCACACCCGAGAAATGCTTTTATCGAGTAAAAATTGTAGACACAAGTGACCGCAAATGACTGAGTCATAGTTTTGAAATTGATCGTGATTGTATTTGATTTTGCTACCGAAACCAAAATAGTTCAAAAGTTCACGAGGCGGGTGTAGATTACCAAAACTGTCGAAATAAACGACTCGATTTTCGGTTTTTCTATAGGCTACCCAATGCGTGCCAGAACCACTTTTATTATCCAAATTCACAATGGCGGCCTCATATTTTTTCGGACCACTTTTTGGTAAATCGTTGCGCATAAACACACCTCGAAACGATGGAATTTTCAATAGTTTTACATATTTTAGTAAATCCATATCGGTGAGTGCTCGTTCCGGTAGCTCTATACGTTTTTTAAATGAAGTTTCACACCAGCTCCCCAAGGTTTCAAGTACAGGCCTTTTCCCACGGCGATTGATTCCATTTTGAGGTTATGTCGCTTCGCTTCATCCAACTGTCACTTGGCGGCTTTCGCGTCGTTGATGGCTTTTGCAACGCTAGCAGCGCCACCTGCCAAAGCCCCTGTAGCACTCAGTCCGGCAAAAACAGGTAGCAAAAACGCGGGAAGGATGCCTCCAACTTTGCTCGGTACAGGTAATACGAGAGGCACTCGAACTTTCTTCTTTCCTCCAGCTTCTTTCACAGCTGCGCGTGCGGCTTTTAGAGTTGATGGTATGGATCCAGTAGCTTTTGATGCTATTTTTGCAGCACCGATGACTTTCCTCAAAGGGATTTTCTTCGATTTCTTCTTTAATTTCGTCGATTTTTTCTTCAAACCCATTCCAAGTTTTGGCTTGACTTTCATGATGCTGGCAGCTCCAAGAGCAGCTGCTTTTTCTCCAACTGGCGGAATCCCTGGCGTAGATACGTTCGATCGCTCTTTTTGCGAGGACTTTGTCAGCTTTGTGTCTTGCTGTTAGATTAGTATTTTTCGAGTACCCGATATCGTGATCTCTGCAGGCTGCGTCCAGAGGGTTTATACCCTGGTCTCTACGCGCCAATCTTTTAGCAAGCTTGGTACCTGGCCCGCAAAATTGGTAACCCGGTATATGAAGTTCAACAGGGAGCTTGTTTACGAGAGTGTTGACGAGACCGTTACCTCTCACTGCCATTGCTCGACTGAGCTCGATTCTATAAAAGTCGAGTATTTATAGGTTTTCCAATCAGACGCGACCAATTAACAATTTTTTGATGCACTTTTTTGTATATCTATATATATACACGCATCAGCTGACTGGATCGCGCGCAGGCCTGCTGAGACAGTAGCGTAACTATAAATGGAGGGTCCCCGGACGATTTTTCTTAAAGAGTTCATTACTCAACATACTCAGTTTTAATCATTTTTCACGTATATTTTTATTGAATTTATCCGCGACATTTATTAAATAATTATGAATTAATTTTTTTGTCTACCATTTTAAATATTATTATTATCTTTATATGGTAACTATACAATTAAGTGCTTTTTTTCTGTTCGCTATAGAAATCTACATTTTACCTTTGTACGACATGGAATTTTGCATAGATATAATTAGAGCTCGCGGACGCGTCATGAAGATATTCATTTTTCATAATTTTGCATGATTTTTATTATGACAATTTATCAAAGTTTCCATAACAAATACGATAGAAAAATGGCCGACAACTGCTGACAGACACACTATCGATATACGGAATATCGTTCATATACTATATCGATATCAGTTTTTCATGGTTTGAAATTTTAATAATGTAAACAGGCAGAGTGAACAAAACATTAATGATCTTTTTGACCGTTTAAATTTTTTATTTTTGTTTCCTTACATTTGATTAAATTTTCGTGTTTTCAAATTTTTTCTTATGTGCTTTTTCGTAGAATGTATGCGCGACATTTATTTATTAATCATTAAAGTAGGTGTTTAATTTATGAAATTTTGTATGCAAGTTATTATTGTTCCCGAGATGGTTTGAGAGTCGTTTTCGATTCAAAAACGTTTTTGTTTAGTGAACAAAAACCTCGATGCATTTGTTTTATATACATATCAGCTGACTGGATCACAGATGATCGCCAAAATAGACAATAGCGTAGCTATAAATAAAGTGCTCCGAACAATTTCTCTCAAAGAGTGCTTAGATGACATTTTTTAGAGTTTAACATTCACAACTCATATTTTTCCTTATTTAATTCATTATTTACAGTTTTATTTTCACTTCATATACTTATAAATTTTTTTGTGATTTTTTGTAAGATGTATGGTGAACTTTTTTTATTATTTTATTATTTTCAGAAATTTATTTGTCCTTTATCAGAGTATCTGTCGCTTTTCATGAAATAAAAATCATTAACAATAAATCTGTGAGGAATGACAAAAATGAAAGCCCTTATAATGTTCTCTAAATAGTTTGGCATTTTCATCATATACCTTAAAATCAAAATTCCATCAACGATAAATATAATATTACAAATGAGTGACCACTGCTTTTGTAACTCGATCAAAAAATATGAAAACTTACAGTCAAATATTATAATTACCGCTACTATTTATCTAGAAATTTTAATTGATAATAGTTAATTGTCTCTTTAAAAAACAAAATTTTTAGAGAGAAATTTTTTCACTCTACACAACAACTTACGTTACTATTTTCAGATCAATTTATTTGCGCGATTTTTTGAGGAATGCTTTGATAAATAACTTACTCTACAATGCGAGTTTGAAGAAAAATATGAGACCAAAAAAAACATTTGCAGTATAACCAGAGTAAACATAAAACATAGCATCATCTACAATCTAAAAATGATACTATATAAATCCGTAAGCAAGCACAGGGCACAGCCGCGGCGGCGAAGCCGCCGCCAACAACCAGCTGTTGACTGCGGGCGGAGCCCGCGGGTGACAGCTAGTATTTTATTTATATTTTACTTTTTTATTCAATTATGAGTAAAGTTTGATTATTTTTATCGTTTTTTATTTTTTTCGTTTAGTCGCAATCGAGCAAAATTTGAGTCATAAAAATTATTGTAGTGATAATTGTACCAGAAAAATTAAAAATAAAACATGATAATAAAATTCATGTGAAAGCCCTGCTTTTTTTCATTTGCAAAAAAATTGTGTAATCCCATCTCCCTTGTTTATGATCTACAAGTAAAACATGTTCAATAAAAAAAAATAGAACTTTAGCAGTAGCTCCTGATCACCACAAATGAAAAAATAAGTGGTTCACTAAACTTAAAAAAATATTGATTATAGACATTGAAGGAAAATTTTTTTACACAACTTAAACCGTATATTTGAAAATATTATATTAACATTTAAAACTTTTCGTGTCGAGAAGAACACGGTCGTTTATGAAGTAAAGTCAACAATAGAAACGATTATTCACTTTCGAAACTAGCTGAAATGTTTTTGTGAGCATTCCGCCTAGACAAAATTCCTTCGAAACAATAACATACTTGGAAAAACATTATCAAACTTTATCTCTCTCGAATATTCTCTAGTGCCGACCCCCAGCTACGCTTACCATGCTTACAGGATGAGGTCCGTCAAGCTGGTTATCCCACTTTTGAAAATCCTGTTAATTTTCATATCAGAATAATGAGCTAATTATGATCTATTTTTGGACAGTAATTATAATTTTTGGACGCTTTTCGTTTTTGAGAAAATTAACTGTTTTTGTGGGATAACTGGCATGACGTCAAGGTAGTTTCCCATTCTGTAAAACATTGTACTAATCAAATTTAGCATCAATCTATTTAGCTCATATTTTTGACCAATTTATGGGCTCTAAGAAAAACATATAACATATTGAAAAAAATAATTATTTAATTGTAAAAATAATTATTTACTTCGAGGCCGTCTGGGCGCATGCGCGCGCTATGATTTCGCGCGCCGGCGAAGAGCTTACGGTTTACGTCTACCTTCCGTAACCGTATACGACCGTATAAGACGTAAAACGCGAAAACGCGTGGGCACACGCGGGCAAATTCAGAAGGAAGTTTTTCGTATATATCTTTAATAATAATCCTTGGTATCTGTTTTATATTTAGAAAATATTGGCATCTGTTAAGCCGTGTTTAATTATTATTAATTAATTGATTATTTGAATATGTGGTTGAGTTTTCAAGAGAGGAGTGACGTGACGGTCGATGGATGGGACTCCAAGAAGTATTAGATAAGCATCAGGTTTTTACAAAAATAAGTTGATGAGTAATAAATAAATAACCGTGGAGTTGGCGCAACAAATTATTATAAATATTTCCTATCAAATATCGATTGTTAACAGTGGAACACTGTAATGTCAACTAGCTATAAAAACATAACCCTAAAGTTATGTTTACTTATTTTCTGAAATTTTTCGGATGATGGAAACAAATAGAATGCATTTCGACATCAATCATTAAACTCCGTGAAATATTTTTGAATCGATCTAAATTTTCTTGGCCAAAACAATGGTCGAATTGTTTGTTGTCATATTTATTTGTTCGTTGGTACTCACAATAATCGCAGATTCTATTTTTATTACACATTCATTTATGTTGTGTTATTTATTTCAAGAATTTTTTCATGTTTCTCACTCATGAATAATTATTTTATTAGTTGCTATTATTGGCTTATTACAAAAGTATATGACCATTATATCTATTATTATGGTCCACAAATGGTATAAAATTCGAAGAATACACAAATAGAATAAATATCTGCCTAATTACTCACTTATAAAATTTGAGTTATTATTTATTTATTTTTAATTGTAGATTATACATTTCTTGATAACTTAATTTTTTCAATCAAATATGAATAATACGTTGAAAGACAATTGTATACTCGGGAATCAACTTATATATTATTTATGACCATGGACAAATATTTTTTTCTCATTCACAATGGTTTTCTTTTGTATCTTTTCATAATTTTCGGTTAAAAATGTTTAATCACAATTTGCTTATAATCGAACATTTGGACGTGAATTATTAGCAAACTGTGAGTAAAATATTGTATTGTCAGTTTTGGAAATTACTTTATTTCACGAAACGATTACACCCCTCGGCTTCGCCTAGGGCTGGAATCTTTCGTTTCGTCAAACTAAGCATTTCCAAAACTGTCAATAATATATTATTAAATTTTGGAATGCACAATAAATTAATGACAATGACTTTCAAAGGAGCTCTTATTTGTTGAATACAATTTTGATTAGGTTTGGTTTTTTTTTTTTTTTATTTTTTATAGAATTTTCAAGATACACTCAATCTTTTCAAATCGCAATCTATCTAGTCTAATTGAAAATTGACAACCACCTGACGTTTATAACATGACCTACGTTTACTTTGTGGAATTTTGTCTTCTTTTTTCAGATACCTTAACTAAGTCTAGGATGTGCTTCCAGAGGCTCTACTTGGAAAAATTGATAATCATTCGGGAACAATTGGTATGTAACGACATATAATTAACTTATTAGAAGTATCGTGATATTCAAAGTGGAAGGAAAGTGTAAAGTATTCATTTCCTTTACTCTCTTTCTTTAAAATGGAAAGTTGTTGAAAATGTTGGAAATTTGCTCGTTTTAATCGGCAAATAAGTGTAATGTTATATAATGCAAATTTATTGGAATATATATATATTATATTTATATGAAAGAAATCTGAAAAAAAAAGGGGAACAAATCATTATTAAAAAAAGGGGTACTTCAAAACTTTTATCTTGTAAAACAGTAAATCATACTTTTTTCCTTTTATCGAAGTCATTGGAATTCCCAACTTTTTCTTCAAAAACAAAATTTTAAAACTATTCAATGTTCGATAATTTCCAGTCATTTTCGCTGAATAATAATTATTAACGATTTTGGAATCTTCATTCTTTCTTCAAAAACAAATTTAAAAACCTATTCTATGTTCAATAATGCTATACTTTTCCATTCAGGCCTCTATCTAAATTTCTATTGTAGTTGAACTCTGGATTCTCTTGATTTTTCCCCAACGACTTACGCGTGGCCTCCCACTCGTAAGTTTTGGGTATATAAACCACGGAGTTTTTGAGATTCGGGTCTTTTTTTGTTCTGGAGTCTAGCACAAGTAAGTTGGTTTGGATATTCTTAAACTGGTCTGGAATTTTATTCTGAATCTTGTTCGTTAAATCGAGTTTAGGAAAGTTTTGTAATTTTAATTGTTTTTGGAATTTTATTCTGAATCTTGGTTGTTAAACCGAGTTTAGGAAAGTTTTGTAATTTTAATTGTTTCTGGAATTTTATTCTGAATCTTGGTTGTTAAACCGAGTTTAGAAAAGTTTTGTAATTTTAATTGTTTCTGGAATTTTATTCTAAATCTTGGTTGTTAAACCGAGTTTAGAAAAGTTTTGTAATTTTAATTGTTTTCGGAATTTTATTCTGAATCTTGGTTGTTAAACCGAGTTTAGAAAAGTTTTGTAATTTTAATTGTTTCTGGAATTTTATTCTGAATCTTGGTTGTTAAACCGAGTTTAGAAAAGTTTTGTAGTTTTAATTGTTTTTGGAATTTTATTCTGAATCTTGGTTGTTAAACCGAGTTTAGAAAAGTTTTGTAATTTTAATTGTTTCTGGAATTTTATTCTGAATCTTGGTTGTTAAACCGAGTTTAGAAAAGTTTTGTAGTTTTAATTGTTTCTGGAATTTTATTCTGAATCTTGGTTGTTAAACCGAGTTTAGGAAAGTTTTGTAATTTTAATTGTTTCTGGAATTTTATTCTGAATCTTGGTTGTTAAACCGAGTTTAGGAAAGTTTTGTAATTTTAATTGTTTCTGGAATTTTATTCTGAATCTTGGTTGCTAAACCGAGTTTAGAAAAGTTTTGAAGTTTTAATTGTTTCTGGAATTTTATTCTGAATCTTGGTTGTTAAACCGAGTTTAGGAAAGTTTTGTAATTTTAATTGTTTTTGGAATTTTATTCTGAATCTTGGTTGTTAAACCGAGTTTAGAAAAGTTTTGTAATTTTAATTGTTTCTGGAATTTTATTCTGAATCTTGGTTGTTAAACCAAGTTTAGAAAAGTTTTGTAATTTTAATTGTTTTTGGAATTTTATTCTGAATCTTGGTTGTTAAACCGAGTTCAGTAAAGCTTTGTATTTCATATGGGTTTGGAACTCTATTTTGAATGTTGGTTGTTAAACCGAGTTCAGAAGAGTCTTTTTTTTTATTATTATTTTTTCCATTTTCTTATAACATTTTGGTTGTTAAACTGAGTCAAATTTCCTTTGTCTTTCGACCCAAGGTGTATTAGCATTAATATTATTAGGAACCACCATCCCTACTTATCTCTATACAGTGTCACAACAAACATATGCAACTTTGGAGGAAGCCCGGAGACAGGCGCGACTAGTAGGGTTGCATCCGCGTGATGGGTTTGGAAAATTCGAACGAAGGGGATATCCGGAGCTTTGGGCCGCTTTACAAATATTCCATGGACGTGCACCAGGCGCACAGACATCCTCTGGGGCCTCCCCGTCAGCTCTAAGCTTATTGGTGGAAAAGGAAAGGGAAGTCCATTCCCAGCGACAAACCCGGGACAATCTGAACATTAGCTCCCCCGTCTCCATACAAGAAATTCCATTACCTGACGGCCCTAGTCCAGAAATCTCGCCGAACGAATTTATCAGAACCATCCGAAAACCAGGGATCGTCCGACCAGTGGGAATCGTTAAGCCAATCCCTCGGAAGTCGGTAGAGACTCCTCGGCGACCTTACGGAAGAAACCCTTCCCGGAGGAATCAAGTGGAAAGAAGACCCGGGGCCTCACAAACCGCCCCAATCGTGATAGACATTAGTGACGACGATGCTCCGGTGCCGATAACGTCCCGGACGGAATCACGAACGTTCCCCCCTGAGTTCAGGCGAGCCCTCGATCGCATTATAGTTGCTAACCGACAACTAGAAACGACGGGACCTTCGCCACCACCGTCCCCAGGGACCGAGGAGGAACTTCTCCGGGAACCCGAGGAACAAACACCTCCCACCGCTCCGGGCGGACCCCAGATACATGAAAATGTCCGAACCTAGACCATACACTCTGTGAATGAACGTATAATAAAGATTGGAATACGATATACTCTTAAGTGGAAAGTCTCATTCACAACCACCCTCTCCCTGCGAGAGTTTTCACCATAGAAGACATCTGTTATGTTTCAATATATATAACAGTAATATGCTCTACGCATTAAATTATACTAATCGAAAAATTGATAGATTTTTTATTAAAATTGTGACTCTAGCATTCCAAGTTTTTAATACTCTTGATTTTTACCAAAAAAAAACCCGATTTTTTGTTTCTTCATTTTTTTTTTTTTTTTTATGAAATAACTGATTCATCATCATTCCCAAATTTATTAAATCCAATCTTATGAATAAATTTTTTTTTAATTACATGTTTCGATTCATATCCTTTCATTTAATAAAACTTATGAGAATGTTTAAACATATAATCAAATTGTATGTAATGTAACTATGATGGTGACAGTAATGCATAGAAATGAATGTGAGTATTAGGTATAATTAAATCAAAGGGTGATTTTTTCAAATTTCTTGAGGAGTTTAACCCCCGAAACCCACCTTTCTGTTCATCACTGATGTCTACATGCATCAATCTTTTGTTATTTATTGTACCTATAGGTAACAATAAGAATACAATATAATAAAAATAATAAAATAATACAATACAAACAATAGGAAACGATCCTCTATCGATCCACGATGACTTTTCATTTCTAATGGTCCCGTAAATAGTGTTTCTTCTGCTACGAGTTCAAATTCGAGCTTTCTTCAAACTAGGCATTTTCTAATTTTTTTCCTAAAAAATCGTAAATGGGAAATAATTCAATGATTAATTGATATCTAATATCTGAATAATTATCTTAATATTTCAGAAAGAATTGAGGAAGATTCCAAAGCCATGCAAAATTTCAAAGTGTTTGCTTCGTATCTTTTTTGTAAAGATTAGAAAACTTGATTGAAAATTAGCTTAAAAAATTTCTTCTTCATATTCTTAATTCATCTTCCTCATCAATATTTCGACCATCTTTTGGGTCCTCATAAGAATCTTTACAAACTTTAAAAATCCGTTTCAAAGTTATTTTACAGCGAAAAAATTCATAAAAACTGTCAAAAAAATCTACTAATTATTACAAAGATTCTTTTATTTAAAAATTGTGATCGGGGAGAATGAGGTAAACACCGATCATTGTTAAAACTTTCTACGACTGAGACACAATTACAATTAAGTCACTTATATTATCAAATAACTTATTAAAATCTATCAAGTCGTTTTAAAAAATCTTTCTGTCTATATTTATGTAGAACTTGAAAAATTATAAAGTGCAACGTTGAAGACCTGGTATTTAATATTTTGGAACTTTTCTTCGCCGGTGAAAGAGTTCGTTTTTCATGGTTAAAATTTGAAATATTCAACATCTTTCACGTTTGTTACACATACCTTATACTTAAGATCAAATTTATACGCTGTAAATTTGCAAAGATTTTATAATTTTTGTAATTTATAATAATGAATTTATTACATACAAATCTTTATTTTGTAAATACTTGTTGAAAACTTCGGGACTTCATACATGGAATTTCCCTACATGAGAATCAGAGCTCCAAATACGTTGCATCGTCCCTGACAACATGCAGCAATTCGTTGTCTTTGACAGAGCGAGTCGGGTTGCCACTTTTCAGGGATGAGCTTTAGATGCGGCATAAAAAGATTTTAAAGCAACGGCGAAATCCTTCCAGATTTTGTAATTAGAACAGCGAGTGATAACGGGGAGTGGATTAGAGAAGGAAGTCCAATCGTCATTTGCTTTTGAAGAAGGTATTTTTTGTATTTTTTCACATGCTATAGCATGTCATTCGTCATTCTTCACAATTCTTTTTCAATAATTCAATAGTTTTGAAACCAGATAGTTTAATTCCGAAAGACTCAAAAATCATTTTTTTCGCATTGCTCCATATTTTAATTATTTGGTCCTAAAAATGTTCGTTTGGCTTCGATCACAACTTTGGGTAAATTTATAACAGAAAATGATTGAAAACTATGTGTATTTTTGATTTTACATAACTTTAAACGCGCCACCCTTAAAATTTAGCTATCATATTCAATTGTTTTACATGTTATTCACTAGTTCAAGTGCATTAATTTGGTGTCTCATCGCAACAACAAATGGTTATCGAAAATTATGAAATGAATAAAGAAAGAGAAATTTTATTCAAAATTTGTGGGGAAAAGTATAGCTGGTAGTAGGACAAAAAATTTTGCAATTATAAGCTTGTATAGCAGTTGTATAGTATAGCATCATAGAGGATATGGGAATAAATTATCTCTTAGTGAAACGCAAATTTTTCGATGAAATTTAATAAAACTGAAAATCCTCAACTTTCATGGCAGGGTCTATGGCCTTGACACCCTCTCCTCCCCTTCCCTTATCTACTCTACAAATGGGCTATACTTTTTTTTTGTTAGGTAGATTTTGTTTTATGCAGGCATGAAATATGTAATTTTGACGAAGGTTACATGACAAATAAATGAGCATATTGCACTTTAATTTCATTAATTTTTTTTCAGATTGTAATAATTTTTGTGAACTACGCATCCAAGCTGCTCAGATGCCTACCGAGTGGAAGCTGGATCATACAAAAAAATATAATCCTTAAATATATAGGGATTCCTACACGTTGCTTATTTTTCAACTCGAACACTTTGGTGAAATTTCCATTTCATCTCTGATGATAACAGTGAAAAATATGAAAGACTACAAGTTCTATCTGGAAACCACATTACGTAGCGATACTAAAAACGTCGAATTGAAATTAGAAGTCGGCCCAAAGTGTGATTTAAAGCCTTGGAAGAATGCGTCATTGAATTTTCAAATAGGTTTCAGTTACAAGATATCAGGGATTGGCAAATTATAAAAAAAGACAGTTGAATTCTCTGAATTTGATGAAGAAAAATACACGATATTATCAGACAAATATTCTCATGAAAATTCTATATTGTATACAAAAATAAGGGATGATCTCGTTATTCATGTAGACATAACTCAAATCTTGGATGATACCCGAGATGCCCAAAAACTTGAATTAAAAGAGCCACCAAAACCATTATCTGTCGATATGGAAACATTATTCTTTTCAAAAAAGTTCGTTGACATCATCATAAAAATTGATGATGAAATTTTCTTGCCCATAAATGTTAGCCAGTGAGTGCAAACTCAATGTAATTTTTCGGGGTATAGGATTTTGGGTCTGCAGAAAAGGAAAAGAGCGATGTGCAAATGACAACAAGTGGGAAAGAATATCTTCGTGCTCACTTGCTCCCATTCCACATCGTCCTTTCTCTTACCCGCAGACTCAACCACGATTCCCAATCCAAGTTCACACCCACTGACTTTAGCTAGCAGATCGTCTGTTTTTCGAGCAATGTTCAACCTAAAAATGAAAGAAAGTGAGACTAATGATATCATTAATTAAATGACTCCTGAATGCCTTGAAGAGTTTTTTTTTTATATACAGTGGGAGAATTCGTAATTTTTGAAATGCTACTCTTAAACTTGATAATATTGCAGACCAATACGCAGTTCTTGAATCAATGAATTCGTGTGAAACTTATTAACAAGAAAATATTTCCCTTGAAACAGTCGTTGCAATTTTCTAGTATGAAAATTTGAAAAATAGGCAGAAACTGCAAAATTTTGCACTGAACTTTACTGTTGAAAACAAAATAAAATTTACAGATGATAAACTTGAATAGGTTTTCAATCATCCAAAATTATGTCAAACTTAAGAGTGAAAGCGCTCAGACTAGGTTAAATGCGAAATCGGAATTTTTTTTTATTTTAATAAATAATGATAAAGCTGGTTACACTTTTTGTAAAATAATGTTCGTATTGAATAACTTTTGTAGCAATGAAACACCAAGAAGATTGGAAAACGCTGGTCACAAAAGTAACCAAGAAAAAGAAAAAAATGGTTGACATCCAGGAAATCTCGCCATTCGTTGCTGGTGACACTAAGGCAGTGGAAATCAGCAATGATAATTTTTCTGACATGAATAATAAATTTATCTCAGGTACGAAACGCGCAACTGACTTTCAATATCTTGATTTTAGACACCAATTAGCTTCATTTATAGTTTTATAAGGATACCTTATTTAAAAATATGCTTCAATCTTTTTTTTTCTGACGTTTTTAAAGTTTAATTTTGAAAGAGAAGTGAATGATCCCACTAATCTAAAGACAAAGGATCTAGAAGTATAATTTAAAACTTTTTAATGAAACTTAAATCTAGAAAACATCTACTTGTAAAATAAAAGCATTGAACAAATTTCCCTATACACGTTTCCAGGAACACAAATGAAAAATTCCAGCTTTTATTCGAACCAGAATGCCAACTTGGAAATAACTGACTTCAACGACCTTCAACTCAGCCCAATTTCACATAATGAAGGTAGAAAGTACTATTGGAAGACGTTATTTCATTTTTTTTTTTTTTTACACTTTTCCATAATCGCTATTATCATTACTTTACCTTATATCTTATAACTGTGTTGATTTGAATTCAAATGGATTTTCGCCAGTCTAATATATTTTATGACAGCTATCCTTCACCTCTTTTCAGGACTCCACTCTCCTAGTATCTCATCCTCTCCTTTCGCGATGTCTTTATCCAACAGCCTCTCATACACTTTTTTCTTATTTTATAACATACGTCTGTGAACCATGAGATGATGAGAAAAGGTGTAGAGCCCAACACTGAAAAAAATTCAATTTTTTGTTTCCCGTACGAAACTGCGTGAAAGAGAATGGACGAAGAAAAAATGAAGATAGCAGAGAAGCAGGTAGAAAAAAATCTCGCTATTTGGAGCCAAATTACGTTGAAAACAATTTCGTTTTGCACAATCAATTGAAGAAAGTTCCTATCATGAAAAATGGAAATTGCGCTGAATTGCAGCCCATTGCTTTAAAAGACGGCTTTTTATCTGTATACAACACTTGCCCAATTGACAGTTTGTTCCAGGTAAATTTGATTAAGTCTAAATCTCACAAACCAGCTTTTATAATAGTATTGAGCCTTAAATAGTCTAAAGAAACACAAAATTCACTATACTGAATGTATTTGAATATATTAAAAGTGAGGATATTATACTAGCTATTTGTGCGACTAAGAGAGAAGGAGAAGATTCCACGAGTGTGGAGTTTGTGGAAAATTTTATTAAAGATGTGTTTAATTTACTATCGTACCTCCTGTGACTGCCAGGGCAAGTGTGCTGCATTTATGAGAAACTTTAGCTTCAGACTTTAGTTTTTCATCGATGTCACTGTTAACTGTCCAATAAAGTGGAATATTCTTCTATGAATACTAGTCGCAAACAATATTTTGTTCAACCACTGCAAGGAATGTGAAGTTAAGTGAAACCATGGGGCCCGCGATACATTTTTGACAATATTGAATTGATCGATCAATTGCGGTCGTCTTGGAAAATGGCTGCCAATAATCGCTTACACACATAGATTAAGTATACGTCAAAATCCCGTTTTTAGTTGTAAAACTGAACAGTCTCAGTTCTAAATGTACAAGAATAATGGCACCGATGATTTTTTCTTCATATTAACTCCGTATTGCGTTCTCTTTACTTCTTAACCCTCTGCTGCAGCTGTGGGCGAAGAACTTCTTTTCCTACTAGTGGGAGAAGAAGCTATTTGCCTACGCTTTGTCAACAGTCAAGAAATTTATGAATTCGCCAACTCTCAACAGGGCCGCGGAATTACATATTTCTCGCGGGCGTTGAACAATAGTACATTGTGTATCTAGGGGCGAAAACAGCCGATTTCAACTCGTGTGAGCCCCGTGATACACACGATAATTTTCACCTCGAAAACATCGAAATTGATTCATTGCCATACGTGTTTTGACAGATGAAAGTGAAGCATTCAAGGTCGACACGTAGGCAGTGGGGATGGCTCGCGGCGGATGGGAGAAAGGCTTCTCAGGCACGAAAGAATGGTTCATTTCTTCCCGCAGGGAAGAAATGAACCATTCTTTCGTGCCTAAGGAGTCTTTCTCCCAATCGTCGCGAGCCATTCCCCACCACCTGCGTGCCGGCCTGGAATGCTTCACTTCCATCAGTCAAAATAGGTTGGCAATGACTCATTTTCGATGCTTGAGAGGCGAAAACATAGTTTGAGCCGAACTCTAGGTTTTAAAATGTTCTTGCATATAAAGTCAGAGAATCTTTACCTAATGTCAATTTTAAAATTGCCTATTTTATTTGACAGTAGCAAAGACATGTATATATTTTTTTAAGAAATTTTGATATTTACAATTTTTTCAGCTCGCTTTGGTGTCAGTGTTCGATGATGAAAACTTTGCTGAGATGTGTTCCAACTCACAGATCCAACTTTTGAAAATGGCTAAAAACGTTTCAGAGAAAGGATTGTCTACTGGATCTTATCGCCAAAGAGCCCAGATTTTAGAAGAAATTTTCTCTGAAAAAATTCAAAGGAATCCAATCAATCCTAATCACAGGGTTCTTTGGTGCCAAGCAGAAGCCTATGACGTATATAGCAAAATTTTTTCAGAAATACCTAGCGCAACTCTCCAAATTAAATGCCTCAAACCATGCTTCACTGAGAAAATCGAAAAAGTCTATGTAATGTTTCACCTCCATGGGACTTCTGTTTCGAATGGGACAGTTTACAGTGACATTGAAGAAAAACTCAAGTCAAAAGCTAAAGTTTCTCATAAATGCAGCGAAGTTGCACTGGCAGTCACAGGAGGTACAATAGTAAACTAAACACATCTTCAATTAAACTGTATCTTTTTCAGTTGTTTCATTGTCATTTATTTTTTATATATTCAAAAAAATAATTTGACTTTTTGTTACTTTTATTTCCAGTCTGGCAGAATTAGTATTAAGAGAAACTGAAAAAAAAATTATTGCTATTGTTTATTTTTATTATTTTTATTGGATATTATTGCTATCAACTTTGTAAACTATTATTCCTATTATTATTATGATTCATATTACCATTTCATATCATCATCATCATCATAAAGGTTGCAATTGTTTGATTATTTATACATTTTTGTTTATTTTTAGGAGACTTACTTGGAATAGAAATGTACAGTGGGAAAGGATGGAGTACCAAACTGAGGAATATTCCGATCAGTCTGGAAATGCCTTACTCTGAAAGTTGCTATGAATTGGGTGGCCTTTTAAATTTCCATGAATTTCAAACTCCAACTGTGGTCAAAAATAACCAATCAGTTGATGGCCATTACACTGCAGTGGCATTCAGAAAAGGCAACTGGATCCAGTACGATGATTTAAGAGCACACTCAGAAAAACTTTTCAATCACACAGAAATGTACCACATTTACTTTTTTACAGAAAAATTTATAATCACTAACTCTCTATGATTTATTGAAATTTGGTTCGATTGTAAGCTTTCCTACTTTGTTATATTATATAAGTATCTCATTCAAAACTTTTTCTAACAACACGGCTGAAGCCTAAATAATCTCATTGCGGTTTTCTGAAGTCTTAAGAAACCACATGCTTTCAACACTCGATGATTTTCTCATTATTTTCTTCCTCTATCACGCTAATCTTTCGAAATTGTTCATATAACAGAAATTTTGATTTATAATTTTTAAACATATTTTGTACATTGTGAGCCAGGTGGCAGTACATAGTGATTTTGAGGGTTCTTAGAAACTACTTTTTTTTTTTAATTTTTAAGGATTGTATGAGCAATTTTATATGATCACATCAATAATTAATGGAAATTATTGATAGATTGATTAAAATAATATGATAAAATTATTTTCAGACTTTTCTTTTCACTCCCAGGTTTAAAATTGTGATACATCTGGTTCAGACGGTGAAAAAAGAGTTAATATAATTTTTCAAAATTTTTGCAGCTTAATAATTATTTTTTTACTGAAAAGAATGGAAGTTAATATAAAAATAATTTTCTGATCCGAATTTCACCTTTCTTTGACCCATAGTTTCGACATATTGAAATATCTGGTATTGATAGTTGAATAATATTCACACACAAAAATTCTAAAAAGTTTTGTTCTGCTTGAAAATGACTGATTAATGACAGATTAAATTATAAATGTTAGCTACACTTTTCTATACAGGGTGTACCAAACAATACCAAACTCCTTGCGCCAAAAAGAAACCCAATATTTCTTATTCAATTACCAAGTCAAAAAGTCCTCTACCGCTTTTCATAAAACTCAAAATTTAAAAAGTTATACATGTTAGCGGAGTTTTTGACTTGTAATTCAATAAGGAATATTAGGTTTCTTTTTGGCGCGGGGAGTTTAGTACACCCTATATATAAACAGCCGCAACAAGCATATTAGATATATGAGATAATGCTTGACCGATAATTTGATCACTTTCCAAATTGCAATTTAGAGTACATATTTGTTCTCAAAAATATCTGCGGGAACTTAGTTTATTTTTTTTACGAATTTTTAGACGTTTCTCCGACAATTTAATGCTAAGATAACGATTTGAAAATGGTATTCCAAGGTCGCCCTGAAACCCCTCTAAATGCTGTAAATCATACATGTTCGGTACTTTCTTGCATAAATTTTTATGATCGAACTTATGAAATAATGCTCAGGCATGGATTTATCATCAATTTAGAATTTATAAGCCCGAAATCCACGAAAATAAACATACACCACTTGTACACCAGATATACACCAGATAACGTGTATGTTTGAATGCCAGGGCCGAAAATTATAAAAAGATACAAAAAAAAAACCATTGTGAATGAGAAAAAAATATTTGTCCATGGTCATAAATAATATATAAGTTGATTCCCGAGTATACAATTGTCTTTCAACGTATTATTCATATTTGATTGAAAAAATTAAGTTATCAAGAAATGTATAATCTACAATTAAAAATAAATAAATAATAACTCAAATTTTATAAGTAAGTAATTAGGCAGATATTTATTCTATTTGTGTATTCTTCGAATTTTATACCATTTGTGGACCATAATAATAGATATAATGGTCATATACTTTTGTAATAAGCCAATAATAGCAACTAATAAAATAATTATTCATGAGTGAGAAACATGAAAAAATTCTTGAAATAAATAACACAACATAAATGAATGTGTAATAAAAATAGAATCTGCGATTATTGTGAGTACCAACGAACAAATAAATATGACAACAAACAATTCGACCATTGTTTTGGCCAAGAAAATTTAGATCGATTCAAAAATATTTCACGGAGTTTAATGATTGATGTCGAAATGCATTCTATTTGTTTCCATCATCCCAAAAATTTCAGAAAATAAGTAAACATAACTTTAGGGTTATGTTTTTATAGCTAGTTGACATTACAGTGTTCCACTGTTAACAATCGATATTTGATAGGAAATATTTATAATAATTTGTTGCGCCAACTCCACGGTTATTTATTTATTACTCATCAACTTATTTTTGTAAAAACCTGATGCTTATCTAATACTTCTTGGAGTCCCATCCATCGACCGTCACGTCACTCCTCTCTTGAAAACTCAACCACATATTCAAATAATCAATTAATTAATAATAATTAAACACGGCTTAACAGATGCCAATATTTTCTAAATATAAAACAGATACCAAGGATTATTATTAAAGATATATACGAAAAACTTCCTTCTGAATTTGCCCGCGTGTGCCCACGCGTTTTCGCGTTTTACGTCTTATACGGTCGTATACGGTTACGGAAGGTAGACGTAAACCGTAAGCTCTTCGCCGGCGCGCGAAATCATAGCGCGCGCATGCGCCCAGACGGCCTCGAAGTAAATAATTATTTTTACAATTAAATAATTATTTTTTTCAATATGTTATATGTTTTTCTTAGAGCCCATAAATTGGTCAAAAATATGAGCTAAATAGATTGATGCTAAATTTGATTAGTACAATGTTTTACAGAATGGGAAACTACCTTGACGTCATGCCAGTTATCCCACAAAAACAGTTAATTTTCTCAAAAACGAAAAGCGTCCAAAAATTATAATTACTGTCCAAAAATAGATCATAATTAGCTCATTATTCTGATATGAAAATTAACAGGATTTTCAAAAGTGGGATAACCAGCTTGACGGACCTTACAGGATGTACGTACACCTGCCCATGTCTCGATACTGTCTCTCTTTGCAGCGCGCTATCTTTCTCTCTCCCATTACACTCTCCATGGATCCCCCCTTTCCCCACCTGCCACGAACCCCCCTCGCCGACGAGCACGACGAGGTGCAACCAAGCGTAAACCTGGTTTTACCTCCACTAAAAGTGTCCGACGCGAGAAGAGAAGTTTCACTTCAAAAATTTTCTCGATAAATAGACAATGAAAATTTTCGTTCGATGAATGACACATTTTCTTTCGAGTTTCTTTTTAAAACTTATTGATGTATATTTTTTAAGACAAACATGGCACTTATTGTTCATTTTTGGCATCTACAAGTTAATGCGACAGATTTAATCAATTTTCTTTAAATTTTAGTTTTATGTAAAACCTTTTCTAACAGAAAGCTGCTTTTCTTTTTTTTTTTTTTTTTCAAAAAAAATAAGGCAACGAATATTTTAGAGTCACATATTTTTGAAAGTTATTGTTGGTTTCATTAATAATGATCAAGTAAGCAAGTAAGTAATAAGTAATATCATCGATAACTTGAGAATCGATATCTTCTATCGCTAATCGCTAAGTGTTTGGTGTTGGTAAGTGGCGGATGCAGCGTTCATAAGTATCGATTGTCGCGCTTTTTCTAGCATTAAGCAAGACATAAGTTTGTCTTTGTTGCGAGGCAGAATTCTGCTACAACTTAAGTTGTAATTTCATGGGAGCGTTTTTGACGCTGGCGTCAAGCGTTTACAATGCAACAGAAAAAGAGCGACTATGCTTCTTTCTCTGACTGTTACATGGTAAATGCTTGACGCTGGCGTCAAAAACGCTCCCATGAAAATGCACCTTTATGAACCCTGGGCGGATGTGTGCGCTGAGCAGCGTTCGCAACGCGGTAGTTCAAAAAAAGGACAGACTTATATATGTACATAAGTCTGTCCTTTTTTAGAACTACCTTGTTGGGAACGCTGGCGCTGAGTGAGCTGCGCGTGCATCGCCAGAGAGTAGGAGCTATTTGGAGCGGGATTTAGCGGGAGGCGGGATCGTCACACCAGGGGGTGTTCAATCGCTCGAAAACGAGAGAATTGTCCGTAAAGCTAGGTTGGGGATAGCGTGTGAATATGTTACTGTGTGCGTGACATACACTAACAATTCCATTCACATCAATTCACATGCGCTACCCAGTCCTGCTTGGCCGCCAGGTAGCGCTTTTGCTGAAGTGGGATACATTGGGCTTATGGGATTGAACACCCCCTGCGTCACACTCACACTCGCGTAATGTCGCGTCCTAGTCGCGTACACACCAGTGCACACTTTACAATTGTACATTGCTGTAGCGCTCTGACTTGAAGTTTTTCGAAATATCCAGGGCTCGCCGACTCCCATGTTACAAAGTTGGCTAAAATCAGCGCCGCCTACTCGGTTCTTTTAGAACTAAAATCGACCGCTCGAATTCAAACTTTGAAAGTAAAGTAAATTCTTCACTTTTTTTGAGCACCCGCGAGTGATGCACAAACGCATAATTATTTAATTATAATAAAAAATGTTCAGCATCATAATTTTGAAACAATTAATGTACATTTTGTACAATATTTCACAATGCCCAGCGAGCGATTTCGGTTGGTTTCGGGCAGTGTCGGATAATTAACCAATCACAACAGCGAAATCAGCGCCTCTGGTGGGCTCCTGCGGAGTAATTTGCTCCCATTAGAAGTCGGCGAGCCCTGGAAATATCGGTCAATTTCGGTACAACAAGAATGCAAAGTGTATTGGGTTTTGCGTGAATTTTCGCATCCATTTCGAAGATCAATTGCAGCCTCGAGTATTAAGAGATCATTTGATTCTCTACATTCATGTGCGTGTGCGGAATTTCGAGATCAAATTTCGTATAACCTACAAATTTATGACAGTGAGTATTATTGCTTCGCCTCTTTGGATGATAAATAATAACTATAGACAAATTTTCGGCTTTTCAATTATAAGTTGCAATGAAATATTGACGTTAAGAAAGTTGCGAACGGATTTAATGAAAATTGCATTAACAAATAAAAACCTGTCGAGTTTCTTTTGTTTTTTTCGTCGAAGTGTCAATTAAGGGGACACGGAGGCCATTTTCTCCGCCTCCTACCATTCATTTGTTTTCCGTTCTATCCGTTTTTCTCGCACTTCAGCAGCCTCTGTGTTCCCTTAACGAGATTCAAATCTAATGTGTGCTATTTATGTTTTGGTCCTGATTTATTTCCATATTATTAAATTTTGTAATACATGAAAAAATTTGGTTTTGGAAACGTCAATTTTTTACAGCTAAAGTTATGACACATTTTAAAGTCGTCAAAGTAGAATAATAAATGTATGTTTTATCCATCATTTAACTGTAATAAAATTTGTCTAAATGATTAATATTTTTGGAACATATTCAATCCTACGACATGAAGTTTTTTTCCTTATATGACATTGTCATTCTGCATTTTCCTGCTGGTGATTGTTACTCGTGGTATTAAAATTTGAAGTAATGTTCCAAAAACTGAATTTTAATTCTTGTATTTTCAATGGTTAAATATTTATGTTTTTTGAATTTTAAATATTGATGCATTTTTGCATTTTACTGAATGTGGGTTTTTTTGTTTTTTTATTATTATCTTGTAAGTTGTCATGCGGATGTAAAATTTTCAAAAAAATCAATTTCTTTCACATATTGATCTGTTCCAAAAATAGATTTTATCATTTGATATTTGATTCTTGTTAAGTTTTGTAAAATATTGCATTCTTTACATGTTTGTTGAACTTGATTCATTTGTCAAAATAATGCAGTTTTGTATGTCATCTGCCTAGTTTAAAAAAGTATTTTATGGTTTTACAACTTGCGATGGTTTTAATTTAGTTTACACCACTAGAAAAATTTGCCTCTTATTTTCTTATGAATTTTGAGGTTCAAAGATCGAAAGTAAGCGAAAAATAAAGTAAATAAGTATTGTAGGAAAAATATTTTCAGCTTCTTTGAAGCACTTTTCGGTCAGAATAACAAACTGGACACCATTGAACAGAATCTTGGGCAAATAAACAAAATCGATAATTCATGATTTTTTTTTTTATTAAATTCAAAACTTTTGGAATTTAAGGCTACACATATTCTAAGCTGATATTAAAATTTATGAGACCACTCGAACTAATGCTTAATAATAAAAGAAAGAATAACGTTACTTTATCTTCTAAATATTACTCTCTAAATTCCTTCGAGTGAAAATATCACTCGACCATTCGAGTGACTAAGAGAATCTCTCTAAGTCGAGTGAATTTCACTCCATTCGAGTGAAATTTCACTCGAATCGAGTGATTTATATCACTCAAAACGATTGAGTGAATTTGTGCTTCGGTCAAAGGTTCACTCAAACTCGAGTGAACTGCATTCCATTCACTCAATTTCGAGCGAACGCCTTCCGCCACTGAACTGAAAATTGTCATGCAGTGTTGTTGATCACAAAGAGCGGTGATAAAGTTTATTAAAAAGTGCGAAGTAGTGTTTGTGAATTTTTCAAAATTTGTCGTTTTTTCAAAAAAATAAGTGGTTAGATGAATAAAAAAATTATTTTTCTGTTGACAACGATAAATTTTCCGTATTTTTTATTCGAGATACGAGGAATGTTATGATTGTGAGTATAACACTAAATCTGACAATTTTTTGTCTAATGCATGTCGAATTTCACAGTGTCGAAAAATTTATACTCATCAATAATAACGTTTGTACAAAAATCAGTAGTGTTTTTTTACCCTTAAACGAGCCCTTAAAGTATAATATTTTTTATTCTAAAAGTAAATATTGTCACACATATTTTACTCGAGTAAGATCTGAAATTCGCTCGAGTGAGAGCTAAAATTACCTGGAATACGAGCTAAAATTCACTCGAACAAGAGTTGTATTTCACTCGAATTTTCGAGTGAAAAAATCAATCGAAACTTCGAGTGAATTTTCACTCGAGTTTGATTTGCAGGATTCTCATCCTTGCTTCGAGTGAAATTTCACTCGAAGGAATTTAGAGAGTAAATTGAATAATTTTTTTATCATGAATTCCAAACCACTGTGAATCTTACTTATTTCTAATATGAAATTTTTATTTTTTCATAAATTTTCATATAAAAAGGATAAATAAGAAATTCAGTAGTTAAAGTTCCGAAACAGTAGAAAATTGAAAACAGTAATAATTTTTGAGAAAGCTTTTACAAGTCTCAATTCAAGCTCAGATTGTGACCAGGGGCGTAGGCAGAGTGGGGTTTTAGGGGTTCAAGCCTTTTGCGAAATAAGCATAAATTGATCATTATTTCATGTAAAAATAAAAATAAAAAGAATCAAGAACTCAAAAATCATTAGTAATACACCAATAACAAAGTTTTGCTTTGATTTGGTAATCGTAATTTTTAAAAATAAAGTCATCAATAATAAAAAAGAACAAAAAATCATTAAAAATGAGCAGAAACGTTTTTATTCATTTTCTTATGAATGAAATAGTAAATTAAATTAAATTCGGAAGATCCAGATTCACCAAAATTTATTATAAAGTTATTTGCAATACACTGTAATTTATCATTAAAGATTCACTCAAATATGAAAATTCTTATCTCACCAGAAAAATAAATTGTAGAATCACGTAATGAGATTTAGATTGATATTCAAATGCTACTAATTTTTATTTAAAGAGAAATAGTCGAATTTTCTTATAATTCAAATTCGTATTCAATTATCAATTCTTTATTCGCAAAAAAGTATTCTGAAATTAGAGGTTGTTAATGCATCAAATACAGGAATCTTTACCATAACACAGTAAAAAACAGAACCCATTCTTATAAATCAACATTTTTACGGCTTAAGACGACTCGCAACCTACTGTAGTGCAAGAAAGACGCCTAGAGCGGAATTCGATTGAAACGAAAAAAAACGAAAATAGAAGGTTTTTCAAGTCGTGTGAAAGATGAAAAATGATAAATGAAAATCGTATTTGATAGCAGCCATTAAGTTTAAATTTTCATAGCTTGATGAATGAGAGCAAATTTTTCTCAAAGGTAATCGTTCTTTTGATTACAGCAATAGAATGGAACGTAGCATTCGGTTGCTTGAAAAACGAAAAAGAATCGAAGAAACGCAACATCTTCAATATAAGATTGAAAATGATGTTCAAACTGGCCTCAAAGTAAATTTTGCTTTCTAATGCTTGCGCTTATTTAATGTTCATAGGCGATGTATGTAATATCTCATTAGTAATTTCTCGATATAAATTCTAGTCAACATTAGTGATAATTATAAGTTTTAAAATGATTGTTTCTAAATTGATTTATTATTCATTTTGAACCAGAAAAAGTCAGTTAGGTCAACCGTCGAATTCGTTGAATTCGTTAAAACTCGCTTAAAAACACTAAGCTTTTAATGTTGAGTCGATACAAAGTGTAAACTGTGACGTGAAATAAGCATTAAAAATATTGTAGACATTAACGAAATTTCTTAGTATCTTTAAAAGTATTTTTTTATAGAAAAAAATGATCATTCATCCCATGAAAATTCTCATTTTCCATACGTCGAAGAAATTTTTTTCGTTAGTGTAAGTAAAGTTTTTGTTAGACTAAAAACTTAAGTTATCAGTCTTACAAAAACTTCACTTATACCAATAAAAAAAATGTACTTGATATATGGACAATGCAAATTTTCGTTGGATGAATAAATCAGTTGTCTCCGTCTTCCTTTTGGGAAACGATTTATGTATAATATTTAAGAGAATCATGGCCACCATTGTTCATTCATGGCATCTACAAGTTAATGCGACAGATTTATTAAATTTTCTTAAAATTATAGTTCTATGTAAAACGTTTTAAAACATAAAGCTGCTTTTCTTTATTTTTTCAAAACAAAATATGGCAACGAATGTTTTTAAGTCACATATTTTCGAGAATTACTGTTTGTTTCATCAATAATGATTATTTCAATTGTTTTCATTGAACGAATCTCGATGTCGACGAGCTTCTCACAATTGTTGCTTGTCAAAAGCATGTCATCCACATACAAAATCAATACGGCGTACTTTCCGTCAGACCTCCAAGTGTAAAGACATGGGTCATAATCGTCATTTTCCATTTCCAAAGATTTCACGGCCTCCGAAAACCTTTCGTTTCATGGTTTGAGGCTTATCTTTAAACCATAGAGTGCCATTATGATCTTGCGAACCTTTGTCTTTCGTGTTTCTGTCATCACATCTTCAACTTCTAAGATTTCCTTGAATAAGTTTTTTCCAATCGTACTATTCAAAAAGGTCGTTTTTATGTCAAGTTTACATACATCCAAATCCTCGTTATTGATGAGTGCAAGTACAGTTCTAACCAAAGTCATTCTCAAAACTGGGGCGTATGTTTCTCTCAAATCGTAAACATTTTTACCTTTAAATCTTCGAATCATTTATTTAGCTTTAAGTTTCATTTATCCATCACTTAAACATTTCCTTATAAAAACCCACTTCTAATCGATTATGTTGTAATTCTCCTGCAACATTTAGCAGCCTTTGAGATTACCCTAGAATCTTTATGAGTTTTCTAGAATTTCACATAATTTTTCGAATTACTCTGTAATTTCAAAAATTTTTGACTATTCTCCTCTTCTCTGAAAATTTTCAGAAATCACGGAAAATCGTTAGATCATCGATCAAATCGCCAGATATTGGCCAATACGAAAAATTGTTAATACAGTATTCATAGCACTTTTTCATATAATCAATAAATATAGTATCGCCCATGCATGGAAATGAATTTATTACCGAAGAAGGCTCTTAAACAGTTAACGAATGGTTTTTCCCATCTGGTTTTTGAAAACTCTTCAATACTTGCTTACCTACTTAGTAGTAAAACAGCCAATGCTAACTCTTAAATTTTTATTTGATACGAGAAAGCCTTTAAAGAACCAGTATTTTAGAGCTTCCGAATCAATTGTGCCAGCAAAAAAATACTTACTTTAATCGATTCGTTGTTTGTTGGGCTACGAAGTAGTCAAATTTGTTATTTTTGTTCAAATGGAATCAAAAAATGAGAAAAAAAACTCGAATATTTTCGAACATTCAAATACAAAAAACCATGAACCGTTGCATTATATCATCGTTGCCTCGTTGCCACTGAAAAAACTAATAATAACAAGGTTGACTTTCCTGACTTTTGTGTGAATTATTCAAATTTTAAATTAAGCAACAAACAACTCAATTTTTGCTGCCTGGTAGTATGACTTCTTTACAATCCATGTAAGTAAAATCAAACTTTTTAGGTAATTCAAGATTCGGTAAAAGGAAGATGTGTTATCACAACTAAAAAATTTCGATCACACGAATACGTCACTCTATACATACAATGGAGAATTAATCGATAATAAAACTGCTAATCAACGAGAAAGACTCTATACTGAAAATAATGCAGGATCATAAATGTTTTATTTCGAATTTCAAAATAAATGGTTCTGGTAAGTCTGTTCAAAAAATAGTGTTTAATAGAGCCTCCTCTGCAGTTCGCTTATTTCATATTCCATCACAAGGTTTTAGTTTACTCGAACGTACGTTTCTAACCAAATATTATAATTTTCTTCTATTTATACATTCTATTAGATCATAAATCTACATAATGTTGGTTAAGATGTATCTAATGACTTTACAATGTATAATGTATTTCGAAATAATGTAAAAGCACTTTTAACATTACATTACATAGAACTGTTACGTACAAAATTAAATATTTCCTCCTTAACTTTTATTCTGCATGAATGAATCTTTACTTAATATCCAAATTCCTAAGATTGCATAGAATCGTGACAGTTTCCCGCTTACTTTATAAAAAAACCTAAGGGAGTCATTGCCGATATAAGTAAAGTTCAATGAAAAGACTCTTTCTGTATATACATCACTTATTAGTGGCCTTTATTACTGAATTCCACCGTTATGACTTTAAATCCAACCTGTGGGTTAAAAATTCGTTTGATTTCCATTTACTTCAGTAACCTCTATATGATTGGTTTACTTTATATACTCCTAATTGCGAAGAGTGATTTTTTAATTCTAGTATCTTATTTATACGTATTGCCCTTTTTTTTGTTATTTGATAACGTTTTCGATATTTCTAAGACAAAAGATCGAACGCTTGTTATGTGTGTTTCAGTTATATTATTTTTTGAAAGATGGTGGTATGTATCATTTTGGAAAAAATTGTTTCAGTAATCTTTCTAAGCAATCGGTACTTACACTACGTCATAGACCACCTTAAGAAATTTTTCAATCTCTATTTAATCATTTTCCTTGATCAAAAATATGGCTCTGGGTCTTGCGCGTTCTATTGTAATACGCTTCTTATTTTTCGTCTAATTGGTAATACTCAATTGCTTGAAAGTGTTTTAAATAGGTATAAATGTAAATTCTGCGTTTGTTTCATGTTATTGTTCAGGTTCTCAGCATATGTTTTAAGTCTATACACAGGTGCTTCTTTAGTCACGGCAATTGAAACAAAACTTTCAGTCTATACTCAAACCATCTTCATCATCAGGGAAAAATTCAAGAATTGAGATCTATTAATTCTTTCATTCCTAAAAACCATGCAGAATTCAAGTTTAGTTTCATTAAATTCAACAGGGACCAAATAACGTCTTACAACGTTCGAAAAAGTATATAAAGTTGATGAATAAAATTCGAAAATATTTATTTTACTAAAAAATTTCGGCTTCATGTCAAGCTTGTATCGTGATTTCTTGATTAAACGAAAATATTGGTGAATAAGCATCAAAATCTCGCTTTATTCTAGACCATGTTTACTTCAAAAGGAATGTATTTTATCTGGGTTATTTTTGTTACCGTAAAGTCTGGATCGAAACCTATTCCATTGTCTATGTCAGGATTAAATTTAGACCTGATTTTAAAGTTTCTATAACACTATATATAGTACAAATGAAGGGTCAGCGGTCAAAACCTGTTAACTAACATTTTTTCCTAAAACGAGATTTTTTGACTTTCTGTACCCTTTTTTACATGCCAATAATATCCCACAAACAGAACGATGAAATTCGACCAAGTTTTTTTCATAATTGATTCCAAAAATCACGTTTTGGTAACTGCGGCATAGGTCCGCGGTCAAAACCTGTTAACTGCTTACGGCGTCTTATGAGAAATTCGCGTTTTTCCAATGAGAACTTCACTTTTCGCGTAGGTACAATATAACAATAAGGCACGTATCATTGTGCGTGCTGTGAAGTATTAGTCTCAGTGTCAAGTTATTTGCAACTAACTACCCATCTTTTTTTTTTATTTTTGTTGTTAGATCGTCGAAAAGACAACGGTTAGTAACCTGTGCTGCTTTCAATGATCAACCACACTTTTTCTACTAATTATTCTCAATTTTTGCAAACGTATACTGGTAGGGCGTGTATTTCCGCACCTTTTAATGAATAACACTTGTCTGCAGCTTGAAAAGTAACTCCACTAAGGAACATTGAAGCGTATACGTATATATAAAAACGAGTAATATTCTGTAGTTAACAGGTTTTGACCGCCGGACCCCTTGCAGATAACATATATATAGCTTTTACTTGCTATAAATTTTTTTTTTTCTAACGAGAATGTTGAAAAACTTCAAACTTCGGTTTCTCCAGAATGAATGAAGGTAAAAAGTTTTATAGATTGAAAAAATATCCAAAAAGTCACAAATGATTACGTTTTTCCGTTGCCGTGTAAAATTTCTAAAATGTCACTTAACAGGTTTTCACCGCCGACCCTTCAAATTCAGTCTTAATCCTGGACATTGACCCCAGATTCTGGATTGAGTCTGGGGCCCAGGCTTAAATTCCCGGGCATAAATTTCTTATGAAAATGATTCAAAAAGAAAAAATAACAATAACAAGTAAGAAGATTGAGTATCGCATCGAAATCATCGCAAATCCTTATCGGAATAAAGTACGAAACTTCATCTAGTAAAAATACCAAATATATGCTACTAATAAATTCCGACAGTGCCCCTATCAAGGGCCTGGTTGCGAAGCTTTTTCGGTTGACTTTGAGCAATATTTTCTTAGTAAGCGGTTAAAAGTGTAAATCACTTCTTTTCTAAATTTTTTTGAAAAAAATTGGGGTATCTGCCTACCTGAATCTCTCTTTTCTATTTGAGTTTTACTTTTTCAAAAATTTGTAGCAAATCAATGGCTCTTGTAGTTACCGATGCATGGCACTTAATTTCATACTAGACTTAAAACCCACAGAAAACATTTTTTTATTCAAATAAAGTCGATAGTAAGTGTAAAAAATTGATATCTAATTAGTGGAAAATGCATGATTCTAAGCAAGCTTGATTTTTCAATCATAGTGAGGACGCAACTCAAGAAACTGGCAAATTAGGTCGCCTTATCAATCATTCATTTGATGGAAATTTATAACCAACAATTCAAGTTGTAGCAGGGTCCCCTCGAATCGTATTTTTCGCGAACCGAGATATTGAAGTTGGCGAAGAATTATCGTACAATCACAAAGATAATAGTCGGAGAGCTCAACAAGCTTTTCCTTGGTTGGATCCAAAAAACAAAAGTAGCATCCAAAAGAATGAAGGTATTTTTTTTTACATATAGTGCGTGTTTTTTAATACCGCAATAATTGCAATGAATATACAGGGTGAAATGAAATCACCGAACAAAAAAAATCAAGTCTTTCTCATTGAATTTTGAGTCGGAAAGTCCTTTACTACTTCTTAAAACACTTAAAATTAAAAAAGTTATGGAAGCCTTAAATTAAAATAATAATCGCGCTCCCTCAATAAGTAGGGGTCGAATTCCTAAACTAAACTGCTCCCTACTTTTCTTTGTATTTTTATGAATTAAAAGTCCTTTGCTACATGAAGAGAAAAAAAGATGTTTGAAACGACGATATTATTGCGGTTCGAAACTACGATACTTAATCGTCGTTTGAATCTTCAAAATTTTCATTTCCATGCAACGTTCTAGTCGTTTAAAAGGACAATAAGTTGGATCAGACAAAACCACAGCGATCGTGTTTTGAAAACGCAATACGCAATAGTTCGTGGCTTCGAACGCTATAGGCACAGCCATATCTGTATGGGCTTCTTGCACTTCAGAACTAGTGATGTGGCCTATTTTAGGAAAGCGAGAGACCTTGTGTTTCTAAAACACAATAATTGTAACTTTAAACGACGAAGTAAACCATGGCTTAGAAACATAATATTTATCGTTTTCAACGACCGCAGCAACGTTTTGAAAGCCATTGCAGCATGGTAGATTGAAACCTTGTCTTTTCTCTCCGTACACTTTTCACAAAACTCAACATCAAAAAAATATTTGAGCATAGAATCTTACAAATCTGATTGGTTTCAACTTGTGACCAGAATATCTTTTTCGATTTCCAGTTTTGAAGAAAGTGGCAGCGAACTTTTCGACTAAAGAAAATATAAAGAAAAATCGGGAAAAGTTTGGTCTGTGAAATCGACCCTCTTTTTCGGAGTGAGCCCATTTATCGTTCAAATGTTCGGCTTGAATAAATCTTCTAATTTTGAGTTTTCAATATATTGGCAAAAACCTTCGACTCTAAATACCATAAGAAATATTGGGTTCCTTTTTAATTCAGCTATTTCGGTACACCCTTTATTTTATAGTTAAAACAATTATTGTTTATGCTTTTATACGATTCTTTCATAAACCATTTGACCATTACGCTGTTTTCATGCTTAATATCGAAAGAAATATGATCACGAAAGTTTACTGTTAGTTAGATTAAAAGTGTAGTTTCAAGATTGAATAAGTGATAGCTCGATTTAAGTATGAGTGAGCGTCAAAAGTGATACACTATGATTTCTCTTATTCGATATGTTCAGGACAACAAAATCTCTCTCGCCCGATCGCGAGAGAATATCTTGCCACTGTATCTAGCAAAACTTGAATTGAGAACCAGTTCTAAATCGTTAACTAAAAATTTTCAGCCGCTCAGTTTGAGTAGTGAAGATGCTTTTTTTGTACAGGCTCTCTAATATTTCATTTTTTGTAACTGCAGCTACTGCAATGATCAAATATTTTTTCTTTCCGACAAAGGTATTGTCTGTTGAATTCACTTTCAATTTCATGTTTTACGCAGAAAAGCAAAGGATTTGATACGTCTTTCAAAGTTTGTTAAAAATTTTTTTAAAGTAATGCTCGTCGATTCAGAAACATGCAGTACATATATAAACTTTTGCATGTATAATTTGGCGTAAGTTGATATTTCAAACGTAACTTGCATTGAAATTGATGGCATTAAAATTTTTTTTACATGTCATCCGTTACTAAGTATATTAAAAACAAAAACAATCATTTGAAATCTATATGTTCATGGTGGATACATTGCTACGTATTCTATGTTCAAGATATTTGTCATAAATTTCTATAGACGTTTTTCTTTTCCCTAATCGAAGTTGCCATGCCAAAAGTCTTAAAACAATGCCCAGCTACAATACCGTGAGACCTTATAGACTGGTAGTGTAGAATCAAGTCATGGCAATAGTCACCAACCGCATAAAGAAAACCCTCAAATCCACAGTATTATCGAGTTGACTCGTGATTTCGGAGCATGGCTTGTATTGCTACTATATTTGTCGTATGGTGACTCCATAGGAATTAAGCTAGAAATTTCCTTCCGTGCAGTTATTGACCGTTTGTTGAAAAAACAACATGACAAGTCTTGGATCATTAACTAGTCATTGTTTTAAACGATATCTCTGAAAAGAACCCGCAATTTTAACCGACAAACTTAGTTATTTTGAAAGAGATTAAGTTTTTTGTTTTGTTAGTTATCCAGTCAAATATTTGAAAATGAGCCGTCAAATAAAGGTTCTTCATGCGTTATTTTCATGAAATCATTGCATGCTCTTTCCATATCTTTCTATTTTCACAATGTCTTGGAATAGTATTTATGTTATGTTTGATTGATCTAAATATACCTACAGGGTGTTTAAGAGCCCCAACAAATACCAAAAACTATAGTTTCCTCATGAAATTTTAGGACTTTTTTTCCTTTACCATTTTTCGAAAAACTCTAAATTAAAATAGTCATCGAAGTGGAAAATTTTGACAGTAAATGCCCTCTCTTGACAAGTGAGGGTCGAATTCACATACCAAACTTTCCCTGAATTTTCTTCATATTTTTCTAATTAAAAAAGTCCTTTGCTACTTTTTCCAAAACTCAAAATCAAAAAAATTATTTGGGTCACAACTTTTAACCAATCAGATTTATTAGATTTCGCTCTGGAATAACTTTTTTGATTTTGAGTTTTGGAAAAAGTGGCAAAGGACTTTTTTACTCAGGAAAATATGAAGAAAATTGAGAAAAAGTTTGGTCCGTGCATTTGACTCCTGCTTGTGTAGAGAGGGCGTTTATTGTTAAAATTCTCGGCTAAAATAACTTTTTTAATTTTAAATTTTTTTAGCAAAAAAAAAAAAAAAAATTTTTAAAGCAAAAAAAGTCTTAGAATTTCACGAGGAACCTATAGTTTTTGGTATTTTCGGGGACTCTGAAACACCCTGTATATCCAGAAAATTTGTTATTCTGGGCGAAAATTGTTCCGCATAAGTTTTTCTAATTCACTTTTGATTTGTTTCGTTGAAAATTGATATGAACGTTTTTCTGAAATATTATATCTCTTTAGAACGCAGAAGTGATCAGCAGGCCCGTGCGCAGAATTCGTTTATGGGGGGGGTTTGACATATGTGTATCAGGTTATGAAGTTAATAAAAATAATAAGAAACTTTTCTTATAAATGAAGACATTTTATTGTGTCTTGACTTGATATTCAGTTATTATATAATAAATTAACTCTGCGAGATGTAGAAAAAAACTTCTCCAAAACTCTTTGCGGATCGACCTCGACATCGCGATGTATATTGAGCGAGGCTAATCCGTTCAGCTGATCTTCAGACATTGTTGACCTGAGGTAAGTCTTGAGGCGACGCAATGTTGAAAAGGAGCGTTCATTCGTCGCTATGACGTTACAGGCAGAACTTCCAAAATGCGAAGCATTTGATGAAAATTTGGAAACGCATCTCCATTGCACACATCGAGTGCTTCAAGCGAATTTTTAACGTTCTTCCCGGCGATGCTTTGACGCCAAAGTTTGACTTCGTCTACCTAGATGTCACGGGAATCTTCCCACAAAATTGAAGAGTATGGTTCAAACAATTGAGCGCAGGATTCTTCATTGAAATTCTTCATTTTGTTGGGGAAGAGGTAAGCAAAGTTTGATAAAATTTTGCGGTGATTCAAAAATCGATCTTGTAAATGGGTCAGAAACAAATCAATGTATGGGATGTAAATCGTTATGCGAAAATAATCTTCAACTGAATCAGTTTGTACGTTGGAGCGTTGAGTCTGTTTTGACGCGAGCCTTGGTTTCCGCAGTTCGATGTCGTATTTTGCGCTGATTTCGCTCACGGTTTTGAAAATTCCTCTGAAGTCCTTTTCGGCGTTTTCTCTTCTTTCAAGCAGGACTTGTTTCGCAGCATCAGCCAGTTCGATAGTCTCGCCAAGATCCTGGTTTTCGGACTGAAGTACTCGACTGAGAGACAAAGTCAAAGAATGTACTGAGCTCAAAATATGCATGGAGATCTGGAAATTAAATTCAAAGAATGAAGAATATACGAACATCTCATAATAGAGAGCTGGTAACGTGCTAGTGTGAGTCTTGAATTTTACCTGGAAATTTGCAGTTTTTATAACTGAAAGAAGTTGGAAAGCTCCAGATGAAGTCGTCGGATCCTTCCAGGTGGTCGAAATCACATCAAGAGCGCGAATTACTGCTGGTTGTAAGTGCTGATAAGTTGCGACAGACTCGTGTTGCTCTACCCATCTGGTTTTGCAAAATTTTTTCAATTTCTTCAACCGACTTTCACGTAGCGTCTTATCTTCATTGATCGCATCTTGAAGAGCATTTTGGCGTTTCGGATAGATGAAGAAAGTATGAATGCTTTCGAGGGTTCCCAAACAATTTCTGATTGCTGTTATATTGCATGCAGAGCTGACTGCCAAATGAAAGCTGTGAGCAGCACAATGGGAGTAGAGCGCTAGTGGATAACGCTCTCTGACAACAGCTTGGGCTCCATGGAATTCTCCGCTAACCGCTCTCGCGCCATCATATCCCTGTCCGAGAAAATATGTGAAATTAAGTCCGGAAGAATCCAAGAAATTGAGATAAGAAGTTCCTATTCCTTTTCCAGTAAAATCTGCGATACAGATGAAGCACAAAAAATCTTCACGAATGATAAACTTCCCATCGCTCTTATCCAAGTATCGAGTGCAAATTGAACTTTGTTCTATTCCTGCAATGTCCAGTGTGTCATCTCCAAGAAAAGAAAAGCCCATCGATTCGTTGACTCGATCGACAATGTGATTCATGATCAGATCGTGACAAATGTTAATTAGTTCATTCTGAACTCGGTTGCTTATATACATAGCATTCTTTGGCGATTCAACCAGTTGTTTCTTCAACTTCTCATCATTTTTTGCTCGAAATCTCAAGAGAGCTCGGAAATTTCCATCATTAATTAACGGTTCATCTTCAGAAATTCTCCCCGTATCCCTGGAACCCTGAAGAGCAAGCCCTTGCCGGCCACAAAGAATAATTGTTTCAATAATTGGAATCATGCGTAGTTTACTTTCATTTATAAAGTCAAGTTTTTGTTTCGAAAGTTGTAAATCGATGGATAAAGCATTTTCGTCTTCGATTTCCAGTCTCAAGCTCCATTGCAACAGGCTTCTCTTGTGATATTCTGATGCATTGTGCTTTTCGAAAGTGTTCACTGCTTTTTTCCAGTTTCTCAATGGATTCGTGACTAACTGGCCCAAGGTTTGGCGACCAACCCCTCCCACTCGAGCACAAAATAAGACACAGCATTTGCAAAATGCACCGTCTTCTCTCTCCAAGTACGCCAGCCATGAGTATGTCAGGAGCCAAGAGCGTTGGAACTTTAAATTTCTAGGGCCCGATGCGGGAAAACTGTAGCCGTCAGGTGGAGTCCAAATTTTCTTTTGCAATCCAGGGATTAAATTTATCCCATCAGCCGAAGACCTTTGTACGAATAATCCTATATCGTATGAACTTAGATTATCATTCGTAGAGTAAACTGGCGAAGATGGACTTTTCGGTACTTCAGGATCAATGTCCATATCTGAAGAACTCTGCAAAAGAGAATACGAGAAACATTAGTCTCTGTTCATACTAAATTCATTATCTTTATATATAGGGTTTTTCAATGTACTGAAAGAATTCTTGGAATTTCTCAAACAGGATTTTTTAAAACATCGTAGTAGGACAATAATATTGTTAAGAAGTACGTCGAAAATACACATATAACAGATGTTCGGAGGAAGTAAATACATAATAAATATCCAATTTTTGCAAAATCATAAGAAAGTCCGGCTTTAGTAAAATCGTATTTTGTTCATAAAGTTTGAAAATTTCGCAGGTTTGATGTAGATACGTTTTGTTGTTGATACATTCATTAAAAGTTTATACTAGCAACAAATATGCATTATTTGCAGTTTTTTGTACCCCAGTTAGTTTTTCAATAATTAATGAGTGTGACATAAAAATAAATTGTTTTTTCGTTATCAGCGATTTTCTAAAAATATAACTGAAAAGTCAATATCATATTGAAATAAAAAACGTATCAATGATAATGCTCCGAATAAAAATCAACGAAACCTTCACAATGTTCTAATTGCAATTGTGAATCGTGCCCGCCCTAGAAATTCAAATAGATTTTCTGATATGAAATGACCTATAATATAAATTAAAATATACCTGTCCTGCTTCCGTTTCTTGCTTGCATGCTTTTTTTTCTGCAGATCCGGCCTGAGTTTGAACCGTTGGAAGTCAATCTTGATTACATTCACCCACGTCCAAGAAAAGGTATCATCAATACTATAAACTGTAGCACAGTAACCTGCAAATCCTTGCTGTGATTGATATTCTACTGAAATCAACAGCATTCGATACTTACATTTTTGTGCTCAATCCGCGGTTTTTTACACAAAAAGCGACGAATGTCCATGGTAAAAAATATGAGGATCGAAAATCAATAAATGTCAACAAATGTCCGCACAGCTCGAATAGTTGACTAGTCAGTTCGAGTCAGTTGTATCGATACTATCGATGGTTGCATTCACAATGACACTGATAATAGGAGAGGTAAAAAAGGCGGGAAAATTAAAAAAAAACGTGCACAAGATCGAGAAAGTTGAGAATGTTGAAAAAAAAATTGACAACAAAATATTTATTATCAAGTCGGTTTGACTTTCGTAGAATAAGGACTATTGCTAGTGGAAAATTATGTGGAAAAATTCTCGATGGGGGGGGGGTTAGAACCCCCAAAACCCCCACCTGCGCACGGGCCGGGTTTGATATATGATAAGCCCCCAAAAGTACCACTTGACCTACTCATTATATAAGTTTGACCGCATTTTTCAAAGTACTGTGACGTACTTAGACACAAAAAATATCGTTTTAATTTCATGCATGTGACATATTACATTTAAATATAAAATATCTCAATCTTTGCCGACTGCAAATTGTGCCAAATACATTTCATTTCAGGATATGTAGCACGTAATTGCACTCCATCCTGAAACGTTACGTGGAAATTCTTAGAAGTCTTCAAAAGTACCATTTGCTCTCTATAGAGACCTCAAAAGTACCGCGAAATCTATAGATAGTATAATATACTGCCGCGACCCCGAAACTACCGCTTCAAACCTTTTTGCATGCCCTGTCTATAATTTTAGTATTAGAAATCTGAAATGTCGCAGAATGTTATGTTACTCAAATTTACGCATTCAGACATATTTTGGACATTTTCTATGTCCGACGCCAAAGCTACCGTTTGCCCTAAATATATATATATATATATATATATATATATATATATATATATATATATATATATATATATATATATATATATATATATATATATCGATATTTGCACAAGGGCCATGATCAAGCTTATATTAAAATTCAAAAGAATAATTCTTACAATTGTAAAGAAAAAATATATGATGAAATTTCCAATTATACGAGGTGTGACAATTAAGTAATGAGACTGATTGTATTGCCGCGCTTGTGGTGAACCTGCGACCTTGAAATTTTTTTCCCCTTTCCCCGGCATCCTTCCCCTCTCTATTGATGTATTTACCGTCACTCTAGCTTGTTTAGTTCGCCTGCTACGTCGTGTTGAGTAGACGTGTGTTGGTGGTGCTCGTCACGAAAATGGAGAAACGAAATCTAGAGCAACGCGTCGCGATAAAATTTTGCGCCAGATTAGGCGAAACAGCTTCGGAAACGTACGCTAAAATTGTAAAAGTGCATGGTGATAGTGCTCTTAGTCGTGCCCAGGTGTTTCGATGGCATAAAGAGTTTAAGGACGGTCGTGAAAACGTGGAAGACGAGGCGCGGAGCGGGAGACCAGTCGAGGTGTGGACTGACGCGAATGCGCAGCGTGTGCGCGCCCTAATCCATGAAGATCGGCGTTTAACAGTTCGAATGTTGGCCTCAGAGCTGGGTATGAACCGTGAAACAGTCAGACAAATTTTAACCGACGATTTTGGGATGAAAAAGTTGTGCGCGAAGATGGTTCCAAAGAACCTTTCTGAGGAGCAAAAGCAGCATCGAATGAACGTTGCAGAAGACTGTTTGGAACAAGTGAAAAACGATCCCACGCTACTTGATCGAGTTATTACAGGCGATGAGAGCTGGTTTTTCCAATACGACCCGGAAACCAAACGCCAAAGCTCACAATGGTTGTCCGCACGCCCCCCGCCCGAAAAAAGCTCACATGAGCAAATCAAAGGTGAAAACGATGATCATTGCCTTTTTCAATAGCCGTGGAATCGTCCACAAAGAATTTGTTCCACCGGGGCAAACCATCAATCAAGTCTACTATTGCCAAGTACTCGAAAGGTTGCGAATACGAGTCAACAGGGTGCGCCCAGACATCTCTCGTAACTGGATCCTTCATCACGACAACGCGCCGTGCCACACCGCCCTCAGCGTGTCCCAGTATTTGGCCTCTAAAGGGATCGCCGTGTTGCAACAGCCGCCTTATTTGCCCGATATGGCACCCTGTGACTTTTTTTTGTTCCCTAGAACAAAATCGGTGGTCAAAGGAACCCATTTTGAGTCGATTACGGACATACGAGGGGGGACCCAAAAGTAACGGGAATTAGGTGGTGGGGGGACCGCGGAGGGGGGGGATCGGGTTCTCCACTGGTTCTCTTCCAAGCTGCTACTCTCCCAAGTCAGTGTGCAAAGTTCATTTGCTGTGAGTGCATTCGTTCGTCCGTAAGAATTTTTCTAGTGAAACGACTTTTTCCGTTTCGGCGAAAACGTGAAATGGCTGAGTGCGGAGAGCAACGCGCGGCTGTAAAATTTTGTTTTTTGTTAGGAAAAACACCCGCGGAAACCCTTGTGATGCTGAAAACAGCTTATGGGGATAATGCTTTGAGTAAAACGCGTGTGTACGACTGGTTTTCGCGTTTCAAGAATGGAGAGATGTCAATAGAAGACCAACCTCGTTCTGGGCGCCTTTCGACTTCAAGAACGGACGAGAACATTGAAAAAATCAACACTCTTGTTCATGAAGACCGTCGCCGAACCATCGATCAACTTTGTGAGATGTCTGGATTGTCATGGAGTTCAATTCAGAGGATTTTAACTGAAGATTTGAGCATGAGGAGGATTGCAGCCAAATTTGTTCCTCGCCTTCTCTCCGACGATCAAAAGGAGCGTCGACTTCAGGCCTGTCTTGAGCTGCAAAATCAGTTGGATGAAGACCCAGATTTTTTTCTCAAGGTTATAACTGGCGATGAATCATGGTGCTATGGCTACGACCCCGAAACAAAGCAGCAATCAAGCCAATGGAAGACACCTCTCTCGCCTCGTCCAAAAAAGGCACGCCAAGTGAAGTCCAACATCAAGACATTGCTCATTTGTTTCTTCGATTGCAAAGGTATTGTGCACGCAGAATTTGTTCCTCCAGGCCAAACGGTCAACCAACACTTCTACTTGGAGGTTTTGAAAAGGTTGAGGGAGAACATCCGGAAGAAAAGAGCGGATCTTTGGCGCACAGGAGATTGGTTCTTCCACCACGACAATGCACCTGCCCACACAGCGCTGTCCGTGAAGAAATTTTTGACCAAAAACGGCATGACACCGATTGTTCACCCTCCCTATTCACCGGACCTTGCCCCCTGTGACTTTTTTTTGTTCCCTAGACTCAAAAGGGACATGAAAGGAAAACGTTTTGGGACTGTAGAAGAGGTGAAACAAAAATCGCTGGAAGGTTTAAAAAACATTGAAAAAAATGAATTTCAGAACTGTTTTGAACACTGGAAAAAAAGATTGAACAAGTGTATTACAGTCAATGGGGGTTACTTTGAAGGTGATAAAAATTGTGTGTGAAAAAATTTGTCAATAAAAAAGTTGTAACACAATTCTCGTTACTTTTGGGTCCCCCCTCGTACAAGCGGCCGTGACGAAGGTACTCACGAACATCCCAGTCGAAGCGTTCCAGAAATGTTACGAAGCGTGGAAAACGCGCTGGAATCGTTGTATAGCTGCTCAAGGGGACTACTTTGAAGGGGATAGCAGAGTTGTAGAATAATTTTTAAATATACGGTTTTTATGGAATCAGTCTCATTACTTAATTGTCAAACCTCGTATTAATGGAAATTATGTTTCCCTAATAGAGGCAGTATGGCGCATAGAATCACTTCCTATTTATGGAAAGTCTCATCCTGTGATTCGACTCGCTGTTAATCTCAAAAGTCAACAAAATGTTATATTTAAAGAGTCTTTAGAGTTTCAAGCCTTTCTAAATAACAATGGAACAACCTTAACTGCATGGTTTTCTCTAAATGCCAACGATGAAGCCAACGATGAACGAATATTTGAAACCTTTCATCGCAGAATTAAACGATCTGCACAATATCGGATTCGACTGCACAAGTACAGAAGGAGAAGAGTTAATAGTCAAAGTTCATACCATTGTCTCTCCTGTAGATTCTCCTTGTAGATGGGTGCTCCAAAACATAATGCAATTCAACGGAGAGTTCGGATATTCTTTTTGCCTGCATCCTGGCGAAGAGATACCCGTCGGCGATGGACATGTAAGAGTTTACAAAGAAGATTGTGGTCCTCCTCACAACACTCAGAAAATGGTAGAACAACCATAGTTGCGGAAAGACCAATCAATGGCGCCAAAGAACCTGCTGTTCTTCAGTCATTGCTCACATTTAATGTTATATCTTCCTTCGTTCCCGACTATATGCATGTGATTCTTCTTGGCGTTGTCAAAACATTACTTTCAGATTTTTTCGATCCGCAATTTACAAGTAGCCCAAGAATCTCTGAGAAAATTCGTTTTCGATACTGAAGTGTTGTACGCGAATCACTTTTATCGATTTAATACCCATTTGTTACCACATATTGGCTCAGCTGTCAAAAGATTTGGTGCTCTGTGGGCATATTCGACTTTTATGTTTGAGATTTACAACCGCGTAATGATAAATTTAATTAAATCCTCATCTAAAGCCGTACCAGAGCAAATTCATAAGTTGTATCTTCGTTCACGTTTGGCAAGAAAAAAAGCATCATATGTATTTAGTCGGAACGATTGCAATGTTAATGCAAAAGTATTATACTTGAAATTGACCAAAATTATTCGAATTAAATGATGCGCAGAGTTTAGACCTCACCTTCGACTTTTTAGTAAGCCCATTTCAATAGAACTTGACGTTAGAACGAAGTTAGAAATCGAAAGATGTTTGCAGATAGCAATCAAAAATAATGTGGAAAAGTACCAGCGATTTTTGTATAAACATATGATTCTACATGCACAGGATTATAAAAGACTAGAAAAGAGAAATGACAGTTCGATTCAAATTCATAATAGAAAATTCGTTGAAACAACAGACATATTTACAGTAACTGCAGTCGAAAATGATGTATGCCATAATGTGATTGTTGCTAAAAAATACGAGATCGTTCCACGAGAAGAATGTCGAGTAAATAACGCATTGTCTACGAATTTGAATGATGTTTCACCGACTGTTCGAGAAATGCCAAATATTTTAGCACTCTTGCCATCAGCGATATGCTGGAAATGCATGAAAGTTGAAATGAATGGGGACATTCATTGTGTAATTCCTCTTGTAAATGCATATGAAAGAGATTAATTTCATGGGAAATTTTATTATGTATGTATAAAATACATGATAAATGTACAATATGCATATATTTTAACTTATACTTTCTCGAGAGATTATTGCATCATCTTAATACTTATAACTTCTGGTGTACGATACGCATACCAAAAAATAAAAAATATTAAGGTTTTCGTTACGCGCCGCGAAAGAAGAGGCCTGATGCATTAAAAATCGACTTTCAAGTTTTAACAGGAGAAAGTTGTAATAAAGTTCAGCTTTTTCTGGCAAAATACCAAAAATTTTTAACTTATTCAGTTTTTAAGCAACAAAGTTTTTCAGAAGCATTAAATCCTCATCGACTCCCCAATTTCAGTCTTAACTTCAATCGCTCGTCCTGTAAAAATTTTTTTTTGCATCTGGGTCCTTCTTTCGCGGGGTGGTCACATATGACGCTTTTGTGAGAATAAGTTTTATGTCCGCGCTGATTTTACAAATGGTTAAAAAATAAATATTCTGATAAGCGTCGGTGGTTGTGAGTGGTCACTAGTAGTAAATCAGTGGTCGTATTTATAAGTGGTTATTGGCGATATAAACCGGTGATCGTCAGAGGTCAATGGTGATAAATCGGTGGTCATTAGTGTCACATTAGTAGCCATCGGTGTTGCGTTAGTGGTCATTACGTCTTACGTCAGTGGTGGTCTTTGGTGGCTTGTCAGTGGTCGCAGGTGATACGTCGGTGGTTATCTGTGTTCATGAGTGTTTATCAATTTTTTCCACGCGGGTCGTGGTGGGAAAGAGACTGTACGAAGGGTATTAGCGTTAAATCTTGCCGAACAAAATTCACTATTTGTGCCAACCGGAATATTATGTTTTACTTACTTGAAAAGGAAAATTTTATTGAAATATGAAATATAAGTATAAAAAACTGTTCACTTACCGTAAAATTAGTAAAATTACAGTAAAATTTTAGTGAAATTTCCCCACCAAGGTAATGGTTAATGACTTTTTTGTATCGGTAGAGTAAAATTACGAGAAATTTTTTTCAGTGTGTGAAAAAGACAAGCTCGGTCCAACTGATTCAGACGTACAGACGTCTGATGAAAAAAGTTTCTACTTTTTTTACGTCATTCACGAATTACTGATTTCCCCGTTTTTCAAAATGGTACACCTAGACTTCAGTCTCACGAACATTTCGTAAAATTTTGACTGCCAAATTGAATTCAGTGTCACAGGATCTACAGAAATCAATTTTTTCGGTTTGCACAAATAGCGAATTCCGTTCGGCAAGGTTTTACGCTTATACCCTTCGTACAGTTCCTTCCCCACCACGAAGCATTGGTGCTAGGAAGCTAAAAAAAGCATTACTCGCGTATTGTTTGCTGCTAATACCGAATCTGTAATAAAATTTGAAAAAAATCCACAAATTAGCCGAAAAAACAATTTTTTGAGGTTATGTGAAAAACTGTCAGCAATATTGTGATCCTAACGACAGATTTGAATTCGGCGACTCAACATTTACAGAAATTGAGTAGTCTGGTTGGCAAAAAAAGTCACTTTTGTTCGGCGGGATTTTCCACTTATACCCTTCTTACAGTCTCATTCTATTTATTATAATTTTAAAAAATTACAATAAATAAATCAGTTTATAGGTTTTGATTATAAAAAAACGTTTTCATTGAAATTTTAGCTATGAACAAAAGTTAGAATAATATTTATTTATTGGAATAAAAACCATAAAATAAAAAAAAGAAATCAATGAAAAAAATATATAATCGAGAAAAAGAATTTACTAAAACATGATTAAAAAGTCCATGTATATAAACTGTACTCTAATAAAAATGAGTAAAAAATTGCTCAAAAACCAAAACAATTTGAAGATATATCCTCTTCTATTAAAAAACTGATTTTCAATAATTCTAGCAAAGAAAAATATGATAATAAAAAAAAAAAAAATCTTTTAAAGAAAAGGAATTCACTGAAACATATGATTATTGACTGAAAAAAATTAACTGCACTTCAATTAAAATGATCGATAATTTCGAAAAACCTGAAACAATTTTCAGATGCATCACAATAATCAAAAACGTATTTTCAATCATTCTAACTAAGGTATATATATTGATGAGAGAAAAAATGAAAAATATTGAATACAGAAACATAATTCACTGCTTTTAAATTAGAATGCTTAAATAAATTTCAAAAAAACTGAAACAATTATTGGATTTATCAGAATAAAAAAATAGATTTATCATGTTTATTGCAGAAAAAATATGCTTTGAGAAAAAATTAAAAAATATCAAATGAAGTAAATAATAAAAAAAAATAAATCAAAATGCTTGAAAAATTTCTAAAATACTTAAACAATTTCGAGATGTATCACAATATAAAAAAACGTATGTTTAGTAATTAGAGTGTAGAAATATATGCTGATTACAGAAAAAATGAAATATATCTAATGAAGAAAAAAAATTAACTGCACTCCAATAAAAGTGCTAAAAATATTTAAAAATCTAAAGCAATTTTTAGATTATTACAATGTAAAAGGAAGATTTTGAATATTAATTTTAAAAAAATATATACTTTTTGAAAAAAACAAAAATACATAGAGGAGAACAAGACTTCACTAATACATGATAATAAAAAAATATATCAAATGCAAAAAAAAGTGCTAAAAAAATTTCGAAAAAACAAAAACTATTTTGAGATGTATCGCAACATGAAAAAAAAAATTTTTCATAATTATTGAATACGCAGAGAAATATATGCTCTTTGAACCAATAAAAAATATATAATGAAGAACTGGAATTCTCTTAGTCATTACAGTAAAAAATATGTTAACTGCATTTTAATCGAAATGTTGAAAAAATGTTCGAACGTAAGTTTTATTTTGATATAAAAAAATGGATTTTCAATAATTATCGCAAAGAAATATATGATTATAGAAAAACTGAAAAACATCTAATAAAGAAAAGGAATTGCATTTAGGGCAATTGTAATTTAGTGCAAATAATGTAAGTACTTGAAAAGTATAGGGTGAGGATTTAGAGAGCATAGAGCGAGGATTCGAAAAGCATAGGGCGATGATTGAAAGAGCATAGGGCGATGATTGAAAGAGCATAGGGCTAGGATTGAAAGAACAAAGAGCGACCATTAAAAGAGCACAAAGCGAGGGTTTGGGGAGCACAGAGAGAGGATTAAGAGCAAGTGACAATACGATGTGGACAGGTCATTGTGAGGATGAGAGGAGCTCTCACAGAGGTTGTAGAGAGCTTTTAGAGAGGCTTACGCGAGATTTCGAGAGTATTTGTGACCCCTCAATTTTTCTCTCGTAAAGCTCAAAGGTTGCGAATATGGACATGAGTAGCCTTCCAAGAGCACTGAAGAGGATTCAGGGATCATTTACTTTTCTTCATTTTCTTACAAAAACTCTTTGCTTACTCCCTGTGCACTCTTCAAATCATCGATTAGAACACAGTTTAACTTAGCGTTGGAAGAGCATAACGGAAGAACTGGGAACTATTCGAGATTTATGTACATCTGCATGTAACCGAAAATTGAAAGAAAAAATTGGAGCGTATTGAATCAACACGCGTTAGAAGTAAAACTTCTAATCTTATTTACTTTAAATTTCTGATCGATAGATTTTTAGATACCTATAACATTTTTTATTTTGACAGATCCCTTAGTTTTTCTGTGGAGTATTTTTTTTTTGTTTAATAATTTCAAATCAATTGAACAATTCTGACTAAAAAGTTTTCTTCAAAAAGGTTCCTATGTGTAGATTTTATTCCTCAAAAAAAATTTATTTTGAAATATTGTTAACGAAACCATCTATTTGATTTTAAAAAATGAAAATCTTTTCATTATCTGCTTTGAAACTCACAAACTACTGCAGCAAACCTCCTAAAATTAAATAAAATTATTGACCATGTTCGTGACAAGGTGATAGGCATGTTTTCATCTAGAAACTAAATGGCCCACTCCTTCACCTCTACTTCTGCTGCACTTTTGAAAATATGAAATAAAAGTCACAAAAATCATAAAATGTTATAAATCAGGAAAATTTACAAAATCACAAAGTTATACAAATAAAATTGATATCAAGGTGAGATATTTTATGATTGTGACATTTTGCGATTTTTTTGGATTCTGTTATTTATGAAATTTTGTGATGTCAGATTTTGTTATTTATGACATTTTGTAATTTTGTAACATTTAGTAACTTTTTTCATTTCGAGACGTGTGATACTGTGACATTTTGTGTTTTTGGGACATGTTGTAATTTTTTAACATTCAGTAACTTTTTTTGATTTTTTGACGTGTGAAAATTTGACATTTTGTGATATTTGACACTTCGGGTTTTGCGACATTATGTAATTTTGTGTAATTTTGTAATTTTGTGATTTTGTGATGTCATGCGACTGTTTGCGATTTGTGATTCTTTGTGATTTTGTAAGATATTTTGACATTTTGAGATTTTGTAACATTTCGCGATTTTGTGACATTTTTGACCTTGTGGCATTATAGTGATTTTATGACATTTTTTAATTTTGTGACATTATTTGTTTAAAACAAATGGTAACTCGATTTATCTACGAGATACTCAAGATTTTGTTGAAATTTTTACCGATGAATTATGTCCTGATAATGGTCGTAAGGTTGCTGAAGCATGAATAGGAGTTTGGTTTGGAACACAGCATCCATGTTATATTTCGGAGGTTTTACTTGATCGTCCAACGAATCAGCGGGCAGAGATTTTGGCCACTGTCGGGACTGCTCAGATTGTAGTTAGTGCATGTCTCGATATAAGGAGAATACGCGTCTATTCCAATTCTACTACCTTTGTGATTGTTGCATCAAGTACATTCGAAAATGACGGAATAATGGTTGAAAACGTTGTAGTGGTAAGCCGGTAGTAAATCGTGATTGTTTAGAATTGATGCTTTCGGCCTTTGCAGATTTTGGGGAAGTCGAAATTAAGTACGTACCTGCTCATACTGACAACAGGGATAATGCTGAGGCAGATTTTCTGCCTCGTCAGGTGGCCCAACAGAAGCTGAGTAAAGACTCTGATTTGGGGGTTCAGGAAAATGCAGGTTCAGTAGGAAATATTTTGCTAAGGCTAATTTTATATCAGGTACTCGACTGATGTTGGCTGTCATGGTGGGAGACCACGTTATACAGGGTTTAGTAGTTTCAGGTTCATCGTTGACTTTTGTTAATTCGCAGACCTGGTATTTTATACAGGATCATGGTAGCGCACAGTCGGCTCCTGGGACGCGCATAAGTCTGGCTAGCTGTCAGGTGGAATACAGTGTAGCCGAAATGATAATTCCTTTGACGTAACGCGAACAGACTCGATCACTCTCGGTACGTTTATTGGAGAATCTTCACGTTCCGTGTATTCTCGGTATGGATTTTTTGAAGATGTTCGGAATTGTCATCGATTTCTATACACCGTTGTAACATTTCCACAGTGATCCAGGCACAAGTTTTTCATTAATTGAACTGTCGCCAGGAAATTCGGAGGTCGCGTTTTATTTTGATATTGTGAGCTTTCTCTGGACCAGTCTCAAAAACTTCAGGAGTTATAATACAGAGAGATTACACCGCTCCCAGAAAGAAAGACATGTTGATGGGAACATCAGCCTCGAGAAGTTTTTGTTGGTTTGAATCGTTTTCGTTTTTTTTTTTTTATTTTCGTAGAGGTCAGCCATTTTCGTTAATGTTATTATAACATCCAACAGTTCAGATTGTTTAATAGGGAATAAATATCATTTTTTACTTATCCTTTTTGTGTTGATTTTTGTTTGTTTTTTTTTTTTTGTTCTATTTGTTTGTTTATTTTTTCGCTACCGCTTCAGTCATCGATGGTGTAGGCCGGTATTCGGATTTTTGTTTTTTAGTTATTCCACTTTAAACCATTATTCATGCCGAAAAATTGTGTTTGGCGAAGGGTGCGCGAGGTAGGTAACAATAATTCCTTTTTTTTTATGATTACCAAAATTGCGTTACAACATTTATCAAGAACTTGGAAAATTGATGTGTTTGCATGATTTTTCAGCAATTACTTGCGAAATGCAATTTCTTTATTTATCAACATGTTTTTCATGGTTTTCACATGTGCTGATGATGAATATCGTGTCGTTTTCAAAATAGATTTGCATGTATTGTTTTTAACAATTACTTGTAAAATTGAAGTTTTCTCTAGATTTCGTATTGTTTTTCATGCTTTTTACATGCGCTAATAATGAATTTTGTGTCTTATTAGTAAAATTGTTTTTTTTTTTTTAATCATTTTTTAACAACTACTTGCACAATTGCAGTTTTTCCAGGGTGCATATATTTTTCATGGTTTCAACATGCGCTGATGATGAATCTGTTGTCTGATTAGCAAAATTGATTTTCTCAAATTATTTTTAACAATTGCTTTCAAAATTTAAGTTTATTATTAGATTGATATGTTTTTCGTGGTTTTTACATGCATAAATCTGGTGTCTGATTTTCAAAATTGAAGTTATTCCTAGATCGATATATTTTTCATAATTTTTAGGTGCGTTAAAATTGAATCTGGTGTGTGATTCGCACAAATGATTTTTTCAAAAGATTATGTCACAATTACTTTCAAAATTGAAATTTGTCCAAATTGATGTTTTTCGCGGTTTCTTCATGCTCTAATCTGGTGTCTAATCTGCAATATTGATTTTTCTTCATTTTTTTTTCAAATAACTTGCGAAATTGAATTTTTCTAGATAGCGATGTTTTTCATGGTGTTAACCCAGATACCAAGAATGACTTGACAGTTTTATATCACACGTGATATCACTCGCATGATCTCATTATGCCAAGCATATGAGATACGATCTGTGAAATCATTGCTAAAGGCTCAAAATGACATTGTAGTCAGATCATGAAAGCTAGTCAATACGCAAGCGTCGAAAAATCATGCGTGGTTTTAATTTCTTGTCGATGTGAAATCATCTTCTGCTATATATGTGTTGTTGTTGTTGATCCGATCAGTTGACGCACACTTACACATTACGGACCATCAAATTGCAACAAATAAAGATCGGCCAGTAATCTGTATATCATGTTCGTCCCATTTTTACATGCATAAAATGTTAGGGACCCAGTCCCAGCCGATTTTTGGCGGTTCTGATGGATTTTCGGATTCCGAGGAACAGCTTGTTTTGGAAAAATTTGGACTTAGAATTTTTACGGCACAGGCCCTGACCCTGTGAAAAAATCCTGGATCACTAATTTGACTATCTCCCTTAAGATGTGGCTGATTCTTGCTGAACTTTGAATAAATGTCGAAATCCCCGGTCCGAATAGAGTACGAAATCTGGAACTTCAAGAATGCAGGGTGGAGCACCTGAAATAACTTATGAGGCACGTAAAGATAAATGTAAATGCCACGACTTTCCCACCTAGGAAATCCTGCTGCTCTGGGGGGCTCTTCTGCGTTGACACTGCCAGCGACGGATGTGTGAAATGAGGCGTGGCGGGTTCTCCCGGGTCATGAAGCCGGCTAGGCAGGTCGCTCTTCAGGGAGGCGGCGAGGATGTTGGGGTCCTGAGGAGCGCTGGGGGACCTAGATGAACATTCCTGGCTCGGACCCGGTAGGCACGTCACCGAACGTGACAGGTGGCGGACCAAATCTCACCACGGCATTCAACCCAAGGACCATTCAACCCAACCCGATCGTAGGGGCTTCCTCGGCGTGCGGGTCCAACCACACCTGTATAGAAAGTGTAAGAAAAACCAAATTCTGCGGTGGGGTTGCGGGTCGTGGAAGGGGAAGGGGAACGTCGGGGGCCCTCCGGCGCCGGCTTCCCTGCACCGAAACGCGAGAACTCCGCGTGGTTCTCACTCGTATTGACGAGACGTCGACGGGGAATAATGTCACGATGGCACCCGGTAATACGTGCACGAGAAGTACGCTCGCACGACGGCCTGCGAGGGTCCTGCAACTCAATATGGGCAGAGCGAGGCTTGTCACAGATCAAGTACGGGGCCTTGTGCACTCTTGCGACATGCTAGTATGTCGATGCCAAGGCATCGACATAGCGATGCTGCAGGAGCCGTACACCGGCAATGGAAACACTGTTGTCGGATTTGGACTGGAGGCCAGGATTTTTGCCGAAACAAGAGCAAAACCCCGGGCCGTAATCTGGTTGGTGGATCCCGCGATGACTAGGGTGCTCGTCTCCCAACTTAGTGACTCTCACTGCGGCTGCGTTCAGGTGCGTGCACCTGGGCAATCACCGTTCTATGTCGTCTCGCAGTACTTCCAGTGCGGCAAGAAGGGCACGGAGCGAAAGAAGTACCTTAGACATTTGGAGCGTGTGAGTCACGAGTTGAGGGGCAAGGACTTTGTCGTCTGCATGGATGCGAACGCGCACTCTCCTCTCTGGGGCGGGAGTGCGACGGATGCAAAGGGAGAAGCATTGGTGAACTTCGTCATGGGTAATGCGGGCAGAATAGCATTACTCAATGAAGTCAAGCAGGGACCCACGTATATGGGCAGGGGAGCTGGAACGTATGTTGACTTGACGCTCGCCTCCGGGTTTCCTAGTAAGAGGGTCACAGGATGAGCGGTCAGGAGATCGTGGACGACCATCGACCATGTCTCTATCGTGTTTAAGATCAGGAAAGATATCAGGAATACAGATAGAGACAGGGAAAGGGGGGAAACGTTGCCAGAACCGAAGAGAAGACTCGATATTAGGAGGGCGAGCTGGGAGTTTTCCGTCGTAAGCTGCAGTCTGCCATGCCTAGCGTCACTTAGATTGAGCTGAGGGCAGAAGTCGGGCTTGAGAGCGGAGCGCGCGCGATTTCGAATGCGATCGTGTTGGAATGTGAGGGAGCCATGCCGAGGGGGGTCCGGCGGGCCCGGGCCAACTCATGTTGGACGAGGGCCCTTACTCGAGCGAAGAGTAGGATTCTGCGTGATTAGCGTTCACTGGCGCGCGTGCCCAGGGACGATGACAGAGAACGAGGGAGAGCCAGGGGGCCTACAGGACCTCCCTCCGAAGATACAGGAAGGAGATCTTGCAGCAAACGGTGCAGCTGGCGGAGAATTGTCACAAATGTAATATAGGAAGCCGGGATCCGTTCGGGCTCGTGTACTGGTTCGTTACCGGAAAGGTCGGCATCGAACAGATCTCTCGGACACTTAAAGATAGCAAGGGGGACTTCACTATCAGGATGGAGGAGACAGCTATGCGGATGCTTGCGGTACATATGCCGGAGGATAGGCCCGAGGATGACACGCCGGAACAGGCTGTCATAGGAGATAACGTAGACGCTTTGCCGGGCCTGCAGTGACTAAAGGAATTCACAGATATGGAGCTGGAGGCGACGGTTAGGTCACTAAAAAACGGCAGGGCCCCGGGGCCTGATCTTATATTAGGTACGCAACTAAGTTCTTACTGTTTTTTTTTTTTTTATTCAAATGCAACTTGATTGTCAATGAACACTTACATACACATCATTCAAATTATTGCCCATCGTTGGTTACAACTTTATCCCATCTTTCTGGCAGAGCTCGAATGCTGTTGCAATAAAAGTGCTCGTCTTTTCAGGCTATCCACCAATTAGGCCATTTTTCGATTTCTTCATATGAGCGGAACTGCTGATCAGCCAGACCATGTGCCATCGAACGGAACAAGTAATAGACGGACGGCGCAATATCTGGGGAATATGGCGGGTGGGGTAGGAATTTCCATTTGAGCGTTTTTTGCGCAGTGCTCGGCTTAGTCGCATCAATTTAAGTCGATACTGTTCCCCAGTGATGGTTTCGTTTGGTTTTAAAAGCTCATAATAAATAACACCGATCTGGTCCCACCAAATACACAGCATAACCTTCGCAGCGTGTAAGTTTGGCCAAGCCGACGACGTAGAAGAATGACCGGGCAGTCACCCTGACTTTCTTTTCTTTGGGTTGCTGTAATGAATCCATTTGACATCCCCCGTTACAATGCGATGAAGAAAACCCTTTCTTTTTTGCCGCTGAAGCAGTTGTTCACAGGCGAAAAAACGACGCTCAACGTCACTTGGCTTCAAATCATAAGGAACCCAAGTTCTTTGCTTTTGAATCATTCTCAACGCATGCAATTGCTTAGAAATGGCTTGGCGGGTAACTCCTAATGTCGAAGCAAGCTGTTATTGCGTTTTGCATGGATCTTCATCGAGCAAACTTACCAATTCAGCCAAAAAAAAGCCAAATGTTTTTGGCTTTCCTTCACGCGGACAGTCGTCAACGTCGAAATCACCATCTTTGAAGCGATGGAACCAATCGCGGCACGTTGTTTTACTCAGAGCAGCATTCCCGTAAACTTTTTTCAACTCTCGATGCGCTTCAGCCGCCGTTTTTCGAATGAAATAAAAAAAGTAACACTTTCCGCAAACGACTGCTTTTATCGATTGGATGTGTAGTTTCTAAGTTACAGCCACTAAAAGTCAAGAAAAGTGCGTTTTTTTAGCATTTTAAAAAATTACTCATCTTTTTTCGTTTATATTTTAAAAAAATTTTTTTCCATATTTCAATGATTTAATGTGGAAGGTTATACTTTAACGAAAAAAGGAAGCCTATGTTTGCCCAAATTGGATGGAAAATGTAGGAGTTATGATCCATTAAGTGAAGGCAAACGAATTCGATTTTTCACCAAAAAAATCTTGTCATTACAGTATACGTATCTTTAAATTTTAACGACTGTCTATAGCATACAACATAGTGATTGTAGAGTCTACAGTGCTAATTACACTGTTTCATATAAACGTCGAAAAATTGACATTGTAATCATTGATGATATTCTAAGTGGCATGAGCAACACTGAACTGCTGCAAAGTTTTACCACTTGTCCAGTAGAGAGTGTTCGCGTGGTTTGTACTTTTGTTTTACGGTCGTCAATTATTTATTTATGATGAGGGTTGTCTTTTTCCTTTCCGCCTGACGTGTGTCTCTCGAGAAATAAAATCAAAATGTGCAAGAATTCATTGGAAAAATTTTGTTTTGTTTGTGGTTCGTACATATTAAACAAAAGTGTCCGAAAAACTCTGACAAAAAACATTTTAGTTGTGTATGAGCATTATTTTGAATTTCGAGCCAGGCATGTGGATAAACCGCGGACCCCAAAATCAATCTATCGTACGTGTTCTGTAACATTAAACCTATTTGGTAAAGGCATGAAGGAGTGCTTGTCGTTTGGGAAGCCAGTTGAGTGGAAAGATTCAATCGATCGTGTGACTGACTGCTACTTCTGCTTAACCAAAATTCAAGGAGGAAAATTTTGCAAAGTTATATATCCCGATGTAACATCAGTGACAAAAACAGAACCACATTCTTCTTTGTATCCAAAACGAGAGCCACCATCATCAGAAACAATAACAGTGAGTTTAGAAAACGATAAGAATGCAGATGGTAGTGATAGCAGTGATTTTGAAGAAGAATGCAAAAAATAGAAGCTGATGAATCAAATAAGCCTGAATAATCTATGCCGTGATCTGAACCTATCGAAAGAAAAATCTGAACTGTTTGCTTCACGTTTACAAAAACGCGGGTATTTGGAGTCAACGACAAAAGTCACCTATCATCGAAATCGGAGCAAGATATTTCAACCATATTTTTCAAAAACAAAAGACTTTTGCTACTGTTACAATGTAAACGAGTTACTTGCTGAATTTGGAGAAAATCATGACCCGAATGAGTGACGTTTATTTATCGATGGTAGCAAATATAGTGTGAAAGCAGTTTTACTTCATAAAGGTAACAAGAAACCATCGATTCCAATTGGTCATTCTACAAATGTAAAAGAAACATACGGGATAATGAAAGAGCTGCTTGAACTGCTGAACTACAGTTCGTATAAGTGGAAAATATGCTGTGACTTGAAGGTTGTGGCTATACTCACTGGTTTGCAGGGTGGTCATACGAAATACAGCTGTTTTTTGCGTCTCTGGGATAGCAGAGCAGATAAAAAACCGTTCACTCCATGCGATTGGCCACAACGTGAAAGTCATGTCGTAGGATAGAGCAACGTCGTTAAAGAAGCACTTGTTGATAAAGAAAATGTTATTTTTTCACCGTTGCACATTAAACTCGGACTAATGAAAAATTTTGTGAAAGCTTTGGCAAAATATCCAGAAAACAAAAGAATTGAATACTTGAAGACAAAGTTTCTCAAACTGTCAAAGGAAAAAGTCAAAGCGGGTATATTCGTCGGTCCGCAAATCAAAAAATTATTTAATGACACTAAATTCGTGAAATGCTTGAACAATGCCGAGGTAAAAGCTTGGAATGCTTTTGGAGACATCATTCATGGTTTTTTGGGGAACAACAGGAGCAAGAACGACCGTCAACTAATCGGAAAAATGATGAGAAACTTTCATGTCATTGGTTGGTATTAAGTTTTCCAAAACCTCGAAATCTATAAATTTTATTTATATGCTCAAAATCAAAAAATATTTCTGAATATAGGTGCGCGAATGTCTCTGAAAATGCACTTGCTGGACAGTCATTTAGACTATTTTCCTCCGAACTTGGGAGCTGAAAGTGATGAACAAGGTGGTAGATTTCACCAGGACATCGAAGAAATTGAAAAGTGGTATGATGGTTATTGGGATCAAGGAATGATTAGCGACTATTGCTGGATGCAACTTCGCGAAGACCCAACGGAACACAAACGAATGAGATTGAGTGAAAAATTATATTTCAGACCATAAAGTGTCTGAAGGATTGATATCCTTTGAAAAAAATGTAATGTGTGAAAATTAAAGTCTAAGTAGGTATGTGAAAAATTGTAATTGTCTGTCTTTACTTAATAAATCATAACTCCTACATTTTCCATCCAATTTTGGCAAACATAGGCTTCCTTTTTTCGTTAAAGTATAACCTTTCACATTAAATCATTGAAATATAGAAAAAAAATTTTTTTATAGCTAATTTAAACGAAAAAAGATTAGTAATTTTTAAAAAATGCTAAAACAACGCACTTTTCTTGACTTTTAGTGGCTGTAACTTAAAAACTACCCATCCAATTGATAAAAGCAGTATATCACCGTAAAGCTGAGAAGTATTTCATTTGTTCTTCCCGAAAAAAAATACTACTTGAGCGAGAAAAGTTTTTTTCGCAAATATTTTTCGAATAAAAAAATAAATTTGCCTTTTTTTTAATGAGTCATTTTTTATTATTTTTTTTTTTATCATTTCGTACAAAAGTACATCTATCTAGCTAGGAAATGACGTATAACACATCGTGGGGTCGAGTTGTTAGATATGGAATTACAACAACTCAAAGCGCGCGGGCCTACGCGTCAAGTAGCTGCTATACTGCTAAATGCGCCAAAGTTGACAAAAAAGATTTTTTTTTATATTTTCAGTCAAATAGAAAATATTGAGGAAGCATTTTTCAACAATTTTTGCTCAGTTTTATACTGTAGAATTTGGTTGATAAAAAAGAACGCAGTGTTTTCAGTTTACAGAAAAAAATGATTCAAATACGCACTGAAATTCACATGCAATTAAATATCACTAATAGAGACGAGTTCAGTTGTTTCTACAGGTTTTTAATTACATAATAATAATAATACATTTATATAAAGTTTTCATAAACAATATCGAAGTGAACCGAAGGTCTGCTATTGAAGAATACGTGAAATGTATTATTTAAAACAGTCTAGTCCAAAAGTGTTTAAAAATGCCTAAGAAAAAACAAATTTTAACGAATTGTTGCAATCCGATGAATATTCTGAATTACAAAAGTGCGCGCAAAGATATTAAAAGAGTTTCATCAGAACTCGGTAAAAAATTTCCCAGTCTTCCAGATGGTGCAAAAGTTTGTGGGACATGCAGAAAGAAAATCAGTCAATTTCGTGATAAAAAATCAACCAGTTCTTCTGAAAGTGATAGTCCTGAAATCGTGCCTGATGAGGTACATATTTATATTACTTGCACGGCTCTAGAGCAAGTGATTTTCGACAATGAAATTATGCATGAATCATTTTATCACGGCTATGTATTTGTACTATTCTAGGAAGATGAATTTAAATTTCAACCTCCAGAAAAACAATTTAAAAATTATATCAACATTGAAGAGTACGAATCAGCAGTTTAGGTTCTTAATCAAATAAAGGAAAAGTGCAAGAAAAGTACAAGTGCTTCAGAAAAAATTGTACTTTTGACTCTGGCACCAAAAACTTGGGGGCGAAACAGACTAGCGGCTGAGTTTAATGTTTCCGAACGTCAAGCTAAAAAAGCCATACAGTTGGTGAAAGAAAATGGCATACTGACATCCCCCATACCGAAGAAAGGACGACTTTTATCTGCTGAAGTTGAAAATTTAGTCATTAATTTTTACACCGATGACGAAAATAGCCGCATGCTGCCGGGTAAGAAAGATTACGTAAAGGATAAAAAAAGATGATCCTCGTGAACATCAGCAGAAAAGACTCATTTTATGTGATCTTTCGAAGTTTTACAGTAACTTTCAGCAGCAAAATCAGGGTGTTAAATATGGGTTTTCTAAATTTTCTCAACTCAGACCACGTAATTGTGTTATTGCTGGTGCCAGTGGAACGCATACCGTGTGTGTTTGTGTTCACCATGAAAATGTCCATTTAATGCTCAACGCAAGTGATATTGCAAAATTAACACTTGAATCCATTCATCCAATAGCAACTCACCACGATGCAATAAAAATGATAATTTGTAGAAGACCAGATCCCGAATGTTTTTTAAATGAATGTTCGTTATGCCCGGGTATAGATAGTCTTCAAAATCACCTCCTTTCTGTTTTTCAGAATCATCCCATTGATCGAGTGGAATATCAAATTTGGCAACAAACTGATCGTAGTACGTTACGTAATGAAGTTGTAGATGTTGAAGATTTTGTCGAAGAATTTTGTGGTCGAATTTTGAAATTAAAAAGTCATTTTTTCATTGCCAAAGAACAATCGGACTTTTTGAGAAACATCAAAGAAAATTTACGAAAAGATGAATTTCTAGTTCTTTGTGATTTTGCTGAGAATTACGGTTTTATTGCACAAAATTCCGCACAAGCTTTTCACTGGAATAACAATTAGGCAACGATTTTCACGACAGGGATTTATTATCAAAGACGGAACGATCTCAAATTCAGAGCTGTTGCTGTCATCTCCGATTCTTTAAGTCACGATACTGTTGCTGTTTATGAATATCAAAAAATAATTACGAACTATTTGAAAACAAATTTTAAACCAAACAAAATTTTCTATTTCACTGATGGAGCATCGCAAAATTTTAAAAATTAGCATGATTTCGCTAATATCCTGCAGCACAAAAAAGACTTCGACAGTCTGGCAGAACGGCATTTTCATGCAATCGCACATGGGAAAGGGCCATGTGATGGTATTAGGGGAAATTTAAAACGATTAGCAGCTCGAGCTAGCTTGCAAGCCACACCTAAAAATCACATTTTAACATCCTTCGCGCTTTATAAATAGGCAAAAAAAAATTTGCCAGAGACAAAAATTTTTTTCTCTTCCAAAATGAATTATGAAAAAACTGCTGCAGCTCTCAAAGGCCGTTTTGAAAAAGCGAAAACGTTACCGGGTACTTAAAAATATAATTCGTATGTATCTACTTTTGAAACAACAATCACTTTGCGCCAATTTTCGTCATCGCTGGAAACAACTATCTTACCCAAAAATTTAAAAAAATTTCCAAACTGCACAAGAAAAGAAAAAAAGTAAAAAATCAAAAATTTTCTAGAACCTGTTTTGAACGCAATTATATTCTGTTGATATATAATGTTCATATTGCTTAAAATTACTGAACAAGTCGAAATATGTACGTGTTTGTTCAATAGGGATAAGATTACTTCCGTTCTAGGCATGATTTATTTTTCATCCCCTAACCGCCAAGTTATCGTGTGTCCTGCAGTGCAGTAGCTACTCGACGCATAGGCCCGCGCGCTTTGAGTTGTAATTCCATATCTGACAACTCAACCCCATGATGTGTTATACGTTATTCATTTCCTAGCTAGAGAGATGTACTTTTGTATGAAATGATGAAAAAAAAAAAAAAAAACCAAAAATGACTCATTAAAGAAAAGGCAAATTAATTTTTTTATTCAAAAAATATTTGCGAAAAAAACTTTTCTCGCTCAAGTAGTATTTTTTTTCGGGAAGAACACACGAAAATCTTCAGAAATCACCATACGAAGGAATTTTTCTGAAAAGTGTGATACAAGCTATCAATTTTTGAAAAAATACTCATTTTATAAAGTGCCAAAATTGTCCAACCTATATTTCAACAACAAATGACGATAACGAAAAATCATTTTGCATTTTTGTTGCTTGATGTTCGTACAACATTACTGCAAAATGTCAAGAAGTTCGGTGACATCAAACTTTTTTGCCTGGTACACTCGGCGTGTTTAGCCCCATATATTTTAATAAGCGATTCCTAAAGTTTTATTCACTTTCGTTTCATATTATACATATCATTTTTCACTAAAACTTCATTGTAAGAATATTAAATTTTGAAAAACCTTGCATTGAAAATTGATGATCTACGTTTGGGGATCTTATTTTCGCGATTGGAATAGTTTCATGATAACTAGGTTAATGATTGTAATAGTTATAATAATATTAGTAATGATAATTGCAATATAATAAACAAAATTGATTTTCAAAAATAATAACAAAATTCAAAAGAAAACTATTGAAATTAAAACATAAGAATTGACTTATTAACATATGACTTCCGTAAAAATGATCAGATTAGAAATATAATAATCAGGGGTGTGCGGAATCCCGACGCCGGGATAAGTCGGGAAAGGCACTGGGACGGGAAAGGCGTTTTCCCGAACTTTTCATGATTCTCTAATAGTTCAGGATACGAAAGTCCCAAAAATGTCCCTGATGCCGAAATTCATAGGAGAATGTATTTCGCCTTTTTTTAAATCTTTTTAGACACACAGTCGGTTTCCCAAACCGGAAAACTATAGATCCAATGAAACTGAAGCCTTATCTTGTTCTCTTTTTTTAGCTGGATATATTGCATCAAATACTCAAGGGGCGAAATACACCTAAACGGCTGAAATTTGGTCACAAACTTTGCGCGTGGATTGCGGGAAAAGCGTAAACGATAGGAACCCCTAATTTTGCACAAATCAAGCTTGTACCAACATCTATGAGACGTAAGTCTGAAAAAAATTTTATTTTGACGCAGAAACTTTAAACGCGTTTTTTCGAAAACCATTTTTTTAATGATGGAACAAGTAAAGAGAGAACGACTTGACCGATTTTCATAATTTTTTTTTGTACCTTCAACAATGATTCATGAACTGACATTACCCGATTTTGTAAAAAAAAAAGTTGTTGAAACATCTTTTTGCAAAAAACGACAAAATAAATCCAACTGTTTCAGATTTTTCGCTCTGATTTGATTGAAAAATTTTTTTTTAAAAACCAACAATGTCAAGTTATAGTGGACGTAAGAATGTAAAAAATTTGAATAATAATTTTTTTTTTAAATTGAGTTCTCGAAGCTGTTCAAGTCTTACCGTTTGCCTCTGCAAAATGTGCAGGTGCGATTTCGAAGGCTTGGATTCGCGAACAAGGCAACATTTTTGCAAAATGACATTCATCACTTTGTAGAAAATTAAATAAACTTTATTTGTACAAAATTTAGAATTCCTATCGTATATAGTTTTCCCACAATCCACGAGCAAAGTTTGTTAACGATTTCAGCTGTTTAGGTGTACCTTCTCCCTTAAGTCAAAAGGGAAAAATTCTAAGGAAATGAGCATTTTCGCATTATTTTCAATCTTTTCAGATACACAGTCTGTTTTCCCACCCCGAAAAGTATAGATCGAATGAAACTAAAGCATAGTCTTGTTCTCTATTTTAAATTAGATTTATTCCATGAAATACTTGAGTCGAAAAGTGAATTATTCTAAGGAAATAAACATTTTTGCAAATAAGAAATTTTGAAATATCTTCGTTCATCAATATAAATTCATAAGATTGCAATAAATTCGGTTGTCGAGCGTAAAAAATTTATAGTATTGAACAATGTTTATCCAAGACATAAAAAAGCTAATTGTTTTACTCTTAAAAATTTAATTCCTGATTAAAGAAAAACTTCAAGATTAGAACACTTCTATAATTTCGTTATATTCTGCCTTTGTTTTCAGCTCTTAATAAATTGTGAACCCAATGAAAACATTCTCATGAACGACTGATGAATTTCAAAAACCTAGAGATTTAATCACGATGTATTCGAAATCAGTGAGGTGTTTTTTCTTTATTTCAAATAATTCTGAGTCACAGATTAATAACCTTAACATGCATTCCCCATTATTCATTTGTTTAGTTCTTTAATCAAATTTTGAATAATTCCATCTTTTCACAATTTTCGCTATTAAGATTTGAATTCAAAAATCGTAAAATTAAAAAATCACTTTGTTGCAATTATAGCATTTTGACTACAAATTTGCAAATTGATACGTTTTTAAGAAAAAAAAAAAAAAAAAAAAAAAAAAACACTCAAAGCAATTCTACAATCTAAATTTCTGAACACAGTTCATTTTTTTTTTTTTTATTAATTACGATAATCACCGATTCCCCTCGATTGCGGTAAATCTTAGCAGTAACAATATTTCTCTGTAGTTCGAAACTCTGTGATTAAATAGTGTCTCGCTACTCACTATGTACTCGAATTTCATAGCAGAAATATGTATACTTCTCATAATCCTGAAGTTTCGATATTTTAGGACTTTTAAATATAGCCAGATTTTACGGAATTCCTGCAATTTTCGGGATTCATACATTTGTTGGGATTCCGGACATTTTTCAAGATTCTTGACGTCTTCGGGATTCCCGAAAAACCGACTCGATGCGAAATTTGCCGACATATCCCAACTCCCGAAATTCTCAATCCTGCACACCACTAATGATAATTATGATGTTTAAGCATATTGAGAAGAAATTAATTATTATACATTAGTGCTGCTCTTGGGGTGTTCGACCTGTTCCGTCTAACAGGGCGCCGAGAAATAAGGAGCGCAAAGAAATGACGAAAAAATTTTTTTTTTTATAGTTTTGTATCAATTTTCAATTCATAAATATTTCGCGCCCTTTTTTTCACGTACACACAGTATGCCTGTGATGATTTCTCCCCTTTCAGTCGCCCCCCCCCCCCCCCAATTTGAATATACACGTAGCAAGTGGGGACAGCGGCAAGAACATAAGAAAAGGAGTGTCAACGTGCGTATGTAGTGTTAATGTGTTATGCACTGTGGAACGCGCGCAGCACAAGAAAATAACTCGAGCCCGAGTTCCAAACGCCTGAGATATAGAGGGCGTTAGCGGAGCGGTATCAGACTAGCGTCCCTCGCTAGGTTTCCCTAACTTAACGGCCTCGCTCATTTTCTCGCTGACTTTCTTAGTAGCAGGACGTGCACAGACGTGTTGCCCTTCATTCACAATATTACGAGTGACGCCGTCGTCAGTACGCCATCATGCCTTACATTATATTCTTTGGATCCACGTAATTATTATGGTAAATGAAGCACACATATTTCGAAATTGTTTTCGCTTGATTCAAGCGATTATTTGTTTACACTTTTCCACTGTTAGATTTCATTTGCGGAATACATCTTTCATTTTTCTCGAGGGTGAATAGCTCGACAAAATACCACGAGATGAAAATAATTGAATAAATGAGTTTGGGTTCAACGCCCTGCGAATTACGCAGATCTTTTACTAATAAGTGCATGTCATTTCCGCTTAATTGATGCAAATGTGTGCATTTCTCGAGCTCGAAATGGGCGGTTTTTCTGCAGAGTAATATACGTTTGTAGGTTAGAAACCATGTGACAGCTACTGCAATATGATATACCCGTTTGTAGTTTAAAGAATCGAGTAGTGCGGCAAATCAGGGGCAAGTGGAAATCGTCAATTGGAATTTCGAGGCTTTTTTCACAGTAACTTAACAATGCATAATTCTTTGCGGGAAATTTGAATTATTGTATTCCGCAAACACTTTTCAATAGTTCATATTTAAATGATAGATCAATTATATTCTATAAAATTTTTATTCGCAGTTTTTTTAACACTGTATCCATCAATACGTACAAAAAATGTTAGAAAATGAGTAGACCCTCCGGTGCAGAGTTCAGGAAAAGAAAAGCTGAAAAAAATGCTCGATTTAAAAGTGTTATCCAAAAATGTAAAAAATTGGATAATTATTTTTCGTTGTCGAATGGAGTCTCAACTTGTGGAACGCCTAATTGTGACCCTGATTTAAAATCCAAAGATGGCGTGCAATCTTCACTTTCGGATACAGGCGACGAATTGGTAAATGAAATTAAGAGATGATTTCACATGAATTATTGTCTACGATTGAAGATACTTCGTATAAAAAAACATTTTGACTATTATACACAATAAAATATTGATTTTTTTTTCTTAGAAAAAATAATATTTTCCATACTTTGCAACGTTTTTTTAATAAATGATGTAAGTGTTACTTTGAAAAATGGAGTGAAACGATAACTACTGACATGAGAAGAAATCGTAGCATTCTTACACATATTATTTATTTATACAGTGCATTCCAAGTGACACGATTGAGAAAAATTCCGAAAAAGATGAAAATCTTAATGAAGTTGATGTCTGCAATAATTCGGTGACAGAAAAATTGGACCTCTCAGATCCAGCTTCCTAGCCCAAGACCCTAAATACTAATACATACAATTGACCACCTCATCAGTCTAGGACCTCAGCAAATCAAGCTCGACAAATATCCCAGCGATGTTCATGGCCGTCATTTTTCGGACTGTCATTATAATCGCATGCTTTTGAACGGTGAAAAGATTTCGCGTAAGAGTTGCTGTACTCTAAGAGTATATATCGCATTTTTTGCTTTTGCTGTCTATGTTTCGACCAAGCATCGAAGAGTCGGTTAGCAAACGAAGGATACAATGACTGGTTTCATTTGTCGTCAGCACTTCAAAGTCATGAAAAGTGACCGAATCACATGAATTCTTATCAGATTTGGGTAGAAACTGCGTCAAGACTTTAAAACGGCGAGACTATTGATAAAGCGGAACAATTATTGATCGAGAAAGAATCTGAACGTTGGAGGAATGTTTTAACAAGGCTCATGAGTATCATTTTATATCTTGCGGAAAACAATATGGCGTTTCGTGGTTCCTCTGACAAACTTTACACAAAAAATAATGGAAAATATTTGGGTCTTGTTCAATTATTGGCAACTTTCGATCCAGTCATGCAATATCATATCGGTCGAGTTTTAGACGAAAAATCGGGTATTCATTACTGTGAGAAAAATATTATGAATGAACTCATCATTTTCTGGCTAAAAATGTCACTTCTCAAATTGTATCAGCAGTTCAAAAGTCGAAATATTTCTCAATAATCGCTGAATGCACGCCAGATGGTAGTCACGTAGAACAATTGTCATTGACACTGAGATATGTTGATTTGGACAGTAATAATAGTAGAGTCGAGATTTGCGAAAGATTTTTGGGGTTCACGTCGATTGACGATTCAACCGGAAGCGGACTCACTAACGTTATGACAGAATCTTTACAGAAAAATGAGCTTGAAATAAAATCTTGTCGTGGTCAGGGATATGATAATGAGGCAAACATGAAAGGCCAACACCAAGGGGTTCAGAAAAGAATTCTTGATATCAATCCCTTAGCATTTTTCGTGCCTTGTGGATGTCATAGTCTCAATTTAGTATTGTGCGATGCAGCAAAATCCTCTGTGATAAACATCTCGTTTTTCGGAATTTTAGGAAGACTCTACTCTTCATATGCCACTTCGACACATCGTTGGGAAATTTTAACGAAACATTATAAAAATTTTGTTCTGAAACGTCTTTGTGACACACAGTGGGAAGCGTTCAATCTGTTCGCTTTCAAATTGGTGAAGTTCACGACGCACTTTTTGATCTTGCTGAACAAGAAAAACATTATAATTCTGATATTTCTCATGAGGCAACCACTGTTATCGAACAACTTGAAAAGTTTAATTTTCTCGTTTCTCTTGTTATTTGGTATGATATACTTTTCCAAGTCCACATTGTTAGTAAATCAATGCAAGGCAAAAATCTTGATCTTTGTGAGGCCGTGAAATTGATCAAAGCATGTACTGATTTCTTACGAGAATATAAAAGAACAGGTTTCGAAAAAGCTGTTGCATCTGCTGCAGAACTCGCTCAAATTTTAGAAGTCGAAGCGGAATTTAAAATGAAAAAAAGAGTTCGATATGTGAAAAAAATTTGATTACGAAAGTCGCGTTGAACCCATTGAGCCAAAAACTCCGAAAAAACAGTTTGAAATAGATTTTTTCAACCCCTTGATGGACTGTGCTATAAATTCTGTGCAGGAGAGATTCAAGCAACTCGATGCTCATGCAGCTATTTGGGGTTTCTTGTACGACATTCAGAAGTTGCCAGCAAAAGAACAGCTCGAAAAAGATTGCTACAATTTGCAGAAAGCTTTAACCGTGGACACAGAAACTGATGTAGATGGCAAGGTTTTGTGTCACGAACTTCTCAGTATTCAAAAATTTTCGCTAGTCATGAAAGAAACGAATCCACTTAGTATTTTGAATTTCATCAAAAACAAACGGCTTGAAGACTTGTACATCAATATATAAATCGCACTCAGAATTTTGTTGACTATGCCAGTTTCTGTGGCCAGTGGTGAAAGGAGTTTCTCGAAATTAAAATTAATTAAAACATTTTTACAATCAACAATAACACAGGAAAATATGAACGCTTTAGCGGTTCTTTCAATCGAGAATGAACTGGCGCGAAGCATCGATTTAGCAGAAATTATAAAAGTATTCGCTTCTGCAAAAGCCAGGCGCGTGATTTTATGAAGTCATGAACTCATACAAAAAAGATAACCTATTTCGATATTCTATTGATTATATTATGGATGAACAAACGTGTAGTACTCAGTAGATCTTATCATTAAGTCATGTGCAATTAATATTAATAAATTTTTGTAATAGGAACTTAGTAGTTTAATTTATTACATTGCTACCTAATTTTTGGAAAAAAAACCCGACACTTTCATGAGTGGTTCCCACATTTGTACAGTAATGACTGTACGTGCATTTTAACGTAATTCACAATTTGGTAGCAGGGGAGGGGGGGGGGGGCGTAATCGAAGCATTCTCGAACAGGGCGCAATTATCACACGAGCCGGCACTGTTATACATCTCGAGGTACGTACAAATTACTTCAGTTCATAGAATCCGCTTTCATCGCATCTTATTGTTTGGTTGTGAAATCAACTTTTTTAGCTGTGTGATGTTGATGAATTCTAAAACAGTAACTGAAACGGTTGCACAGAGTAAAATAAATCGATCGTATATGTTTTCTAGATGATAAAAATAGTTACAGATATCCTAATGTAAACAAGCTTATTTTTACTTATATTTCATATAATATTTAAAAATGCAAAATGAGGATTGAATCGATAAATTCAATTGTGTATATATAATATAAATAAAATTGTTTGACGTATGTCCATAACAACGTATGTTACGGTTGTACTGTAACGGTACATGTTATTTTTGAATCTTCGTTAAATAGTACTCATTTTTTTATCAATTTTTTAAAATGTCCGTGTTTTTCTGGATTAACATGAACATGATACTGTTGATAAATATTTTACAGGGATACTTAAAAAAAAAACCTATTTGACTTTGAGAAATACACTAGAAAGTCTAAGGAGTCTGCAGTCAGACACGATCGAGGCGATCGTTTATTTCGTTATGCTTGAGATATTGACGCCGCGAGAAGCCCATGGGCGTAGAGCCTGTCAAATTTTTACCTTTTAAACATGGCCACATGTGCTACGTAGATTGCGTGAGCTGGTATTGCCGTGTTACGCCACTGGAAGGGTCGGGAGCGCGATCGCTTTCTCGAGCAAAACTCGTGTTCTCCTGTAAAATCACAGCAGGACGCGACACCATCGAGGCGGACTCCTTAGAGTTCGTAGTGTAATAAGAAAAATGTCTTATAGAATATACAATTAACATTATTTGGCATTAAATAAGGAACGCTCATTTTATTTTCTACAACGACTGAATAATTTTATGAGAACTTATCTAACAGTTAGATGGCGAATTTTTCAGCGAACACCATGTTTTTTCCTTGAAAATGTTCCTATTTAGGTAATATATCACGCGAACTACAAATAAACAAATCCAGGGAATTTTCTACACTTTGTCCTTGAATATGACAACATAATTAAACGTTAAAGCACGCGAAACGCGAAATGATGCGAAACGTAAACTACTGTCAACTACGATATGACAATTACGTAGAATTATATGCGGACAATTATTGCAAACAATTGCAAATATCAACTGATTTAAACAAACAAACGCAGCTTGATGTCAAGTATAACATGATTTAGTAAAAAAATATATACATCAACAGAGTTGACAAAAACATTTTATATTTCAATTGATATATAAAATATCATGAATTATTATTATTATTTATTATCATGATAAATGATTATGATTATTATTATTATTTAACTTCGAATTATATATTCAATCTCATTATATATTTTGGTAGAACAATTGGTAACTTAGTATACACAAGTACTGTCGTAGTTGAAATATCTTTTTCTTTTTATCTACGTCGCAATTACATTGTATGATTTCAAATGTGATGTCACTTGCCCGCCACGCTAGAGGCAGCACTCTACAGTCTTTCGAAAAAAATTTAGTATGAAATATTTTAGGATGGAATAACCACTCCCGTGGCACGGCTTAACTCAGTACTTAGACGCCATTTAAATCAATCCCGAACGTTGCCGAGTCCTTCCGAATAAAAGGAGACATATTCTCACCGGTGACATATATTTCACTGGAACGAAACTCAGGCCAAAATGTGCCAAATGTGCCAATGTGTGCGCAGCACTATGAGTAGAGTATATCGATCTTGCTATACGAGTTATGGACTTCTTGATCAGGGCATAACGCAATAAGTATGTAATGCAGTGGCAATAAAAAACATAATATTGAATATCGATCTACAAAACCAACATTAATTCAATATGGCTGAATGTGGTGGACACAAAAATGTACATTCTGCTTGACAACGACGCAAAAAAATTTTAACATGCAATCGAGATCGACGCAAAAAAATTTCAACACGCAATCGGCATCGACGCAAAAAAATAAACGATCGATAAAAAAAAATAAACGAAAAAGAAACGAAAAAAAAGGAGACCAGCCAAAGGAAAAAAAAGAGGTTATTACATAAAATACATGTCGTTTTATGATTGAAATCACGAGTGAAAATGATGAGAATGTTAGATCAGAAATGATGATAAAATACCGTAGAACGTGGATCCATAGCGATGTGTTCTTCAGGGCCTAAGATACCGCTCTGGATCCACGTTCTACAGTATACTCTTCACATTTTACCTGATTCGCACACCCGTAGGTAGCGTATTTATCTTATAAATCTGTCATCTTTACCACTGTTAAACCTGGCATTTTCCTATTCAAAAATCAAAAGTGAAGAAATAAAATAAAAACTTAGTTATTATTTACAACTGATTAATTGAATAACATGATAAATAATGTTTATAATTTAAAAATATACTTCAAATCAAATGGTACATTATATTTTATTTACTTATATAATTATATAATTGATTGTCAAAAAATAATAATTAATGAGATCGATGAGAACAGTTTAAGATTCGGGCTATCGACCTTGCATGCATGGATCTGATGTTTTGAAACTCTTCTGCACATAGGCTATAAATTAGGGATTCAAAAGTGGCAGGCACGTGGTGACTCTGAGAAAGATATTACCAAACAGCGTAAACTGTTGATTTAAAAAGCTTTCAAGAACCAATTGCACCTAAATACTGACTGTCCTTAACCCGGTTTCGGCAGCAGTAATGACGGCAATACAGCTAAGCGATTCTTTGCAAACTCAGCAGTGTCCACGGAAATTTTAGGGGTAGAGAAAACATTGATCAAGAAGTTTCATATCATATTACAAGTGTTGTCCAGCGGATTCGCCATCAGCGATGAATTATTTCCAAATTTTTGTCTCGAAACCGCGGAATTGTTCATCGATTTGTATCCTTGGTACTGTATGCCAACTTCGATCTAAAAAATACTCATTCACGGCCCTACAACTGTCGAATGGGCCCTACTTTCGATTGGACAATGATCTGAAGATGCCGTGGGAGCAAGAAACGAAGATTATAAAAAATACAGGAAAAGTTCGCGCAAAAATGTGGGAGAGAAAAAACAATGGAAGATGTTTTTCATCGCATTATGATCACATCTGATCCATTCATTTCAAGTCTTGGAAAATGTTTGAAGGAAAAAAAAAAGCTTCGATACAGAAGCTGTCGCCATGTACTAATGTCTTATGACCATGTACTAATGTGTACTAATGACTTCAAATTGGATGATAACGACGATGATGAAATGGATGTTGAATAAAGTGATTTGTCAGTCAAATTCAATTACAACGTTTGAAATAAACAATTTTTTACTAAGCTCATTTTTGTTGTGTATTATTGACGAGTTATTAAACTTTATTGCACAAAAATGGCTGACTTTAAAAAAATATTTTCTGTGATTTTTTTCAAAAAAGTGTGTATGTGTACATATAAAACTCCCACACACTGACTATTTCAAATTTAGTGACTTCAACAACTGTGAGATACTGATTTAGTTGAAATTCGTGTGAGTTTTGGAACAGTTGTCCGCCATTTTGTGAAATGAAATTTTAACCTCAAATTCGAAATCAGCGACCTAAAAAACCTTGGGATACCGAATTTCTGCTTCGAAGAAGAACAGCTTCTACCTTTGGCCAGCTTTTCACGTTTTCCGACCACTGTGCGCCCCCTCAATTGGTTCCATTATAATTCCAAAAAAATCCTTGAATTTTTCCAGATTTTTTATCCAACGTTAACACGTGCCCCTAGAGCTCTTCTGTATCCTATTTGAATAACATGGCATTTTGTCTTTGTCGCAGTCAATATTTTTTTGCCGTCGTAAAAATCGGCTTGAAAATATAGCTGACACGTCAAATTACTCGTCAGGCTGACAGCAAACCACAAAAAAATAAAAACCGGTCAACAATAATATTTTGCACACTCAACAAGCAAAATTGGAGATTATTCGATTTTGCGATTTTTACGTGTTCTAACTTGTTATTTCACTGAATATCTCTAATATAACACACTATATCAGTATATTTTCCGCATTTTTTTGATACTTGTTAACAATTTGGAATATTGAGAACCATGACATTGTACAAAAATAAAAATGAAAAAAAAAAAAAAAAAAATAAATTCTAAGGCACGATAAACTTGACAGTTGATATTAGATAAGAGTAAGTCAAGCCAACGGTTATTACAATGAGCGAAATGATAAAGTTGCTGCAATTTGTAAAAATCAATAACAAATTGTAAGATAAATACTTTTACATTAGGTTCATGATTAATCTCGAATTCAGAGTAGCATGGAATGTTCAAGTCACCAAGGAGGATCAGCTTATGATTAAAAAGCATCTGCAAATTCAATAACAAATTAGTTTAAGTTGCATAATTATTCGTAGAACAATGTGTCGGAATATATAATAATTATATATAAAGTAGACATTGCAGCAGATTGCAGCTGATGGTTGCAGCTGGTGCGCACGCGCACACATGCACGCACGGACGCGCGCGCGCGCGCGCGCGTACACACACACACACACACCATGCACTTTAACCACTTAGCACCCATAGCGTACGTACACACGGTTTATGAGGATAATCAGTATACTACCGACTGACTCTTGGTCACATATATCAGCTGATATGGTCTGATATCGAGATCTGCATGTTCACGATCGTCGATGACATCGATTTTTCGCGGGAAACTGACCTGTGGACTTATGGATAGTGTAGTGTGACATTGTACATATTACATAATAACAACGATAAATTGCGATTGCGAACGCGTTGTAAATTAACGATCGTAAAGATTTTCGAAATTATTTGCAGTTATTTCGAGTTATTTGTCCCATTGGTTGTGAGGAATCAGGTGAAAATGACTACAAAACAACACGAAGCAACACCGAAAAAGTAAATACATAGTGTAAACCAATAAAACATAACTTTTCAGTAAACTCGTATTCTCGCTGATATATTTATATTTAGAACGTGTTTTTTATCCTGTTTAATTTATAATAGCGTTAAACTATTGGGGTGTTCATCGATTTCATAAATATTTTTTAATATTGTAGCCAGGCGGTCCTGACTCCCAAATTTTATGGCATAGAAACCCTTAACCTCAACAAAGTTCGGGGTACGTCGTTTTGCGGCGCAGCATACAATTTTTATCTCGATCGCCGTCGAATGTATTGTAATGATCGTAACTGATTATAACAATCATACGTTGTTTATAATATGATTGGCACACTAAAATATTTAGCTGCATTTGGCATTCTTCAGGATGTATATTTATGAATATAACGATTTATAATAATTAAAAATATCAATGTTTTTATTGTTTTGGATTATTTTGACAATTCTGGATTATTAGCTAATATTCGTTGATGTCAGCTGATGTATGAAAAAAAATACATCACAACGCAATATTCTAGGGAAATTTCAAACAATTTTAAATTTACCGCGGGATTTCCGTTTCCCAAAAAGTCAACGGGCTGCCCTAAAATCGATTCCATTGTAAAAATTGACGGAATTAATCGGACAACGGGCTCTTATGGAAGTCGGGACCCCCTGATTGTAGCCAAGAACGTACTTAGGTTGATTAAGGGAGGATTATCATATAGATGGCCCAAAAAATCGTTTTTTTTTATTACATAAATCGATTCTATGTACTATCACAAGCATGTTTGTGAAATTTAAGGGCGATACTCCATAAATTGAACATTAGGCAAATTTTTTTCTACACCATGTCTCGGCGCGTGATTATGCCTTTCGCGCCAGAGCCGTCGAGGCGGTTGATCGAGCCCGACGCAACGATCGACCATGTCCTACGATAAAAAATTATCTTTTTCTGTAAAAAGGTAGCATTTTTTTCATATTATCAGCTTGCTATTTGCACTGACGCCGACATGGCGGGTGGTCAAACAGCGTCGTCTCCAAATTCTGGCGCTTGTTACATAAGTATGGTATAATAGAGCCCGGGAATTTTTCCTTTCCGCGAAAGGACTTGCAACGTCATTATTTGTTCAAGTTTCCCAATCAGCCCAATAGCTCGACGTCCGAATGTCTTTAGTTTTTCTTCAGAAGCTGTCAGAAGCGTACGCATACGAAAAATGTATCCGAAGCTAGGGAAATCGAGTACTTTACGTGCCTCGAAACCGCGAAAAAAACGATTCCGTGGAAATCAATACTCGAATTGTGATAATGATACAACTAGCCCGAGCGCTAGCGCGAAAAAGTTGCGGACCTCGAGTAGTGCAGACATCGCAGTGACATTGACAAACTGTTACCGAATTATACAATTCATCACGGTTTTCAACGCGATTTAGGAAAAAGTGATTTGTCGAGATTGTAAAAAAATGTGAATTTTTCTGAAGCGGATCAGCGTGGATTCGGTTTTAAAATAGTGCTACAGTGTAAGTGTGGCAGAAATGAGATTCCATCTGCACCATTTATCAACAACGGATTTGGAGTGAACCGAAAAATCGTGTTAGTGATGAGACTTTTGGGCATCGCAAGAGAAGGCCTGAACTTATTTTGCGGTTTAATGGACATAGGTCAGGGACTGAGTATCAACGCTTACCAAAAAATCGTGGAACACATTTACGACGCAACAAGAATTGTTTTCATGTCAATGTAAGAAAGCTGCGACTGAAGAGAAAGAGGAAAATAAGACACGAGGGCATCCTGAAGATGAGTTGACTATTTCCGGAGACGGTACTTGGAAAAAACGAGGTTTTAGTTCCTTATACGGCGTTTCAACCCTGATTGGCAACTACACTAGAAAAGTTTTAGATTGCATCATGAAAAGTATTTATTGTCATGCTTGCAGTATAAAGCGTTCAATAAGTGATCAATCCGCTACATATTACCACATGTGTTTCACTGACAAAAAACCCCGACATGAATACTGCCCTGTAGGACCCGACAGTTGGTGCCAGTGGCGAATCGTTGAAACTGCAGGTGAAGCGAAAAAATTCAAACATCTTCCTCCTCTCCATTCCGATCTGCAAAAACATCTATTGCCAATCTTCGAGAGTTTGTCTGATAATGATTTATTGGAGCGATGCTTAGGCAGTTTTTCTCAAAACGCAAACGAAAGTCTCAACGCTCTCATTTGGCGATAAGCGCCAAAACATTTACAATGCAGCATGAAAATCGTTCAAATAGCCACTTTTATCGCTGCATCGGTCTTCAATAAAGGAATTTCCGCAATTTTAAGAATCTTAAAAGTGTTGGAAATCAGTATTGGTCCAACCTGTAAGTCGACCGCCGACCAACATGATGAACAGCGGCTGCACCGCCAAGGGCGCGCCACAGCCAATGAAACGAAAGAAGCTCGAATCATCGCAAGAAAGAAAAAAATCGAAGAAAATTAATTGTACGAAGAGACAGAAGGGTTGCTCTATGGACCAGGAATAGCCGAATAACTTTTTGAAAACACGTAAGTCGCAGCTAAAATGAATTTTTCACATTGAACTTAGTTTTTTGCGTTTTTCAAAAACCATGATTTTTTCATCTGGCGTGCCAGATTGCAAGAGAAAAGCTTGATCGATTTTCATGAAATTGATATAAAATTAAAGGAAATTTTAAGCTCTTCAATGTATACCTAAAAAATGGTTTGAAAAAAATTTTTTTCTACAGTTTTTAGCTAAAAAACAATAACAAAAAACGTCAAATTTTACATAAATTGTTTCGGTTTTTTAAAAAATAGTTCTAATTTTTTTATTTTGGCACACATTGAAGAGGACACATTACTGAAGAAAAATTGGGTTTGATTTTTTTTCTAGAGGAACTACAAGCGACAAAATCAGGGACACTGTTCACCTTTTCATGGAGCGTATGGTCGAATTCGCGCGTTAATATCTCCCAAATGAACTAATATATTTTCACGCAATTACAAAATTTAACGTGTTTATAATAAACTCTTCAAAATAAAAAAAAGTTTAAGCCTTTACCATGAAAACTTTTTCTTTGAACCACGCGTAAAAATTCAGTATGATTTTGACCATCTATATGATAATCCCTCCCTTAAGTAATTAAGGAAACTGACTTTTTGGAAAAATGGGTTTAGAATACCTCAAATGAGTTTAAAAAAAAACTCTAACCTGCTTCATTTTGCTATGAGAGAAAAGTATCTTTTTTTTCTCTTTTTTCCATTTTTTTTCTTCCCCCAAAGTAAAACTACTTGGGTTAGAATATTTTTCTTTAAAAACCTATTCAAGGTATTCTTAACCAATTTTCCCTAAAAGTGAGTGTTCTTAACAATAACCGTTGATTATATAAATTTATAAACTATTCCGGCAAAATGTATTGAATTTTCGAAATTAAGACAAAGTATATTTTCACAGCTATGAATTCCTACTGTGCGAATTTCCAAACGAAAGTAAATATTTCACCGTAGGATACACGGACTGGATTGAAGGAAAAAAAAAAAAACTTGGCTACCCTCGATGATGCGATTAAAAAAAAGCCAACTTGTAATAAAATGGCCAAAATGAGACATCATGGAGCCTAAAAAAAATGGAAAAGATGTCTCGAAAGACACTATTTGAGAAGACAGTCGTCCGAATCCTCGCTCTTGGCCGTAAGAATGAATGATAATAATTAGTTTCAATACCTATTATTTGTGCATCGACAAGACGTATGTGGTTTGATATCGATACACATTTCTTTAGTTTTCCATTCAAATAATGACCGTTTTCTCAGAAATATTCTGGTGCGATTTATTAAACAGACTAAAAAATCTTTGAAAAGCGTATTACTCTGGAACTAAGGCTTTCAATAGATTATAAATTTTGAGTGAGTTTGATTAAATTAGATACATCACTAGGTTTTATCGAAAATATATGTTTCATTCGATGAGTGCCCTTTTTTGATTTTAAATTAGGACATTTTTATTTATTTATCGAATACATTTATATACATTTTATAATGAATATAGTATATATAACATGTATAGGATATATCTTATGAAATATATATATTCAATATATAAATTGGGGCTACATATTTATTATTTAGCCCTGAGGCCGTCGTCAGGTCGGGCCGCTGGGCTCGGGCACGGTACAAAAAGAGGTGAACGGTCTGACCAGTGCACCAGCAGACAGGGCTCAGGTGAGCTGTCGGGCTGATACACTACCAGGCTAACTAAAAAGAGTTTCCATTTAACTCAAGAGTCAAACCGAAATCAACTGAATGCTAAAATGCACCTCTTTTTATAGTCTGGGCTTGGGAGGAGAAAACGAGGGTTTTGTAAGGGAATATGTTGGTGATGGAAAAAATGCATCTACGGGTGTCGCTCCTTCGTTGAGGATTTCTTAGAAAACAATAGGTCAGATCCTCTGCAACGCAAACCATCATTGATAGCATAAGAGAAATCATGTATTTCATGCGAATCCCGTTCGGTCAGTCTATTGTTTATTTCATTTAGCTGGCGAATTATATCACCATGTTCCAAGAACAAAACGCGAGCAACGCCCATGTATCCTGTTAAAGTAGCATGATTGAATTTTTTTCTGTATCCTCAAGAAAAACAATATTCGAAAACGTTGCTACTAACAACTTCTGATGCGTCAAAGACTCAGGAGGAAATCGAACGATTATCTTTTGTATGTGCCCATGTGTGTGATAATTCATTATTCAAAGCCTTATTACATGACTAAAGTTTTGAGGTTAAATCACCCAAAATTAAAGATATCTTTTGAAAACGGAAAAAAAAACCAATCAAGAGGCGTATTCAGCGGGCTTTCAACGAGCGGAAGTAATAAAATTTTGTGAGCAACTTACTCAAAAAGTTTGGTCCTCCTTTAAGTTCAGTATCGATTCGGTTATTAACGTGAAAGTAAATACCACGAGACGGGTGATAGTGTAAAATAAAACTGAAAGGAGTAAATGTGTGTGCGTGCGTGCGTGTGTATGTGTGTGTGCGCGCGCGTGTATGTGTGTGTGGGGTCAGGCATAGAAGAGCCTCGATCTATACAATGGTATATTACAAACTATGTTTTATAAATTTTCTCATTGACTGCAGAGGAATCAAAAAAAGTGGCCAAGACGGCCGCACACAACAAATGCAATAATGTAAACAAAAAAAGAAGTGCATAGACGCACTGAATATAGCTGGAAAAGAGGAAAAAACTAAAAATTTAGAAAAATGTAAAGAAGATGTAAATAAGTTTTATATGAAAAAACCCCAGAGTATCAAAAGTTGAATTTGCTCATGATATGCGTGTACTTGATTGACCCTTTTTTCATGTCTATGAACCTATTAGAGCAAGGTCAGGAGAACACTATTTGACACATTGCATAATTAGGTGTTAATAAGGTGTTGGTTAAGTTTACCATTTGCGAATTAAATGCACTATTTATTTCAAAAGTAAAGACATGTTCTGCCAGGTTCATATGAAGTCAGCAGAGCACTTCCTTCAAAAACCAGCAAAACGAAAAGCGATCTGAATAATTATTAGGTGTTAATTAAAAGTTAATTAAGTGTACTACTCGCAAATGAAATGCACCTTTTTTTTCAGAAGTTATGACATGTTCTGCCAGGTTAATTTTTTTATCGTAGCGGGAAAAGAAGCCGATTTTTATATAATATAAACATTTTTGGTATAACAATATAGCAGGACGTTGCCTAATCAACGCTTGATTACCGTAAAGAGATCAGATTACTTACACCTCAGAAAGCCAGTTGAAGCCACTCAAGTAGACAAATTTTGGTGCCAAATAAATTGGTAAGTCATCGCCGATTCAAAAAGTTGGTATGTTACTTATTTTCTGGTCCAGGCTTGCCCTTACTGGCGCTTTTAGAGGCTTTGGCTGTACCTGGGTGACCAACTTGTAGAGTATGCCACTTGAGTTTTTCCCATTCTACCTTCATCACCCTTCTGATCCCAGAATCGGCGTGTCTGACCGAGCGAGATCGAAGCGAAAATAGGATTCTGGGGTTCGATGACTTGTCATTTCGGAAGGATGGGTTTATGAACTAGTTTCTTCAAGCAGAAGTATTCAATGAAATATTCTTTGTTATTATGCTTTCGCTTATCATGGTTCAAGCTCAAAGTTGAAAGTTCAAAATCATAAGTGAAAAGAATAAAAAAAATTTCTTTCTGTACTTGAAAAAACTGGTTTATAATCCCATTGTTCCAAAAGGAAAAGTAATCGAACCCCAGAATATAATTTCCGCTTCAGTCTAGCTCCGTAAGACACATGTGATCAAAGGGGTGGTGAAGGTAGAGGGAAAAAACTCAAAAATCATACCCCACGAGTTGGTCACCCAGGGCTGTACCTATATTTCCCTGAACAGTCAGTTGAAAGCTTGCTAGAGAAGTCTACAAAAGTCTATATTACGCGTTCCAAATAAGCAGTCCCGGAAGACCTCGGTCGATTGAATGTATATCGATAGCGGAAAAACTGATATTTACTAAATCGGAAATCATTCGTTCAGGAGATAAAGTTTTATCGCATAATGATCTTCTATGGAAGCAAATTTCGAATGAACAGGGTAGAAAAAAATCCGCGAAATCGTTACATTCATACGTGTGTTTCAACAAAGATGGTATTCGAGATTTGTTAAATGGCCAAGAAAAACAAGGAAAAATTCCTCGTTTTCGTGAGAGTGACCAAATCAATTCAAGCGCCAGTGATAAAACTTAAGAAACAAATTGTCATGAAGCAGAAGATACAATGGAAACTAAAAATTTTACCGTTTCCATAAAAATGAAGAACATCAAGACCATTGCTAAAACGAAGAAGTACAAAAACCGCACTGTTGTAAAATTGGAGCCTGGAGTTTAGCAGCAAGAAGTTTCTGAAAGGGTTTGGAATGTGACGAAACTGAAATGCGGATTCAACTTCAAGAATCAGTATTTGAATGCAGATCTATCGACTGGATCTGCAAAAGGCATGTATTCATTTGCTTTATATTAATTTTGGCTCTTAACATTCGTTAAAGGAAAAGGAAGAGGGCAGCGGTAAAGAATTTTCAACTTAAAAAATGTAAAATCCGATTATATTTTGCTTTACTCATTTTTATCCTAATAAAAATTCAGTGAAGCAAGTATGATAATCTTAGTATTTTTTCTGCTTACGTATGTGTAATTATATATTATATTATTGTAATTAAATAAATTATTATTAATTATAGGTTAATTAATTAAAATAAATAATTAACCCATTTTAACCATGAAATGGGTTATCGGGAACAACACAGATCTCTTTAATATCACTCGGGCTCTTTTCAAAACTGTCATGTCAAAAACTGTAACATTAAGATTCAATATGGTGAAGAATTGGAAAGGACGAACAACGTGAAAAGTAAAGAAGAACGAGCTTTTTTAAAATAATTTTTGAAACAATTTAAAGACTGAATTAATAACATGGAAAATATTCTTAAATCATACGATATAAGTTACAGCTGTAATAACGTTGATAGCTATAGCTTCAATGTATACACTGAAGCTTTAATTATCCTTATAGTAACTTGGGTTTTCACAAAATGTCTATAAAATTTCGGTTTTTTAAAATACAAAATTCCGCTGTTCTATAAAGTTACATTATGAAAAGAGCGATGTTTTAAAAATTTTTATTAGTTTTCATAAAGTCACTCTAGAAAAACTTTATATAATGACGGCATTTTCATAGAGTTGATTTCAAAACCTCTATAAAGATGCTTTCATTCTATGAATACTATAGAAAATTTTTTATAAAGTGACATTATGAAGAAAATAAAAACTTTTTAAAACATTGCTTCTTTCTAAAGTCACTCTATCAAAAAAGTGAAATGTTACCTGAAAACCCGAGGTTTTATAAGGAGTTTTCTAAAAAGTTTTTGGAAACCCAAGTTACTAGGGATCCCATGGGAAAAAAGCAGTTAAAAACTCCAATTCGTCAATAAACAATCACTTGTTGAAAATTTGCGTCAGTGATTTTTTCACATTTGCTTTATGATCATATAGTACAAGGCAATTTTATTATTTATGCAGTTTTTAATAATAAATAAAGCTAGTTAAATCTATAAATACCCCTATATTTATAAACTTTTTATAAAACCCTTAGAAAATTTCAGGGTTTTTTTTTAAATTTAATTTCACTTTCTTCATAAAGTGACTATAAAAAAGCGATTAAGTTTCAATCAGTTTTTATAAAGTCACTTTTTAAAATATTTATCACTTTATAAAACATTGATAAAAAGACGGCATTTTTATAAAGTGAATATGAAAATCTTCCAAATAAAGATGCTTTTATGGATTTTATACGTATTTTATGAAGTGACGCTATGAAAACTAATGAAAACTTTTTCAAACAATGCTCTTCTTATTAAGTCACTTCATAAAAAAAGCGGCATTCTATTGAAAAAAAAACCCAAGGTTTTAGAAAAAGTTTTCGAATACTGTAATTTCTCTGTATGATTATTACCCTGCGTAAGAAACTTAGTAAAAACATTCAGAGCAGACATCTCTGTAACATATTTGTCAATTATGTTCAACTGATGTTTATAAAGTATACGTATCAAATGAGATCGGTCAAAGGATCTCAGGCTGACATCGGAATACCGAACATTAGCCGATGCCTAAAAGCGTAACAAAACCGAAGTTCGACTGATCATCAGAAAACGATATCGGAATGGTCCTTTCCGATTCAAGGCCGATTGTTTTTTTTTTTTTCTTTTAACCGGGCATGTTCATCTTTGTGGATTTTATGTGGATCTGAATCTCAGACATTATCAGGTTAACAACAAGTTGCTTCCAAGAATAAGTTCTTACAATGGAATCGCTTGTTTCCTCAACAATCCATTCGGAAAACGTCTAAATAGTAACGTGATTAACCGTGATATCACTATTTTGCGTATTAACTTTACTAAAAACAAAAAAAATACGTTGGGGGCAGAAGTTGAAGAGAAACATTGGAGTAGACGTAAAACTCCTTTAAAAGAAATAACTTCGTCGGATGTTATGGATTTTTCAGAAAGGACCATCATTTCGAAATAACGTTCACAGGTTAGTATCAACTATGAACTATGACTATAATTGCAATGTTGAATGTGCTAAAGAATTTCAAAATATTTTGAAATTTGAAGTTAAGTCACGCCATGTTAAGCACACAAGTGATAAATCGTCCATTGACGCCGAATTCTACAGGTTACGAAGGCGTTTGACGGTCCTGCTGTGAATGCGCTAATGACAATAGGACCAGTGGATGCTGCTCTCATATAACTATTGTCATTTACTATTTGTTACATGCTTGATGTTTCTCTAGAATCGTTAGATCAGCTGAAATTTCAAGCAAAATGTTTCTCCGAGACGAAATAACTCCAGTAATAAATGAGGACAGCGATGATGATTAGTCGAATGTGAGGATTCATGATATGTGTCTCAAAACAAAAAAAGAGACCTACAGTTGCAAAAATTGACTTTGAATTTTCGACTTTAAAAAGTAGTTTAAAAATTACCTATCGAATGAGCTACGCCACGATTCGCTACAATCATTTGTTGTCATAAAACAATTTTTTAGAAAATACGAACAAGCTGTTACAAATAAATGGAGAGAAAGGTTTTTCTCAATTTTCTGAGAATTATTGTTTCTGCACTGTGAGTGAATATTGTGATTTTGACGACTTAATCCTGCTGGAAACGATAATATCAAGTTGCACACACAATCTGGGGAGATTCTGTTGGGAATGATTACACATACGGATCACGGCAATACACGTATTCTTGTGAGCGTATTGTGACGTTCAAGAACTTGTATACTTGTCACTAAAAGACTTTAAAGTGCCTGCGAACATCCATGTCCTCCGTATGGGAATCCGTATAACTCCCAAAGGTAAACAAACCGATTCTCAACGGAACCAAACGGATTCCGCTGCGTCAAGCACACGTATCCTTCACGAAGGCAAATATATGCTTACGTGTGGAATCACGTAGAAAGTTAGAGCGTATTGTGCTCATCGCAATATCCACTTTACAGTGTGACCATTGGACGCTTTTCTTATTCCAAGCCACGAATTGTTCATCGTTATTGTTTTCTCGTGACTAATATTTAAAATACATATATTAATTACAGTTATTGTATACTACGTGATCGCTTATTGCTGTAATTGTGTTTTCTAACAAAACAATCATTTTCAATACATTCAGTAAGTATTTGGAAGCTCAAAAATCATAAAATGTTATTTGAGGAAGAGATGCAAAACTCTACCAATGACTATCAAATATTATCTTTTTGTAAGATTAACTTTAAATATTTATAAAGTGGATTTGAAAATCTACTCAAAAAATATTTCACCATTCTATGAACTTTTTTATAGGAAATCTTATAAAAAAAAAAATTACAACTCTATGAATATTGTTTTTTTTTTAAGTGACTTTATAAAAATAGAGAAATTTCATACGGAAATACCGAAATTTTATAAGGACTGTTATAAAAAAATTATACTCGTCTAATTTGATTGTGCCCTATTGTTTTAACATTCCGAATCTGGTGTACGTTTGAGCGCAAGGGCACATACAATTTGAAGAAATACGAAAAACGTCTCGCGAAACACTTGTAGATAAAATTTTCAAAAAAAATTGTTGTTCATCACTCATAAAATACATATTTCCTTGAATCATGGTAATATGAGCTGCTACCATTACATTTCAAAACTTTCCGTAGAAAAAAAAAAAATAAAACTTCTCCGCAAACTATTTGTACGTTTCTCAACAATTAACAGTAACTCTTAACATGATGTTATCATAAAGTTTAATGTTTGTGTCGCATCTGTCCGTGTGCCACTGTAAATATAAAGTGAATTGACTATTAGTCTGTAAGGAATAACAATTCTATTAAAGCTTCAGAAGTGTCTGCATTTTATCAAACAGAGATATAAATGAGATTTTTCCCATTTGAGAGTGAAAAATACAATCTTTATGGTCGAAATTCTATCGCACAACAGAAGTCTTCCCACTTAATATAGCGTGAAAATTTCTATTCGTGAATTAGTTATTTACGTTCAATTAAAAACAGGAAACTCATAACTCGTTGAAGTAAATGTATAATCAAACAGAAAAAAATCTGTTTTTGCCTGCGAAAAATGAGCTGTAAGGCCTGGAAGAAAAAAAACCTGAAACTACTGTATATCATGAGTCGAAAAACTGCAGTCAATGGTCAAGTTCAAGTGAAAAATTACGTCAAGCCTTTTCAGAAAACATAACTATACATAATAATTGGAATTTAGCGTTTTAACTATTCAAATTATTTTACTTTTCCATCCTAGCCCTTCCCTATAGCTCCTTTTTTCCCTTATTTACCTTTCTTAACTTCTCTTACTCTTACTTATTTTTGAACTAGCCTACGTAGAGTCTAAGAACTTTATGTATATACACATCAGTATTTTGTGTTTGCAGTTCCAAATCCGGTAGAATAATCAACCTACCATTCAAAATGCTTTTAACTAATTCAGACAATGGCATCACGAAAAAAGTAGACCTAAAGCGGCGAGCAACCTCTGCGCTGGTGCAAATCAAACAAGGATTAAAAAATAATGTAAGCCTGCCCCTTTGTCTCCTGTAATTCTAAAACAGTTAGATGCTCATCAGCCCTCAAAACTCTACTTCGTTTCTACGCCCCGACATTCAAACAACGCAGAAAACTTGCAAGTGCCAGTTGCAAGAAACGTGAATGCCCAAACGCTCTTCTCACAGGCCCAGTACTAAAAATTTGGAATGCTCATGGAGAAACAGAGGCCTACACGGACCGAGCCACCACGAGTTTGGAGCTATTAACAGAAAGCTGTGATTGACATGCTTAATCGAAGTACGCATCGATCGAACTATGCGAGATGAAAAAATTCTGCTACTTTTACTATTTTTATTTTTTTATTTTTTTTTTTTCGTTCTTTGTCAATTTTTTTTTACCTGAATTTCTTTTTGCTATGAGTTATCTCTTTCTTTCTTTCTATATTCCACTATACTTTCAATATTTTTTTATATAGATATTGTATGGTAATTTTTGAAAAAATTTTTTAATTGATATTTGACTTTTATTGATATCTCCTTCAGATGGTCACAACGAACTGCGAATAAACACCACCGTTGAATCAGCAAAATTGATTATTTGGACGCTATCTCGTCCTTTTTCTTTGTATACACGAAATAATTCTAACGCTATTATTCGTGAGTCAATTGTTCCTTGAAGAGCATGCACTCAAATCTTGTAGAGCGAATCGATGATAAAATTTTCAACGTTTACTATCATTCCTTATTTTTGCACCTTTTTAGAGCTTTCAGTTTACACTCAAAGAAAAAGTAAAGTGCCTCATTTTTTATAAATTAATAAGTATTTTAGCATATAAAATCATGCGAAAACTTTTTTGTTGGCCTTCAATGTCTGTTTTGACGCAGTTACTCAATCGACTTCCCTTGGAAGCAGGAGTAACAGAATTTACAAAAGATTATCTCGCGACAGCTGCCAAAAATACTTTTGACCCCAATAAACCAGTAATTTTGCAATCAGATGAAATTCGAATTCAACCACTGGATGACATTGACGAGGTCACTGGCGATACTATTGGATACGAAGATGATGGGTTGCGAAGATTCAATAAATTATGCAACAAGGTCCTCGTTTTCTTCATGAGGAATTCACATTGTTTGAAGGTTCTTATCAGAGAACATATTGCTTTTGTTTGTGAAACTGGTTTTAATCTGCTTTGTAAGTCATTATTCAAGATGTATGGCCCACTTCATTATTGATGAAGCTTCCCTATTCAAAAAATGAACTCGTTTTTTTTTTATTTAATAACAACTGTATGCGATCAAGGGAAGCCAAATATCACAGCCATCGAACTACTCGAGGAATCTCGATTGATTTCAATCTGTTGGCTTCATTTTACTAATGCATTTGTTTAGAAGACATGTGATTCGATTAGGGGAAATTGAAGTCAGTCCGCTTTATGACATTTCTCACCTGCTAAAGCGTTAAAGGAACAACCTGAAAACGCACTATTTAGAATTGAACTATCGGCCGGATTTGCCTGAAAGTCAAAAAATGCTTGCAAAATGGGATGTCATTGAAATGACTACCAGGTGTACTCCTAAGTAATTTCCGGTTTTTTCAATGGATGGCGTTCTGTTTTGTACCGCTGTTGGTAACACATACCATATGTCATTTTGTTCAGTCATATCGAGTGCTTGAACTGCGTTGACATTTTCTCGAAAAAATCTTCCAGTAAGTTTTTATTGCGCTTCAAAAATGTCGAATTTTGTACCGAATTTTGAGCATATGCGCCATGCATTGCTTCTCATGTTCAATCAGGGGAAAAGTGTCCGAGAGCCACTGTGCGCTTGTGGAAGTTTATGGTGATCGTGCATTAACACTTCGAACATGTGAAACGTGGTTTCGACAGTTCAAAAATGGAGATTTCGACCTGAACGACGCCGCACGCTCCGGCAAGCGAAAATCGTTCGATGACGCCGAATTGCAAGCATTATTAGATGAAGACAACACGCAAACGCAACGACAGCTTGCAGATGCGTTGGGAGTTCAACAGCAAGCAATTTCCAAACGTCTGCGAGCCATGGGAAAAATTCAGAAGTGTGGAAAGTGGGTGCCCCATGAACTGACCGAGAGACAAATGGAGAATCGAAAAGTGACCTGTGAAATGCTGCTTCAACGATACAAAAGAAAGTCTTTCCTGCATCGTATTGTTACTGGTGATGGAAAGTGGATTTTCCTGGAGAACCCTAAGCGCAACAAATCGTGGGTGAGTCCAGGTGAAGCATCGACATCGACGGCACGGCCAAATCGTCACGGTCGGCGGAAGGTCATGCTGTGTGTGTGGTGGGACCAGTCCGGTGTTATATACTTTGAACTGCTGAAACCTGGTGAAACTGTGAATGCCGTTCGCTACAAACAGCAAATGAAAGATTTGAGCCGAGCCATTGTGGAAAACCGACCAGAATATCAACAACGACAGAAGAAGGTGATTTTGCTCCACGACAATGCGCCGTCGCATAAGTCGAAAATCGTTCGTGTCACGATGGAAAGGCTCAAGTGGGGAGTGCTTGATCATGCGGCTTACTCACCAGACCTGGCGCCATCCGACTACCACCTCTTTGCCTCGTTGGGCCATGCCCTTTCTGAGCAGCGCTTCGACTCGTACGAAAATGTACGAAAATGGCTCACCGAGTGGTTCACCTCCAAAGGCAATGAGTTTTACTGGCGTGGTATCCACAATTTACCAGAAAGGTGGGAAAAATGTGTAGAAAGCGATAGAAAATACTTTGAATAAAATAAAGGTTACGGTTTTTTTGGAATGATGTGTTTTATTTGCAAAAAAACCGGAAATTAATTAGGAGTACACCTGGTATGTTGAGTAAAACAACTGACGACTACCTAAATTTGAGCGGTACGCAAAAAATGAAGTTCAAAACGGCGGTTCAAACAATATGCAGCTCTTTATCTCTTTTTTTCAAGGAGCTTATCGGCAAAATTGGTACTAACAAGTTCTTCTGAAAACATAATAAATAAATAATAATAACAACTGGTATCGGGCCAATTTATTAATTATGTTTCAGGAAAATCCTATTGAAACACAAGTGGGAACTTTCATTCTTGATAAAAATGATTTTCTAAATACTTCTCGAGCATTGAAGTTTGGAAATGACATTTTTGATTCCCGCCATGGAAAGGAAAACGACCAAGACGATGAGTTTAGAAGACCTGTGGTTGAGAAGTCAGCCTACATTCGATTCTGGAAGGACGCGATTGGTAAATTGAATCGTATGATATTCGTTGATCACAAAATACTTTTGAAAAACAAAAATATTAAATGCCTACAGCACTAGGCATTCACTTAAAGTGGTTTTGTCAATTTATGGGAAAAAAATCGGAAATCTGAACTACAAAAGTTTGGCCCCAAAAAATTTCATTAAGAATCCTTGGAATGTTGTTTCAGATGTGTCAGGCAACAAAAAACCACGAAACCAAATCCAACTTCTCAACATTCATTTCCTCCTACAAAACAATTGTGATTAATAATTTTTCATTTTCAAAGTTAAGAGGACGTATTTACGAAGACTCAACTCACGAAATAACATCAGGTTACTTTGAACTTTTTTTTAAATATTTGAGCGCTCTACTTGACACTTCCACAGATAACAGTTAAAAATAATGATAATTTTGGATATAATGAAATTATATTCAAATACTGAAGACAACGAATCAATTGAAACTAAAAACTATAAATTTCCAGAGTTAATTTTATTACAATTTTCATTCACGTAATATATTAAAGTGAAAGATAATATTGTGAATTTTAAAGAGTTTAATTTCAAGTAAAGAGCTATTTGTTATATAAAACAAAGAAGAATTTTTATACAGATGAAAATAATGTATAGAATATTTTGAGATCACAACAACGCGAAGAGTACTTGAATATTTTATTATCAAATTATTTTATATTTTTGTGTTGGATGTATGTCAATAAGTGTATTAATTTACCATTTAAATAAAAAAATGTGTTTCTAGTTTTCAGAAAATAAGGAATAAAAAATTTGCAGTTGTTGAGTTTGTTGATGGAACGAATGAAAATGGCCACCAATCGATTCAGCTAGCTTTACATTCCTGGATTATCAGTAATCAGAACAAAAATTTTAACTGCTTTTATCCACCTAAAAAACGTTGAATTAAAATAAGGAACTGCGTAAAAAAGGTCGTGATGCAGACCCTGAACGGTTTCTCTACCCAATGTCAATTTTGTCAACAACTGGTAAGATGATGATTCTATTGGAATTTTTTTTTTCTAAACTTTGTTAATTGTATTTCTTCACTAGTTTTTCTTTATTACAGATAATTCCGATCAAGGAGAAAGACGCTGTGAACGTTCTTTGAACTCAGACAAATATGCTTCAACAGATGCTGAGGCTGGTAAATCTACAATTGGTCAATACACCCCGAAGATTGATATATCTGGAATCCTCAATGAGAAAAAATCACCTTATTCTAAATCTGATCATCAAGGTCAAAGTAATGAAGATGGAAAAGATAACAGCTCGTCATCTGACTCTGGTTCGCATTTTGATTTATTTTGTTATCTTATATTGATTATTTTAATTCAAGTTAACAATTTTTTATAGACATCAGTCAGGAAAACCACAAATATGGTTCCAAACCTTTACCAAAAAAACCAGTGCAGATTGTTAGCTCTATTGATGGTATGTTTTTTTTTTCACAGTTCAAATAAGTTGTAGGTTTTTTCTTGTTTATTATTTTTCCTGTATATACATATTTTTACAGAAGATTCAGAATTTCCCGAAAAAAAATCTAGTGAGAGTGACAAGAAAGAAGAGAAATGCAGACAAAACTTATGTACTGATAATGTGAATACTTAGGATTATGAAAAAGTCACTTATGACAAATTCACAGAGAAGTCTTCAGCGTTAATTACAGGTTATTTATTACCATCGCATTATAAAATTGTTGAAAGTTCATCTCCATTCCTCGATTTTTATTTCAAATATTCATTATCAATTATCTTTTCTCTGTGATAGCTATTGCTGATGCTGTATGCCAAAAATGTTGCCAGTATTCGAAAAGTCCATAACATCAAAAGTCCTGGGTGCAGAGAGAAGCGTTGAGTATTTGAAAAAATAACTTTGGTAAGATGAAGCTCATAATGGTTGGCAACTTCAACGAAACTGCAGATAGCGACCGCATTGATTAGAAGGCTTTAACCCTCAAACGCTAGAATGGGTACTTTTTAACCCATGCGATTTTTTTCAGAAGCTGTTAATTTAATACCTGCCAGATAGCAACACTATGAAAAGTAGAAAAAGACGAGTTGGGGTAAATGCTATTGTTGTGCCATGTGACTTAGGCCAGTTGATTCCCAACCTGGGAAGTAGCCGTATCTAAAATTTTCAACGGGTATTTTTGTACCCATTCTAGTGGCAGCGTAAAAAATCCACATTGGAGCGATTTGAATCCAAAGTAAATATAACTTTAATTTTAAACTATAATGAAGGGGAAAACAATGTAATATGGAACCATGCTTGTTTACTTACCGGAGAAACGGTATACTCGCCGTCATCGTACTGTATGTCGACGACATGCTGGTTGCAAGTATTGATGTGGCATGACGTGTTTTAAAATTTTTTGTCGCATGACGTTCATGACCGTCACGAAATCTGAATCCCCTAGAAGTATAAAGAATTAAATTATTCCTTCGAACTACTAGTATGTGAATTTTTTTGTTTCATAACATTATTATATGCACAGTTGTACACCTGAAACTTAAAAATAACAACTTAAAACAAAACAAGCTTACAAACTCCAAATTTCCTTAATTCTCGTAAAAGAAATATTTCAACAATAGGCAGCAGGCCCTACTTACTCGAAGTCTCTTATAGTTTATTGTGAATCACAAATGTTGCAATGTGTATATCATCTATTTCAAAATTTGTGTACACGGTATCTTGATTATAGTAGTTACATTTTAATAATTTGATTGATAAAAAAAATCACACGTTTGCATTCCTCTGCATATATATTATAGTTTCTATTGTTGTTTACATATCATGCTTGTTTCGAGCAATGACGTCACGTCATGTGTCATGTGACGATAAAAATCCCCTCGTCACATGACAGTCACGTGACCGACATATGACAGTCATGTGAATACATGACCGTCACGCTACATCACTAGTTGCAAGTAATAACGAAGGAACCTTGAATCATTCAAAAACCAGACTAGGCGAGATATTCAAAATGAAGGATCTGGGTGAACTCAAACAATTTCTAGGTATGAGAATCGAAAAAAATCCAGAGAATCAAGAAATGAGCATCCTACAAGAATCATACACTAAGAGCGTACTGGAAAAATTCCATAGGAGTAAATGTAAGCTTCTGAGCACTTCAATGATCACTCGACAAGTGTCGTATCGATCATAAAGACAGAAATTGGAGGATTCAGAGAGCGAAAGAGTCGGAATCGCACTGAAAAATGTTTTCTATCGTGAGGCGATTGGTAGTCTTATGTACTTGGCCAACGCCATGAGGTCCGATATAGCATACGCGGGGAATTTCATTGCTAGGAAGCAGACTGATCCGACTAAGGAGGACTAGGCTAGCGTTAAAAGAGTCTTAAGATATCTGAAAGGCACAGAGGGCCTGGGACTGGTTTATCAAGGTAGGGCCGAGTTTCTTGATTCTATGACTGATGCGAGTTTCAGGGACTGTGGTAATTCGTCTTCTACAAGTGCGTACTTGGTTCGTCTGTTTGGGGATACGATAGACTCGTGTGAATTATTCTGCTATTGAATCGATTTGAACCAAGGATTTCAAGTGGGAATCGATCCCGCATTCTGCGGAGTTGAAAGCCGGTGTCTATTCCGCATCACCGCCGAAGCTTCTTACAATACATGCAAAAGAAAAAAATGTCATTATTACCGCTGTGTTTGTGTTAACAATGAACTTATTTTCTTTTCTACGTACACTCGACTCCCCCAACTTTGACATTCTCTTCTTTACATCGCTCTACACTTTACAAATCATCCACTTTCTACTTTACGATTGGGAACAGTTTCTATTGGTTGCACGTCATATGCGCGATATGAGTAGCCAATCTGAGTGTTCCGTCTTTGTTCTTACATTAAGGAGCGGTTTCAGTCCCGAGAGTCGTAACGTTGGGAAAGTCTAGTGTATTGCAAGAAGCTTCGGCGGCGATGCGGAGTAGACACCGGTTTTTCAACTCCACTGAACGTGGGATCTATTTCGACCCGGTAGATATTTTTTTTATTCAAAAATCGTTTGACAGCTTCATTATGTTTATTTTTTACTGTAAATAGTATATTATCTTTTTATTTGCCTGATATATATATCAATAATTATCAATGACTAGAAGTACTCAGCGAGCTCACTGGCAAGTTCGCAACGTGCTTGAAAAGGGGCGGGAATAATGAAAACGCTGCGAGCTTGCAGCGAGTTTGATTTTCACCCTCACCGCGAGCACGCTGCGAGCTTACAGGTTAACTGGGAGTTTATGATAATTCGATTAAGTCTATGACCTTTCGGAGAGGCGGGGCTTTTCATAGAAGAAACTCTTTCTCTTTCTTAGCTCTATCTAGTGGGAATACTGGGATCACTGAGGTGTGAATCATGAAGTGTAGGTTAACGGCTTCTATCATCTTTCTTAATAAAGTTGGAAAGTACTGTATTTTAAAGGTGACAGTTGGATAAAATTATGATAAAACTAAAACAATGTTGAGTCAGAGTAAAAATTGTCTTCGAGATAAGAGACATCATTAATTTAGATTCTAACGCACACTTCAAATATCCTCACTTTTCTATTAGAGTAAACATAGAAAGAGAAGGGGTTAAGGGAGAAGGGGCTTAAATCAAAAGCTCTGCCTTCTCGAATAGTAAGTGAAGGAAACTGAATCAATAAAAACTCTGTTAATTTTGTGAATTTAGAAGAATCGTAAATGAAAAAATGTCATCAAATTGCATGAGTTATCGACGGTTTTCAGCTGATGCGCTGACTTCGGGACAATCTGTAAAAAAAAAAAAACAGACAATATAACAAATTATTACTAATTTTACAAAATGTCACAATGCAAAATCATCTCAAAATTCCATCAATCACAGAATCATACTCTGTCATCATGATCATCTGATACTGATAAACAAATAAACTTTATTCAATTTCACAGTTTACTTTTATCGTAAAAAGTTATCATAAGAATCTATTTGTTTGATGCACTCATAGCATTTTTATGACCAATATAATGAAATAAATCGGTGTAACATCTTTCCGTTGTAGTTCATATTGAATGAAAAAATTAGAAATTGTTAAAAAAAAAAGAGAGAATATTTTGAACTTTGAGATTTATATAATTTTTTTGTACTTTTCGTTTTTCAGTTGAACAATTGACTTTTCTTGATCAAAGCGCGTGTAACAACGTGGTAACCGCAGAGCGAAGCCCATTCGTGAAAGCTAGTATGTGATATTTAAAATATATAATAGTAACAATTCGTCTAAATCTTGGAAGGAAGAAGATATGACTGTCACGTCCCCGTGACATGAGATTTTACGTGAATATGATTTGTAAATAATACAAGTTTTAAAGCAGTAAAAACTGAAATATCCAAGTTAGACAAAATCTTAATTGCCATGTTAAATCTTAATGGACTTTTAACGGCGCTGTCATTAGAAAACATAACACGTATCGTTACTTAATTACGCTCGTTTACTTGAATGTTACATGCCGGAAACGGAATCATAATAAATAATTATAATGTATTTTCGAAGCTTCTGGATTGTTCTAGAAGCTTCTTTTTCGCTCAACGTCATTGGCACTACTTTTGGCGGCCACGTTATTTCGATATGTGTATAAATACGAGCCGATTTCGGGCTCTTGCTCTTGTCCCCCGTCTTTCAAAGTTAACTCAAGTAAGCGCGTCGCGTGTTTCTTAATTGTTGACAAAAAATAGTATAGTTGAAATGTTATTTATTATTATTCATTCATTCCTCCCCAAATCAACAAAGTTCGCTGAAATCAAGAATCGAGGTCAAACTCAACGTTTCCGAAGGGCTGCGCTACCCGGCATTTCAGGTATAAACGTAACAATGACATCTTGGATATAAATGTCTAGAAAACAAGAGGAAGAACCGCCGAGATACGATGATGTAGTTAATCGCCTCCCAACTATTGAAAAGGTACTGAATATGACTAAATAAAACATCGGTATGCGGCGGTCGACCACACCCCAGTGGCGGTCCCATGGGGGGGGGGGGGGGTGAGGGAAATTTCCCCTCCCAAGAGTTTCATGGCATATGAACTTTTTTAGATTTACTTGATAATTTAGTAATTTTAAAAGATGTATCTAATTGATCGACATTTCATTCTAAAAAGGAAAAGCTAATTAGTTTTTTCAGCCTTGATTCCCCCCCCTTAAAATCGTTTCTGGGGCCCCCCTTGTCATACCCCCATGAACTTTGCCGAGTTTTGCAAATTTTTTCGTTTCCCGAACTTTAACTGTAACTAACTAATCACTTTTATTAATCAATAAACCTGCCAAATTAAAAGCAAAAATGTAAATTTCAGATAAAACGCAAGAAACATAAAGCAAAAACAAAATCATTCAGACGCTTTGGGTTGCTATGCTGTCTTCCTTTTAGCTTTTTTTTCAGGCGCGATTAGGTAAAAATCCTTGATAAAAATCCTTCAACAAGCGCATCACTTCATTGGCTCGAAAGATTTCAATTTTGCCGTCCTAAGTATTAGAATCTGAAAAAACACTTTTCAACCGCCAAATTTGTCACTAACACAGCAGTAGACAATTTTTTAGACCTTCAACTGATGCAACGCTGAAGCACACATTATGCAAGGTTCTACACGGAGAAAATCTAACGGTGCTGATCACCGAGGCAACGGCGATGGTCACTTTCACTTCTAAAAAAATGACTGCCGTAAGGGTGATCCACGAGCCCTCGGTGATCATCGCCGTTACGAAGGCAGCCACTACCGTTGAATTTGGTAACGCGCTAAAAATGGCCAGCACCGTCACGAAAGCGTCTGTTACCTAGCGCGCAGCTTTCTTTCTCTCGCACCGCGTGAAAGGTCCTCAAGGCTAACGGTGATCATTCCCTTAGGCCTCGCGAATCCTTTCTTTTGAGCGCGATAGTTACGACCGCTAAGCACAGGAGCTGTCGACACCCACCATAGGTGTCACCGCGGTTCTTTTGTTTTTCCCTGTGTTTACGAACAACGTTTGGAGAGACGCGCAAATTGCCAATCGTTCCCTAACTCGCGTTTTTCGGGTCGGAATTAATAAATATCGCCATCCTAAAATACTAATATTCCCGAGAATTTTAATTGCAAGTGATTAGACAACTAACGATCAGCAGCGATTTGTACTCGGGTTCTGAGGCAGAGAATGTTTTGACTGTTTTGAAGATCAGTCGCCGAAAAATCGAGGACTCAAAAATCTGCTAATGGTAAGATACAATTCGTTATATGATCAAATGATTATGAATTTTCTAACTTATGAAACCGTATTCTTAATTTTGAAAGTACTATCGCAGTTTATTTTGTGTTTGAGGTTGAGAAAATGTTTTAAAAATGTCTAGAAAATATGTATTATTAGAGATATTTCGAAACTTGAAAAAAATAGGAATCAAGTAATGTTTTTAAATATATCACAGGTATGAAAATAGTACAATATTATGGTCTTAAAAGCGATGTAGAAATTTAGAGTAATTTATATTATACATGAACATTATGAAGTAATTAACAATATGGAATAAACAAAAGTATTATTTATGTAACAATATAATAACCACTATGAATATAATATTGAGGAAGTAATGAAATAACAAATATAAAACCATAGGCGCCAGAGAGTAATTTTTTTGGGAGGCGAACCAAACATAAAAAATTTTTCCCTTACTTATATCAGATTCATGTCGACTGGTAGCAAAGATTGTATAATGGTCAGTGGAATGAGTTACTTTGTAAATCGTCTGTATTTTTTGCGAAATTTTCGAAATATATAGTCAAGGAACCATGCAAAAATGCATAATGATTATACGAATCGATTTTTTTTAAAATCAGCGATAAGAATGTTCATTAACAAGGTGAGAAATTCGTCGATTTAATAATTCAACCACGCATAGATCATTCTGTTTTTAATATATCCAAGTTAGTAAGTTTTTGAACGAGTGATTAATTCTCAATTATTTCTAAGAATTAACGCATTTGTATGTCTTGTACGTTTGTTGAATGTAGAATAATATGAACAAACCTTTTTTTACCCATACAAAACACTAGTAGAAGATGTGCTACAATGAATATACTATTTTGTAAAGTTATTTTATATTATATATATATTATAATATATTTATACCTATAATTTTGTTCATCCTGGCAAAGTTTGTGCAACGCTGTAAAAACGATTCGACAGAAGCCACGGGAACAGTTATATGATAAAAAAAAAATTAGAAGCATTTTTAACAGATATCAGAAAGAAAAACTTCGGAAATAAAAAAAATTTTTTTTTCATCTTACTCTTCAATTTTTTACTTTTTGTCGGATTAAAACATATCATCTGCAAAATGAAATACAAAAAGTAACATATGGTTATTTAAAAAAAAGGATAATGTAATAGTGAACACTCAGTATAAGAATAGCACATTATTTATTTTATCAAAAATCGAAAAATACCTTTGCTGGATCCCGAAACTGACATTTCATGTTCAAAACAAAAGAAAAAAATCGATTGACAGGCTCTTGGTTTTGACATATTAGGATTAAAAGGAAAACTTTTTTTTTATTCCACTTTTTATTCCCGAAATCGTATGTGCTATTCTTATACTTAGTGTTCACTAATACATTATCCTTTTTTTTGAATAACCATATGTTATTTTTTGTATTTCACTTTGCAGATGATACGTTCTAATCTGACGAAAAGTAAGTGTAAAATCGAAGAGTAAGATAGTAAAAATTTTTTTTCTTTCTCTTTTTCTTTCCTTTCAGCTTTATTTCCGAAGTTTTTCCTACTGACATCTGTTAAAAATGCTTCCAATTTTTTATTTATCATATAATTTTTCCCGTGGCTTCTGTCAAATCGTTTTTATAGCGATTTAAAAAGTGCAACGCAAGTGCAACGCTGGTGCAACGCTATAACGTTATAAAGACTTTGCCAGGGATATTTCAAGTTTGTTGAAATTTTATTTATTTTTGCTTTATATAATATTTATAATATTTTTTTATAATTTTGTTTAACTATTTCACAAAACACTTAACTAGTTGCGGGTGGAATCATCGAAATAATTTACCTTGAAGTACATTAACTTAAGTTGTGATCTATCACCTCACTCTCAGTTTGAATTTGTAAAAAACTAAAAATTATCAGTAGAACTTCAGTAATTGAAAAAGTGAAAAGGAAGCAACTGATGTTTTAGTAAAAATCTACCAATTGTTTAAGTGATACAGTTCACTGATGAAATGAGTAATGTTAACTAATTAATAAAAATTTTTTTTATATATTATTAATAATTCATATATGATTACTTACTTTATTATGATTAATTATTTATTATACAATAGTAATATTTGAACTTATGAAAAAAGTAAGTTGCTATATTCAAACTTAACCCTAGTGGTTCTTAACCGTAGAAAAACCTGAAAAAAAATTTTTATAAGAAATTTTTATAAGGTGGACCTTGTGAAAATCTTATGAAAAAATCTTTTCTTATAAGGTGACTTTATAAGAACTTTATGATACATTTTTTTTTCATATAATTTTTTTTTTATCTAAAAATACTACGAAATCTTATGAAAAATGTATTTTATGAGAAATTTCATGTAGCCACCTAGCGAGCATGAGTATATACTAACCAACTAGCGCGTTCGCGTTAGACGTGTCGAGCGTCGACTTTGGATAGAAGTTAATTTCTTATAGGCGCGTAGCCAGGTTTTGTCCATCCTTGTCTCGAGTCGCCTTGATAGCAGGTGTTAGAGAAAGGCACAACCAGGGGTTTGAACCCCTCGTTTTGCTTTCTCTAATACGTGCTCTCAAGGCGACTTAAGACAAGGATAGACAAAATCTGGCTACGAGCCTGATTTCTTATAAAAAATAATTTCATCTAAAAATTATATTCATTATCAAAACTTATTTTTTTTAAATATTAACTTAACTTATATTTTTATATTATTTATATATTATAAATATTATATTTATATATTATTATTTTATATTAAATTTTTTTAAATTTACATAACTTTTTTTTTGTTTTTACATGAGATTGGAAGATTTATTATAAAACTTCCACAGATTATAAGAAATATACGGAACAAAAATATTTTATCATACAAAATTTTAGATTTCTCATAAAATTGTCACTGGTTTTTACAGAACGAATTTTTTTACAAAGTCACTTGATAAGAAAATTTTTTCTTATAAGAATTGACTACTTAAGATTATTGTCCTTTGATTTTAGAGTAGACATTGACATTTCAAAAATGTCAACCGAAGAGGTAAGAAGTGTGGCTGTAGATGATAATGCATCAGTCATTGTCCTACCTGTTGACTGCGAGAATATTGTCTACGATCCCATCAACAACGATTCGTTTGATCCGAGCTACATTTTGTTTCGATCGCAGAGACAAGATTTAGTATCGTATCTAAAGACATCTCTCGAAGGAAACTTAATTTTAATCCATTACGAAACTCACGGTTCGCTCTCTCCTGCAAAGCAGCAGGCATTATGTGATTTGTTAATGGATAGGGAGATATTCCTTATTTTCAAAAAAGAAAAAGTTTCCAAAAGTACTCCTATCCGAAAATTAGAGTACGTTAATTCAATATATTTCCAAATACGTAGCAATAACATTTAAACTTATGATAACATTGAAAAATTGTTGTCTTCGTTACAGTGTACCAGGGTCTACTTTGAAATTCTTAGCGGATGAGATTCATAACGTTTTTAAAGAAAACCCAGACACATTTTACATTGCCGGGCAAACAACTCCGATTGGAAGCATACCGCATAATGGAAAATTTGTTAATCGGATCGGTTATATTCGATCGTCAATGAGGAATGATGGAGCTTTTGAGTCATCGCGTGTCTCTCTAAAAAAAGGAAACGGTACAATTCAAACGCGATTTCCTTCTTTGGAGCATACGCTACGTTCTATTTGTAATTTGAAAAAAAAAAAAAAAAAAAAAAAAACATTTTTTGAATTTTTTTTCGTCCTCCTTTGATATGTTTAGGGTACTTCGTGTACGATCTCTTAGGCTATAGTACACTTTTTAATTAGCTAGCGGTCGTCTTTTTCTGTGAAAATTTACACTGTCAGAAAAAAGTCAGTGATTTCCCTATGAGGTATGTAAAGTTTTCAACGTAAATTAAAGTACAGGAATATTATGTTTATATTTCTATTGCATTTTCTTTACTTTGAAGTTAAATATAGCGAAGATTCAAAAGAAATGTAGAAGATTTTCTTTATCTTAGTATGGGTAAGAAACTTCTTTTAGTTTATAGAAAAATTACCATTTTTTTCTCGCAATGTAACACAAAACTTTAAGGAAAAAGGCTTATGAAAAAGTAGACCGTATATCATTGTATGAATATACAAACATCTATGTTCATGATCCTATGTCTAATTTAATAATGATTCATGTTATGAAAGGCAACAACCCTTGTAACTTTGATCCTTATAAGAATTGGAAAAATCCTTATAAATTCTGGAATACCTTATAAGATTTTTGATCCTTATAAGGTGACCTTATATAATTCTTATAAGAAATGTATAACCTTATAAGGCGACCTTATAAAATTCTTATAAGGAATTTCAACCTTTGAAGGAACCTTATACGGTTGCAGGAGAGTTTATGAGGCACCTTATAAGGTTTCAGATGAATGCATAAAAAACCTTATAAGGTTCCAATTTTTTTTACAAGGTTTGCTCAATTTTTATGAGAATACAAAATTTTTTATTAGAAATTCTCGACCTTATAAGGTTCAACTGTTCAACTTATTTTTTTTCAACTACTTATTTTTTTACTACTTTTTTTTCTACTACTTACATGTATTTAAGGCCAGGTTCCTCCAAAAAACACGTTTTTTTTTTCAAAAAATTCCGTTTATTGTTGAAAAACAATTTGAAAATCATTTTTTTACAAATAAAAGTACATACATAAAACTACTAAAAAAATTTTTTTTTATTATTATTATTATGGCAGCTCCGAAAACAGCTGCTCAAACTCGACCGATTTGTTGATGGGTGTCACCATTTCTTAGAAACGAATCATCTGAAAGCAAAAAGCAAAACAGTTTTATATTCTGTATCGAATTGTCTATGGTCGGAACTAGAACCAAAAATATTCATTGTAATTTAAGAACGTTATTAACAATCAAAAGTGCAAAAAAAGGCTCGAAAATTAAAAAGTACGCCATTTTTGTTTGTTTTTCGGTGAAAATGTTTCGTTCTAGTTCCGACCATAAACAATTCGATTCAGAATATGAAACTGTTTTGCTTTTTACTGTCAGATGATTCGTTTCCAAGAAATGGTTTCCTTTCCAAGAAAAGGTTAACCCATCAACAAATCGGACGAGTTTGAGCAGCTGTTTTCGGAGCCGCCATAATAATAATAATAAAAAAAAAAACATGTTTTTTAGTGGTTTAATGTATGTACTTTTATTTGTGAAAAAATTTATTTTCAAAGTGTTTTTTAAAAATATATGGAATTTTTTGAAAAAAAAACACGTGTTTTTTGGAGGAACCTGGCCTTAACAGAAATCAAAAATGGTCATCAAGTATGAACGTTATTCATAAAATTTTGGTTTTATTAGGAAAGAATTTCCTTATAAAAATTATATAAGATCACCTTATAAGGTTTTTAAGTTCCTTATAAGATTTTTATAAGGTATCCTTTAAAGGCAATTGATAAAGTGCATTATAAGGATGAAAGTTACAAGGGAAATTGTCCTGCTGAAAACAGTCACATACAATTGAGATAGTTTGAAAATGCACCAACTTGTAATCTATGTTCAGGTCAATCTTGTGATTCAGAAGACGTTATCTCTCAGCTGCTAGACCCTGATATTTCAGAAAAGGAATTGTCGAAAAAATGGAATGAAACGTTGCCGATTAGATTTGAACTGCAAAAGAAGAACAAAGAAGGGCCTATGTGGCACTTCAAAAAGTTTCCTTTTCTAAAACTGCCTATTGCAATTACTTTGGTAATTTTTCAAGAATAATTTGATGTATACTACAACTATCGACTCAGATTTATCTAGGATAGGTACATTGTTACTTTAAAAAAAAGGAGAGTAGATTATGCTACGGGGGCTTATAAGTTTTAGCGCTTGGTATAAAGTTCAAATCTATTTGTTTTCTAATAAAACTCATGCCATTACCAGATCAAACTTGATTGTAACGCAAGATTTCCTTACAAAATTGCTGATGCTATTACTCTTTGGCCGACACTCCGCAGTCACTTGAAGACGTTTCTAAGATCGAAATTGATTCGTGGAGAAGAAGAAGAAGTTTTTTTGAGAGAAATTGCTCATTACTACTGATAGTAAAATTTTTAACTTCTTACACTAGAATTATATTCATCGACACATGCAAGTAACTATCCTTTTTCAATTCAGATGAGGAAGATGCATTACTTCTGAAGCTGCTTGTGCCGGCTATAAAAGCTCCTGTTAGAAATTCTGACAAACCTCCAAATAAACGTCGGAAGTCTGATACAGCTGAGGAAAAAGCGACGAGAAAAAGAGAAAGAGAAAATCTCATCCTACATGTTAATGTAAGAGACTTTACTTATTAATATCAGGAATATGGAATTTGTTCTGAACTCTAAAAAAATTACTTTAAAAAAACATAGAAGTAGCAGCAATTAGGCGAACTCCAAGAATTTTTCGGCGAAGAAATTTCGCAGTACATTAAAAAATTACTCGAGAGTCTTAAGTTTCATATGTCTCTGATTCTAAGGAAATTTCTATAGTTCCGCATTACAATAGAGTATTCTTTTTATATTTTTCTTGCGTTTTGTAGCGAAATTTTTTTTTTTAAATGCTTTAAAATCGATAAAACAATTTGAAAAATTCAACAGAATATCGTACATGTGTCTCCTACATATAAGTCTATATAGGCTTAGTATTTTCTCTACTTGATATAAAATATACTATTTTTTCTACAAGTGAGGTTGTTTTGTCGGTGCACTTACAATTTCTGTTTATATTTTTTCAGACACGAGAAGAGTTAGAGCAAATCATCTCTGCTAAGGAAGAAAATCTTGTTGAAGAGGGAAAACTGATATACCCATATATTGTAGTCGTTGGGGATGACTTGTCTCTCGATGCTTACTTTAGTGTGGTGGGTAAAAACAGATTCGAAACAAGAAGCGTTTTCGAAGCCTTAGAAATTACATTCAAAATTTTTATTACCTACAATTTTACGTACCCTGATTCATCCAAGCAAGCTTGGAATTTCATTCAAAAGGCGATTTTCCGTTTAAATCTTCCGGGCAGAAAAGATTTCGTTGTATCAAGCGTGGCGATTAACGCCTTTGAAAAGATTGCAAAAGGTTGAATTACTAGAAATCCAACAAAATTTCGAGTCACAGTATTAATATACCGAAGATGATGTTCCTATAAGTGTGTTTTTTTTATATGTACATACGTATAAATAATATCTTATACTTTTTCTGCAAATAATGTATATTCGTTAGAATAAATCATAATATAAAACATGGATATCGAAAACTTTTCTGCATCTTTGGATCTTGCTGCAGCAAACGTTGTTGGGGAACTCTATGCTGTTTTAGAGTTTGCTCGCAATCGCGTACCGTTTCTTACTGATCTCTTCGAAACTGTTTCTAATTGTTCTGCTGCAAACCAATACCATAACTATATGATTAGCAGATTAGAATCTTTAGGAGAATCGGAGAAAAACATCGTAGAGTTAAAAGCAATGGCACTCAAATTGCAGTCGCCATTTGCTAATTTTAAAACGGAAAGTCAATGTTTAAATTTTTTACGTGAAAAAGGTTTTTACATTCCACCTCGAGAGTTTGCAGTTGATGCTGACGATGAAAATGTTGGTGTCGAGAAACGCACAGAAACAGGAGGCAAAAAAATAACTGTACAGTATGTTCCGCTACGTGAAGTTTTTGTAAAGTTTTTCGAACTACCAGGTGTTTTAGATGAAACTTTAGCGTACATGAAAAAACTTGAAGAAAATGATAGTTTATTGTCAAACGTAGTTCAAAGCCAATTCTGGAAGCAGAAGAAAGAATCATTTGGTGATAAAGTTGTTTTGCCTTTGTTAGTGTATGAAGACGAATTCGAAACAAACAACCCATTAGGGAGTCACAAAGGTTGTGGAAAAGTTGGGGCTGTTTACGTCGTGATGCCATGTTTGCCACCTAGAATGCAGGCAAAAACCGAAAATATTTTTTTGCTCACTTTGTACAAGTATTCAGACACGTCAGGAATTCCTCTTCTCATGTTTTTCTTTGGCGCAGTTCAAGAGTTAAAATTTTTGGAGTCGAATGGAGTTCTTGTTTCAACTGAAAATGAACCACTTCAAATGTTTTTTTTGGTATGTGGCGTTATAGGTGACAATCTCGCTGCGAACGCACTCTTAGGATTCCAACAAAATTTTTCGTCAAATTTCTTCTGCAGATTCTGTTTAGTTCGTTCTGACGAAATCAACTCAATTTTGACAATCAACGCCTGCACGATTCGTACAAAAGAGAACTATGAGGAACAGCTGCACTCAGTAGATTCGGCAGCAACAGGTATAACTGGCCCTTCAGTTTTGTTCGATCTCAAATCTTCCAACACTATGAACTTGCTCACCGTTGACATAACGCACGATTTATTCGAAGGTGTTTTCGAGTATGATATCGGCACTGTTTTGCATCAATTTATTCTTGTCGACAAATTGTTTACTATAGACGATTTGAATAGCAGGATTGAAAATTTGGACTACGGGAGAGATGAAGTTCAGAACAAGCCTTACAAAATTACGATCGGTCACATAAAAAACAAAAGAGTGAAAATGTCGGCGAGCGAATCTTTGGGTCTCATGAGAAACATTGGCGTTCTTCTTGGAGATTTTGTACCTTTTGGAAATGTTCATTGGGAAGTATTTGTGTTGCTCAAAAATATTCTTGCTATTGTTACTGCTCAAATGATTCAGCACGAGTTACCTAATTTTTTTGAAAGTCTAGTTCATGATTACTTGCTGTTGTTAACATCGTTGTATGGTTGTTGTTTAAAACCTAAACACCATTTTTTGCTGCATTATGCTGAAACAATGAGACGATATGGACCTCTGGGAAGCTTGTCAACAATTAGATGTGAAAGCAAAAACAGAGACTTGAAAATTACATCACATATTTCGCTTAATCGCGTGAATGTTTGTAAGACATTAGCAATCAAAAATCAGTTATGCTTGAGTCGTCGCTTCCAGAGCGGTATTTCCTATAGTGATCACAAGTGTTTTGAAGTTGGATCCTTTGAAACGAAAATTGCGCATAATCTCCCACAATTTCAGTCATACTTCGCATACGTTCCAGTCTCAATGACTGAGGAAGTCAATGAAATCAACTTTCTTTCGTTTAGAAATCGAACGATAGCGAAGGACGTTATTCTTGTGAAATCACATTCTACGGGCTGTGATATTTTTTTGGTTCACGTTATTTTCGAAAAGAGTTCAAAAAATGTTTACGTTGTTACAAGAAATATCACTGACTACACGGTTTACGACTTTCACTATCAAGCTTACAAACTCGAGAAGAATTACTTCTATGAATGTAACTTATGGTATTGTTTTGCAGCAGAAGATTTAGACTCGTATCATGTTTCTTTTATAAACAAGAGTTCCAATTCAGAATATTACGTTCAAAAAAGATGGATTTGAATTTTCAGAAATGTTTTTCGAAAGCAAAGAAACGAGGTGAACGTAGTTTGAAAAGCGTGATGTACAAAAACTGATAGTAAACATCGTAAAGACAATCTGCGCTTTTAAGGTGTTACGTTAGCAAATACACTTTTCTGTAGAAATTAATGAAACTTTGGGAATCGATTATTGAAGATACCGTGCAATCATGTGCAAATTTTCAAAACATTGACTGTCCCGTTCAATAATTATTTAAAGTCAAAGTCAACTAGTTTTACATGGGCAAGGATATAGCATGGACATATAAATGCCTGTAGAATTAAAACTGGTTTGCAGATCTGCACAGAAAACTGTGAATAGTAGGAGCAATATATGAAACATAAAACAAGAAAAAAAAACGGGACTTTACCACGTACTTTGAGAATAAATATAAAATTAATTTCAAAAAAATAATATCAACAACTTGTCACCACTTGTCACTTCCATTCGTACCCCGAAAAGTGGCAACGCTGCAATTATCAGCTGTGTATTCCGCGTATTATCACCGCGCGAGAGCGAGAAAGATGAGAAATGCACAGCGTTGCCGTAACTTTTTTCTCTGAGCTGTTTACATGAATGTCACTAGTTGTCACCAGTAAATTGTTTCACTTAGGTTGGCAATAGGTACAGTATAAGCAAAAATTTGAGACGTACTAAAGGTACCATCACTGCAACGCATATCTATACTGAATGGCAAAACTTTTGACGCAGAATTCCACTAACGTAACACCTTAATAGGGCCATGCCGTGTATTTTATCCCGTAGGTCATTACTATGCAACGAAAGATAAATTATTGTATGTACTTATTATTCTTCCTTGCTAACATATGTGTATATTGTTCCTAGAGTAAATAAAATCACAGATTTAATTTTGCATTAAGGGTTCTCAAATATGACTTATTTGAAATTGAATAGGACTAACGTTGTTATAATTTCTTACGCTCAATTGTTTGATAAGGAATAAACATTTGTCGATATAAGAAAACAGTGTGTTTAATTGCTTAGGATTTATCAAATAAAAAAACAACATTCAAAAACCACTGAAATTCATAGACATGATAAGTGTTGACCACAAAAATCAATATTCGATAAATAACTCTAGAAATACGATATACGAATGGTGCCTGAGTAACTTGTATCTTTCTTAACATATTTTACTTTTCAGATAATCCCTCTGAAAATACCCGGATAATTGATAAGTTTTCGATCTCTAATAAAGTCACTATAACACTTTTACATACATTTTCATCTTAACGTGTAAAAACTGCAGCATATCAATCGAATGTCTGAAATTTGCTCAGATTAAAAAAGTACGTTTAAGATGTGAGGTACAATGTGTTCACAAGGTATAACAAAATTGCAGAAAAAAAGACGAAAATGAGCGAACAGTTTCAATCTATCGAAACCATTTTTCGTACCTATTTTGACATGCTTTTTACATATTTTTCCGAAGTCAAATATGAAAAGGATTATATTTATATAACAAGAACATTTAAATTGACAAATTCGTAAGAAAAGATAATTCGAAGATTTTTTTCCAGAAAATTTCCCGAAAATTTCGGGACAAAACTAAATTATAAAACTTTCAGATCATAAACTTATTTAGCTGAAAAAAATTCTTGATTTTTGTGTATTGGTCCCTGCAAGTGCCTAAAAAAACTTAACAACGAAACGAATAATAAAAAAATTTTCAGTAAGATTACAATTTTTTAGCGCGAAACAGCACCAGTATTCAAATGTATCACATTATTAGGGCGTCAACAGCTCCTGTGCTTAGCGGTCGTAACTATCGCGCTCAAAAGAAAGGATTCGCGAGGCCCAAGGGAATGATCACCGTTAGCCTTGAGGACCTTTCACGCGGTGCGAGAGAAAGAAAGCTGCGCGCTAGGTAACAGACGCTTTCGTGACGGTGCTGGCCATTTTTAGCGCGTTACCAAATTCAACGGTAGTGGCTGCCTTCGTAACGGCGATGATCACCGAGGGCTCGTGGATCACCCTTACGGCAGTCATTTTTTTAGAAGTGAAAGTGACCATCGCCGTTGCCTCGGTGATCAGCACCGTTAGATTTTCTCCGTGTACAGTCACGACAACGTCGATTTGTTGAAAAACTTGTATATATACAAGTATATATACATAAACTGAAGATTGCGCACAGACAAAGAGAGATACTACCAGCACACGTATCGCAAGGTATATATCGAAAGATATCTCACAATAGCTAACCCTGCAAGGCGTTTGGGACTCTCACAAGTTGCTCTGGCCAATCCAGGCTTTTCTCGGGTGACATCAGGATGAATCATCGAAAAGACTCTTGATGATGGGAGTATTGTCTTTGAGGACAATGAAGCTTCAACAGGATCCGGTTCGGCTGTTGACCTTGATTCTCTGATTGACAATGACGAGACCAAAATGAGTGTCAAGTTTGCGAAAACTCTCATAATGAAAGCTCAGGCTTTTTCAGCAGGCATCAACTCGGCACTGGTGCTATTTCTCAAATTTGATGAGGGGAAAGTTGAAGCGAAAAAATTAAGGTCGGACCATACACCATTGATGCTACGGAGGGTGTCGGTCCAGAAAATTGGACAAAAAAGTGGTTGTTAGCCTATGCATATAGGACAGTTAATGTTGAAAATATCAAGAGCGGTAAAGAAATCCGTTCACCTTTGATTGGAAGCGTCAAGTTTCCTAATGAGCCACTCATTACGAAGAACATTCCAGTCTGTGGTTTAGGTACTGAGTTTAATTACACTGTCTTTCAATCGGGGACTTCTGAAGAGGTTGAAGTTTGGTGGTCCTTTGCACTAGTTCTGGGCATGGGGCCTTTTAAAAGACTTTGGAAACCAGAATATAAATCTTTCACGTTTGATGATTTTCTCTCATAAAATGTACAATGCGTGTCTTCCAATATTATTAGCAGGACAATAAATAATTGACTGTACAAGTTTGATGTTATTTTGTCAGTTTGAAATTGTTTAAATAGGGCACATGCATACACAATAAAATATTAAAATAATGCGTCTATTCCATAATGCTATATACCCTAAATGTCAGTTGCGTGGCATGTCCCCAACAACGTTTTTCAAACCTCAGTCAAAGTATCATTGATTTATTTTAAAAATATCTATGAAAAGATAACATGATTCACTAAGAAAAATTTTGAGTGATGTCAAGTACATGCTCAGTTGGGAAAATGAAGTTGAATCCAATGTATAAAGAATTAACCTGAATGCAATTCAGTTCAATAAACTTTTTTGGAGTTTTTGGCTTAACTGCTAAAGTAAGTTAGCATAAAGGTTGCATTAACAGAGGCAGTCACTTATAGCTACTAAATTATATAGTTAACTGAACTACACAAATAATATTCTTCTTAGTAGTAACTACTAGCGAAAGCAACAGAAACAAGGAAATTATGAAGCTAGCTCAACTGCATATTCGCACTGAACACTCAAGCTGTAACGACTAAGAGTACTTTAACCAGAAAGAAATCATGCAGTTGGCTCAACTGTACAGATTTTTTCACTTGAATAAGAGTTGTAGATTCCGCGAAAGAAATAGAACATTTTTCGTAACTGTGTTATTATTTAAAGCAATACAATTCACGTTCGTCATGTAAATCCCATCAGCATTGCTTGAATTTTTTATCAAAAATTAAGAGAGAGTAGCTAGTGGGTTCGAGAAATACTCTTGTGGTCAAACTAACACCTGTATCAAGTTAAATATTTTGTATCATCTGTGCCATATCGGTGAATATATAATATGTATCATAAATATAAGAAAATATAAATTATAAATAACTTCTTAGCCTCTTTTATGAAGACAGTACAACTTTGATATTTTTTCTTCTCGATTTAATACTGTAAAAAAATTTTTTTTACATTATTGTTAAACTATCATAATTTTTTATTTTTTTTTAAATAAAATAATATTTATACTATTGTTTTAATACGTGTATTTGTGCGCATCTAATGCGTTGACTATACAAATGTTTATTGATATTAATAATATATTCATATCAATGCTTATACCCAGTGAGCCTGTGAGCTCGCAGCGTGTTCGCGGCGAGCGTAAAAATCAAACTCGCTGCGAGCTCGCAGCGTTTTTATTATTTCCGCCCCTTTTCGAACACGCCGCGAACTCGCCAGCGAGCTCACAGAGTACCTTTAGTCATTGATAATTATTAATATATATTTCAGGCAAATAAAAAGATAATTCATTATTTACAGTAAAAAAAAATCACAATGAAGCTGTGAAACGATTATTCAATAAAAAAAAAAATTTCTCCCGGGTGGGAATCGATCCTGCGTTCTGCGGAGTTAAACGCCAGAGTCTAATACGAATCACCATCGAAGCTTATTACAATATATAGAAAAGAAAAGAAGGTCATTGTTAACATAAACACAGCGGTAATAATAATATTCTTTTCTTTTCTACCATATATATTGTAATAAGTTTCAATGGTGATTCGTATTAGACTCTGGTGTGTAACTCCGCAGAACGCCGGGTCGATTCCCACCCGGGAGAAATTTTTTTTTTATTGAATGATTGTTTTACAGCTTCATTGTGATTATTTTTTACTGTAAATATTGAATTATCTTTTTATTTGCCTGAAATATATATTAATAATTATCAACGAGTTGAAGTATTCTGTGAGCTCGTGGCGAGTACTGTGCGAGCTGGCTGGCGAGTTCGCGGCGTGTTCGAAAAGGGGCGGAAGTAATGAAAACGCTGCGAGCGCACAGGTTCACTCACAAGGGGAGAGTCTCGCCTTGTCATCGCCGATTTTGATGAAAATTGGCAATTATGCTTCTTGTGGTACCTCTAATAAAATCCCAAAAACCATTCACCCTAAGGCTCGATAGTTGATTAAAACAATTTTTTGTACCACTGTGATCAGGGTTATGGTATTCACTTGTAAGTTGCAGCATAGTCAGTGATTATGGCTCAAGTGGTAAGGTGAAAGAACAGGAAACGTATCTTGCACGGTTCGATCCTAGCAAACGACAATTTTTTTTGTTCGACTACTTTCATTATTTCTGGTCATTTTCACAACTCAAGTGGAATGAAAAGTGAAATGAACAAAATAAAAATCGATGAATAAATTATAGAAAAAAACGGGTATGGTACAAAAATGACAGCAAGATTATTTTCTGGTAATCCTCAAAAATTCTAAATTCTATCTGATTTTTTTTGTGTTCATTTCACTATTCATTTCACTTTAGTTGTGAAAATGACCAGAAACAATAAAAGTAGCCGAACAAAAGAAAAAAGAAAAAAAAGTGTCGACTGCTGGGATCGAACCGTGAAAGGTACGTTTCCTATTCTTTCACCTTACCAATTGAGCCACAATCACTGACTATGCTGCAACTTACAAGTAAAGGCCATAACCCTGATCACAGTGGTACAAAAGATTGTTTTAATAAACTGTCGAACGTTAGCACGAATGGTTTTTGGGATTTCAGTAAGGGCACCACAAGGAGCATAATGACCAATTTTCATCGAAATCGGCGATGACAACGTGAGACTCTCCTCTTGTCAGTTCACTGGCCCGGGTAATGTATGTTTACCATTCGGGCCAGCTCGGTCATGTACATTACGTCTAGTCACGTCGTTTTGGCCGAAGAAAATGCAAGGGAATTATTGTTAGAATGGAACGTACCAGATTTCATCATCGAAAAATTTGCCGGTGAGTGTGACTTGGATAAATGTCCTTTCGAATCCTCATATTCTTTCTTTATAAATTCAAGTATTTGAATTGAAGATACATGATAAGATAAAAGTTTGCCACGGTAATTCTATTAAGGTGTATTTGGGTACGGGGAAACACTAGCGGGAAAATGAAGTCCATAGTTATTAATTGTTTTTGTGATTCGGTCAACATTCTTGCGAGATGTGGTAGAGATATTTTGTGAAGATAAAATATTTTAGCGTTTAAAAAACGTATTATATCAGTTTATTATAATGATGTGAGCATGCATATTAATTTTTAGAAGTTTTTAGTTATAACTAATGAGTACAATTTTTAATTACATCAATTTTTTTCTGAAACATTACTTGCTCTCTGGTATGCTTAGGAAAATGAATTATAGAAGTTTCAGTCTAAAACCAGGTAATGATAATCATTTACTTCAAAACATCAAATAAAGATTTTTAAAATGGATTACACAGCCACACAAAAAAAAACATTTTTTCGGGTCTGGAGGTCAGACCATCTTTAATATCTGTTTTCGGGGTCCCTGAATCCGAATCCGAGGTCCAAAAAACCCCATCACGTCAGAGTTCTGACATAATCTCAAAAAACCTCATACAAAATTTTATTCGAGTCCGGGGGTCAGACCATGTTTACTATATGTTTTTTGGGTCGCTGAATCCGAATCCATTGTCTAGAAAACGCGAGTACGTCAGGATTTTGATTTGCAAAAAAACTCGCAAAATTTATTCATCCGACTTACGACTTGTGTCTGCATCCAGGGCACCTCCTCGCGGTGACGGCGGGCAACGGAATGTGCCTGTGATCCGGCTTGGTCCCTGGATTACGTCTTTCATGTTGTCATGGCAGGCGCACGCGAGCGTTTTACGATGCAGAGAGTCGGATCCTCAGTATCGGCGGCTGGTCAGGGTGAGAAAGCGGGCCTGCAGTCGTCGTCATCAAGCGACCGCAGTTTCACATTAGTTTGTGACTTGACTAATGTGGAATTTAATGCTACAAGAAAGCGGCCCGAAGTTTCGCAATCACATGATTGTCATGCGAATCATGACAATTTTTGTTAGGTTTGTTCCAAATATGAAGTTACATCTTTGCAAAAAACGATTGATAATAATATTTGCAACTTAAACGGAGAGATTTTCAATTCAAAGATGGATCAACATAATAGCTGGGTTCCGCGTGTCATTTGTAACATGTGCAAAAAGATGTTGTACCGATGGAAGGCGGACAAAAATAAAGAGAACATCAAATCCATCACTCCAGCAATTTGGAGAAAACATAGTAGCGCAGAGGATAGTTACTTTTGCTTCAATAATATTAAAGGCATCATCATAAAAAACAAACGAAAAATTGTATATAACAATGCTCTTTCAATGACGGCTCCCGTTATAGTTTATCAAATTAAATGCCAATCCAATATTGATCGTGTTACTGAAAGTATCGAATCCGGAGAACTAGATGAAGAAAGTGATTTTTCGAGCGACGACAACGATAGCAGGGGCTCAGAGTACACGTCAAATGATCTCGTTAGAGATTTAGGTTTACCAAAAGATGGTTCTGAGCTTTCAGCTTCATTTCTGAAAAAGAAAAATCTTCTAGAACTGAAAACAAGTCAAGTTTCAAAGTCTGTGAGATATTTTTCTTTAAATATTGCTCAATTTTTCAAAAAGATTTTTAGAAACCGTAAAAAATTTATATGCGTTAAAAAGTTTTTTCCAAAAACACTACAATATACATGATTTTTAAAAAACTTCTCGTTATAAAAAATAACGCGTTTTTTTTTGTTTAAACTTATTGTTCAATTCTGATACAATTTTATTATTAAATTACATTAGTTGTATATGAAAGTCGAAAAGTTAAACGATATAATCCAAAAATAATTTTAAAAAAATGTCGTTTCAAACATAATGTGTTTTCGAAAAGTATATAATATCTCTTTTGAAAAATTGTTTTAATTTGCTAATTCTCAAACAACAGTTTCTCATAATGACAAACATAAAACACGCGACCATCACGTGTTTTATTTTAATATCAACTTTGTTTTTAAACATTAAGTATTTCTAATAAAGCGTCATTAGACGGGGCTATCTAGCGATAGTCGTGATAACCGAATAATGAGGGTCGATGCGCTCTATCAGAATGACTGGTAATTTGGGAAACGACGTTAGGCTACAATCTCACCTATTATTTTTTTTGCTTTCATTCACATTTCCTATTTTCGCAACGATAACAATTTGATAGCTTGTGTTATGTATTGCATGCATATGAAATAATATGCACATAGAATACAAAGAAGAGCCCAGTGATTTTTTTTATTTTAGATACAAATCCATTTTTTCATTCATGCTTCTCAATTCACAATAGTAATACAAAATCTATTTAATTTTCCATTTCTATAACCATTAAAGCCTGATAAACTGAACGTGATTATTTCGGTATATTGAGATCCATTTCAAAATCTATTTAATTTTCCATTTCTATAACCATTAAGGCCTGATAAACTGAAAGTGATTATATCGGTATATTAAGATCCATTACAAAATCTACATATTAAATTTTCCATTTCTATAACCATTAAGGCCTGATAAACTAAACGTGATTATTTCGGTATGTTAAGAACCATTACAAAATATATTTAAATTTCTATTTCTATAACCATTAGGCCTGATAAACTGAACGTGATTATTTCGGTATATTAAGATACATTACAAAATCTATATAATTTTCTATTTCTATAACCATTAAGGCCTCATAAACTGAACATGATTATTTCGGTATATTAAGATCCATTACAAAATCTGTTTAATTTCCTTTTTCCTATTAGAGTTTAGTAAGAACTCACGACCGTAATCCCCAACTATTAACTCGTGCAAGATAACTGAAGTAGATGATTTGGCGACTACACGTGGCCTCCCTCCACTATGATTTGATGGATATATATTGACCCGAAATTTTGGAGTCAGTTCAGTTGTTTCCCGAAATTGAATCCACGAATAGTCACTAAATCAGTCTTACTTCTGTCGTGCCGTTTCTGGTTCAAGTACTACTCAAGTAAGTCGAGTTCTTGTAAAGACTTCTGTCAGACTTTTCGAAGTGTGTGTTGTACAAATTCTGTTTTTCTGTCAGACTTTTCGAAGTCTGTGTTTTACAAATTCTGTTTTCCTGTCAGCTTTTTCGAAGTCTGTGTTTTACAAATTCTGTTTTCCTGTCAGACTTTTCAAAGTCTGTGTTTTACAAATTCTGTTTAACTGTCAGACTTTTCCAAGTCCATGATTTACAAATTCAGTTTTTTTCATGCGGAGCAGTTCGCTTTAAATACCCGCTTTTTTCGTCCTACGATTTACCGAGTGAGAAAAAAAATTTTTTTCGCATCGATAAAATATAAACGTATCTGTAATTTGTGTTTAATGCTGAAAAATAATTCTTATGAGCTACGATTTTCATTGGCTGCTTTTTTAAATTTTAAGTTTTGAATCACTTTTTTGAATAGCGGCCTGGTAAAAATGACATTTTTTATATTAAATTTGTTGTTATTATATGATACAAAAATATTTTACAAATAAAAAAAAATTCAATTTAAAACTGTTGAGAATCTTATTCAATTTCATTTTGAATTTAATTCGAAACTTTAAAAAGAAAATAAAGACGCACGTAAACTTTATCGCTGATGACTAAGAGGCATTATTTTCAGGTTTAGAAACGAATTGTAGATACAGTAGGTTGTTTAGAATTACGGTATGTATCCTTTTCTCTTAATTAACTGTAACGAGGTGCCCGCTACCGGGCCCACCAAGTTACCCCATCCTCGGAGAGGAGGACGAAATACCCCGACGAGCCGTGTCAATCGCCGGAGAGGGGCGGGTTAAGGGGCAATAGAGGGTTTCCTGGAGGAAGGCGATGAATGAAACACAAACACCGATTTACATATAACACTTGACGCGTTTATTCAAGAACAACCAATAATAATGAAAGAATAAATACAGAATGTGTACAAAAATATCTTTGGGGGGGGGGGGGGGGGTAACGCAGCCCAAGCCCCGCACACACATACATAACGCTCTCAATCCCGCGCAAAATCATCCCGGATACCCAAAAGACAACTTAAATTCAACTTAACTTCCCACCCACACAATACAAACCCCAACTAGAAATAGTAATGAATTCCCCGACAAAACGTTATCTACTGGGAAAAACCCCCCCGTGACGGCCCGCGCACTTTCCCCCCTTTACTCACTCATGGGGGCCATCACCCCCCGCCGACGATGGCATCCTCGGAGCCGCCGACTCCATCCCCCGTGACGTCGTGGTGCCTAGCCCGCCATCCTGGTTCCCCAGATCCTCGATTTCCCGGGCATCCTCACCTTCTCAATTTCCAAAAAGGGGAGAGAACTCCTTCGTCCTCTCGCTCGTTTGCAACCCCAAAAAAAACTCTCCACGTAAAAACCTGTTCGTCACGAACGACAATCACCCAAAAACCAGTGCTGGGTATCGCGCGAGACTCCCTGCTGTTCCCCTCTTTTTTAAGCGCTGCCATTGGCTGAGAGCTGTCGTTTCCCCAACGTGTTAGAGAGAGAGAAAGTATATCTCCTCTCTCTCTCTCTCTCTCTAACACGTTGGGAAAACGGCAGCTCTCAGCAAATGGCAGCGCTTAAAAAAGAGCGGAACAGCAGGGAGTCTCGCGCGATACCCAGCACTGCCAAAAACTGCGAGTCCCTCGCGTGGAGGTAACGACCCCCTCTCTCCCCACTTTCGCGTCCGAGGGCCCGGATTGGCCCGACGACCCACGACGACGCGACCCGCCAACGCCGGCAACCCCGCTCACACGCGGCAACACTGTACCGCGGGCTAACGGTCTTACCCCCCTTTCCGTGTTTTCCCGGAATCGTAGTGGTTCCTGGGACCTCGCTAGCCCCGTGAGTGACGGTTGGAACGAAATACTCAAAAATCCCGAAATAACCTGAGCGGGAAAATCCAACCGTCACAAAACATGAAAGAGTCCAAATGTGTTGTTTACTGATGTTTGGATCAGATCGAACATATTAATAAAGTTTTGTCGATTCCACAACATTTTTTATCGTACCCAGTAAACTGTTGGACGAAAAAAGCGGGTATTTAAAGCGAACTGTTCCGCATGAAAAAAACTGCAATCGCTATTCAAGTGACAAATTTCGATAAATTTTGAGTCCATAAAAAATTTGTGTCTGAAAAAAATGTAAGTTTCGGTTTTCGAAAAAATTCAAACTCCAAAAATTTCTAGGTTTCGGAAAAATTCTACGTCCAACTTTGGAAAAATTCTAAATCCAAAAATAAATATTAATCAACATTCAAATGATAAACTAGGAATCAATGAAATTATTATATTATTTGCTATTTCATATAATGTTAAATAGTAAAATTGATGATATTCATAATAATTTTTGTCATAGTTAAATAATTTTAAATTATATTATAACTAACAAACAAATAAATGAATATGAAACATTGCTCTTAATAACTTATTATTTTATCTTATAATTTATTTATAATGATTTATTCTGTACTCTTATAATCATTTATCAATAAAATAATTCAATATAGCATAATATTGCACAATATAATGTTATACGATATGAAATCAGACATAATATAATGCTATATAAGATGAAAGAGACACCCGGTACATGTATATTTCAAATTTTTCGCTCATCTGGCACAGAATCTGTTCTGTTGCCTCAGGCACTATCCGTCATACTGTTACATATACAGATCAAGACATTCAGAAAAACAAAAACTTTTCGGATTGTTTTTTCAATCAAGCATGATGAAAAAATACAATCACACCTCATAGTTGTAACCAGCCCTTTATAAACAGTCAAATGCAATATATTGCAAGTAAAATTTCTAACCATAGACTAAGTCAAATCAAGGCCGTATAAGAACTTAAAATAACGCTATTCGAGGTTAGCAGGGTCAACTTTTGGAGCCAATTTCATTTATTACCCCAGACCTTACTGACTGTCGCTACAGCCCTGTTAACTTGAGTTCTCAACTAGATTTACATTTCTAGAAATAATTAGTGACACAGTGTTTCCCGATTTTAACTCTGTAACACATACCGCAGGAACAGATGGGTTTTCTAGGTTATCCGTTATAATCGCAATTTCTTGAGGTCCGTTAGAAGGGGTGAATTTGGCAACCCACTGTAGTTCAAAATCGATGCGCTCCCCAACGTTCAGGATCAATGCCTTCAGGTGTCTTGATTTTAAAGTTTCAAGTCGTTGATATGTAATGCTATTTTATGAAAGGGTATATAAAATGTGGAATGAAGTTTTGACGAAAACCAACGTTTTTCTCAGTGGTATTGACACATATGAGAAGGAGGGGTAAGATATATTATATAGCGTGAAGGTCTATGGCTGGGGGGGGGGGCAAAAGGTCACAAAAAAGTGAGTGGTTTGCGGGGGCTAAATTTCAAGACATTCATGCGATGTCTTAAAAAAATTTAGAGACATTCTATGAATATTAAAATAAAATTCTGCACCTAAAAATATTTAACATTATTTTTGCAACATGAATATTATTTCGAATTGAATATTTACTTCAATACACTGTTATACCTTACTATTCTCATGCAACAATTCCTAGAATATTATTGACAGAATTGTATGAAAGTAAAGCATATTACGAAAAAAAAAGATACATTTCACGATTGAAAATTATGTTTTTGCCTCAGTTTTTTAAAACTGTATAAAATATGTATTGAAATATATTCCGCAAATATCTATTGTCCTATAGAAATTTCCGTTATTTAAATATAGAACGAAGCAATTTCAAAAGAGTAAATGGTCTAGACTATTCAGTAGTTACTTAAAAATCAAACATAATTTTTGACACTATAAACCTTCGTATATTATATACTATATTTAAATGTATTCATGAAATGTATGAATGCCATATGATAATGTCTGTAATTTTACAAAAAAAAATATCTGAAAAATTGAGCAAGTTCTCAGAAAAAGACATTATATACTTATGACATATATTCCCAGTAAACCACTAATCTCACTGTGAGCTCACTGTGAGCTTTCGCGTGAGCTGTGAACTTCCTAGTTTTCGAGAGTCACCGGTGACTTATATTGTTAGCGTTTGGTGAGGCTAAGGTGAGCTTCTTGTGAGCTTAACATGAGTTTCCTGTGAGTACATGGTGAACTTGCAGATGAATAATATTAAGTCAACTATGAGCGTACGATATGCTTTTTGTGAGCCTGTTGTGAGCTTACAGATGAATAATATTGAGTCAACTATGAGCCTAGGAAATGCTTTTTGTGAGCTCATCATGTAGTCACCGTGAGGTCCCTGTGAGCATGTTGTGAGCTTACAGTAGAGTAATATTGAGCTCACCTACAGTTTGCGACACATTTCGTGTGAGCTTATAATGTAGTCACCATAAGCTTCCAAGAAACTCTCAATATAAAATATTGTTAGGTTTTATCAGCGTAGGAGAAATAGTCGGTAAACTTTTTAGAATTCAAAATTTTTTTTTGAAGAAAAAAATAAAGTATTAAATTTTTGTTATAGTGTTACGCGGCTTATGAAGCAATTTTCGTAAACCTGTATAAAATTTTTATAAAATACTTTATAATAAAAATAAATACATTATATGTCAAAATGTTATAAAAATTTTATAATAAAAAATACATATAGTTGTTATAATAGTTTCAAAATATATAAAAGTTTTATCAAGGTTTAATATGAAGGTTATCATAAAGATTTTAAAATATGACTTCATAAAAACACAAGTTATTTTTTATGAAGTTTTCATAAAATTACTTTTAAAAACGTAGAATTTTATAGAAAGTTGAACAATTTTATACAAATTTTATAAAATTCGGAATTACTAAGGACGTGAAACAATAAATTTATAACTGCAAGATTATTAAAATTATATTTATTCAACATTTCACAAGCTATACAATTGAATTGAATTGTGATTTCTGTTTCCTTTGGTTAATAAAAGTTTGTGAATTACATGACATGCCATTTAATCAACTAAAATAGAAATAATAAAGGATAAGCAATCAGATAGTAATATAAAATTTTAAATATATCCGAAAAAAATATCTACAATTTATTCTTTCCTGATTCAAAACAAGGATCATTTGCTGTAATAAAGTAATCCGTCATTCAAACAATATAAAATGGAAAATTAACTAAACTTTTTAAAATTCAAAATTTTTTTAAAAATATCTTTACAGTAAACAATAACTTACTAGTGAAACCTGCCTTACCTCACGGTTATCCCTGGTTCTGTTGGAGACGCGAGTAGTATTTCATCCCGTGAAATTTTTTACTTAATGCATATTTTAATCATTAGATTTTAAGTAAAATTCCTTCAATCGGGAACTCAGTGGTCGACATATGACCGGATAAAAACGTTTGTTCAAGATAATAAAAATCGGATAAACAGTGACTGGTTGAAAACAGTGAATTTGTTATGCCTGGATACTACGATTTCTATATGAATGTCTCAAAGGTAAGTACTGCAAACAATCTATTCTTCAATATTATAAGGTAATCAATCATTATATCAACCTAAGTATGATTGATTCAATTTATTTCATATGTTTGCTGAAGGGTTGGATCACAAAAATATTCACGTCATACAGAACGACATAAATTTTATTTTTTCTAAATAAACATGTAATGTTAATAAAAACTTTACAATATGGTCAGCGAACACACCAAACGCATTCGAAGTATAATAATTTTCTTTTTTTTACTAACAATTGTTTAATATTTTGCTACAATAGTATGTATATTTAACATCCGGCCTTCATGCTTAAAAAACGTTCTGATGCTTGTAATACAACACTCAGTCTTAGGTAAATCTTAAGAACTTGAAAAAGATTTTAAACGTTATTACATCCAAGAATTTCACAAAAACAATGTTAGAGCTTTTGTTTAGAATGTTCTTTGTTGTACAATTCATACAATATTACTCTACTCAGAGTTCAACCTCAAATTGTGGAGAAGAGGAATAAGTAAAAATTCATTGTATTCTTTGCAAGACTTAGTGTTTTCCTTTTCGTCCAAAAGAGGCAATTTCATCACTTTTTTTTTCAATGAACTTACGGGAAATATTGTAAATTCTTCAGTCAGATTTTGCACATTGGCAACACAAATACCAAAAAGTTTCGAGTCACAAGGTGTGTTGAAAAAAGATTTTAAGTTTTGAAATATTCGAGTTTTTACCAAGGGAGTCTGATTGATAATAAGTAATTCCTCTACAGCTACAATTGAGTCATCATCCACCATGAAAGTGTTGTTCCAGAAGTTAATTTTAATATCAAAAGTCTCTAAATGGAAGGATTTTATTTTTTGTGATCTTTTCTCATACGTTATTTCAGGGTAAACTTTTGCTTTTTCGCATTTTGCGAGTTTAGTTTCCTCCATTTTTCTGTTGTACAATTGTTGTAAGCAGGTTGAATTTACTTTTACTGAATCTTTTAAATTTTTCATAGAAGTTTCAAAAGGGAACGCGCTATATGTATCTAAAGCTCCCAATCTCTGCACATCAGCTGCCAGATGTAAGAGGTTATGCACATTGTAAGTCAGTCTTTCAAAACCGTAGAATGTTCCAAAGTGTGCAACGAAAAATTCAAGTAATTGATGGGCGTATTCATTGAAAAGATAACAGTTGTCTTCTTCACACAAAATTCTTATTGCAAGTATTAAAGTCAATAAATGTTCGTATCGTTTTCGACTCAGAAAGGGTTTCATAACCAGCATAGCAGTATAAAGTAAAAATTCTCGACATTCAGTAGCTTTCCAGAAGTGAATGTCAAAAAGACTGCGTGGTTCTCTTTGAAATTCCTTAGGAATGCACTTCTTCAATCGAGCAAGATTTTTAGAAATTTTGAGTGCCTCTTGAACATCAATACGAACATTGCTCCTCCCAAATACAAGCAACCGTATTATCAGTTTGACTACACCAAGACAGACACAGTGCATGTAATCAACAGGAAATTGCATCACCATGTCAATTTTCAATCTTTCTAAAATAGATGTTCCATGATGATGTTCCGGCTGTGACCTCATTCTAAACGTTCCATCGTTTCTCAAATTTGCAGGAATAAATGGAAAAGTTAATCGCCTCATGACTTTGCTTCCTTTTTGGTCACATCGAGAGCATGAATAGTAGCCCATATGATATTTAATATATTTTATGAAAGCGAGTGCCGGTGCATCACATATGATTGCATTAATAACGATTACAACACGTTTACCATTGATATCTACACCATTCGCTTCCACTGCAATCATTTCTTCTACAAAGTAACTTAATATTTCGTTCGCATCGTCAGGTTTTTGAAGACCCCAATATACCCCAATTAGCACAGGATTCATTTTTTCATCGGGAGTAGCCCACTGTATGGGCCAAAATTGTTGTTTAGAACTGTTTGAGATAGGAAGACCGTCAGTACTAACAACAAGGTATCAGGAACAACAGAGCAATTTTTCAGGTATGCAGTTATACCAGATACTAGTCCAAAATGAATATATTTGCTTTTTTCACCGAGTTCAACTATTCGTGACTGTGTGTTTCGGGGGGTGCTCATCAAAGACCTTGAATCTTTCGGTAGCTGTGATTCGTGTCCATTATTTCGGAGTACGATAAGAAGTGCCGTAAGAGCCCGCATGCTTACATTAAACACGATTTTCCATGATGCTAATTCTTTTCTAAATTTACTTGCTATACTGCCTGATGACGGTTGCTGCTGCGCTTTGAGGCCAGAAATCGTTTCAGAGTCTGATACAGCTGTATAATAGTTTTCTTGATTTGCGCTAGTGTCAGTATCAGTGGAAGTAGCACTCGATGCAGCGGAGATGGGATAATCAGAGTCTACTCCAGGGGAATCACTATCATTATAAAAATAGTGAGGATTTCTTACATGTCGATTTCCATTAGATTGCAGCTCATCGTTTTATTCACTGTTAGCGTCGCTGGCTCCGTGTTGGTTATTGGGGTTTTTCCGGGCCGTTCGTGACTGCCGTTCACTCTCTATTTTGACGAGGAATCGTTTGCGTCTCTCGGAGAGTTGGTGAAATTTCTTTTTTGGCATTGTAGATGAAGCGGGAATGAAATTGTTGTCTAAAACGATTTCGTTCCACTCGACAGGTGTGGAACAGTAATAACCACTGCAATCAAACATTTAAAAACTCTTAGTTACAATTACATTAACTGCGCATTCGTGAATGTCAACTTTTTCATGCACGTTCATTAATTTTTTACTAACTTTTGACCCCTACCCCCCTCCCAAGTAAGAAATCTACATTTTTGAAAAAAATTGTTTATAACAAATTGTTATAAACAATTTGCAACAAATAAAAACATGGCTTACATAAACCAAGCGTTGAAAATAACAAATTCTACATTTTTGGAAAAATTGTTAATAACAAATTGTTATAAACAATTTGCATTTAACTTGTAAGGTAAATAATGCTAATTCTATTTAAATCTCATCTTTGTTATTCAAAACAAAACATAAAGGCAAAAAATAAAAAAAGAAAACTTGAGAAAAAAAATGCGACTCCGCACACTTGAGAGGAAAAAACAATTCAAAAAGTTGTTCATTTTTTGCTCTCAACGATATTTGTTGATTTTATGCGCTCTCAGAACCTTAGCTGCTTGTTTTCTCACGAGTCCCAGGAGCCGTTCTTTTGATCTGACGTGCTCATTTTAGAGAGCTCTAATATAAAAAATAATAAATACTGAAAACCGATATTTTTTTCTTTCAAAATTTTTTGAGAATTGACAATGCGTTTCAAAATTTTCAAATTATTAAGCATGATTCTACTCATTGCCTCATATTATTTACCGAAAGTATCATCAATAAAAATTTCAGTTTCAATTAATTTTTTAAGATAAATGAAAATTTCACAAATAAAGGTTTCTTTACTTTTCATAGACAATGTAGTTGCAATCATTATTCAAAAATTTCACATACAGAAACCAGATTTATATTCCATAGCACAGTGAGAACACTGCGATTTTGAACATATTTATTTTATAAAAAGTTTAATAGCAACGTAATATTTTCCATTGAATTAATTCTATAAAATTCATTTCTAAATAAATCCATGAAATTTTAATTATTTCAGTATAATAATATTAACTTTATTCATTAGCATATTTTCAGAAATAAAATTACTTTTCCTTTTTTTAAATGATTTTGCACTTTTTTGGTGCAAAATAAAAAATAAAAATGAATAGTACGTTTTTTTTGCAATAGAATTATTTTTCTATAATTACAAATCATAAAGTGGATGGGCAGTTTTCATAGAGATAAAATAAATACCTTATTTTACATTGTTAATTGTTGGATTAATGTTAAGACTTTGAAGGGTATGAAAATATTGTGCAAGAAATCAGTACATCTGTTTGACACTTATTCCATCGACAAATTTTATACAGATTTATGCATATGGCTTAAAATTAATTAACGCACAATTTAACATTTGAACTATCGCCAAACTTTTCCACGTGAAGTTAAATTTGATAATAATGAATTGTCTTTCTATAGGAAAAGATAATATGTCTTGACTACTAGGAATTCATGATCTTGATGAAATGAATCGACCTATTACCTCAAACATTGGCATTGAATCAAAATTTTAACTTGTATAAAACAATTTCAAACACTGATTAGAAATCAACTATTGGGGTGAAAGTTAATTAAAAAATCATCTTAACAATTTTGACTGCATTCTTCATCGAGAAATCTCGAAGTTTCAATTTTTTGAGAAATCAATTCATCCCCAATTTATTTGAAAAGCTGATGCAAAATTGAAAATGTCTGAATATCAATAGCCAATACAAATTAATCTCGAAAACTTTGATGCTGAATTTAAAATAAGGACAGCTGAAGGTTACAACTTTAACAGGAGTATAAAAACAAAAATTTCATATAAAATTACATATCATTTCATATCAAATTTTGCAATAAATGGACTAATAATTACATGAACACCACGCACTTTTCGTCTACTTCAATCAAGTACTGCCCAACCTTTTTTTCGACATGGAAAATTTCTTAGTCACATTTACTATCTAGCCGAACCATTTGCATGACGTAGTATATTCGTAGAATTGGGATCAGTATTCAAAGTGTGTCCTTTCCGTAATTAAATCTTGAAAAAAACGTTTTTTTCCAAAGGGTATGATTTTAATCAAATTCAAATTCCCTCTGCGAAAATAGAGTACGCAATAGTCGGTTATTCACTGGTACTTGCTTTGTTCGTTTTTTTCGCACGTGTCTCGAAACTTTCTTTGTTACATCGTTCGCGCCTGAACGCGCTACTCAATTTTTTTTAACCTCCGAGTAGGTCTTTCCCTTGTAGAAAGGAGTTTTTTTCAAAACGACAATAATTTGATAATAATAAATTTTCTATTTACATGAATATTTTATTGGAGTCTTGACAAATAAAAATTCCCAATCTCAAAATGTATCGACCTATATAATCTAAATCTTTGGCATTGAATCAAAATTTTAATTTGTATTAAACTATTCCGAACACTTATTAAAAATCATAACTTTTGGCGATAAAGTTTATTCAAAAATCATCTTAACATTTTTTACTGCATTCTTAATCGAGAAATCTCAAAGTTTCAATTGTTTTAGAAATAAATTCATCCAAAAATAACTTGAAAAGCTGATTCGAAATTGAAAATATCTGAATATCAATAGCCAATAAAAATTGATCTCAAACACTTTGGTGCTGAATTTAAAATTAGAACAGCTCAAGGTCACAACTTTCACAGGAGTAAAAACCACAATTTTATATTTAATGACTATAGAATTCATCGGGTTTTGCAATAAATGGACTAATAATTACATGAACACCACGCACTTTTCGTCGACTTCAATCAAGTATTGCCCAGCCTATTTTTCGACAAGAAAAATTTGTTAGACACTGTTAGTTACCTTTTGCACGACGTAGTATATTCGTAAAACCGGGATCAGTATTCAAAGTGTGTCGTTTCCGTAATCAAATTTTGAAAAAACGGTTTTTTCCACAGGGTATGATGTTAATAAAATTCAGATTCACTGTGCGAAAATGAGGTACGCAATAATCATTTATTCACGGGTATTATTAGTCCATTTATTGCAAAATTTGATATGAAATTTTATATGAAAATTTTATATGAAATTTTTGTTTTTATACTCCTGTTAAAGTTGTAACCTTCAGCTGTCCTAATTTTAAATTCAGCATCAAAGTTTTCGAGATTTATTTGTATTGGCTATTGATATTCAGACATTTTCAATTTTGCATCAGCTTTTCAAATGAATTGGGGATGAATTGATTTCTCAAAAAATTGAAACGCCGAGATTTCTCGATGACGAATGCAGTCAAAATTGTTAAGATGATTTTTTAATTAACTTTCACCGCAATAGTTATGATTTTAAATAAGTGTTCGGAATTGTTTATTATACAAATAAACATTTTCATTCGATAACAAAGATTTACGTAATAAAGGTTGATACATTTTAAGATCGGGAATTTCGATTAGTCAAAACTCCAATGAAATATTCATATGAAAGAAAAAATTATTAATATCGAATTTTACTTCATGCCGAAGAGTTTGACGAAAGATGAAATAGTAAATTTAGTGCTCATTTATTTAAAGCAATATGCATACATTTTTACACAAATTTGTAATCAAATGACCATGAAAAAATTGTAATGACTTTTTGGAAAAACTCCTTTCTACGGGGGAAAGACCTACTCGGGTTAGAGTGGTGGGAGAGAGGAGTAATTGCCCCTCTGAGGTTCAAAAGAAATTGAGTAGCGCGTTCAAGCGCGATCGATCTAACAAAGAAAGTTTCGAGACACGCGCGAAAGAAACGAACAAAGCAAGTACCCGTGAATAACCGATTATTGCGTACCTCATTTTCGCAGAGTAAATTTGAATTTTATTAAAATCATACCCTTCGGGAAAAACGTTTTTCTGAAATCTTCACGAAAATAAATTATTATTCTTTTATTTTTCTCTACGAAAGCATTCCTTTTCCGCTCGTTTTCGACTAATGACATTACTCGAAAATAATCGCAAAATGAACACTTTCGCAAAGAAAAACAAAAGAATAATGATTTTTTCTAAAATCTTCCCGAAAGCGAGTCATTACTCATTCACTTATCGCTGCGAACGTGTCTCTTTTCAACTCGATTTCAAATGATACAGCGGGAAAACAAGAATGCAGGAATATTTCTTTTTCGACTGCATTCTTGTTTTCTCGCTGCATAATTCGAAAACGAGCTGAAAAGAAACACGTTTGCAGGGAGAAACGAAAATATAATGACTCGCTTTTGGGAAGATTTTAGAAAAAATAAAGTCCTTAAAGGTTTGGGAAAGTAAACCTCTTCCAGGAAATTTCTAGGATAACATTCATCACAATACGTGTGTAAAGATCGGTCCGAGACGAAAAAAAAGCCGGGTCAGGCACGCGTAGCGTGCCTGAACCGGCTTTTTTTTCGTCTCGGACCGATCTTTACACACGTATTGTGATGAATGTCCTCCTAGAAATTCCCCGGAAAAGGTTTACTTTCCCAAACCTTTAAGGAATCTACTATACTTTCGCAAAGATTTCAGAAAAAGCACTGTTCCTGTCAGTTTCAAAAAGTGAATCGTTTCCAGTTAATTTCCTGGATCCAAACATCAATCTAATTACGCACGTAAAAGTCAGTCCGAGACAAAAAAGACCGGGCTAGGCACGCGAAGCGTGCCTAGCCCGGTCTTTTTTGTCTCGGACTGACTTTTACGTGCGTAACCTGATTGACGTTTGGACCTAGGAAATCAACCGGAAAAGATTCACTTTCCGAAACTAACACGAAATGTACTATTTTGTCCCTGGTACATCAAAAATGAGCCTTTTCGGACGTATTTTGCGGGCGTAAAGTTGCATTTTTCGTCTGTGTTTTAAAAGCACAAACGATTTTCTTCACTTTACGCCCGCTTTTTTTGTTTCACTGTTACGCTTGTTTTTTTTGTTTTACATTTACGGACAGTAAAATTTTTTTTACTGTCCGTAAATGGGATTCTTCACTGCCGCCATACAGTTCCTCGAAGTACATTTTTATTGCGTGTTTTGAAAAAATTATTTTAACAAATATTGAAAATTATAAAAATCAGGTTATGTAATTTCATAAGTTGGAAATTATATACGGTCATCAACGCGCACAAATGTTAATTAATTATTTGAATGATTCCATCATTTCCAGTATTTTTAATTATGTGCTACTCTACATAATTCTTTAACCCCACTCTCCCTCTGTTGAAAACTGCTAATTGCAAAATAACATTTAGCAATAGCATAATGTTATACATAGTATTTTCAATCTTGTAGTCCAATTAGCATTTTCAAGAAGTCTTTAGACAAAGTACACTCTTATTTGAAAATGATGAATGTTAAAATTCATCATTCAATTTCATCATTTTTCAATGAAAAATCATCATCATTCATTTCATGTATTTACGAAGCAGGAACTTGCAATGTGCAAGTGGAGTAATTCTTCGTTTGTGCATTTCTTATTAAAATTTTTTCGAAAACTTCATAGAATTTTCAAGAACTTGTTTTTGCACCAGAGAATTTTTTGGTTGTGAAAGAAAAGAATATTTTATGCAAAATTGGAAATTTTTTTAATTTCTGCAGAGGAAAATATTGTTAGCATTTTTTTAAACGTCTTCGAGAATTTTTCTGAATTGAAAGACAGTAACATATACAAGCTAGCTGTCAAAGACAAATTAATTTTAAAAACAAGCAGTAATAATGTGTAAATATTGGAATATCGCTTTCTTTGTGTTTAGAAAAACAATCTTTCAATGTAAGAAAAAAAAATATATATTTTTTCATAAATAGAAACATTTTGGTGTCTAATGAGCAAAAGGAACAATGTCAAAAAAATCAATTAGGGTTTCCTAACTAGGTATACCCTTGATAATTTGGCAAGGTTTTTTTTATTCAAAACATTTTCAGTTGTTAACATGCCCGAGCAGTTAGGACTCGCAACCGGCACAACATACGTTGTTGCGCTGTTTGTTGAGGAGGATATGATTTCCGAAATCCCAAGGAATTGGCTTCAACGTGAAGAGAGTCAATGGAAATCATGGTGGCCGGTGCAGTGAACGAAAGACATGAAATCCCTTATCATGAACGCATCGAGCCCAAATTTCGAAAAGTGGAGCAAACATGATGTCACGATTCTCGCTGAATGTGGTATGGTTAAGTGTAATATAAAAAAACGAACTAACATTATGCGTTTTCTGTAAATCTAAGTCACTGTGAAAAGTCCGTAAAGTTAAATCTAACTGATTGAAATACGGCAAAAAGGCATTCACACTTTCTAAGTTAAAACAAATCAAAAACCTTTACTCTAAAAAAAATAGTAATTTTCCCATTCTTAATAGAAAAGTTTACCATGCAGAGACGTAATATTATTATTATTAAATTTTCCTTATGTAACGATCGGATTATTTTTCTATTAAGTAGCAAGTTAGGTAATGCGATAAACAAAATTTCCGATGTACTTATCAAGAAAATTTACTAACAGTAATGGGAAAAATATAGCTTCCTTTGAAAAAATTACCATAAACTCAATTTCCCATGATCGTTTACTAATTTTATGATTGCAATTTGTTAAAGTACCATGGCTCATAGTAAATTTCCGATTATGTATGGAAAAACAGAATTTATGGGGAATTTCCCATTAATATGTATGGTAAAATTGCTAATTTTTTTTACAGTGTTATTCTCATCTGTAAAACTTAGTTATTGTTTTACGTCAGTTTTTTCTAATTTTTTCAAAAGATGAATACCAATTTTTTCGTTTAAGTTCAGATATTAACTGTCTCTTCAAACGCGATCTTCAAAAACGAGAAAAGAACAAACGTTTTCGTTTTGTAGAAATTTTTTTGGTAAATTAAAATGGTGGAAGAAATTTAAATATTTGTTAATAAACTGAAAAAAGCTATTAAAACGATCTGTATGTATACTCTCAGTTGACTCTGAGAGAAATATTTTTTATCAATTCTTGTAATCTCAACTGAAATTACTGATTATTGTATAGTTTCATAATAAGTTGTTGGAGCTAGTGATGAAAAACTCTCAACTCACCACCTGTTTTTGAAAAGTTCCAGTACACCTAGTGAATAATGAATTCTAATTATTTAAAAATCAATTAATGTTTTCTGATTTTCCGACCCTCTACTACCCTTCACACCCACCCTTTAACTTCAAACGTGAGTTCAACTTCTTTCACCAGCCCTGTTTAAGTTTCACAATGAGAAAGTATAACTCAATAAATTATCGTCTATATATAATAAAATTTTCGATTGCAGAGTTTTTGAACGTTGAATGTAATTTTTTAAAAAATACAATGCCCTAAATATGGTATGACTATAAAATATAAAACGGTGCTTCATTAAAAAATTTTGAACAATGTTAGCTTCAAGAATTTCAATAATACCATATAAACTGAGTAAACTGCAGAACGAATTTTTTTTAATGATTGTTTACAAGCTTAGAAACTCACATAATATTATTAATTATACTACTTACATAATATTCGAAATTTTCAATATGAAGAAGAAAATATTGTGCATTAAAAAATCGGACATACCAAAATTGCATATCCACGAATAAAGTTCACAGTCTAAAAATATATTTACGTTGAATAAATTTTATATTCTGGATCGTTTTCACGGTGTTCATTTTGACGATACCAAGAGTGACAGCTGAAAGCGAAGCTGAGAACTGTAGTTACCCATCCGGCACGAAATCTTTCAGAAAGCTTTCGAAGTCTTTCGGAAAGTTTCAGAAGGCTATAGAAAGCTTTCCGAAAGCTTTCGTGCCGAGTGGATAGATATTGTCAAAATTTGCAATATGTTTTACTTCTTCAAGAATTATTCCAGCAATTAATGTCAAAAGTTTCTATGCTTGAAGAATTTTAACAAATTAATAACTATAACGAGAAACGCCATTAAAGAAAGTGCATTCCAAAAATTTGACAGGAATTAAAGTGTTGCCCTTGCTGACCCACAATCTGACAGTTTATTTATTTTTACAATAATTTTATTCTAGCAGAATCACATTTACAATTAAATTTCAGCTACGTATGAAAAAGCTCGCAAGAAAGCCATCCAAACGGATGGCGAATCGACGACAGATGTCGAAAAATGTGGGAAAGGGAAGAGAAAAAGGAAACTAAAAAAACATTTCGACGAATCTTCGAATAACGAAAAAACTGGTATCGATGAATCCAACTCTGATGAGGCAGAGAGCAAAATTAGTAAAACTTATTTAATGTTTCTCAGTTTCTCACAGCTACTAAGATGTAGCAGCGGACCCCCCCCCCCCCCCCCACACACACACAAACACGCGCGCGCGTGTTTAGCCCTGCTGAAATCTGAATTCTAAACTAGATTATAAGTAGATTATTATTATTAGCAGATATTATTAGTAGATTAGATCATTAGATTAGTAGATTCTAAACTAGATCATTTTTAATTAATTTACATCACGTTTTTGTCTCGTGTTTTCGTGATGAAAAATGATATACCTTGAATAATATTTATGTGATGCAATATGATGAAAATTGATTGACATTGATTAAAACTGATGAAGAATTTGGACTACATCAGCTTTCATCAATTAACATTTATATCTTAATTTCTCATATTTTTGTGATGACACATGAAAAAAATTGACAAATGCTGGAAAAAACTTATAAAGACTTCGAACTTTATCAGTTGTCATCAATTTACATCATGTTACTTTCCGTAGGAAAGGTTTTGTTTTAAGTTTGGTCCAGAATTGGATCAAGATTTGATCCAACTTGATCCAACACACAAATCTTGTCTTAGAAAAGTTTATACTTTAATAATGACTTTCTGGCAGCATTTTTTTTATCATTATTAAGCATATAGGCCACAAAAAACATTTTTCGTTACTCTTTAATCAGTAATTATTTTCAATTATTTAGTAACAGATATAAAGTTGTGTTTGTATGAAAAAATCATCAAATATTTTTTGAAATCCTGTAATTATACAAATTAAAGCGTGCAGTGATATTCTTTTCCACAAAAAATATGTATTTTATATGTAATCATGTGAAAAGAGGTCTCTGTATGATGAAAATGTAAGTGGATCAAAATTGGACCAGAATTAGATCAAAATTTTATCCAAAACCTTCGCTAGGGTTTTCATATTTTTGTGATGAAAATTAATGAATACGGAAAGAAACTGATCGATTTATATTTTGAACTTCGTCAGTGTTCATCAATTAACATAATCTTACTGTCACATATTTTTTCAATGAAAAGTGATGAAAACCGGTTAATTTGGAAAGAAACTGATGAAAATTTTGATGAATATACATATGTGAATAATAGATATGAAAAAATATATTATTGAATTATCATTGTATATAACATGATCAAGATTATTGGGAGGTTTGTTATACATGATGGAGATATTTAAAGAAAAAATGATAAAAAATGATGAAAACTGATATAGAAAAACTTAATCTTTTAAGTACTAACTCTAATGTTATGAAAAATGATGTAGAATAACTTTAGCATTTTTTTCAACCTTACGAAAAATGATGAAAACTGATAACGAAAAATTTAGTTTTTTTTCCATTTAACTGAACCTGATGGAAAATGATCAAAACTGATAGACATTTTGAGCAATCTTATGTGAAATGATGGAAACTGATCAAAATCTCATCAGTTTTTTTTTAGCATGGAGGGTAACGGGCATAAGTTTAGAATCTAAGAGTCAAGTAGATCCTAAATTGACACTAACAATATTGATGTAATACCCTTCTTTATTCGCTTAAATTTCTAATAGCCTCTTGGTACCCACACGGCACGTAATATTTCAAAATGTTTTGGGAATCTTTCAGAAATATTTCAAACGTTTCTGAAATATGTCTGAAATATTACGTCCCGAGTGGGAGATCATGTGATGAGTTACATGATCAAAGTGGTTGAAAACAGATTAATATTAAACCAAACTTAAATGAACGTGTACCTTAGAGTTAAAGGGAACAAAATTCGTTGAGTACTGCATTTTTGTTTAGATGAAAGAAACATCCCAGTAAAGAAATATTCACATTTTCCCACAAAAAATCAAGAAGCTACGAAAAGGGCGAAAATTCGAAGCGATGAAATTCTTTCGATGCCAAAAATGCCTATCTACAAGAAAAACGAAAAAAGTCATGAAGGAAGGACATTAAAAGAGCATAATAACGATCCTGACAAATGTGTTGATCCTTTCCAGTTTCCTGGAGATCAACCAGGATCTCAGACTCAGATCAAAACAATTTTGGTGCCATCCAAAATGAAAGTAATGCCCTATTTATGATATTATCTGATTATTCGTTTATTATTCATTTATTTATATATATTATTTATACCTATTTGTATTTATTTGTTCGTTATTGCAATTGTTATATATTATAATTTTTTATTGTTAACTAATTATAATATGTTTATTTTTATAACATGATATTATTTTTTTATATATTATTATCTTATTTATTAGTCAATAAATTATAATTATTTGTTATGATTAATTGTATTACAAATCGATTTATTATTTATTTATATTGTAAATTTATATTTGATTACTAATTAATTGATATTATATATCGAGTATTTATTTATTTATATATTAATATCATAAATGTGTATTATATTTATAAAATTTATTTTATCATTTGATTTATTTTTTATATTTTTTTACTATTTCTTTATATTATAAATTGAATATAATGTAAATTGTTAGGAGCTATATTCAAATGTTGTAAGAGTATGTACTATTTCATGTGTAACAAGTTCTTAGTATAAAAAGGAAAAAATAAACTATTTTATATGGTACCCGCACTCCGTTAATTCAAATAATTTTTTTTATGATAAAGGGAGACACGTTGACAGAACGCCATCTCTTAATAAACAATCTCTCACGGAAATGAATGAGGACAGAGAAAACATTCCTGATGCGAACGTTGCAGAATGTAAGAGTATTCATAATTGTTCTTTTACAAATTTGATTACACGCTACTGAGATCCTTAGGTCGAAATCCTACATTGAACACGAAATTTATTTTTTCAATACAACCTGGCAATGTCCACTTTATGGACGCGATTTGCGGGATCCCCAGACGGAACTGAGGCGACCAAAATGGGACCGAAACACAACCGCGGCGGTCGTAATACGGTCGCATTTCGGTCGCATTGTTAAAATGAAGGTAAATAAGTAGTTTTGAGAAGACTTTACCCATGAATTTTCATGTATTGATAGTACTCCGTGTAAATAGTAAAAAAAATAATCATATTTGTACGATATTCGGCCATAAAATATTCTACTGTACGCATCAACATTTTTTCCGTTATTTCGTTATAAATGTCTAATAATTCAGCACAATTGCAGTTATGTACGTGTTAATTAGCAAGTCTAGAACGAGTTCTGCGTGAAACTCCAAGGTTTATTGCTGATTTTAGTTTAAAAATGTCATGCGACCGAAATGCGACCGCGGCGGTTGCCTTAGTTCCGTCTAGGCTTTTTAGATTACCCATGATGAAACTTCTCAGCGGAAGTAATCTAAGGAATTGCTATCACAAAATAATCTCCAATCCCTTAGATTTCTGCCGCTGAGGAATTCTATCTAAGATACCCCCCAGATAGGACAATGTTCCTGCAACTCGCGTCGATGAATTGGCCATTTCCATGTTGTACATGGAAAAAAAATTGTATTTAACATGGGAGGACTTTAAATTTTCCTATTTATTGCGATAATAATAATATCACTTATAAAAATATATATTCTTAATTTAAAAATTGTATTTAACGTTTCTCCTCGATTTTTATACCCTCGCTCCGCTCGGGCCCTAGCCACACTCGTCGAATTCATCCTTCTTTGTTGAATAAATATTTTTTGTACTGTAGGTTCTTCAGAACGTCGTTCGATTTTGAGATTGAGAATGGAATTAAAGCAATGGAGAAAAGAATGACTGAATTCGAAAAGAAAGACAGGATTTCGGAAATAAGCTTGGTTAAAGAGCATGTGCCGCTAACAAACGAAATTGCTTTTGAAGGGTTCCAAAGAGAACTCGAATCATCTTAACGAATGAGAAAGCAATTCGTATGTGTTTTTCAAGTATGCGAAATGCTTGGAATTTCAGTCACTGCGTATAAAAAAAACTTTTTTTTTTTCAGAAAAATTACATGGAGAAAATTGGTGGTGGCAGTGCAAAGGACCACATTGAGCGAATATTAGATAAAATTTTTGATATTGCATTTGCAAAAGACTGTAATTGGACGGGGGAAAAACAAAAAACGAAGGTCAAGAACAGCAAACTAATTGAATTTATCAGAGGTGAGATTAAAAATATGAAGTAATTGTTTATCAAACGCCATAAATATAAACTAAATGCGCAGCTAAGGCTTGAAAATAATACTGAATAAAAATGTTACTAAACAATGGCATAAAAAAAATACAAATTTCAGTAAGCTTTTGAATTGATTTTTTTTTTAATGATTTGATACATCCGAATGTTTGGAAAAAAACGACAAAATATTGGATGGACAAATCTTGAATTCGAACTCCATTACTGAATATTTTTCATTGCGGCACTTCAATCTTTTATCGAAAGTATTCAAAGTCATGGAGTTTCAACTGAAAATTTGTCCATCCAATATTTTCTCGTTTACTGTGAAGGGCTCTTTTAATTTATTCGAATATTGTTCCTCGTTTGTTACAGACTACTTGACCGAAGAAGTATGGAAGCATTTAACACTAAATGACTTCGACAAATTTGCGCAGCGCTGGTTCCACACTGCACCCCAACGATATAAGAGGTATCTTGAGAAGTTGGGAGCATAAACTTCTTGATCTCTGTTTAGAAACATTTTCTTTTATATTACTCCCTAAATTGCTTCCACGGACTTTTACGGGATAAAAATTTAAGGCACTAAATAGGCATAAGTCGAAGATCGGTAAGAACACGGGTAAAGATTATTCGGATTTGGAAAAGCAGCTGAATGTGAGAGCTTTACTGTTGATTTAAGATTTGAATATTCAACTATGTTGTATGTAATTTGTATATGTGTGTTATGTTGTATGTGGAAGTCAATTACCAATTCTGACTCAATATCATGGAATATAAAGGTTCTTATGAATTAGCAGAAAAGTTGGGCAGTTTGTTTTAAGTATCTAACAACGAACTCAACTTTTTGTATGTGCGTATGATAAAAGTTTTGACATGTACATAGAGCTTGTTTCAACAATTGAACTACGAATATAAATCTACGAAAAATTCCGTGCTTTATAGATCGAACATAATGTGCAAATAAGTCGAACAATTAGATGTAATTGTAACATTTTATATTGTTTGAATGACGGATTACTTTATTACAGCAAATGATCCTTGTTTTGAATCAGGAAAGAATAAATTGTAGATATTTTTTTCGGATATATTTAAAATTTTATATTACTATCTGATTGCTTATCCTTTATTATTTCTATTTTAGTTGATTAAATGGCATGTCATGTAATTCACAAACTTTTATTAACCAAAGGAAACAGAAATCACAATTCAATTCAATTGTATAGCTTGTGAAATGTTGAATAAATATAATTTTAATAATCTTGCAGTTATAAATTTATTGTTTCACGTCCTTAGTAATTCCGAATTTTATAAAATTTGTATAAAATTGTTCAACTTTCTATAAAATTCTACGTTTTTAAAAGTAATTTTATGAAAACTTCATAAAAAATAACTTGTGTTTTTATGAAGTCATATTTTAAAATCTTTATGATAACCTTCATATTAAACCTTGATAAAACTTTTATATATTTTGAAACTATTATAACAACTATATGTATTTTTTATTATAAAATTTTTATAACATTTTGACATATAATGTATTTATTTTTATTATAAAGTATTTTATAAAAATTTTATACAGGTTTACGAAAATTGCTTCATAAGCCGCGTAACACTATAACAAAAATTTAATACTTTATTTTTTTCTTCAAAAAAAAATTTTGAATTCTAAAAAGTTTACCGACTATTTCTCCTACGCTGATAAAACCTAACAATATTTTATATTGAGAGTTTCTTGGAAGCTTATGGTGACTACATTATAAGCTCACACGAAATGTGTCGCAAACTGTAGGTGAGCTCAATATTACTCTACTGTAAGCTCACAACATGCTCACAGGGACCTCACGGTGACTACATGATGAGCTCACAAAAAGCATTTCCTAGGCTCATAGTTGACTCAATATTATTCATCTGTAAGCTCACAACAGGCTCACAAAAAGCATATCGTACGCTCATAGTTGACTTAATATTATTCATCTGCAAGTTCACCATGTACTCACAGGAAACTCATGTTAAGCTCACAAGAAGCTCACCTTAGCCTCACCAAACGCTAACAATATAAGTCACCGGTGACTCTCGAAAACTAGGAAGTTCACAGCTCACGCGAAAGCTCACAGTGAGCTCACAGTGAGATTAGTGGTTTACTGGGAATATATGTCATAAGTATATAATGTCTTTTTCTGAGAACTTGCTCAATTTTTCAGATATTTTTTTTTGTAAAATTACAGACATTATCATATGGCATTCATACATTTCATGAATACATTTAAATATAGTATATAATATACGAAGGTTTATAGTGTCAAAAATTATGTTTGATTTTTAAGTAACTACTGAATAGTCTAGACCATTTACTCTTTTGAAATTGCTTCGTTCTATATTTAAATAACGGAAATTTCTATAGGACAATAGATATTTGCGGAATATATTTCAATACATATTTTATACAGTTTTAAAAAACTGAGGCAAAAACATAATTTTCAATCGTGAAATGTATCTTTTTTTTTCGTAATATGCTTTACTTTCATACAATTCTGTCAATAATATTCTAGGAATTGTTGCATGAGAATAGTAAGGTATAACAGTGTATTGAAGTAAATATTCAATTCGAAATAATATTCATGTTGCAAAAATAATGTTAAATATTTTTAGGTGCAGAATTTTATTTTAATATTCATAGAATGTCTCTAAATTTTTTTAAGACATCGCATGAATGTCTTGAAATTTAGCCCCCGCAAACCACTCACTTTTTTGTGACCTTTTGCCCCCCCCCCCAGCCATAGACCTTCACGCTATATAATATATCTTACCCCTCCTTCTCATATGTGTCAATACCACTGAGAAAAACGTTGGTTTTCGTCAAAACTTCATTCCACATTTTATATACCCTTTCATAAAATAGCATTACATATCAACGACTTGAAACTTTAAAATCAAGACACCTGAAGGCATTGATCCTGAACGTTGGGGAGCGCATCGATTTTGAACTACAGTGGGTTGCCAAATTCACCCCTTCTAACGGACCTCAAGAAATTGCGATTATAACGGATAACCTAGAAAACCCATCTGTTCCTGCGGTATGTGTTACAGAGTTAAAATCGGGAAACACTGTGTCACTAATTATTTCTAGAAATGTAAATCTAGTTGAGAACTCAAGTTAACAGGGCTGTAGCGACAGTCAGTAAGGTCTGGGGTAATAAATGAAATTGGCTCCAAAAGTTGACCCTGCTAACCTCGAATAGCGTTATTTTAAGTTCTTATACGGCCTTGATTTGACTTAGTCTATGGTTAGAAATTTTACTTGCAATATATTGCATTTGACTGTTTATAAAGGGCTGGTTACAACTATGAGGTGTGATTGTATTTTTTCATCATGCTTGATTGAAAAAACAATCCGAAAAGTTTTTGTTTTTCTGAATGTCTTGATCTGTATATGTAACAGTATGACGGATAGTGCCTGAGGCAACAGAACAGATTCTGTGCCAGATGAGCGAAAAATTTGAAATATACATGTACCGGGTGTCTCTTTCATCTTATATAGCATTATATTATGTCTGATTTCATATCGTATAACATTATATTGTGCAATATTATGCTATATTGAATTATTTTATTGATAAATGATTATAAGAGTACAGAATAAATCATTATAAATAAATTATAAGATAAAATAATAAGTTATTAAGAGCAATGTTTCATATTCATTTATTTGTTTGTTAGTTATAATATAATTTAAAATTATTTAACTATGACAAAAATTATTATGAATATCATCAATTTTACTATTTAACATTATATGAAATAGCAAATAATATAATAATTTCATTGATTCCTAGTTTATCATTTGAATGTTGATTAATATTTATTTTTGGATTTAGAATTTTTCCAAAGTTGGACGTAGAATTTTTCCGAAACCTAGAAATTTTTGGAGTTTGAATTTTTTCGAAAACCGAAACTTACATTTTTTTCAGACACAAATTTTTTATGGACTCAAAATTTATCGAAATTTGTCACTTGAATAGCGATTGCAGTTTTTTTCATGCGGAACAGTTCGCTTTAAATACCCGCTTTTTTCGTCCAACAGTTTACTGGGTACGATAAAAAATGTTGTGGAATCGACAAAACTTTATTAATATGTTCGATCTGATCCAAACATCAGTAAACAACACATTTGGACTCTTTCATGTTTTGTGACGGTTGGATTTTCCCGCTCAGGTTATTTCGGGATTTTTGAGTATTTCGTTCCAACCGTCACTCACGGGGCTAGCGAGGTCCCAGGAACCACTACGATTCCGGGAAAACACGGAAAGGGGGGTAAGACCGTTAGCCCGCGGTACAGTGTTGCCGCGTGTGAGCGGGGTTGCCGGCGTTGGCGGGTCGCGTCGTCGTGGGTCGTCGGGCCAATCCGGGCCCTCGGACGCGAAAGTGGGGAGAGAGGGGGTCGTTACCTCCACGCGAGGGACTCGCAGTTTTTGGCAGTGCTGGGTATCGCGCGAGACTCCCTGCTGTTCCGCTCTTTTTTAAGCGCTGCCATTTGCTGAGAGCTGCCGTTTTCCCAACGTGTTAGAGAGAGAGAGAGAGAGAGGAGATATACTTTCTCTCTCTCTAACACGTTGGGGAAACGACAGCTCTCAGCCAATGGCAGCGCTTAAAAAAGAGGGGAACAGCAGGGAGTCTCGCGCGATACCCAGCACTGGTTTTTGGGTGATTGTCGTTCGTGACGAACAGGTTTTTACGTGGAGAGTTTTTTTTGGGGTTGCAAACGAGCGAGAGGACGAAGGAGTTCTCTCCCCTTTTTGGAAATTGAGAAGGTGAGGATGCCCGGGAAATCGAGGATCTGGGGAACCAGGATGGCGGGCTAGGCACCACGACGTCACGGGGGATGGAGTCGGCGGCTCCGAGGATGCCATCGTCGGCGGGGGGTGATGGCCCCCATGAGTGAGTAAAGGGGGGAAAGTGCGCGGGCCGTCACGGGGGGGTTTTTCCCAGTAGATAACGTTTTGTCGGGGAATTCATTACTATTTCTAGTTGGGGTTTGTATTGTGTGGGTGGGAAGTTAAGTTGAATTTAAGTTGTCTTTTGGGTATCCGGGATGATTTTGCGCGGGATTGAGAGCGTTATGTATGTGTGTGCGGGGCTTGGGCTGCGTTACCCCCCCCCCCCCCAAAGATATTTTTGTACACATTCTGTATTTATTCTTTCATTATTATTGGTTGTTCTTGAATAAACGCGTCAAGTGTTATATGTAAATCGGTGTTTGTGTTTCATTCATCGCCTTCCTCCAGGAAACCCTCTATTGCCCCTTAACCCGCCCCTCTCCGGCGATTGACACGGCTCGTCGGGGTATTTCGTCCTCCTCTCCGAGGATGGGGTAACTTGGTGGGCCCGGTAGCGGGCACCTCGTTACAGTTAATTAAGAGAAAAGGATACATACCGTAATTCTAAACAACCTACTGTATCTACAATTCGTTTCTAAACCTGAAAATAATGCCTCTTAGTCATCAGCGATAAAGTTTACGTGCGTCTTTATTTTCTTTTTAAAGTTTCGAATTAAATTCAAAATGAAATTGAATAAGATTCTCAACAGTTTTAAATTGAATTTTTTTTTATTTGTAAAATATTTTTGTATCATATAATAACAACAAATTTAATATAAAAAATGTCATTTTTACCAGGCCGCTATTCAAAAAAGTGATTCAAAACTTAAAATTTAAAAAAGCAGCCAATGAAAATCGTAGCTCATAAGAATTATTTTTCAGCATTAAACACAAATTACAGATACGTTTATATTTTACCGATGCGAAAAAAATTTTTTTTCTCACTCGGTAAATCGTAGGACGAAAAAAGCGGGTATTTAATGCGAACTGCTCCGCATGAAAAAAACTGCAATCGCTATTCAAGTGACAAGTTTCGATAAATTTTGAGTCTATAAAAAATGTGTGTTTAAAAAAAATGTAAGTTTCGGTTTTCGGAGAAATTCAAACTCCAAAAATTTCTAGGTTTCAAAAAAATTCTTCGTCCAACTTTTGAAAAATCCTAAATCCCGAAAAAAAATATTAATCAATATTCAAATGATGAACTAGGTATGAATTGAATTATTATATTATTAACTGATGCTATATAATGTGAAATAGTAAAATTGATTATATTCATAATAACTTTTGTCATAGTTAAAAAATTATAAATTATATTATAACTAACAAACAAATACATGAATATTACACATCGATTTTTATAACTTATTTTTTTATCTAATAAATTATTTATAATGATTTATTTTATACTTTTATCATTATTCATTATTAAATTAATTAAATATAGCATACTATTGCACAATATAATGTTATAGGATATGAAATAAGTCATAATAAAATGCAATATATTAGATGCGCAACTAAGTTCTCGCTGTTTGGCAATAGATGGCTCCAGCAGTAAGTGATGGTCGATTTTGACATATCCAAAACGTCATAAAGGAAGTTGTGACACGTGGTAAACAAACCACTTTGACACATTAGTGATTCTATTATGGCGTCATATAATTCAAGTTGTGTGAAAATGTCTGATTTTGTACGAAATAATCGTCGTTTGCGGAAAGTGTTACTTTTCTTATTTCATACGAAAAAACGGCGGCTGAAGCACATCGAGGGTTGAAAAAAGTTTACGGGAATGCTGCTCTGAGTGAAACAACGTGCCGCGACTGGTTCCATCGCTTTAAAGATGGTGATTTCGACGTTGACGACTGTCCGCGTGAAGGAAGGCCAAAAACATTCGAAGACGCTGAATTGGTGAGATTGCTCGATGAAGATCCATGCAAAACGCAATAACAGCTTGCTTCGGCATTAGGAGTTACCCGCCAAGCCATTTCTAAGCGATTGCATGCGTTGAGAATGGTTCAAAAGCAAGGAACTTGGGTTCCTTATGATTTGAAGCCAAGTGACGTTGAGCGTCGTTTTTTCGCCTGTGAACAACTGCTTCAGCGGCAAAAAAGAAAGGGTTTTCTTCATCGCATTGTAACGGGGGATGTCAAATGGATTCATTGCAGCAACCCAAAGAAAAGAAAGTCAGGGTGACTGCCCGGTCATGCTTCTACGTCGTCGGCTCGGCCAAACATACACGCTGCGAAGGTTATGCTGTGTATTTGGTGGGACCAGATTGGTATTATTTATTATGAGCTTTTAAAACCAAACGAAACCATCACTGGGGAATAGTATCGACTTCAATTGATGCGACTAAGCCGAGCACTGCGCAAAAAACAGCCACAATACAAGCAAAGGCACGAAACAGTGGTCCTGCTGCATGACAACGCTCGGCCTCATGTTGCCAAACCCGTTCAAACCTATTTAGAAACGCTCAAATGGAAATTCCTACCCCACCCGCCATATTCCCCAGATACTGCGCCGTCCGACTATTACTTGTTCCGTTCGATGGCACATTGTCTGGCTGATCAGCAGTTCCGCTCATATGAAGAAATCGAGAAATGAATTAATTCGTGGATAGCCTCAAAAGACGAGCAATTTTATGGCAACGGCATTCGAGCTCTGCCAGAAAGATGGGAAAAAGTTGTAACCAGCGATGGGCAATAATTTGAATGATGTATATGTAAGTGTTCATTGACAACAAAGTTGCATTTGAATAAAAAAAACAGCGAGAACTCAGTTGCGCACCTAATAATATGAAAGAGACACTTGGTACATGTATATTTCAGATTTCCCGCACATCTGGCACAGAATCTGTTCCGTCGTATCAGGCACTATCCGCCATACTGTCACATATACACATCAACACATTTAGGAAAACAAAAACTTTTCGGATTGTTTTTTTAATTAAGCATAATGAAAATTTTTTCCCCCTTACTCATTGAATTATATATAATATAAGTAATAATATTATATAAATATTCTTTGCAATCGTTTTGAAAGTAATCAAAATGATGTAAAGAATTAAATAGGTCAATTTTCACAATTCTAGTAAAAACAAATTTTAAATCTTTGCAGTTTTTTATAGGTATGTTCCAGACTGCAAATTTTCGAACAATGGAAAACGAAATAATTGTATATCAGTAAATGTTGAAAAATATATATTATTGTAACTCGCCCCTGTCGTGTTTTATATTTTTCTTCAGAAATAGTTTCCTTATCCACTATTAAATGACTGACGTCATTAAACTCCACTATCTTACAACGACCGATTGATGAGCGCTTTTGAGGTAACGAGCTTGCTCAAATTACTTACTTCACGTCGGTTATCTCTTACAGACCTCATTTACTGAAATCTCGGCAATTTTACATTTTCATGTACGATAAGAAATTTCATTTTCTTTTTTAATTGTTATCTTAAGCAATTTCCTTCCTCCACCCAAAGATATCGCTGAATATTCGGGTATGAAAAGGCTTGCCGTTCATGAAGTTTTGGCATTCGATCTGCACGAAGCCAAGCGTTTTAAACAAATTGCCCTTCGAAGGAAAATTTGCCGGCTGTCGCCAAAATTGTGCTGCGCCTTTTGGCAAAACCTCCCTCTTGAAGGAACTTGCCGTCTATCACCCCATTGCGTGATACACTATCATCTACACTGTTCTAGGATAACACATTTCGTTCAGGAGTAATTATTTATCTTTATTATACATTCTTTCTCTTGCATCTAATTAACTATAACTGTAATATGATCCTTTCTTACCATATAGTGTGTAAAAACCTGAGCATTTTCGCGACATACTAACGCGGGTGCGCTGCTAGGGCTAGGAGTGCTAAGCAAAAAGAAAACCCTCCAAACAAGAATAGCCCGCATTTCGCAAGGTTCTTAATTAATGAGGAACGCGACGCGCTCATTGCTTTAGATGGGTGCAGGGCCTTTCGCAAACTAAGATTAGAGCTACCAACTAAGAACCATTCTGGACCCCGGCTAGGATAGAAGACAGAGAGAAGGGAAATTCAGAAAGGAAAAGGCCGAAGGATATTAACGATCAGGGATGTTCAGATAGTCAGGATTTGAGGGGACATATATCAGAGGGATTCGGGGATAAGTTCGATGAACTTTTTGACAGTACAATCGAGATAGGAGAAAACCTCCCGAAAAGATTTAGAGCAGAGAGTATAACAGATACTGAGATAGAGAAGATTGCTGCCCTTTTTCCGCCCCTCCCAAAAATGTTACCTCCGATCATATAGAGACGTTGCCAGATGTTTAACGTTGCAATTGAATGTATCTGGAATATTGTGACTGTAACGTTCTATTTTGCAAATAATAACTCTGGGTACCAGCATTCCGAGCATAAAAAACTGATTTTGCTTTCATTTAAACCCTCAAAGCACTTCACACCCATCATACGGAGTCAGGCAGGGCCGTCGCTCTGCATTGGTCCTTTTCTGCTCACCGTGGGACTACGTTGGTTCTCCCCAATCGGGGCCTTGCGTGTTGCATTATGATCAGTAATTAAATAATATATAACTACGTTATAGTAAGATAATGCAAGTTATAAATGCCTAAGTATAATTACACGTTAAATTAAAAGTTTTCGGTTATGAGAGTAGTACAATTAACATTAATATCTGCCATATTCACAATTGCAGGAGCATGCTCAACAATCAATTTTGATACCAGCCGAGCCAAATGAACTCGCCGAGATTTTACGCAGTATTGAGGAAGATTAAAATACAAGGCCGAAGAAATGACAGCGGACAAGTTTGATAAAGGAAAGCGAGTACAGAAAAATCAGAAAACGAGGAGAAGATTCTTATCTTAATAACTTGTTGACGAGGAACTTCCACTCGCAATGTATTCTGACAGAATACGAGAAGAACAAGTGTTTATTGGAGAAATCAAGCATATACCTTTGTGACCTTATCGCATCAGATTTAATAACTAATTTTTCAAGGTATGAAATACCATTCCTTTTCTCATTTTACGCCACATACATTACCTTAATGTCAAATAGGTTTAATAAGTGATCTGTTTTTTTTTTTCGCAGCCACCTGAATCCTGAAGATTACGCAGCCATCACTGATGAAATACTTGACCTGTTTCCCAATGAGGATACTATAGTATACTTCATTCCTCTAGTCAGCAAACGCGGTCAAAAACGAATTCCTCCGAAAAAGCTCGCGGTCGTTTGTATTATGAGTTTGCAAACAAATTAAAGCTTCAAGGTATTGGAAAGCTTAACGTGGCTTTCACATAATAGAGACCCATTCGACGAAGTGAAGAATCATTGGAAAGTGACAGCAACGAATCGGTACAATGACCTCATTAGCAATCAAGATTCAGGAAAAGTTGCTGAATGTTTGAATTAGTATCCGATTCTCGCTTCGGAAACAAGGCACATCCTTATTGACATCGACTTCAATGAGCTGCATTCTAATGCTCCAAATGCGTTTCCCACCTGGGAAAGCTTCTTCCAACGCCTGTGGAGCATCAGAATAAGTACTCAATACGAGAAAATCGACCCCTTTGCCAAATCTCTTATCAATATCCAACTTGACGAAACGGTTGATGAACGTGCGTATACACTAGAAGCTCGTTTATTCAAACCGGATAAAATCGCTGACTCTCGATTATTCAAGCGGGAGAGGGGTCCCCACTCTCACCCACTTTCACGGACACCCACCCACTCCAGCGCGTCAAGTCAAGGCGAATCTTTACGAAGTTGCTCCTGTGCCTCCTGATTGAACGCCAGTCATAACGTGAAAACTGGGCAAGCGTGTATGTTTACAATGTTGTTTCAGTGAAAAGAAACAGATTCGTACAGTGTAATTATTAAAATTGTGCAGAAGAAGCAGAAAAGTTAATTTGAATTTGCAGCTTGAAAATGGATGGCGATCAAACGAAAAGAACGAGTGGTGCAAATGGTAAATTGAAACTGGTTTTGTTTGTTTACATTTTAGGTTAGTGGGACCAGCTGAGTAATTTTTGTGTTCAATTTTAAGGAGTCCTACACGTAGCTGTAGATGATGATTTTATTAATTTATTATTCAACATTAAAATTTCAACATACTTTTTTATGACTTTATTCACATGAACTTTTAGAAATTTCAATTTTCAAACTGAATTCGTAAACCTGGATGCAAAAAAAACATTTGACATTAAAAGTGAAAATTTTTTCATTTTCAAAGTTTTAAAGTGAAATAATAAGTAATGTGTAACATGGAAAATGAATAAAATGTTTGGTCAACCTTCATACATTAGACAGGTTAATTACAATGCATGTAAAATATTTTTTAGGAAAAATTGCAAGACCTCGAAAAAAGTGGGGAAAATGTCTTATTCTATGTTCAATTTTCACAAACTTTTTTATGTCTTCATTTGCATGAACTTGTAGAAATTTCAATTTTCTAAATGAATTCATAAACCTGGGTGCAAAAAAATCATTTGACATTGAAAGTGAAAATTTTTTCATTTTCAAAGTTTTAAAGTGAAATAATAAATAATGTGTAACATGGAAAATGAATAAAATGTTTGGTCAACCTTCATACATTAGATAGGTTAATTACAATGCATGTAAAATATTTTTTAGGAAAAATTGCAAGACCTCGAAAAAAGTCTGAGAAGTTGACAATAGAAAAGAAAAAGGCAATTATTAAAGAAGTTGAACAAGGAGAACTGAAAAAGGTCGTTACAGAAAAGTATGGGATTGCTAAGGGATCGTTAACATACATTTTAAAGGAAAAAGAAAAATATTTGCAAACGACTGACACGAAAAAAGTATTGAAGAAGAAAAGACTTGACAAAGGAAAATTTACTGTCATGGAAGAGGTTCTACTCAAGTGGATCGGTCAGAAACGTAGCATGGGCATTGCAATCACAGGTCCTCTTATCAAAGAAAAAGGTCTCGAAATTCACAAGGAATTAATGGAACAGGCACGTCTTAATAACGAAGAAATTCCACCTGAGTATGAGCATTTCAAAGCAAGCGATGGGTGGTTGGGAAAGTTTAAAGGAAGATATGGGATCCGCCAAATCACTTTCAAGGGTGAAAAATCATCAGCTGATGAGGATGGAGCTAAAGCTTTTGAAGAAGAATTCAAAGAATTCATTGCAACGACCGGATACAAGGCAGACAATATTTACAACGCCGACGAGACTGGCTTGCAGTTTAAGTCTTTGCCGAATAAAACCTTGGCACTAGGCTACGAAAAAGAAGCACCAGGATTCAAAGATGTAAAAGAGCGAATCACTTTAATGAATTGTGCGAATGCTTCAGGATCACACAAAATCCCGCTGCTGGCAATAGGGAAGTCTCAAAAACCGCGTTGTCTTAAGAACGTCGCCAACTTGCCTGTGGTTTACAGGGGCCAAAAAAGTGCATGGATGACAGGTATGATTTAAAAAATTGAATTCGGTGAATGGGAAATACAATGATACCTGAATTTGCAAGAAAATGTTCTTCATACATGTGTATTATTTACTTTTGACATGAATATATACAATTGCATATTTTCTTCTATTCTCTTTACCACACTTTAAATCATGCATTTATTTTACAGCAATTAATAAATTTATTTCAAAAATATTTGGTTTTTTTTTGTCTTCAAGGTTTTCTGTTCATTGATTGGTACAAAAACGTGTTCATTCCCGCCGTGAAAGAAAGACAGCCTAATGACGAGGAAAAATTTTTGCTTCTTTTGGATAACGCTCCTTGCCATCCATCCGTTGAAGAATTAAATGCTATCAATCCACAGTTTCAAGTTAAATATTTGCCCCCAAACGTGACATCGTTAATCCAGCCGATGGATCAAGGAGTGATAGAATCAATGAAAAAGCACTATAAAAAAAATTTTTTGAGAAAATTACTTCTTGAAGACTCTTTTCAATCCAGTGGCATACCTGAATTTCTGAAAAAGTGGACTATTTTAGATGCAATTCTTGCAGTTGCATCTGCCTGGAATTCAGTCACTCAAGAAACGATCTCAAAAGCATGGAGAAACTTATTAAACGGTCAACAAATAACTCCAGTAACGGAAGATCATGCTGAGTCAGAAATTGTTGCAATGATTCATCAAGTTTCTGAAAAATCCAAGTGAGCTTTGTTTATTACGTAATTTATGAATGTTGTACACAAAATTTCATTAACTCAATTTTTACTCCATTTCAAAGTGTCGAGAAAAGTCAACAGTCAAGTCTGCGGGAAATTTCAGATTGGATACACGGTGACGCAAATCTTCCCTCTTGTCCCGAATTGTCTGTTAAGGAACTTGTCCAATCTGTCACTGAGGTGCATAACCTGAATATACATACATACACTAAATAACACTACAATAACGCGAAATGTTTTTTTTTTTTTTAGAATGATTTATCAGCAACACACTCGCCACTTGAGGACAATGACACCGACATCGTTGAAGGCCATGAGAAATCGCTCGAAAACTCTGTCGATGAAAATCATATGCTGCAATGCAAAGAAGCATATGAAAATTTAAAAAAATTTAATGAATGGTATTTCAAAAATGAAATGTGTTCAATGGAAGAAATGTCGACGCTTGATCGCATTAAAAACAGTGTTGAAAACTATTTATACAACGAAATGTATGGGAACATGTAATTGTTTATATGGGGGGGGGGGAGTCTATTAGTGATCTACATTCCCTTTCTTTCATATTTCGAATGCACATCCTATACTTATGATTGTACACGAATCTTGAGAATAAATTGATCGCTGAGTATTATTTTTATCGTTATCACTGTTATCAACGTTCTTTGATATAAATAATTTTAATAAAAAAATGAATGCAATTTGGAATCTACACGTTTCCCCTCCGTTCCCGCCTCTTCCGTCGTTCGCGCAACGCTCCACGCGAGGACAAGTAGTGCGTGGTAGTGGGGGTCATAGATGTAGGGGAGCGTTAGAATAAGCGAGCGTTTTAGGTTTGAAGAATCGAGCGTTCGAATAACCGAGCGTTTGAATAAACGAGCTTCTAGTGTACATTATTGTAATAAACAGTTAAAAAAAATTTTAAAAGCTGATGACACATAAGATAGATCCTTGAAACGGTGAGAATTTTCACCGTTTGGAACGTTGCTGGTATACTGTGGTTTTTTTTTATTATTGATTTCGTTTGGAACCTTCCGTGAAATTCCAATTCCGGAATATGGCTTGATGTTTTTTTTTTAATTTGATTTATTGCTGACTGTTATATGGATATTATTTTTCCTTGAGATATTGAGATAATATTCATTGATATGGGATAATTCCATTATTCTCTTATTTATTGCTCTCTTATATATGATGTATGGGATTGAATTATATATCATACTATTGGGATATATATGTTGGATAATTCTATATTAATTGATATGGGGATTCGTAATGAATATATTGGAAGTTATTTGGAGCTCTCCACTAACGGTCTTCGACGACGAGGTGAGTCAGATATATTTTTTTTTCTCAAATGATGTTGATGCGATTATTGGTATTGGATAATTGGCTAGCTCCCGGTAGTTTATTTTTTCGGGTTCTCGAGGGGCCGCCAAGAATTAGTTTTTTTTTTTGGACTGCTTTGTGTGATACGAATAATTTTGTGGTGGTTGCGTACGATAATTGGATTGTTGTCAAAATGAAAATGAATGAATACGTTTGTGACTTATACGAAGATTATGATGTTAGGAGTCTTATGATACTATTTCCGGTATGGGCCGATTTTTGAATTATGGAAGGGGTTATGATAATTAGAGAATTTGTAAGCTGCACTTGGAATCGTCGGAGGGGGCGTCTCTGGCGGAATTCACTTCAAGAACGTCACCAAGAGGCTTGGATTTTTGTTTTAGGGACCTGGTTTTTCCCCTTTAGTACCGACTCAATTCCGAATTCAACTTCTTCAAATAAACGGCCATCATTCACAGACCACTACCGCTGTCTCATTGTCCACTCAGGCTCTCCTCGTTTATCAATACCTTGGACGAGGACGCTCAAGCCTTCCGGGAACAAGCGGAGTCTATTTTACCGGCCTGCCGAAATTTGCAGTGTGGCTTCCTCTAATTGGTTGGGAATTCCCCACCGGGCCACAGGGGAAAGAGTCGGGGAAGGAAATCGGGAGTAACTGGAAATGAAAAGTTCCGGCTTCTTCCCTTTTAGCAGAGGGGTATAAGTAAATCGAAAACGCGCGAGAGTTTTCTACCACCATTCGTCTGCGACGAGGAGAGAGGAGAAGCGAACGAAGGGAACGCGTATTAAGAGTGGGGGTGAATGGGGAAGCAGTGTTTTGTCATGTTTTGATACTCGCCGCACCCCACCGTTCCCCCCAGTTCCCGCTGTTCACGAAAGTTCAGGAAAGTTTGGTCGCCATTGCTCGCGTTGGAACCCGAATCCAAAAATTATTTCTTTTAAATAAGTACTGACAAACTAATTAGTGTGGATTTTGTGTTGAAGTGCCTGCATTGAAGCAGAGTTTGTTTATTTTGTGTTTTTCGCCGTTCATCGCCGTTTTGTGTTGCTGCATTCCAAACAATACCGAAATGCCTCGAAAATGCGAGGTTCTGGGATGTCTACAAAAAACTTCGAACCCTCGCATAATCTTCCATTGAGTGACATCGTTCTGACGGATAAATGGCTCGAGAGTTTAAAACTGGAAAGATTTAAAGGTTTGTATGCATCATGTATATTTAATTTTTGCGCTTTGTAATTTTTAATACGTAACCTACAATATATTTTTTTTCTCCATACTGAAAATATTACGTTTGAAATGTCTGTTCCTGTCAATTTGGCACTATGAAAAATATAGTTTTCGTCGTTTATATATTTTTAAACATTTTGTTTTCCAAAAATTGTAACGGCAGTTGCTTATTCTGGAAATGTGTATAGAAGCAAGTTACACAAATGTACAATTTTCCGATTAACTTTTTAAAATTTATATATAACTCTTCAATTAATATACAAAATTTTTCATTTTTTTAATCTTATTGTTTTGTATTTGCAAATGCAAAACAACAAGAATAAATAATATGGTATATTCAAAATTCATAAAATGTTATGTTCCAAGTTCCTATATCTAGCTAATCAGATATAATGAAGGATTCACGTAACAAATCGTACAATTCAAGTATTGAAATCTGAAACTAATTCAATTATTTACAAATAATGCTTTTTATTTTTCTCACTTGAATATTTAATGTTACGCAAAAAATCTTCACTGGTCGAAAGTTGCCATGTTGAAGTTATTTATGGATAAAAATGACATTAAATACTAAAATTTAAAATAAAGAGTTTTTTGGTGATTTATGAAAATACTGAACAATTTGAGTTTTTGGCTTGTAGTATTTTTGACGATAGTTCTTTATTTTGTCTAATGACCTAGATATGAGAACTTGGAACTTTGAATAATAAATTTTACTAATTTTGAATGTAAAAGACGTTAAACTATGAGGTCAGAACAATGGTAATCGGTAATTAAAATACTTCATTTCAAATCTTGAAAATTTGACCAAAAAGTTCGAAATTTAAATAACTGTATTCTGCACGTTTCCATGAGAAAATTCTCAAATATTCATATTTTTTCACTTTTTTGATCTATGCAACTCAGCAGATTTGTATTTGCCAAAAAAAACACATACAAATAACAATGATCGATAAAATTATCAAAACATATAAGATTCAAAATGTTGGTATAACCAAAGTTCTTATACAGTCGGTTTAAATTTTTTTTTTTTTTTTCATACATTAATCTGAAATTTTTGTGTTTTTTACTATTGAATCTATAGAACTTAAAAAAATGGTCTTTGATTATTGAAAAAAATTATGACTCACGGAAAATGAAAATTTGTTAAGTAATACATAACATTCAAGATTCTTATTATAGATTGTAAATAATTCTTACAAATTTTATACATTTTTGAACATTGATGATGTAATTGTCCATTTTTTGAAATGTACGCTGCTGGATATCTTACATGTAAGAATAAAATTAGTTGTATATAAACTCGAAAAGCAAAATAAAACTAAGAACTCTGAATTCCAATAACTTGTTAAAAAAAGTATTCTATATATTCGTTACCGAAAAATCACAAAAATGTAATTCCATGATTTACATTTAATGTGTAAATGAAAAATGTACAACTCTGAATTCCATAAGTGAATAACTTGACAATTTTAACATTTACAAAAATTGATAAATATTTGTCTTGAAATCGGACAATTTTTTCTTCATACGTCCTTGAGTTCATCTCACAGTTTATGACTCAAATATTTTGCTCAAAATTTTACTATACTTTCCGTTCGTTCACTGAAGAATTTTGTAAAAAATATGAGCATGAATTGTACACTGCGGATTGCAAAATCATGTGTTTGCAAAAAAGAAATAGTAATGCAGCACACACAGCAAAAAATACTAACATCCCACGAACCTATTGAAAACCGATAGTTGAAAAATTTTCGCAAACGTGAACTTGCATGTTGCGAGAAAATTGTTAATTATTAATAAATACATACTACTCTATTCGAAATGATTGGTTGAATATGATATATATGCATTGCAATTATTTTATAAAAATTTTATTTAATTGCTCATTAAGGGGGTCCTACCATGTAACACTTTCAAAAAATGCATTGTTTTTTTCTTGCATTTTTCTAAAGTTAATGAAAATTAATAAAAATTTTAAAAGAAACTTATTTCCTCCACTTAGACTTTTTTTTATACTTAAAGGACCAAAAAAAATAAAAAATAAAAACCGAATTTGAAAATGTTTAATACTTTTCCTTCTGCAAGATCCCAAAAAACGCCTCGAAAAACGGCGTTTACATGGTAGGACACCCCCTTAATAAAAAGAAAGAGAGTGGAACCCAGTGAAAAGAGGTATGTCTTTAAACAGAAGGGAATATTGAATTTGTACAATCGGTTAAGAATACTCAAAGGGTTAGATCCAAAAGCTATAATTTCATGGGAAGAAATAGACAATGAGTTAGCTAAAGAATCTTCGCAACATCAAGGAATTACATTAGTAACCCCGGCAAAAGGGATCACAACGACTTGTAACCATTGCGGCCATAGCCAAGTCAACAGATTGAAACTAGATCCAATTGAGAGGGAACTTGTTGAATTGACGAGATCAAATGGAGTACTAAAACCTCAGGATTCCATTACAAATAACGGACCTAGAGAGGTAGAACCATCAGAAACACTAATTTCGGAATTAGCTGAAATGGGGGAACTGTGGTTCTGAAGGAACCTAAAGGAACGTTGTCGGAATCAATATTAAAGGAAAACAAGAAGATTTATTTGAAATGAAAATGCGAGTCTTAATGAATAAATATTGAAATTGTTGAAATAAATTAAAATGCGATGATTGCAAAATTATATTAAGAATGTTGAATAAAAGTTTTGTGAAATAAAAGGCATTTAAAAAACGAGCGTTTATCTAAAATGAGTGGAAATTAAAGATGAATATTGCGAGATAGATATCGAGGAACGCAAGCGAATGAGTGCAATTATTGAGATTACTTATCTATCGAATCCGGAATGAGCGTCGTGAATGTTCAAGAATACGAATATGAATGCAATATCTGTAGGCACGTACAATTTCTTTGTTTTTGATAAAACTATGTGAATATTTTACTCAAATCCTTCTTATTATCTGAACACCCTGGGTTTCTGAATATCCCTTCAAGGGTCCCATCGGGCTGAGTATTCGTTCGGGGTCCTATCTCTGTACAGCAAATTGTGGATTGACCATTGGCCAAGGACGAATGGGATATAGATCAACGTTGGATTTAGAAAAGGGCTTGGTGACTCGTTGTTGTCATTGGTTATTCGCAGTAGGCTCGTTAAAGTTTGTTTTATGTGCAACAATAAGACGTAATAAGCAAATTTTAATCATTAATAGGCATTGTACAAGCATCCTCCATTGAGAAAAGGTGCTGTACCATCGATTTTCCCATTCCAAAGCAAATCCTGTAACCCTCCTAATCCTGAAAATTGCATTTTTCTTGATGAAGCAGCAGTGCAGAGACAGTTCTTGGAAATAGGAAACGGACAACAATCACTATCTGATGTTACCTACAAAAATTACAGTCTTGTAAAATATTTACATATTTCACTAAATTATGCATAACTTAAATAAAACTAAGATTGATATTTGGAAAAAGAATATACATTTTAAATTATCGATGTTAACATCAAAGAAAACAATAAAACAACCCGTAAAAATAAAACATAAGCAAGAGTAACATAATAGTAACATGAAAAAAATGTAAATGATTCTAACTTGATTAATCGTCATAGTCACTTTGTTACATAAACCACATAAAGTAATAGCTGAGTAACATTTAGGCAAAAAGTGAAAAAATGATTATAAAATTGATATTCAGTAAGAAAATTTTTTACATCAATTTTTCAGTTACAAAATGAAGAAAATGAGGCACCTAATCAAGAATTACTTCCACCAAAATACCTTCCAATTTTCAATTCTATGCCGATTTCCGATCAACTGAAACGGAAAGAAGGCATTGAGATTCCTATTTCGTGGTGCCAATATGATACGAAAATAAATGAATTGTCATTAATAAAATATTTTAATATTGTTGTTCCAAAAAACGGATACCAGTCAGGAATGGCTTTAGTAAAGCAACTGACTGTGTATGAAGACTTGTCGTTCGATTTTCGAATAATGGATCGACCTTTCCAATTTTCAAAATTAGGAATTGAAAGACTTGAGGAGGCTCGTTTTGAGTCTATCGATGAATTAAATGAAATTTTGAAAAGTGCCGATAAATTGATTATATGCATTGGCAGTGAAGCTGCATCTACCGCTGCACCAAACAGTACCGCATATAGAGACTCCCAGGGTCTATTGAGGCACAACGATTGGCCAATTATAATTACAGAAGAAAAACAATGCATTTGCTGCAATAGACTAAAATCAACATTGTCAAGAAAAAATAAACATCGCCCTGAGGCTCAGAGACTGAGAAAAAATTAAGAACACAGAAGTTAAAAAGTAAAGCGGTATATAGAAATGATTTTAACCAAAAACAAAATGAAGCAATTAGAAGAGAAAAAAGGGAAACAATAATGATTGGAAAATTGCAACAGAAATTATTAAAATTGACTGAAGAATTGAAAGAAATCAAAGACCAATAGGCTTAATGATATTGTCACGTCCCGGACATTTGCACGTTCTTTTAGTTTGTAAGTGATAAGGATTTCACGAGCGGTATAAGTGACCCCTAACGACTGGATGATTGCTTCCAGAGTTAGGAGGCTATTTACCGCTCGTTATCAACAACAAATAAGTTTTACAAATTTTTTGTGAATATATTTTTGGCAATAAAACGGCAGCGAGATTAGTGCGATGGCGTATCCAATTAGAGGAGCACGATTACGAAATCGCGTACCGGAATGGTGCAAGTAATGTCGTCGCCGACGCGCTATCCAGGAACCCGGTAGACTGCCAACCAAAGGAAGGAAACAAAGATGAAAGCGAAAATAGAAATAGCGAAAAAAATGAAGAAATGGTACACTTAGTAACGACACGAAATAAAAGATCTAGGAAAAGAAATACAACTGACAGTGACATGTCTGAACGAAAAAAAATTAGTAAGAAAAAAGAATTACAAAAAACCAAGCATAAAGCTATACGAAAATTTCACAAAGAATATCTCAACAGCGGAAGTGACGCAGAATCAGAAAGTTCGGATTCGGAATCCCGAAACCACGTAAGCAAGGAAAAAGTAAAAAAATCGTACTGGTACTATAAAGCTGAAAATAATGACGACAACAGCAAAAAAAAAGACGAGATTCCTGCAACATGTTGGGAATATGATTCTTCTTCAACAACCACTGAAAGTAACGAACCAGTAGAAAATGCAGAAACTAGCTCAAAAACGGAAACGAAGAAAAGAAAAACAAGGCAAAACTACGTTTATGAACGGATTGAATCGGAGCACTCCGTCAGTAGTAGGGAGAGCATCGATAATGGAGGAATAAGAACCCGAAGTTATTACAAAAATAGAGAAAAGAATATTATCAAGCACGATACTCAAGAGCGGAAAAAGAAGGGCTCGAAGAAGTAGAAAAGAAAGATGAAACGAGCAAAAACGACGAAACGAAATCGAGTAATGAAATAAATAATGACGAAATAATAATAGCTAGATGTTCTGATTTTCATGACTCATCCAGGAGTGAGAAGCGCACACCGAGCAATAAAACCAATGATGAAACGTGCTTTGAAAGCGATATTTCAGAAATAGAATTCGAACATTCTATAGAATATCGAAACGGATTCAAATCAAGCGAGAAGGAATAAATGGAAAAGGATGTTTCTGACCGACGTGGAACAGATACTGAAGAATTGAATTTTGATGCTTTACAAGAAAAAGAAAAAGATGAGATTATAAACGGAAAGAATACCGGAAAAAGAAAGAAAAATGAAAAAAGCAGTAGCTCAAAATACAATAATGCTCCCCGCATGAAACGAATTCCAAAGCGAATTACACAGGATTCCTCTTCCAGCAGTGACCTCGAGAAATCAAAAGTCGAAAGTGACGACAAAACGATCGGGAGCAGACCGAAAATTGACCTCTTGCGCCTTCCGAGACCACCAGAGGAAAAGACAAAAAGGAACTCGGAAAGTGAATTCAAACTAGTGAAAGATCAAGAGCATATGAGTTTTTTAGAAACAGAGATAATAGAAATAACTGGAACACCCGAAACATCGCAAGAAATCCCGCAAGTAACTGCGAAATCTAAGGAAAACGAATGCATCTTACGCCTTGGCTGGAAAGATGATTTTCCAGTCGGAGCAGGCATCAAAAACCTTAGAAATACTTGTTATCTAAGCAGCGTATTACAAGCATTGTTCCACATACCAGCATTTGCTTCCTGGTTACTCGACTCTGACGAGTGTATAGAAAAGAAAGAGTGTGCGGTCTGTGAACTGGCAGAGACGCTCAAAGAAAGCCACCGTAAAACAGATGCAGTAATTGAACCACGGAAAATCTACGATATGCTTAAAGGTATTCTAACGCCGGGAAAACAGGAAGACGCCCATGAACTTTTGTGCCAATTATTATCAAAGATTAGGTCGGACAGCGAGCATAATCATAGGAATGGAAACTCTGTGCTAAAATTACTTTTTGATGGAAAAATCGAGACGACTTTGCAATGTTCTAAATGCAAGAATACCTCTATTACGGAACAAATGGAACAACAATGGAGTTTGGACATTAGAATCGCTAATACAATTAATGACGCCCTACATGGTTACTTTATAGCAGAATATCTGGAGTTCACTTGCAAAAACTGTGATGAGAATTGTACAGGATTAAAAAAATTTTCGATCAAGAAGATACCAAAAGTGTTGTGCATCCAATTCAAACGATTTAATGAAAAAAACGAAAAGATAAGTAAACACATCAAATTTGAGTCATCTCTGGACATGACCCCATACTTGGCGGACAGTGATGCAGCGAAAACTTACAAATTAGTATCGATTATAGCACATAATGGGCTTACTGTTGATTCAGGTCACTACATAGCAGCAGTCAAAACAGCACCAATTAAATATTACATTTGTGACGATGAAAAAGTCTCTAGAACAAACCCAAAAAAAAATTTACGATCCTGTTTTATGAAGCCAAAATCGCAGTGCCGGCAAAAGACACACAAAAAGACGAAAGGTTGAAGATTATTAATGTTGGGCCGAAAAAAGGAACCGGAAAACAAACAAAAAACTCATCAGAAATAAAGGATAAGCAAGGCATACAAGGAAAATTTCACATGCGTAATAGTAACGCAATCGAAGAAGATACAAATATTGCGTATTTCTTTCCACGAAGCAGCAGTTCGGTCTCAAGCATGGTACAACTTTTGAAAGAGAAGAAATACATTACGAAGGAGGAACTAGCAAAGTTCAATGTCGAAGAACAGGAAATGCTAGTCACAAAAAGAGGAGAAAAGTAGTACATTGGTTTTCCTTTTAAAGAATTTTCGGAAGATCGGCCAACTTGCGGAGAAACGGAAAAAACGATGAAGCTTTTGGGGAAAGCGATCACGAAATATGGACTGGACAAGCTGGCAATAAACTACGACTCGGAAATAATGAATACAGCGCAATGGCTTTACTTTTCGGACAGAGTAAAAAATGCATTTTCGGATAAGCCAATTGAAATATCCTTCTGCAAAAAGATCATTCAAGTTCCCCCAGAAGATAAAAGACAGCAAATCCTGGCAGAAGTATACGAGGGCAAAAACGGCCACAAAGGCATGACCAAAACGTACGATCGACTCATGACAGAATTTTATTGGTCGGGCATGAAAGGAGCCGTGGAAGATTTCGTTAGATCGTGCGAAGACTGCCAAATAAAGAAGCTAACGCGGGTGAAAACTAGAATGCCCATGGTTCTTACAGAGGGTGGAACTGACGCATTTGAAAGGCTAGCTATTGACATATACGGACCAGTAACATCACCGAAACAACCACAGGCCAAGCCACAGTATATCTTAACAGCAATGTGTATGCTGACAAAGTTTAGCTTCGCCATACCGGTCCCGAAAATTGACAGTATGACATTGGCAAGAGCAATGGTGGAAAAGATTTTTTGTGTCGTAGGGCCCCCAAAACACATAATTTCGGATAATGCAAAATATTTCACTAGCGAAATAAATGCGCAATTCGCCAAACTCTTCGAAATAGATCAGATATTTTGCTCCATATACTATGCCCACGGAAACGCGTCTCTCGAAAGGTCACATATGGTACTTGCAGAATATTTGAAGTTCTTCATGAGTACGGAAAGAAATTGGGTTAAATACTTGGTATACGCGATGTGGGCGTACAATACCAGCAAGCACGACAGTACGGGCTATACTCCATTTGAATTAGTGTATGGAAAAAAATGTAGCCTAATTACATCGTTAACGCCACCTCAAAACGACTTATCATACGACGGTTACCTTGTGGAACTCGCCTTACGTCTAGAAGACTTGAGAGCGGATGCAGCTACGAATTTACTCGACTCGAAAAAACGGGCGAAGCGGTATTTTTATAAGAAGTTAAACATTCAACACTTTACCGTGGGAGATTTTGTGTTCGAATTGCAGCCTGTAAGGAATACAAAGTTTGACGATGAATATCGTGGACCGTATGAAGTGGTCAAAATTAACGAAGAAAAGAATTGTGTGACTGTTATTGTCGAAACAAAACAGCGTAGAACAATCCCCATGGCACGTGTAAAAATAGCACACTTCAGAATACCCGAATTACCACGACTAAAATTGCCCGAGTGCGAAGACATGTAAAACAAGAGGAAGTAAAATAGAGTTAGAAATACTAATTATTAAGTTAATTGATAATGAATCATAAGAAGATAATAATAAAAAAACAAAAGAAAAATTCTTGTATAAGTCATAACTATAATTATAATCATAGTTTTGTAAGAAGTAGCTCATATATTATTGGAAAATATACAAAAAGAATATTAAATGAAGATAAAAACCAAAGGAAGAAAATTTTTTTCCAATGACAGAAGTTGAAAGGGCTTATTTTCCAAAATTCCAGAAGCCTCACTCTCGTGCGAAGAATTAAAAGGGTAATATTCTATCACAGGGCTGTCAACAACTCTCCAAGGGACGAGAATAACAGAGATAACAAATTCCCCTGGTCTCTTCAATGAAAAAATGGGATCCATTCGAATTGCGTCGACAAAATGGAAAATGTTTAATCACATCGAACTACAACATCTACAAGATTGGGGCTCTTCCCTGCAAGATTTTTTGGCCAGAATCGAAATACACTGTCCGGAAAATGGCACTTGTGAATACAGTAAATTATTGGAAAACATCAAAATGCAATTATCTACGACTAATAAGCAGTACAAAGAAATGATGAAAATATTACCTAACAGGGATGAGAGAAAGAAACGAGCAATTCTTAGATTTTTAGGAGACGCTTTTCGTTTGGTTTATGGAACAGCAACCTTGGAAGATATTGATATGATTAAGAAAATAATAAAGGTATCGAAGAACAATAGCTTGCAAATGATGGACTTATTCATTAACCAGACAGGAATCGTCGAAACAAAATTAAGATTACACGCGGGAAAAATCAACATCTTTATGAACAAAATGAAAATTTTCGAGGACAAGATTCGGGCATCGGGTCAGGCAATCGACGAAATCAATAAGGAATTAGAAATATCAATGTTGACATCACTACTGGAAGCCTACGTGACAAGTTACTCCTTGGATATCGCGACAACATCTAATGCTATTCTGTTCGCTGAAACTGGAAAAATCCACCCTGAATTTCTACCGATCAAGAAATTACTAGAACTCAGCAAAAGAATAATTTTAACAACCACAGGCTTGGAATTCCCTACAGAATTAACAGACATAGGAATGGCTGAACTAATGGATATTTCGAAAACCACAATTTACGTGACTGGAACAGGCCTCATCAATGTTTTAGAGTTCCCCTTATTAACATTGGAAAAATACGTCTGGTATAAAAATCATATCTTGCCAACAATCCAGGAACAAACGACCAAAAGATTCGCATACGTCGAAACGCAGCTTGAATTTGTCGCTATTTCGGAGGGTTTTTCATTCTTTTTCCCTATAACAATGGAAAAATTAAATTATTGTTTACTGACTAGGAAAATACGAATTTGCATGGATATTAACACAATTTTTTCTATCACCAAAGAATCAAATTGCGAGATACAAATATTAGCGTGACCAAACTTCAATAACTTTGCAAATTGCAACGTCAGAACCGCAATTATGGAAAAGATTTATTGGGCTCAACTCGAATCAAAAAACTTTTGGCTATTCTCCTGCGCAAATCAGGAAACAATCAATGTACAATGTAATGGAAAGCCCACGGAATAAATCCTTCTGAAAGGTCAAGGAATTTTAAAATTGGAACCGAAGTGTCAAGTTGTATCCTCAACCGCGATATTAACAAGTTCAGACGAAACGTCCACGGAATATAAAAACAACGCTCATGAGCAGACAAGGGAAAAAGCTAAACATCGATGATATCGTTAGAAACGCACTTGGGAAGGGAAAATACAACCTCACTATTACCTTTGACGAAATAGACAAAAATCACGAGTACGAAACTTTGAAAGCAAAAGAACACCTGTCCAAAGATATAGAACTGTCAAGAGTCATTGAAAAATCCAGAACACTTAGAAAAAAGATAGAGGATGAAAAAATAGACGAAGGATACTATACGATATGGTCGTTAGCAGGACTAATCGGTATACCAACCGTTCTCGGACTCGTATGGCTAACATGTCAAACCGGATTTTTTTCCAAAATCGAAGAAATTATCGCATGCATCAACCTCTGCCGACGAAGAGAATACCAAGACGATCAAAACTATTCGTCAGTCTACCAACCGACAACAGAAAACATCGAAATGAAAACATTCAAACCGCATCTGGGAGAAAACATCGTGCGGGAAAACAAAAGAAAAACCCCACACCACAATACCAAAATCAACACTCCATTAATTGACGTACTAGAATCAAAACAAAAAATCCAGAATATTCCAATGACCTCCACTCAGGGGCCAGACAAAATCGAAGAGGAAAAGGAAAAACAACCAACACAGACGAAAACAAAAAAAACTGTCGAATCTACACCAGAACGCATAAACCCAAAAGAGCAGAAAATTCAAAGAAAATGGGGGGAAGAACCATGGGCTGAAGCAAGAGATCGGAAACCATGGATTTATGGAAAAAATTAATCTGGAACATAAAAACCTTGACCAACATCTTTCCCAGTATCCTCTGTCCAAAACAACAAAACAAAAAAAAACAAAAAATTCCAAATTGAAGTTTAAAGTTCAAATTCTCTGTATTTACAAAATATTCTCGATAAACATTTTTTATTGTCTAACACGTTCAAACGAATCTGAGACGAAGTAGAAGTTTTCAAAGTTCTCCAAATAATATATGCATATCTCTAATTGTCCTTTTCATTAAAACTTCCACTAGCATCCTAATTTTACGAAATGGCAATTTTTCTTTTTGACTAAAACACCTTCAAGAATAAAAAAAATTTTTTTTTCTCTCCGTGATATGAAGAAGAAAAAAAATATGCATTTAAAACAAAATAATGAAGAAAATATAATAAGATGTAATTCACGGAAAAGTTAAAGACGACTAAATTTGTGCCTGATTGTTTATAATGGAAAATGAAAATAACACTAAAATTCTATTTCTCGCAGGCTGAGAATAAACTTACTTTTCCAATCAACAAAAAACGTACGAAAAAGATTTCGTCAAAACAAAAAAAAAAAAAAAAAAAAAAAAAAACAAAAGGAATTAATTTTAAGAACGTGATAATCAGAAAGCTATACAGGAAAAAAAAATAGTGAAAACTTGTTACAAAGTAGAACGGAGAACAAAGATGGTCAATATCATAATGGTCTCAATCACAACAAATTACTTTCAGAAAACCCTCAGAAATTTCGTATCATTAAACGATTGGATGACTATTTTCGCTATCTAACACAAATGAAAAGAATTTGTTGAAGCAAGACAAAAAGAAAGAAAAATATTTTTTTTAACAAATAGCTAAAATGAAATGAAACCGAGGAGCTTTCGAAAAACACCTAGTCTAGACCGAGTATATGTAAATTATTATCATAAAGCGTTTGAAGCCCTCTGACAAATTTTATTCCAGGATCAGAATTTTCAATATGTACTAAAGTAAAATGGAGTTCGATTTGTGTGACTTCCTGAATTTATTTATCGAAGTGCTGAAATTCTAAATGCAATGGTTTTAAATATTGTTCCTAATTGAATTTTTCAGAGGATACAAATAAGAAAAAGAAAAAAAAAAAGACGATAGGTATTTTCAGTGAGTGCCTTAAGTTTTATGAACGATGTATAGTTGCGTGCATAATTTATGAGATTCATAATATTCAATATAATTTGCAAATTTGCAAACTTTAAAGACTTTTTCTTCAAATGTTCAAATTTTCGAATTTTTTTTCAGAATTTTAAATTTTCAAATAATTTTTATTTCAATTTTTGAATTTTTAAATTTTTGAAGATTTTTTTTTCTCTCAAATTTTCGGATTTCAAAAAATTCATTATATTCAATATAATATTCAAAATACGAGTTTCAGCTATGTGTGTAAATTGCGGGAGAGAGGATTTTTTAAATATACACCATGTTGACGATATTTCATTTCGAAAGCTTAATATGTATTTCAGCAGACGGAGCATATGTTATTCTTTTACAAAAAAAATTGTGAAAGGAGATACCCGATTTTGACTTGTGCGAATATACATAGAAGACATAAGGTAATAAAATAAATTTTGTAACGGTTCGTAATATAAGCTGAAATGTTTGAATGTTAGAGAAATTCAACTACGTGTAAAACGACGGAAGAAATGTTATTTTGTTGAATTTAAAGAACTAAAAAATATCCATTACGGCTGATTATAACGATTATAATAATAGAAAGACTAAATATAGGAAATAATCTGGAACTACTTGGTGATTTTCAGTGCATGCACTTCAAAGAAATATGTATAGAGGAGGACGTAAACAATTTATCTTAGAAGATAGTCAAAATTTTCATGGGAATCCGGTCGGGTCATAGAGTAATAACCTAGTTTTTATGCGACCCATAGCAGTTCTAAAACAAAACGATCCAAACTACTCAACAACGCTCAACAACGCTAGAGAATCGAGATGGGTCCTCATGCGGAAATCAGGCACAACACCGAGGTCATATCGTCGGAAGCTGAAAAACCAACGACAAGTGTTGAAGGGCCACATCTACAAACTACATTATGCAAATGTGGGCCATTCCCGTATTCCATTTGAAATTTGCTGAGGACAGTTCATGCACTCTTTTGCAACTCAAAAACAGTACAAAATCCTGCGTAACATCCTGCAGAGCATAGATCGTTGAGAACTGTTTGGGAAGCCTTAAGAACTATCGACATAATGAAACGCAGTGGTTTCGTCTATCCCTTGTTTACTTACCATATATCAGAAAATTTTGAGCATAAATTTACGATAATGAAGAACAGCGTGAAGTGCAAAAAAAAAATTCATCAAGTAATAAACAAAACAAAACAAAAAAAAAAACAAAAAAAATTTTTTTTTTTAACGTGTACGGACTATTAACGCCAGAGGACGTGCGTATTTAAGGGGGCAAGGCGTAGGTGCGCAGCAGCCCACCCTATGTTTTAATTTTTTTGCGTAACCCCGAAATATTCCGTCATTACACGTGGGCGTGTGAAGCCAAGGGGGAGGGATGTCACGTCCCGGACATTTGCACGTTTTTTTAGTTTGTAAGTGATAAGGATTTCACGAGCGGTATAAGTGACCCCTAACGACTGGATGATTGCTTCCAGAGTTAGGAGGCTATTTACTGCTCGTTATCAACAACAAATAAGTTTTACGAATTTTTTGTGAATATACCATATTTTTGATGTCGAACATCCGCTGGATTTTTACCAACGTCAATTAACCTCTCGTTATCAACAACAAATAAGTTTTAAGAATTTTTTGTAAATATATTTTTGATGTCGAACATCCACTGGGTTTTTACCAAAGGTCAATTAACCTCTCGTTTTTAGTTACTAATAGATTTTTATAAGTCTTTGCGAATGTTTTTTAATGTTTGGTTTCCGCTTGGGTTTTCCCCCGGGATTCCCCGGCGGTAACGACATGTAATATGCTTGTTAATCATTTTGGGAAACCTATTTAAGCCTGCGTAAACTAGCGATCGTGTTCGTTGTTAGCAGTTGTTCGCGCGCGATTTTGGTTGTTGAGTTGTCGTTCGCGTTTCGCTCTTCGGGACTTTTGCAATAATAAAACAAGTCTTTAAAAGTTGGATTCTGTCTGGTTTATTCTCGATCCGGCGTTGAGTCTTAAACGTCACAGATATTTTGAAAAATACGAATTTGTCACAGAATGAAAGAATGTCGATCAAAGAAATTGTTGCTTGCTCCAAAGTCAAAGGAAAAACTGGAGAAGATACTCGGATGAATGGCTGTTGAGTTGCATACTTTTTCACATACGATCTCTAAGAGGACATGCCTATTTTCTATTCTTATGACTTGATTTATATTTTAAACTTAACAGGATGTACAACAAAAAAGTATTTAAATATTATTCCAAGATTAAAAATACAAAAGATACGAAATTTTGAAAGAAATTAATAGTTTGTTGACAAGTGTTCAATGTTTTTAATGAATATGATATATAGGAGCAGCACTTGTAAAAAAAAATTAGTAACCTTCTCTAATATTATATATAAGAAGAAAATAAACACTTGTCACTCAAATCAAGAATGAGCTCGAATAACTATCAGCATAATTTTTAACTTAATACTTCGACAACAAATGGATGAAAAATGCGATCAATGTTAGCTAAGGTTTACCAATTTTTGGGACGTTATCGTAGAATGTATCAACACATATTTGATATTCATTCTTATTTTTAATTCAATGATAAAATTAATGATGGCAATGCGTAATAATTATTATGGAAAAATAAATCAATATATAGAATAATTAAAATATTTTGATTAATTTATCACTATTTACTACTAAAATAGTAAATGTCCCCATGAACGCATTACATTTGTAACATGTTTCAGATACTTATCAAAGATCACGTCTTCCTGTGATTTTAACGAAGAATTTTTTTGCTTATTGAAGCAATCTAAAACTGCCAACAAAAGGCTGGTGTTCATGTACCAATCACTTGGGAACACCCACAAAACTCAGCCAATCAGTTTTTTCGCTACCAGCAATTGCACTGGAGCAGAATCAGCAAAGTTGATGGTAAAAGCTGTAATACTTTTAGAAAATAGTGGTGTGAAAATACATGGGATTATCTCAGATGGAGGTGGTCCAAGCCGAAAACTTTGGTCAGATGTCAGGGTATCGGGGAGGATGACTGATCCCCAGAGTCATTTTACCCATCCTTTGGACGCCACGAGAAAAATATTGGTTTACTCAGACACTCCCCATTTGATCGAAACGGTCAGACACCGTTTGGCCAAACAATACCAGGTGTACTCCTAAGTAATTTCCGGTTTTTTCAATGGATGGCGTTCTGTTTTGTACCGCTGTTGGTAACACATACCATATGTCATTTTGTTCAGTCATATCGAGTGCTTGAACTGCGTTGACATTTTCTCGAAAAAATCTTCCATTAAGTTTTTATTGCGCTTCAAAAATGTCGAATTTTGTACCGAATTTTGAGCATATGCGCCATGCATTGCTTTTCATGTTCAATCAGGGGAAAAAAGTGTCCGAGAGCCACTGTGCGCTTGTGGAAGTTTATGGTGATCGTGCATTAACACTTCGAACATGTGAAACGTGGTTTCGACAGTTCAAAAATGGAGATTTCGACCTGAACGACGCCACACGCTCCGGCAAGCGAAAATCGTTCGATGACGCCGAATTGCAAGCATTATTAGATGAAGACAACACGCAAACGCAACGACAGCTTGCAGATGCGTTGGGAGTTCAACAGCAAGCAATTTCCAAACGTCTGCGAGCCATGGGAAAAATTCAGAAGTGTGGAAAGTGGGTGCCCCATGAACTGACCGAGAGACAAATGGAGAATCTAAAAGTGACCTGTGAAATGCTGCTTTAACGATACAAAAGAAAGTCTTTCCTGCATCGTATTGTTACTGGTGATGAGAAGTGGATTTTCCTGGAGAACCCTAAGCGCAACAAATCGTGGGTGAGTCCAGGTGAAGCATCGACATCAACGGCACGGCCAAATCGTCACGGTCGGCGGAAGGTCATGCTGTGTGTGTGGTGGGACCAGTCCGGTGTTATATACTTTGAACTGCTGAAACCTGGTGAAACTGTGAATGCCGTTCGCTACAAACAGCAAATGAAAGATTTGAGCCAAGCCATTGTGGAAAACCGACCAGAATATCAACAACGACAGAAGAAGGTGATTTTGCTCCACGACAATGCGCCGTCGCATAAGTCGAAAGTCGTTCGTGACACGCTGGAAAGGCTCAAGTGGGAAGTGCTTGATCATGCGGCTTACTCACCAGACCTGGCGCCATCCGACTACCACCTCTTTGCCTCGTTGGGCCATGCCCTTTCTAAGCAGCGCTTCGACTCGCACGAAAATGTACGAAAATGGCTCACCGAGTGGTTCACCTCCAAAGGCAATGAGTTTTACTGGCGTGGTATCCACAATTTACCAGAAAGGTGGGAAAAATGTGTAGAAAGCGATGGAAAATACTTTGAATAAAATAAAGGTTACGGTTTTTTTGGAATTATGTGTTTTATTTGCAAAAAAACTGGAAATTTATTAGCAGTACACCTGGTATTTAGAAGTAATTTCATCTCGATTACTTTATTTGAACAAATATAGTCAATATACTCAGTGCCCAATCATTTTTCTTGCAAATATACAAAAATTTAGAAAAAAGGACCAGACAGTACAGTTACTGTGGGCGTATGTCTGTTGCAAGATTTAAAACCCTTTTCTGTTATTAGATGAACCCTAATGAGCCTCCAATTCGAATCAGCTACTTGAGACATTTATATGACGTCGATCACATCCAACCCATTCCCATTTGTCCTAAATTGACAGTTAATCATTTCGAGTTGATCACTTTTACCGCGATGAGAATTTGCTACGCCGTTCAGGTATTGCATTTTTGCAAATTAAATGAAATTAGATTACATATTCTTGAAAATTAATAACATTTCATCAAAGATAGTTTTACTAGATATTAACTGAAATATTGTTATATGTGTACAGGGTGTCCCAGGGTAAGTTGCGCAGCTGAAAAATTAAGAACTCTTGTGAAATTCTAAGACGATTTTCCTTTTGCCATTTTTCACAGAACTGAAAATTTAGAAAGATATCTACACGGAGAAAAAAATATTGTAACTTTCGCTATCAGGACCGCAATCATTGCGGTTCGGACAGCATTATCCGTTTCCTCTTGTACTTCGTTGTTACAAAAAGCGAAGCTCGCTGTCTTTTCAGTTATGATTTCGGTTTGCACCGTAATTATTACGCTTCCAGACCGCGATCGATGAACCGGAATCATTACTCTTCTCACCGCGACAGTCGCGGTCTGAAACCGTGGTGATCGCTGGTAAAACAGATCTCATTGAATATGGGAACCGTAGTTTTTGCACTGACGTCATGTATCGTACGGTACGGAGTCAGTTTTTCTAAAAAAAGTTTTCTAACTCGATAATTTCAAAAAAATTTTTGTTCTCATGACACGTTTTTCTAATTTTTTAATTTTCTACTGCAATGCATTTTCTAAAAATATTTCCTTAATTCTAAAGATGATTTATTCATCATTTTTTGTTCCTTATACTGTATTTCATTGTTTTTTTATAAAAAATTTCAGAAATGATTCTGCATTATAAAAAACAGTCTTTAGAAAAATGGACCATTAGAAAACTTTGTTTACAGAAACTGTACCCCAATCATATCGTACATCGTTTTATCAATAATCTCAGTTGAGATTATAGAATTAATAAAAAAAAAAATAAAAAAAAAACATAACCTCAAAGAGATGAAGCGCCAACTGAGATTATTATACATTTATTCCTTCATCTCGCGGGTCAATTCCTTCTTCCAATTTTCTCTCCAGCACCTGCAGCATACTTCAGAGCTTAGGATTAGTATCGCACGGGAAAATAAATAGATGGCGCCGCTGGCGTACCACTGTGGGAGTTTGATGTCGAGTGCTGGTTTTGAGTGAGAGAGAGAGAAGAGAATCAGGGTTGGTATCGCATGCGCGTGAGGCATAAAGACGCAGAGATACCAACTTGAGATGTTAGCGTGGCTTGGCTCTCGTGCTTCCATGTAATTGGCGTCTAATAAAATAATATCAATTTTCTAATCGGGAGTGTTCATATTTAATCTCCCAAACTGATATCACAGTTATTTAATCGAGTCGGGCAACATATATTTCACACATTTGCCCACATTGGTGACCCCGACGAGGAGAAATCTCTTTCGTCATGCTTTTGGAGAGACGCGGAACACGAGGCAAGATGGCCGACCGGCGTGGCTGCTTGCAATTTCGCCGATAAAATCGTTCAAGGCCAACGTTTGTACGTCGGATCGACCCAGAAGTCCGATTCCTGATCGTTAATGCCATGGTTTGGAAAATTTCCTGAAAGAAAAAGACAGCATTGAAATCGGGACTGGCGTCGCATTTTCGTCGGTGAGCCAAGTACGAGTTTTCGTCTGGAGGCTGGCATATTCTGGCCAGTAGCAACGCTTGCAGCGAGGCGGCTCATATTCTTGGTCGTCGGGCATCATCAGTCCATGAAGGTATTTTTTCCGTGGGTGCGGGATATCGTCGCCATTATCACGACTCAACCGATGGCGTGAGTCGTAAGTGCTGCCACGGAAATTCACCGAGCAGATTGCCGAGCATCACCGGAGTTCAACGAGGATCAACGAAAGCGTATCGAGAACTTTTATTTACATTAGTATTGTTGTTCTTATTATTTTGGTTTCTTGATCATATTGGATGTGAAAATATTGGGACATTTGTCGTTTCTTCGTAATTATACAGGATTTTCTTTTGATTTTTTTCCTTTCCGTATTGTTATTGTCGGTGATCGAGTTGATTGTACAGATTTGATTTTTTCCATTCGCGTCAGGAAGTGAATATGGCAATGTTTTGAATCGTTTTGATTTATTGGTGAAATGAATTGGATTATTTTATATACGTGAATTTTTGGGGCGGTGATACAGCCGCATTATTATTTTGGGTTTTTCCCGTTGCGATTTTTACAAGTGAGGGTGTTTTCTAGGAGAAGGGGTGAGATGGCTGAATCGGAAGTTGCGCAGTTGGTGGAGCAGGCGGCGAGAGCCGATCTTGAGAGGGATGAACTCAAACTCCAGTTGCAGAGACTGACGGAGCAGTTTGCGGTAATGACAAGCGGTGGGCCAGGTTTGGGTGCACAACGGACTACTGGGATTCGTTCAGCAGACGATGAGTATAATAATAACGGTAACCTTGAAGAGGGTTTAGGTGGGGAGGTTCGAGTAGATGCGTATCATAGCCCAAAAATTCCCCCATTTTTGCAAGATGACCCAGCGTTGTGGTTCGTTCAAGTTGAGGCATCATTGCGTCGTTCTCGCATCCGTTCTGATGAAACAAAAGTTGATTTTGTTGTGATGAATTTAAGTAGGGAGGCAATGTCGTGTGTTAGGGATGTGTTGATGGCAAATCCACCTTTTCCTGATAAATTCAGACGAGTTAAGGAGAGGCTGTTGTCGGTTTTTGCGCCGTCATCTGAGGGCAAATTGCGTAGGTTGCTGAAAGGTGACGTGCATTCTGATGGAAAGCCGTCAATGATTTTGAATAGAATTAGGAATTTGAATGATGGGAAATGTGGTGATGAGGTGCTTCGTTCGATATTTCTCGATCAACTTCCTAGAAGTCATAGGGATATTTTTTTGATAACAGGCGTGACTGACTTGGATGCAATGGCCACAGCAGCAGATCGGCTTGCTGAGGGCAGTTACCCCCACTCTCAACAAGTGTTAGCAGTATCTAAACCCAACACTGTTGAGCCATGGGAGGCTCAATTGAAGCGTTTAGAATTGAAATTTGAGCAGAAATTCAATTTAATAATGAGGAAATTAGACAGTCGTTCTACAGGTAATAGACCGAGAAGTGCAGCTACTGGGGGAGGTGACCGGCGTCATAGTAGAAGTGGTTCTCGCAGTCGTGATCAGGCTAATTTGTGTTGGGCACATTCCAAATATCCAGACAATCCATTGTCTTGCAAGGAGTGGTGTAGCAAATATCAGGAATGGTTGAAGTCAAAAAACGAGCTCGATCACCCCTAGATGCAGTCGTTAGTGGTGAAGTCAATGGTTCAAATCGGCTCTATATTCGGGATAGGATTTCTGGGACTTGGTTTTTAGTTGATACAGGTGCGGACATATCTTTGATTCTGGTTCAGAACAAAAATCGAGGCTGTCCATCATCGTTGAAGTTGATAGCAGCTAATGATACACGTATTGATACGTATGGAGAATCTCGTAGGACGTTGAATATTGGACTACATCGCCCTATCACGTGGAATTTGTGTATAGCGGAAGTTCCATATCCTATCCTGGGAGCTGATCTATTAAGACATTATGGTTTAGTCGTTGATCTTAAAAGGCGTAGGGTCGTTGACCCAATGACACGTGTCGAATCAATCGCGATTTTGAGAAAGGCTCAGATTCATTCGATAAATTCTGTTTCTCCTGATTCACCAGTCAGTGGTATTATTGCGGAATTTCCTGAGATTGTGAAACCTGGCGTACCTGATTTTCTCGTTGAACACAAAGTGTATCACCATATTGTCACTACAGGGCCACCGACGGCGGAACGAGCGCGCCGGTTGAGCCCAGTGAAATTGGAGTTTGCAAAAAAAGAGTTTAGGGATCTCTGCGAGGCTGGTTTGTGTCGACCTTCTAGTAGCCCGTGGGCGAGTCCTATATATATGACTCCGAAAAAAGACGGTACTTGGAGAATTTGTGGCGATTATCGGCGCCTAAATGCTGTCACAGTACCAGATAGGTATCCAACTCCACATCTTCAAGATTTTTCTTCTAATTTACATGGAAAGAAGGTGTTTTCTTCATTAGATTTGCATAAAGCATATAATCAGATACCCATGACACCCGAAGATGTTGAAAAAACGGCGGTTATCACGCCATTCGGGTTGTTCGAATTTTTAGTGATGACATTCGGTATGCGAAATGCTGGTCAGACGTTTCAGCGATATTTGAATGGTGCACTTGGAGATTTAGATTTTGTTTTCATTTATGTTGATGATATTTTGATTGCGTCTTCCACAATGGAAGAGCATTTAAATCATATCAGAGTTGTTTTCCAGAGGCTCAGGGAGTTTAATTTGAGACTCAATGTTGAGAAATGTACATTTGCAGTATCTGAATTAGAATTTCTTGGGTACTTAGTTAGTGGCGAGGGCATTCGACCCACTCCTGGAAGGGTTGAGATACTGGTAAATTTTCCGAGACCGAAAACGGTAATGGAATTGCGTCGTTTTTTAGGGGCAATAAATTTTTATCGTTCTTCTTTACACAAAGCAGCACATTTACTATTGCCACTGAATGCATACATTATGGGTTCGGTGAAAAATGATACTCGTGAAGTTCAATGGACTGAAGAATCTGAAATGGCTTTTGAAAATGTGAAAAAGGCATTGGCTGAAGTGGCTTTTCTCGTTCATCCAAAATGTGGTGCGGAGTTACGAATTGTGACTGATGCGTCAGATTATGCGATGGGGGCGGTATTAGAACAATTTTCTGAAGGTTTATGGAAACCTCTTTCGTTTTTTTCTCGCAAGTTTTCTGCATCGCAGCTCAAGTATAGTGCATACGATCGCGAATTGACTGCGATCTTCGAAGCAATTAAGTATTTTAGACATTTGATTGAAGGCAGTGAATTTATAGTAAGGACTGATCACAAGCCATTGATTTATGCTTTCGCTCAGCGTTCGGATAAGGCTTCACCTAGACAGGCGCGCCAGTTATCTTTTATTGCTCAATTCACGACTAGGATTGAACACATATCAGGTAGAGAAAATGTGGTCGCAGATGCGTTATCCAGGATTGATTCATTGCGGTTGCCAGTAGAAATTAATTTGCAAGAGCTGGGAGAGAAGCAGAGTGCGGATCAGCAGTTGAAAGAAATTAAAGAATCCGCAGATGTTCCTCTTAAGTTGAGAAATATTCAGTGGGGCCCAGCCCATACGACTTTGGCATGCGAAATTTCAGGGGAGGCTATCAGGCCATATATACCAGGGGAATTGCGTAAAAGAGTGTTTGAAATGTTTCATAATCAGGTACATTCAAGTGCTAGAGCTACAGACCGTTTGATAAGACAACGTTATGTTTGGCCGGGCATGCATAAAGATATCGCAGGTTGGTGCAAGACTTGTTTAGACTGTCAGCAGACGAAGATTTCGAGACATGTTAAATTGAAACCAAGTCAATTTGTCGCTCCTGATGGACGATTTGATCATGTACATATGGACATTGTTGGTCCGTTACCTGAGTCTGAAGGTCAATTTTATTGTTTGACGTTAATAGATAGATTTTCACGCTGGATTGAGGCTATTCCGATGAGAGATATGACTGTCCAGACGGTAGCAAGAGCATTTTTTAACAATTGGGTCTCGCGTTATGGAACACCCAAGGTTATTTCGACGGATCAAGGATCGCAATTCAAATCGCAGTTATTTACAGCGTTGTTAAAATTGATAGGTTGTCAACGAATCAGAACTACTCCATATCATCCCGCAGCTAATGGCATGATTGAGAGATGGCATAGGGTTTTGAAAGCCGCAATTATGTGCCAATTACGGAATAATAGAGAGTGGACGAAGGTATTATCTTCTGTTCTAATCGGACTTCGTTCTTACGTCAGGCAAGATACGGGTGCATCACCAGCAGAATTCATGTTTGGGACAACACTTCGTTTACCAGGCGAGTTTTTTCTTGAGGGGGATTTTACCCCTGATCCGAATTATTTTCTTGAGGAATTTCGTGAGTATATGAGACAGGTGCGACCGGTTCCAGTGGCACATAAGAATAGGAATCGATCATTTGTATTTAAAGATTTATATTCATGTTCACATGTCTGGTTGAGAAAAGTGGTACGGGTTTCACTCGAGCGTCCTTACATGGGTCCCTTCAAGGTAATTAAACGGGTGTCAGATCGGGTTTTTGACATTGAAATGGGGGGTACGATTAAAAGTGTATCTGTTGAGTTGCTCAAGCCGGCCCATGTCTTACCTGATCATATTAGTGGGATAAATACGGAAATCGGTCCTGATGATGGATCTAGCCACCAGCCCACACAACTGCGCACCTACTCGTAAAAGAGAGTTACATTTGCTCAGGATACAAGGGATTAAAAAGCGACGTTAATTTTTGTTTTGTATGATACTGTGATTTATATTTGTGTACAGACGTACATTATCGATTCAGATATTATTTTTTTGTTGATACATGTTATGTTATGACACATTGTTGTGTGTTCTTCTCGTTTTACAGAGGATGGATTTTTTTGATACACAAAGGTATTATTGTATACATTTTGTTATTTTCTTTTTGCGAAGGATATGTGATTTTTTTTTGATACACAAAGGTATTATTGTATACATTTTGTTATTTCTTATTACGAGGAATAGGTGATTTTTTTTACACGGATGTAACATAGCATATATTTTGTTATTTTGTTTTTTTTTTCGAAAGACATATGATTTTGCGTTCGTTCATTCCCCCGATCAGAGATATACATAGTGTCATCGAGTTTCGTAATAATCCGAAGTTTTTATTTTTTTTGTTGTTGATAAATTGAGAGAAATCGTGTAATTTGATCAAAGTATTTGTAGATATAGAGATGATGTTACAGAGTTCAGATATGATGAATTGAAAATTATTACAGATATGACGTTTTCACTGGGGGGGGAGTATGTGGGAGTTTGATGTCGAGTGCTGGTTTTGAGTGAGAGAGAGAGAAGAGAATCAGGGTTGGTATCGCATGCGCGTGAGGCATAAAGACGCAGGGATACCAACTTGAGATGTTAGCGTGGCTTGGCTCTCGTGCTTCCATGTAATTGGCGTCTAATAAAATAATATCAATTTTCTAATCGGGAGTGTTCATATTTAATCTCCCAAACTGATATCACAGTTATTTAATCGAGTCGGGCAACATATATTTCACACATTTGCCCACACACTGTGGGTAGTTAAGTCCATTTTTGGATATCTTTGGATATTAGAAGCGGCTCTCACTAGCCGTGCAAATAATGTCGTGCAAATATTAACAGCCACATCACATAATACGGGTGTTTATTCAATTTTACTTAAATAAACTCGAGGCGGCCATAATTACCCCCACAAGTCCGTGTGTGTGTGTTTCACACAGTAACAAAGGAAAGAAAATACCGGCCCGCTTCTTTCTCTCTCGCACCTTTCACCAACGCGCCGCCATTTGCGAGAGGGCTCGCCACAAACCGCGCGCACATTCGAATCTAGAGGTCCATGGACGTCAATCGTGTACTAGTGTCAGGTCGTGTTTTATAAACAAAATGTTCGGTAGACGCGATTGGACTGTCGAACTGACATATATATATTTATTTATTTGACGTTTCATATTGGCCGTTGATTATACGCGGATAAACGTCAAGTCAAAAAAAAAAATCTTGAAAGTTTCAATTATTATTATGAAAGTGCTTATTGGTGTCACGGGAATCATCAGGACTTCTTATTTCATAATGGAATATTGGACGCAAACTTCGAAATCGTCAATGCATGACAATCCGATCAGATAAGTACTCTTTTTTGCAGCTCGTACGATAAACTTAATGGTTCAAAATATCTATAATCCTAACTGACATTTTTAATTATAATTTTTTGCTATTTCAAGAGCAATTTGTTTAATATATTTCAACAGCAAACATTTTTATGGGCAATTTTTATTCGTTATGCTTTGGTGTACTCTGTGTCAATTTTCCTTTTTATATGAATATAAATTCATTTAAAATTTCTAATAATAATAAATTCAATTTCTTAATAATAAATATGATGATACTTTGCTAAGCTTAGGAGTAATTTATTAGACATTCTGTCAACTAACATTTTAATCGGTTTTTATTTTTATGCTGTGTGTACTTTGTGTGAATTTTCCTTGTTACAGGTGACCTTGGACGAATATTTTAGACGCCTCTTGGAAGTATTGTATGGTCTCCAAAAATAAAATCCAAAAAGCAAATTGCTTTCTTCCTTCAGAATTTGAAAAGTGAATGCATAAGGTAGAAATGTCTTATATAGTTATTTTTGAATATATTCTCTAGTAAAAATTATTTCAAAATGAAAAATCCATATCCCCAATTTCTCAATTATTTAATGTAATTAGACATGAGTTTCAATGTTAATTTGTGAATAAAAAGTAGAACTACCGTCTTTACAATTATTTCATTATTTTCCCAGCTTGTAGAAACAACTATTTAACGCTTTTTAAACTTCTGTTTGTTTTTGTCTGGTTCTTTTTTTATTGAATTTCTAATTCTTAATGAGCATTCTTTGAAAACAATTCAATTTGGTCTCCTTGGAATTTAGATCAGACCAATTGTTCTCGAGAAAAAAAAGTTTCAATCTTAAAAATGTATCATCTTGACATTTACGTTTATACATATAGATCATCTTTCAGAAATTTTAAGTGAAATTTTATAAGTTGGAAGCAATATTTTTTTTTTAAATAAATCCAAATTGGAATTGGAAAAAATTCAAAAAAATATTTCACCGTACAATTTTATCTCCCAGTTTTTTTTATAATTTCCGTTTAAAATAGTTTTTTTTTACTTCACAATGTTGAACTTTTAATTTTTAAGAGATGGAATTCATGAAAATAAAAATCTTCAAATTCAACAACTAAACTTAAAAAAAAAAAGGAAATTAGGCTGTAAAAATAGCAAACTTCGATATTAGATATAATTATAAATTGTAAAAATAAGTTCAATGAATAAAAGTTTTGTAAAAGTACAAATTATTTTTTTTTTTTCTTGAATCGAACATTATTACAATATTATTACATTATTACATACAGTATCAAACCACACTCCCGCCTCTGCTTCCCCTCCCTCTGCCCCCACCTCGACCACCGCCCCTGCGAATATAATAGGGGCTCCCGCAAAAATCATGCAACAGATGCATAAAGTTTCGATTTTGAACTTTTCTGCCACCTCGTACTCTTCGTTCTGTGAATATTTAAAAAAAAGTAGTTATTAAATAAATATATATGTTTTGTACATTTTTCAAAAATGAAACTATCAACTTATATAAACTTTATGCATTCAAATTTGTTTTACCTCTATTTTTGTTATCATTTTCCCGCTTACCCTCCAGTTCCTCAATTTCGCTGTCGGTAGCTTTCTCATTATTGTCACTATCTTTTTCTCCACTTTTCCTTTTTTTTTTCGTATTGTTGTTGAAATTGATTTTGCTGGTCTTGCAATTGTTGCATAAATTGCTGCTGCTGCATTTGCTGCTGCATCAGTTGCTGCAGCAATTGCAAAATATTTTGTTCGTTTGGCGAAACCTATAATGTGTAAAAAAAATCAAAAGCAAGTTCCCAAAATCTTTTTATTTTTCATCAAACGCAATTAAACGCAATCCATTCTAGATATGTTCGTTATTATTTTTAGATTTGTGTATGTATGTATATATAGGAGACATTGATCTTTAAATTTTTCATAAAAAAACGTGGAACATAAATAATGCAATTCATTTTCATGTTAATTTTATTATTTTAAATCAAACAAAAAAAAGTTTCAATGATAAGTAAAATGACAAGGTGTCTCGGACCGAGATATTTAGTCAGAATTGTCAGGAGCATGTGCTCAATTGCAAAAAAAGTATTATAAAAATGCATTACAAATTAATCTCAAAAAATGAACAGCTCACTAATAAATAAAATACACATTACTTACGTTTTCATTTAAATCCATGCTCTGGACGTTATTACGAAGCTGATCCATACAGATTAGATTTTGGGAATTTCGGGTAAAGCTTTTCCTTTTTTCGCGTTTTCAAATTTGTCAAATCAAGGAAACTTTTAAACTGAATCGATGCTAGAAAGAGAAGTGAAATCGATAGTAATCGATACTCGATCGATACTGGGGAACACTGGTTTGTTTGGTAACGCGAAGCCTTCTTGGTCACACACACTAACACACACACATATTGTGTCAACATTTCCACTGACTCCCGCCATGTTGTATTTCAATGTATCCCAATTCACCTCACACAATTTTACAAGGATCAAAAATTCACAAACATCAACTGAGACATACGTATTACGTACAAAATTCCTGTCACCGGTTACAAGTGACAATAGTTCCCGTGTTGTTTTTGATTGCTTAATTATTAAAACGATTTCGCGTAGCTCTGGCGATCCGCGATCGAATTTTTTACTGCAAAGTACTGGATTAAGCTGGAATATTTTCACCGAAAATATAGTTACAATATAGGTGATTTCCAACGATTGAAAGGTAAACAAACGTAATCATAATTATAGGTGACATAAAATCTTTATTTCCCAGTAGAGAATGAAAACTTTCTTACGGACAAAACTAGACTCGAAAGTGCTTTTAAAAGTTAGGTGTATGTTACACTGCCCTCCAAGTTTTGCAAAATTCAAAACTAACTCTTAATTAAGAGTAAATTTTTACTTCAAACTCAAGAATCCACCTAACTTTACATAATGAAATATGTTTATGTATTGATGGTTGATTTTACATATAAATTCTTTATTATAAGCATAATTAAACTATATTTCAATGTATTTGATGGCTAGGGCAAAGAAAAAAGTATTGACCAGAATATTTAAAAATATTTATTGATGGGGTTTTAATAAAATGAAGTTAGGTATTTATATATTTGTAATATAGGCAAAAAATATTTAAAAATTTTTTTTAGTATACTAGTCGATAAATTTATTACAATATAATATAACGTTATGTTGAAGGTGTTCATAAGTAAATAATCTTTGTTAATCCGCAACAATCAATTTAGATTGATCAAAATACCTTTATTCATTTTTTATTAAAAAGAATTTCATCGTTCTGTCACAACTCATAAGTGACATCAGATCAAGTTTATTGCTTGCTTCGTAAATAAACAAATGTCTTACGTATGTTTGTCATTTTTTCAATTTCAAATCAAAGAATTTTATATTCTGTGCATAAAAAGTTGGGAAATATTTTCGATAAAACTGTGACCTTCGAAAATATCTATTTTTTAAAAAAAGCATTGAAAATTTTATTTGAATTTCAAGGTTGAAATTCTAAACTTTTCATATTTCAAAACATAATTTTATTGTTTAATTTCATTATTTTATTGAATGATTAATAAATTCATGATGTAATATATATGTATGTATATATATAAGTTGTATATCAATCAATAATATAAGAACTACGTATTCATTCATTGATCATTACATAATTTATTGAGTATTAATTAATTTATTACTAATTTATTCGTTTTATTATTTAATTATTATCACACGCAAAAACTATTTTATGCATTTTCAGGAAATTAAAGATTTTTGAAATTATTTTTTATTATCTGAACTTCAATTTGTAAATTGTATATTGTTCTTAACAAAATTATATAATATTTTTATACCTTAAAACATCACCAGCGACTTTTTCACCTCACGCGGAGAAACGAAAAAATTTCAGGTTGTGTTGGGTGACGTGCAAAGCGTCTGCGCAGGTCACGTGACAACCCGCTGGTGATGGTTTCGATATAAGAAACTAGAAAACGGCGGAAAAGTTATGACGTTTCACGGCGCCGACAGGCGCGATGTTACTTTATCCTTGTTTCGAAAACATTGGCCCCGCCGCGAAACGTCATACTTTTGCACCTAGATAAACAAATAGCTATTTTTTATCAATGAAATTTTCGCCAAGAACGGGCACTAGGATACATCATGAACACACTTGTAAAGTGTTTTATCCTTTTTCGGTTACTTTTTGAGATATCAACATATGCATTTTTGACTAATTGTAATTCTTGAAATAGGGAATTGTCATTGCAATTATTTTTTTATTTCTTTTTTCCAGATTTACAAATCCGGAGTTTTCAAGGTATCGCACCCTTCCCCACCCATACCTTTACCAAGGCTGCCACTTGCGCCATACAGGCTGCCACTTGCGCCGTACAAGTGCTATTTGCACTATATAGGCTGCCACTTGCGCCATACAGGCTGCCACTTGCGCCGTACAAGTGCTATTTGCATCATATAGGCTGTTACTTGCGCCGTACAATTGCTTTTTACACAATTCAGGCTGCCACTTGAGCCAATACTGACTACCATTTGCACCAAGCAGGTAGCCTCTCGTACCAATACAAGCTATCTTTTTTGCTCCAAAGGCTGTCATTTGCGCTGATAAGATATCGTTTTCAGTTTCTCTAAACAAGTAGTTGAGATCATTCGTGTTCTGAACCTCGACACATTGTTCACGTAGATATATAGTAGAATAGTACAAATATGGATCCAGCATTTTTTTGTACCGATCTAACGACTTGAGACAAAAAGATTATAATAAATCATGCAGGAACTGGTGGATTGCTTGAAGATGTTCATATGAACTGTTTTGTGCGCTTGCTGCATGACAAAATGAATGTTGAAATTCGACCAACATATTTGCGAGATGCACCGTTTCTCATTGAACCTGTTCGGCCTGATGTAGATCATATTCAAATTTTACATCGTCCGAGACATTGGACATGCAGTTACTACGACACTGAAAAAATTACGATTTACGATTCGAAGTTAGGATCTGTGCGATTACACGAAGAACAGATTATATTTCTAAAAAGATTGCATCCTCATATGGTAATCAATGAAGCGACTGTACGTTTCGCTGAAGTGCAGCAACAACAGGATGGCCATTTGTGTGGACCATATGCTATAGCGTTTGCTACATCACTCGCTTTAGGTATTGATCCGCAAAAAGTGCTTTATAAGTTCGAAAAATTGCGGTCACACTTGTACACTATGCTGACAGAGTCTGTGTTCGAACATTTTACCCAAGAAGACTTTTCAGTTCGAAAGCAACAAAAAGTTTTGCCGATTCCATTAGCAATAGATAAGCGTCGTAAGCATATACTTTATCTACAAAGAAAAAAATCAGCTAACAATGAAAATAGCGATTTTCCCACTCAAAGTGACAAAATTATTTCTTGTAATAAAAAATTTCCGGCAGTTCAAAATCATAACATGATGCCAGTCAAAGTAGTGTCTTCTCAATGCAACAAAATTACTGCAAACAAAAACAAATCATACGTTCCAGATGCCAAGACTGTATATATAAAAAACAAAATGTGTGCTGCAAGCAACAAAGTAGTACTAGAACAAAACATTTCTTCTCCAAGTGACTTGACTGTACTTAAAAACCCGTCTGTTTCAAGCGACCTTCCTGGGTGGAATGAAAATGAAAATGCTTCTCAAAATTTGCCCGCTGAAAGGAAGAAAGTTATTATTATTACTTCAAACAGAAAAATGAATTCAAGCTGCAACCGTGCAGAAAAAAGACATCTCCCCGCTCGAAGCAAAATATTCAAGTTACAAAAAAAACCTTTGTCAGTTGAAAAAGACTATAAGTTTAATCATATAAAAGTAACTGATTTGCCGGATAAATGCGAAAATATTTTAACTCAGTCCCAAGAGTCACATGATAATGAAAAGGTTAATAAAGTCGATATGTCACGAACTTTGGTTGATAAGATTTGTAAAACTACGGTCAATGAAAAAGATCTTCATGGCAAAATTTCGAAAGTTGATAAAAACTGTTCAGTTACTTGTCAAGATATAATTAATAATAAGCTGAAACGTCGAATACCAATCGCATTTGAAACAACATTGGAAAAGTCTAAAAAGCAGAGAACAGAAGTGCAAAATTTATTTGATCATTCAGCTCAAGAAAATAAATCTATGAACATTTTTCAAGAAAATCATTCTAATCAGAAGCAAAAAAGGAAAAAGACTTCAACATCAAAATCAAGGAAACGAAGACGATGTGAGCTATCTAATGAAAGTGCACGAATAATTACTAGTAGAGCTTGGCTTAACGATGCACACATTGATCTTTTTAACGAATTAGTGAAAGAAAAAACTTCATATACACCATTTTCTCCTCTTTTATTACAAACACCTGAACAAATCCGTCCAATAAATGAGAACAAATGCCATATACAAATTTTGTTCAGTATGAGTAGTGATGATTTTACGAAAACAGATTGTCCTGGAGGTCACTGGGTTTGTTGCTATTATGGCGCAATTGATATATTTATATACGACTCTTTGAATAACAAAAGGTTGCATGAGCATTATGAACAATATCTTAAAAAGCTATTTCCTTTTCATTCTGTAAATAATACGTCTATATACTTTCCTACAGTTGATCAGCAACCAAATTTGAATGATTGCGGTGTATACGCTATCGCGTTTGCTACTTCGCTTGCTTTTGAAATGAAACCCGATGAAATAAAATATGATTCGTCAAAAATGCGCAATCACTTACTGTACATCCTACGAAATCACGATTTGCAGCCATTCCCGTCTATTTATAATCTAGGTACCCTGTCAAGGAACGTTCCAAACAGTAACATGGAAAATTGTAATTTGGAAAATTCTACTAAATATTCAAATCTTACATTGAGCCATAAGGAACAAAAAGAGATAAATGAAATAGAAGAATCTAAAGTAAAGACAAAACATCAATTGTATTATGCAAAGAAAAACAATAGAATCAGAAAGCTAGAAAAAGAACAAAATTATTACCAAAAAAATAAGGTTAGCATATTGCAAAAAACACAAAATTACTATCAAAAAATAAATTTCATATTTTGCGCAAGAAAAAGGCTAATAGACAAACAAACGCAGTTGTGTTGAATAAACAAAAACTTTATTTACAACGTTATTTAAAAAAAATCAACGTTTGATACTTCAGCGACGTCAACTACACAACGCAACCAATAGAATTAAATGTCCTCAAAAAGAAGATAAAATGCGAATCAACGAAAAAAAAAGGCTATCACAAATAAAAGCTCACGTGTTATTACAAAAAAATAGACATATTAAACTAGGCAAAAGGTTGCGTAATGTGAGTAATTCTAGAAGAATGAATGTGAAAGTCAGATACTGTGTTTTGCGTCATGGCCGCATTGTTTAGAATGACCCATTCCGAAAACCTTTCTTTCATAATAGATGATTGCGCGTTTTACGTTCTAAATTATTAAGTCGACGGAAAAAACGTACGAAAAACGGTAATACATTTCCAATGAAACATAAAAATGGTAATAATAAACAATTTCGTAAATTAAAATCTTCAACAGCTTTACGCTTGTCTTCAGAAGCCGTCATAAAAGATATTGCTAAATCGATGGATAAAAAGGTTGATTCAAAATCACGATTAAATAATCGACTAAGTGCTATTAATATTTACACGCGATGCATACAAGAAAGAAATCGATACATCTATCACATAAAAAAAGACTTGGCTATGCTACAAAGTAAAGCTGAAGTGTGTCTTACGCGGGCGAAAAATTGTCCTAACCTCAATGTCAGAGAAAAATTTGAAGCTTTATGTGGAATTTCAAAACATTTACCTACTTCAGAAGCATATTATTATGAAGCATCATACAACCATTACCTATTATTGGGTAATCTCAAATCAAACACCTCAGAATTTGATCATACATATGCCAAAATTGAAACAAAACAATCTGATAATAAGATCAATGTCACGCAAGTAACACCCAGTTCGAGTTTTAAACTTGATTCTCCACATGATAACAATATTTCTCAACAATCTCAACTGTCGTTTAAAAAGAAATCTCAGGAAGTAATTAATAACTACGTTGTAAACGAATTCGGTCATGTGACAAATATATTCCCTGTTAAATATGACAATAAAGGAAGGAAATATTGGAGCTGCAACGGAAAATGTCGCCTTGAAGATGCATCTGTGTTGTTACGATACGTAAACTCTTTAAAATCTTTAATTTCATGTGATATTAAGAATCTTCATACTTTCGTTAATGCAATACGATTGTGTGACAGGGAATACATGTCTACTAAGTTAGGCCACTGTTTTATGTGCTACATTGAGCCGAAGACTTGCAAATCGACTTTTTTGCCTGTTTTACTGTTAGCACCACATTTTCCACAAGTCAGGACCATAAAAAGGATAGTTTATAAAATAATAAGTAATTATCGCCTGATAAATACACTTGATACAGCGTTTAATAAAAATGATGTTGATTATCTAGAAACCGTCCGTAATAAGGCACTCGAAGCCTGCAATGTAGCAACTGATGAATGCAAGGTAAATTTTAGTGAGGATGACACTATAGCTCATTACAAAAATGCCTTTAAAAGTTTATTGAAACGTTCCACTGACGTTCCCATAAATCCTTGCATTTCTTGTCAAAAACTGTGTTATAATCATGAAGTCACAGTTATAAGCAAAATGAGAACAGTTCTTGCTTCTGAAGCATGGAAAAGTTTCAAATCTTTTGCTGAAACAAATGAAATAGAAAGTGAATTTATTTGTAAATACTGCTTGAATCATTTTCGTAAAAATAAAATGCCACCCATTTGTATTCAGAACAATTTGAAAGTTGACCCAATTCCTCCTGAAATAGAACGTTTAAACAATTACGGAAGAATTTTTATTCAACGTGCCAAAGCATTTCAAGTTGTTCAACAAATGGACACGATATCAGAGAAAAAGAACGTTCCACATAAACATAAAATTCAAAAAGTAAAAGGGAGAACTTTTCATCTACCTCTACCATTAGAAGAGAGCATGAAAAAAATTTGTAAACCAACAGATGCAGTTAATTTAAACCATGAAATATACATTCTAGTACGCAGTCTCCCGACAAAAGCCAAGAAAATTTTCGAAAATTTAGTAAATGTCACAGATTTATACGACGCTTTGGTACTTCTGAAAAAAATCAATCATTTATATAAAGATATCATTCTTCCTTGCAATCCAAGCGCATTGTGTAGAGATATACAAGATGCAGACGATATTGAATATGCTTCTGAAGCAGAAGAGGCTGACGTGGGAAAAGAATTGAAAAAAGAGCCAGCACTTGTAACTCAAGCAAATGCTGATGACAGCTATTATGAACAATTTACAATATACCCCATTCATGACAAACGTGAAAACAAAAGTTCAACTACCTTATATCAACAGTGCAAAGTTCAAGATTCACCTCTCGACAATCGGTGTAAAATTTTAGATCTATTGTGCTTTCCACATTTGTGTCCTAATGGAATCAACGGACAATATGAAGAAAGACTAATACATCTAGGCGATTCAGCATTTATAAAAGCAAAGCTAAAATCTAAAGATCCAAGATACAGACTTGACATACAATATATTTTTTATCTGTTAAACGATCACAATATAAGGCAGATAAAAGTTGGAATATATCAGAAGCTAAATGTCAGTAACCCGTGTGAAAAGTATACTGCAGGAAATTATTTAGAACTCATGTCGAAAGAATTGCTGGAACGACAATTAACAACAATATTCTCGCGTCTTAGAAATACAGAGCAATATTGGAATATTCCAAGAAGCAATTTGCGATGTATGATTGAAAATTATGGGCCGGCCACTTGGTTCTTAACTTTGAGTCCAGCAGAATGGCTATGGACAGATATGATAGATTATGTTCGTGAAGTTAATAATCCACAAATGAATAAAACGCCAGCTAACCAAATCATTGCCTCAGACCCTGTTTCTGTTTCAAGATTTATTGATAACAAATTTCATGCTATGTTGGATTTCTTGTATTCGAAAGATCACCCTATCGGAGAAATAATTCATCATTTTTGGAGAAGAGAGTATCAAGTTAGAGGTACTCAGCATTTTCATTTATTACTGTGGGTGAAAGATGCTCCAATATTAGGGATAGACGATAACGAAATCGTCGCCAAATTCATTACAAAATATATTACCTGCAGAATACCTAACCCTAAAATTTCCCCAACTTTGTACAACCGAGTGCTATCTCATCAAAAAAACCATCATAATTCTTACTGCTTGTGAAGGAAAAAGTTGAACAATGGTCGAACGAAGTCTGTATGTCGTTTTGGATTTTCTAGACCGATCTCTAAAACATCATTATTGAGAGATGTTATTACATCTATTGCTGGTGGAAAAAAATTACAAAGCAATAGTCGGTTGTGTGATCTGCCTCGAAGCAAAAAAGAAGTAGATATAAACGATTATAATCCAACTATTTTAACTGCTTGGGAAGGCAACATGGACATAAATTCGTCGGTGAAAAATCAACTATTTTGAACTGGTACTGTACAAAGTATACGACAAAAAGTGAAAAAAGCTATGCTGGCAATGTCTTCACGGATATCCAATCGAGTGAATCAGTCAGTAAAAAGTTATGGAATATTGAGATGCAGGCTCTGAATAATAGAGAGTGTGGGGCTCTCGAAGCGGCTGATAGTTTATTAGGTATACCCTTGTATGGAACGGACTCCAAAACGACTATTTTATGGTTGGACGTCAATTTGATTAGAAATCGTAACACGAAATTGAACAGTTGAATCCTGAATCTACTGACATTTTTTGTCCTAATATCATTGACGATTACTATCCTCGAAGGCCACAGAGTTATAAATCAATGACACTATACGATTTCGCGCGATGGTATAATTTCGTCTATGTACCACCAGTCGATCCGGAAGTAGAGCACTTTTCTATAGAAAAAAATATTTCAGAAAAAGGAATCGTCCATACCTTATCAACCACTACAGAAACTATCCAAAAATTCAACCAGAAAGATACTTTTATGCTTTGTTGTTATTATTTCAACCATGGAGAGATATTTCTGAATTACAAAATGGCTGTGACTCGTATGCAGAATCTTTCTCAGCAGTTCAATCAACTCTCCATGACGCCATGAAATATCATGAAAAATTTACTGATATCCAAAATGGAATTGATGCTGTTAAGGAAATGGTTCAAGAGAAAATTGATAATCCTTCTGCAAATGAAAATAAAGATGAAAATTCATTAGGTTGTGACCCTGTTGAAGTTGGTGATGCGATGAAAGATTTTCACGATGCAGGAGCTAAGTTAAACGAAGATCTTTCAGAAGTGATTGCAGGATTAAATATAGATCAAAAAAAGGTTTTCAATTAAGTTTGCTCAGCTATCGATGCAAAAAAAGAACCATTCAGACTTTTTGTAAGTGGAGAAGGTGGAACTGGCAAAAGCCGTTTAATACAAGCACTCCGAGGTCATATTAAAGAAGAATATAAGAAAGATACAGCTGTAACCGCTCTAACGGGTATAGCAGCTTTTAATATAAATGGCTTGACAGTTCACAGACTTTTTCAGTTGCCAGTTGAGCATGATAAAACTCCTACGTATAAAGAATTATTGGACACAGTTATAAAAATACTGAGGGATGAACTGAAAAATGTAGAATAATTAATCATTGATGAAGTTTCCATGATTTCAAATGTGACACTGATGTACATCAATCTCCGGCTCATTGAAATATTCAATTCATCGCAAGAGGAAAATGGGTGGTTTGGTGGAAAACATATACTTTTATTCGGTGATTTACTTCAACTTCCACCTGTTCGTGAGGATCCTAGTTTCGTGAAAATGTCTGAATCAAGTAAACAAATATCTTGGCTCGTTAAGCGCTTATAACTTGTGGATCCTCTTTAAGTATGAGGTGCTAACCATTAACATGCGACAAAAAAATGATGAAACATATAGACAGTTATTGTCTCGATTACGCTTTGGCACAATTCTGACAACAGATATTGAACTGTTACAAACAAGAGTCATAGAATTCCATACGTCTAGCTTTAATGAACGATTAAATGAGCTTTGCGTGTACATGAATTCATTACCTTTTGAGACAGTATGTTTGTTGCCAACGAACTATTTATGTGACACGCTAAATTCTGCTATGCTCGAAAAATTGTCAACCAAAGAAATCTTGCTCCATGCACGTGACTAGTTTCAATGTGCAAATTATTTGAAAGCAAAGTAATTAAAGCATTGAATTCTGATAAAGAAGGCATTTCAAGAACAGCTGGGCTGTCTAAACTCATAACGGTAAAAATTGGCGCAAAGACCATGATAAGGCGGAATATTGATGTTACAAAAGGTCTTGTCAATGGCACTATTGCTACAATTCAATCAGTAACTCCATCAATAGACGACAAATTTTATGAGAAAATTTCTATAACATTGTCAACTGAAGAGGTATGTGATATAGAACCAGTGAGTGTTAAGGTTGAAGTAATGGACAAAATTTACGTTATTAGAAAACAGTTTCCAATATGTCTCAGTTATGGCGTGACCATACACAAGAGTCAAGGCTTGAGTTTAAAAAGTGTTATAATTGAAGCTGGAAACGACATATTCAGCGATGGGCAAACTTATGTAGCGTTGTCACGAGTTACTGCACTCGAAGGACTTCATTTGATAAATTTTGATCCTCGCAAAGTGACCGCTTGTGAAAAAGCAATAGTTGAGTACAATAGATTAGGAAAAATTCATGATCCTCCTCTTGAAGATTACGAGATAAGAAAGGTAAATCATCAAAAGATTGCTGATAGAAGGTGGACAATTTCGAAACACTGCTCAGAGTCTCAAATACTTGCTCATAATGAAGAACGAATCTTCGACATACGTGGTTTGCCAAACGTCAACGTATCAGGGTATGCAAACGCAACCTTGCAGTGCATTATTCAATCAGATCGTATAAGAAGTTATTTATATGAATCCAAAAATACAGATGCTCTTTCAAAGTTTCTGGATTATTATTTAGATCACCAACAAAATCTTGACATGAGGTTTGTGAAACGATTTGCAGGAGATGAATTCATACAAAACAAACAATTTGATGCATCAAAATTTTTAGGTGCTCTATGCGAAAAATCAGCTGCATTAAAAAATGCTGTTAAATACACACTCATCACTATCGTGCAATGCAAAAAATGTACATACAAGTTTTGTCAGAAAAAATTGACACTATTTTCAAAATTCCCGTTAAACTTTTATCTAAAACTATCACTCGCAAAGCGACATCCTTACAGACTCTTATTAATAACAGTGTACCATTAGAATGGAAATCAGTTGCAGACGAACTTTGTCCTAAATGTTCTAAACCCTTGGTAATGAAAATAGACATAAACACACCAGATTGCATCGTGATACAATTTTCGCTCTTTGAACCTGATGCAACAGGCGAAACAACAAAAATAAAATGTTCTATCTCAGGGATCACCCAAAAACTAATGATACATAAAACAAAATTTAAAGTAGTTGCAGCCGTATTTCATAATGAACCTCTTCCAGACTCAGGAGTTTATACTTCTTTCGTATCAGACACCAAGTCAAAATGGCAGTGTATCGAAAATGAAAAAATTATGACATTAAAATGGCCAAAAAATGCAAAAAATGTATACATTTTGTTCTTACAACGTCAAACTTAAATTGATGAGTACCAAATGTTTCATTAGATATAACAACGTAAATCGTAACTCCTCTTTTGAATCTACTTCAAACAAAATTTCGAAGCTTTATATATTGAATACAACTAGGAATTCTGTATGATAGTTAACAGTTTTACCAAACAATTTTATTGCATGTATTTTAACAGTACATATTATCAATAATCTCAGTTGAGATGTTTAATAACCTTTAATGCATAGAGAAATTTTTTTCATAAAAAAAGAAATGAAATCTCGCCCCCCCCCCCCTCCCCACGCCCTTCCTCCTCGAAAATCGCCAATGTATAAACCCTAGAATTAATAAAAATGCCTTCTCTATACTTAATTATTGTAAAAACTTCTCTCCAACACCACTTATGTAAGATAATATACCTAACTATATGAAAAAATTGAATTCTTTATATTCGTTGATCACATGCTATCTATACAAAACATAAACAATTTAAATAGTAATTTATTATAATGAAAAAAGTGAGATAATCGAAAAATTTTCATCAAAAAAAGTGAGATGCAAAAGTACTAAAATCGATATTGAATTAATATTCAGTTAAAATACTATGGTGTTGATCAATCTTATTAGAAAAAAAAACAACTGAAATAGTAATTCGAGAAAAATGAAATGAAAAAAAGGAAGATGCAAAAGTACTGAAATCAATACTGAGTTAATATTCAATAGAAGTTTTCAGCTGGTCATGTTAACGCAATGAAAAAAAGCGAGATACAAAAATACTGAAATCAATACTGAATTAATATTCAATAGAAGTTTTAAACTGTTTATGTTAACGTAATGAAGAAAAGCGAGATACAAAAATACTGAAATCAATACTGAATTAATAGTATGTTACGTATTGAGGTACGCCACCAGGTGTCTCCTGAGAGACTCTCGTGGAGGAGAGGGGGTGGTCAATGAATCACCGTTCATATACACAGAATTTCCATTTATTAGTAGCTTATAATAGGTCGTATTTTATTTTCCACTCATTTAGTCGTAGTTAATGATAAGCTGATATAATTAGGTCGATATAAGTCGTTCAGGGTCGGATTTTCGACGTCCCAAACAGTGTCTCGTAGGAGAGTGGGGACCCTACGTCGGCCCCAGGTCTGAGCAAGGACGGGGTGGCCGGCCCGTTATCTTCCTCTAGGAGGCGGGCTTCCGTTGTTGGGGAGGGGTATGGTGAGGGGGTCCGGGGTGGCAGGCGGGACCGTCTTCTGGCCAGCGAAGTGGTCTCTTCCCTCGAGGGGGAATCTACTGTCAAATCGATCAGAACCGGAGGTTGCTGGGCCGAGTTGGTACGTCGCCGGCGGTTACGACGCAGGATGTCCCGAACTGACTTAGCCAATCCAAATGGAAGATTAATTGGCCGGGAGTCTATGATTCTGGGCCGTACTCGGTTGGAACTCGGGGCCAGGGAAGTGTTCGCTAATGGCGTAGGAACAAATGGCCCATGGCTAGCCAGCCATTCCGCCACGCGCTCGTCCAAAGTTTGTTGTCTCGGGTCCCGCCGAAGCTGCTCACTCTCTCCTGCGGGTTGGGCAGAGGATAAAGCTATAGGCTGAACCGCGGGTCTCTTGGAGGGGGCCGCGCCTAGTCGTTGAAGTATGAAGGGGATTGCTTCCTGAAGGTCGGTAGGGAAGGTGTCGAACCCTGGTATCCTCCCGCTGTGGTATTTCAATTCCACCCACACTTCGGGGTGCCCTTTCCTCTGGAAGTCACGCAACCCCGCTCGCACACACAACCCCAGACTCCGTGCCTTAGCTCTGGCCTCGTACAGGTTTGTCGACAAACTCCTCACTCCAGAGGGATAGGGAAAAAGGGAATATTAAAAATAGAATGGCTACGCATGCCTCAAAGTCAAAAACAAAAAATGAGAAAATAAATTTTAGCAACAAAGAAATTACATCGAAAATCCAAATCCAAATTTGCTTCGCACGCAGCTATTCGGAAATAAAAGTAATTAAATCAGAAATCAAAACCCGAATCGCTACGAAAGCAACTAAATTAAATTAAAAATGTAAAGCAAAATCAAATTGCTGCGAAAGCAACTATTAAAAGAAAATAAAAAGTGAACAAGTTGCTACGTAAGCAACTATCAAAAACTAGGAAAACAAAACGAAGTTGCTGCGAAAGCAACTATACTAAATTAAAAGAATATAACAAGTGAACAAAGTTGCTACGTAAGCAACTAAAAAAAAATAAAAACTGTAGACCAAATCGGATTTGCTACGGAAGCAACAATCAAAAATAGGAAAACAAAACGAAGTTGCTGCGAAAGCAACTATACTAAATTAAAAGAATATAACCAGTGAACAAAGTTGCTACGTGAGCAACTATAAAAAAAAAAATAAAAACTGTAAACCAAATCGGATTCGCTACGGAAGCAACAGTCAAAAATAGGAAAACAAAACGAAGTTGCTGCGAAGGCAACTATACTAAATAAAAAAAAAAAAAAAACCGGAAATCAAAAACGAAATTGACCGAAATACACAATTACGCAAAGACCAAATTCAAAATTGGATATTCCACTTACTTTTCGTAACCTGGTATTATTTTCAATGAAAATTATTGTTCCGGCAAAGGGTGGTTTTGATGGCTTCCAAAAATGCGCAGACCGTACCGAAATTTACTTGTAAGGCGTAACCGGATTCCCGACCCGTTTACGAATTTTGAACTGCACTGACTCCCGATTTTTAGACACGGTGGTTTTTATATTTTCTTCAAATTTTAAGTTTCGTGTGCAAAAGGCCCGATAAAACTCAGCATGAGGTACCCTTGACCGGAATTGCGTAAAATAATTCTTCTTTGCTTTGAATAAAAGCTTGATTGGTATCTATTATCTTTTCCTATGAATTTATTTTGCTTGTTCTTATGTTGTATTTACGAATCATTATCGATCAAAGGCGTTCATTTTGATCGTTTGATGTTGGATCGACGTGACGATTATCTTAATCTTGATATTTTCTAAATTCACTGATTTGGAAGTTTTTCTATCGGTCGAAAGTTATTGAAGGGGAACTAAACGACAATCGGAACCTTGAAAATGTTAGATATAATCAATGTGGCTATTTCTCAAGGAAAGAAAAAAAAGAATGTCACGTAACTAAGTTTATGATACAAAAAAATTTACTTGGAGGGTCCGAATTTAATAGATAGGGAAAAACTTTATCCCAAACATATGCATATATTCTCAATATATAACAAGTAAATAGGAGTACTAAACTGGTGATGTTAATCAATCTCATAATGTGAAGAAACAGTATGTTGCCTTGATAATTTCTAATCCAGTAGAAACGACAGAATTGAATTGTTAATGGCTAATAATCATAGAGAAAACAAAATTCAACTATATTATGTGATACGCCATCATACTTGGGTGATTAGAAAAACACCAGTTTTAACAGTTTCACATGAAATATAGACATAGTAAACTTACTAAAATAAAAGTTGTGTGCAAATCTAATATGCTCGGAAATAAAAGAAGGTTCAAATTAATTCGTTAGCTGCTGTACAAGAAACAAAAACAGTCGCTTTTCTTTGGAAATGTTGTTCATCACATCATGGAATTTCATATCAACTGAACTCGATTATTTAGCTAAGTTATCGATGTGCATTATATATTATATATTATTACCATGCAACTGATAGATAAAATGAAGAAAAATAAATCGATCATGACAAATTCTAACATATGTAGTTATTAACGAAAACAACTTTGCGCCATGTTATGCAAAAATAATAAATACATCATATTTACAGTTTCTTTGTTTCGACAGCATGTTCATGAATTTGTATCAATCAAAAATGAAAAAAAAATCTTTTTAATGCAAATTTAGTTGGTAGATTTAAAAAAATATATGAAATAACAAGAAATAAATGTTTTTAACAATACCAGATACGCTTCTTTATTGTTGTTCGTAGGGAAGACTTCGCGCTTTTATCAAAGTCGCTTCAGAATCGTCATTTGCGTAATTATTAAATACAACCAAAATAAAAATTAACTGGAAGACTATTTCCAGTTGTATAAGAATACTTTTCATATTATTATATTGTGAAAATTTTCCAAACACAAAGTTCTGATATCACGATGAGAGTTTTAGATTTTTCAAACCATGCTGAAATATGAGATAAATTCCTTTACCTGTATATTCCACGATTTCGCGGGCACTTGAAATCACTTGTTCTTGCACTTCTTGTCATTTTTTTCCTAATCACTCATATATTTACTTATATTGACGAGCCGCACATTAATTTGTTGTCAACAAACAAAACAATAGCCGAACGACTGCGCGATTGACTCAGTGCGCAGCGGACGGTGCTGCGATCTGTTTTACCAGCGATCATCGCGGTTTCAGACCGCGACTGTCGCGGTGAGAAGAGTAATGATTCCGGTTCATCTATCGCGGTCTAGAAGCGTAATGATTACGGTGCAAACCGAAATCATAACTGAGAAGACAGCGAGCTTCGCTCTTTGTAACAACGAAGTACAAGAGGAAACGGAGAATGCTGTCCGAACCGCAATGATTGCGGTCCCGATAGAGAAAGTTGCGATATTTTTTTCTCTGTGTAAGTTAGAAGTTTCAACCAATCAGATTGGTAAAATTCGGAATCGAATATTTTTTTTTAATTTAAGTTTTGTGAAAAGTAGCAAAGGACATTTCGACTCAGAAAAATATGGAAAATATTTTGGCAAAATTTGGGCAGTGGTTTCTATGCCAATTTCAAGATCGTGTCCTTTTACCTTTTGATTTTGAATCCTGTTCGATTTAAAATTTTGCAGAAAATAGTGAAGGGAGTATCGTCTTAAAATTTCACAAGATTTGTTATGTCCCCGGCTGCTCAACATATCTTAGGACACCCTGTATATAATATATCATATATATTTTTCATTATGTATTGTTGAATTTATAAACTGAAATATCGTGTTATCTTGAGAAAATGTTCATTTTTTTATCGTCCGTTTCTTACATACGATCTGTTTTCATATTTCTAAAAGGTTTTAAGCAAATCAGTCGCGAAAGGACTGAGATTTTATAGAATTTTTTGTCAAGAATTCAAGTTATGTGAAAATACAGCGAAATTTTTTGAATGGATGGACTCGATTTTTGATGCCCTAAATCGCAAACCTAATGACGAAGGACTTATACCTGGCGATTCTGATTATAAAGTGAATATTATACTATATTATTGAAGCAAATCAAGAATAATAAGAAATTTATTTGTAAATAAATACTTTATTACAGACTCTCAAAGATGCGCTAAAGAAACTTGATGAATGGGAAAATTTGAAAATCAACAAAATTGTTTCCAGCAAACAATTTTTGACCCCACAAACAAGTCAAGGGTTAAGGGTTACTTTACGATCCTTGACTTTGACTCGGACTGTAACCCTTCATTTCGTTGAATTAAGCATTGCCATTTCTTACTTTGTCAGTGAAATTTCGAATATCGATGAATTTTTTACCAAAACATTTTATTTCATAAAAATATCTACGTTAAAACTATTCGCTTAATAACAATGCAAAAATCCGAATTTCGTGAAATACATATTGTCACGTCCCTGTGACATTGAGTTTTGCACGATGCTTTTAATTATAAAAACTACAAGTTTTACAGCAGTAAAAATCTGAAACGCTCAAATTGAACGGAATCCATTAGTACCGAATTGAATTGTAATGGACCTCTAACGGCGCTATCCTTAGAGGACCATTATACACGCGCCGTTGCTTAATTGCGCATAAACGGGTGCCGGATATGGCGCAGCTTTGATAAAGTCATCAAAGACTCTCGAAGCTTCTGGATTTTTCTAGAAGCTTCTTTTTGGTCTATGACTCGAGCGTCACTTCCGTCATACTTATCAGTTCCTGCGAGTGCTTAAATAGAGGTGGAATTCGTGCGCTCGCTGCTTTTTCGCTGCCGTCCTCCCAAGTGTACAGTCGTGTTTTAAGTTAAATAAAATAGTTCAATTATAGTTTACTCGGATTGCGTTTTAAATCCTCCCCATCCCCCCCCCTCCTTCCTGGATTCAACAAACTACGTCGGACGCCCTTAACTTCGCTGGAATTCGTCTAGAATTGGAGAAATCGGCTCGAATCTACGTATCCGAAGGGCTGCGCTACCCGGCCTTTCGTAGGGTCGTAACACATATAATATAGTTTTTCGAGCATCGGAAGCTCTGAAAAAAGTGATAAACCTATTATTTGAAATGTTGCGCTCCAGTTAAGAAAGCTTGACTCAGCAGTAATATTCTATTTAGAACTTAATTTGAATGAAACATTTTCTTTTCCCAGCGATTTTTTGGCTGCTTGAGGCTAGCGACAGGATGCAGCGATTACCCAGCAATGCCAACTGCTCTTCAAATCTATAAACTTTTGAGTTTATTTAGTACACTGATGCTACGTCCATCGAAATTTGGGAATTGCACAGTAGTTCCAACAGATAAAGTCCCGTCGGTGATTATTTTGGGTGATATTAAAGCAATTTATGAAAAACCAAAAGGTTGCAAAAATATGAGCCGCTCAGAGTTTTGAGAAAACAGTTAGATAATGTAGTTGAGAATGATGACTGGGATGTTTTCGATGTTTTAGCAACAGAGCATGATTATTCAGCGTCGATGGAAAATGATTGCATCATGTACTTCGCTACAGGACGAGTTTGTAGACGACTCTTAGAATCTTTACCCGCCAAAGAATGCGACATTTGCAAAAAAAGCATTAACAACCCAGATTGTCCCAAAAGAGGGATTCGTCCTTGAACGAAGTACACAAGATGACTCTCTTTGTCATCCTAATCCAACTTTTCACAAAATAGTATGTAAAATAAATTATATTTTTGATGCCCACAAAGATTGGCTCGAAATTTCAGTTTTTTGGTAGAAGAAGCTGCTCGATTAAAAATTTTTCGCTTCCAATGTGATCGACACCAATTGGAAATTATAGAGTATGTCATTGAATTCTTTCTTTCGATCAAAATGACAAAATTTTGTACCGACGTGAATGATCAACTCAAGATTAACATGCACAAGAAAAAGGCGTGAAACATTGTGTTTTTTAATCAAAATTAAATTATGTTCACTTTTTCTTTACACAAAACCAACGTATTTTAAGAGATGTATAAAATGAACTCATTTTAAAGAACAAGAAACTGATCTGAATGAATTATGATGAATCCTCGTATATCTTGAGGACCTTCCTTCCTAACACTAAATGAAAATTTCTTGTTTCGTACCTACTTCCAGGTAATTTTATATCATGTTGGAGTACAAAAGAAAAAAAAAATGTAAACGTTGTATTTTAAATCGTTTAAATATATTTTTTTAATTGTGATAGTTCAAACATCAATAAAAATATATAAGCGCCCAAAGCCAAGCCGCCGCCACCGCTCTCTCGTTTCACGAAAGCGGGAAAGGAGAGAGGGAAGAGGTGTCAGAGGAGAGCGGCGGAGTGGGTACAGGGGTTTCCTCTCACTCTCAGCTATCTCTTTTCCTCATCCTTCCATGCTTTTAGTGCCGTCCTGGTGGCGAGAACGATCCCTAACCATGATTTTCAGTGAGTCCGACATACGTGTTTCAAAATCTTTTTGTTGATGTTAAGACAGAATATTTACATCAAAAATATCTAGAATCTTCTGGTTTTTTAACTCGTACAGAGTCGCGTTACATTGATACAGACACTCAGCCAAAATGCGAAAACGGAGAAACAATACTCGAGGTGAAAAATGCAACTGGTCAATTGATTCTAATGCGGAAAATGCTAAAGCGATTTCTCGAACTTTCAGAGATTTTCGATACTATTCATAGTTATAAAGAATCTGAAATGACAAAAAGTGTCTCTAATGTTTCGTCCTTCGTTGCTACTAAATTATGGCGACAAATCAAGTCTAAATTTTCCAGTAAATTTGTTTTTCCACTCAAGTTGTACGGAGATGATTTGAAATGAATAACCCTCTTGGGTCTCATGCAGGTATTAATAAAGTTGGTACAATTTACTATCAAATTGCTGCTTTACTTTCAGCGTATGCTTCAACGGCAGAAAACATACTTGTAGCTCACGTTCACAATTGACTAGACAGAAACAATTACGGACATGACAAAGTGTTTCACAGCTTGCGTAATGAATTGGAGTTTCTTGAAAAAGAAGAAATTATCATAAACACGAATCAGGGAACAAAACGCGTTTATTTCGTTTCTGCTTTGTGAGTTGGAGATAATTAATTCCTTCATGAAATTTTCGGTTTGCATACTTGCTTTGGCTCCAATCATTATTGTAGGTTCTGTTGATCACATAAAAACTTTTTACAGTATCAAATTGAAGAAGACGTTTCAAAATTTCGTACAAAAGAAAACCTTGTAGAATATATCGTGAATCAAACTCATGGGATGTGTAGGGATTGCTACTTTCCCTTAAGTGATAATTTTCATATAGTTGAAAATTTATGCGTCGATGTAATGTATGATTTGCTGGAAGACATTGCTCGTTACGAGCTGCCCCGAATACTAAGGCGTTTGATCGAAGGAAAAAAAAACCGTCTTACTTTAGAGCTTTTAAATAATCGTATTAGATTTTTCAGTTACGGATATGCTATCAAAAATAAAGCGATTCCTGCATTCACTCGAAAAAATCTGATCGATGAATATTACATATGCTCTGCAGGTGAAATGCGTGTTTTGATTAGAATACTGAGTTTCATGATCAGTGACCTCATTGCAGGAGATGATAAAGTTTGGCAATTATACGTTTATTTGAGAGAGATACCATGTCTTTTATTGCGTGATTACGTTGACGATAGTATTGTTGCAAAACTAAGAAATGTAATATCTACACATCATGCACTTTTTTTGGAACTGTTCGATCACTTGCGCCCTAAATTCCACTTTCTTGTGCATTATCCTCGGGTTATTGAGCTTATTAGACCTTTGTGGCAACATTCCTGTATGCATTTTAACGAAAGAACAAAGAATTGAAAGATAGCATTTCTAATTAGCAATGCATAGTCAATATTTCATACTCTTTGGCTTTGACACATCAGTTGCATTTTTCAGAACGAGTAGCTACTGAAGGGAGTTTGGTGATCGCTTTAAATGTGGAGAGCCAATTAAAACTGAGGTATTTTTGTTAGAGGACGACGAGGATTTCAAAAATTGTATCCAAGAAAATATTTCATTGAATGACGAATCTTTAGAATATCTACTGTACCTATGGATTGAAGTTCATGGAACGAAATATGTCACAGATATGGCGATCGACATATCTGAGATGTATAACGAACACAAATTTTGTCGAATCAAATATGTTTTAAGAACAAAGTGTCACAACATACTTTTTATTGTAAAATCGATGCTGCTAATTAAATTCGAAAATAATCTACACGCTTTTGAAGTAGAAGATACTGAACGTTGGGATATTATTCATCATAATAATTTACTGAAGTATAAACCTGAAAATGTTCGATTAATTTCGGAGAAACTGTACGTTCCTTGTTAAGGAATTTCTACGTCTCAGTCAGTTATTGTTGCGTGTGAGATCCCAAGCTCACTATCTCGGTTGGGAGCCGCAGTCTTCATTTCTTCTGAGATAATTCAAGGATTCATAGGTTTAATAGGCTGATGTCATTATTTATTTGTGCAATCATGAACATTTTTAACGTTATACTGTAAGTGTGTCTGACGATTTCCGATTAAACTAAGAAAATGAAATGTAAAAATTAATTGTAAAAATGAAATGTACTAAACTTGTTAAGCGGTTTCTACATTTTGGCTGTTTACCTGGATATTGGGTTGGAAAATAAGTTCACTCGGTTTTTTTGCGCGCGCTGCGTGGTTTCAATTTATTTTTTTTCCCGCTACTTCTGCTCAACTTTCTTGTGCATTCTAGAATGCAAGCATCTGATACATAGCCTACAAGTAAATTGATCACTGTATTGCATCATTCTCAGTCTACGCGTAGTTGCCAAAATGGAAGTCGATAGTGTGCATTATCACCATATTTTGCTGTTTTATTTAAAGAAAGGTAAACGAGCTTCATACCGTCATAAAAGCATACACAGTGTATACCGGAAAAACACTCTCTCGGAACGTGTGTGTCAAAAGTGGTTTGCCAGGTTTCGTTCTGGTGATTTCAACGTCGAAGATCTGCGCCGCTTTGGTCGACAATTGAAGATCGATTACAGTGTTGTGAAGAATTTCGTGGACGAGAATCCATCTTAATCGGTCCGAGAAATCGCTACAGCACTCAACCTATCTCATACGAGCGTGAAAAACCATTTGCATTAGTTATGGTACGTTTCTCGGCTCAATGTTTGGTTGCCGCACAAATTGACCGAGGCCAACTTGATCAACCACGTTTCCATCTGTGATATGCTGCTAAAACGACAAGAAAATGATCCGTTTCTGAAAACGTTGATAACCCGAGATGAGAAATGGGTTATCTACGACAATGTGATTCGTATAAGATCATGATCAAGCAGCTCGGAAGCACCCCAGACAACCTCGAAAGCTGGGTTGCACCCGAAGAAGATAATGCTTTCCGTGTGGTAGGATTACAAAGGTATCGTTTATTATGAACTTTTACCCAAAGGAAAAACCATTGATTCGAAGGTCTATTGTTCACAATTGACGAAACTGAACCAAGCAATCATAAAAAACGCCCAGCACTGGCCAATCGAAAGAGAGCTCTCTTTCATCACGACAATGCCAGGTCTCACACTTCAATGGCTGCCCGGAAAAAATTGTTGAGCCTTGGGTACGATGGTTTTCCTCATCCTCCATATTCTCCCGACTTGGCGCCCTCTGATTTTCATCTATTCCCGTCGCTACAAAATTTTCTGAATGGAAAAACCTTCACTGATGAAGAGGGCGTCAAAAATCATCTTGATCAGTTTTTCAACGAAAAGCCCCAGAGTTTTTACGAACGCGGAATAATGAAGTTGGTGGAAAAATGGCTAGAGGTCATAGATAGGAATAGAGATTATGTAATTGACTGAAATCTTTTTCTGTTATGAAATAAATAATAATCGATTGTCTTTGTCAAAACCGAACAAACTTATTTTCCAACCCAATATATAGCGTTTAAATACGTGCGAGATCTCAGGCTCAACGCTAATCGAGAGCGATTTTTTTTTACTCAGGTATTTTATTTAGTACGGGTTCATTTTATTTTATTGTACGTCATTGTTTTCATGCAATATTATGACAATTTTATGTTACACTGTACGTTTCATGAAATTCGCAATGAAAAGTCTGTAATAAATAAGAATTTCTTACTACCTAGTGTGTATTCATTAAAAAATAATTTTTTTAATATACATTCCTAGCAAAGGTCGCTTCGTCATACAGCTCACCTTTTGACCGCACTGTGATCACCCTGTGGCAACACTTCGATTACACTTTATTTTTGTTGCAATGCTAGATTTTTCGACGGTATAAAAGCATTTTGCTGGTACAATACGCTTTTAAACGAACAATCACGGGCAAAAATGATTTGTTTTATCGAAAATATAATTTTGCGATAAAAATGAATTTTTGCTCGCGATAGTTCTATCAAAATCATAATGGGCCTGAAAAATGCTTTTATGCCGTAAAAAAATCAAATAGTACTTCAAAAATGAAGTGTGATCGACGTGTGGTCGAAAGGTGAACGCTGTATAGTCGAAAGGTAATCATTGTGTGACCATCCGGCCTTCGCTAAGAATGCATACCGCATCTAACACAAAGAGTACAACTTATGAAGCAAGGCTTTTTTACTAGTAACAGGACTGAATTTTTCAATGCGCTCTACTGCTATACACATATGAACGGACATACTGCACAATAAAATTGATGAAATCATAAAGTTGAAATGACTCCATCCAGCATTGCAGAAATTATAATGTTATGCTGACTCACATTTACTTACAGTTGGTCCCTTGACATTGCATATTTCATTATACTGTAACAAAGAATTGTGTCAGCTTACAAGTCAGTTATTATGTAAAAATGTTTAACTGTAATGACTTGTTTTTCTATTAGCCTAACAAATATTCAATCCTCATCAAAAAAGATCTGAATTGGAAGAAATCATCAAGTATGTCAAAATAATCCTTTTTTACATTGTAACAACTCACTGTTAAAATATGTCTGAATGAACCATGCAGTTCCTACAAATGAATCGTTAGTCATTTCAACTTCCCTGTTCAAAGTATTCGTGCAGTTGAGACAACTGCACGAAGTATTTGGCCGTATTCACATCCACCGCGCAGTTGAGCCAATTCCAATTCCGTTGGCTACACTCACCGTTTTTCTCAGTGTTTGATTGTCTTTCGTTAAAACTTTTGTTAACGTATGGATTTGTGATGAAAAAAGACGATTTCGAGACATAAATTACGTATCGAATCTTGTCCCTCAGTTTCGAACAATTTCGCGCGCTGACCATTATGCTGCCATTATTACCACCTAGTGGATAATTTCACACCGCGAAAGACAGGGTACGAGAGAGGAAGATCGCACCGACATATTTTGTACTTACAAGTATTAGTGTTGATGAGACTCGAGTGTTTAGCATAGCAGTGAAGGGAGGAAAACGTAGATGTAAAAAAACAGGTCAGTTACGTGGTTTTTTAATACAAGAAAACGAATAGGTTCATCATGCTGATCATATTATATCCTGAAAAGTTCATTGAGACAAAAAAATCAAGGTATAGGCTATCACTATACAAAAAAAACTTGAAAAAAAAACAAACAAAAAATTTTGGCGGCTTCTCAGGTCGTGAAATTCATTAGGTTCATGTGATTCAAACATTCAAAATGAATTTTAACTTACAAGGTGAGAGTCTCATCTTGTCATCGCCGATTTCGATGAATGTTAGCAAATATGTTCCTTTTGGTACCCTAAATGTAATTCCAAAAACCATTCGTGCCAACGCTCGATAGTTTATTTGAATAATTTTTTGTACATACCACTGTGATCAGAGTTGTAGTCTTCACTTGTACTAAGTGTATAGTCAGTGACCATGGCTCAAGTAGTAAGGTGCGAGAACAAGAAACGTAACTATCACGCTTCGATTCCAGCTGTCGACAATTTTTTTTTTTTTTTTCGACTACTTTTATTATTTCTGGTCATTTTCACAAATAAAGTTAAATGAAAAGTGAAATGTACACGAACAAAATCGATAAATAAACTATAGGAAAAAAAAGGTATTGAACAAAAATGGCAGCAAGATCATTTTCTGGAAATCCTCAAATATTCTGAATTATATTTGATTTCTTTCATTAGTGTTATTTTCACTATTCATTTCACTTTAGTTGTGAAAATGACCAGAAATAATAAAAGTAGTCGAATAAAAAAAAAAAAAAAATATCGAACACTGGCATCGAACCGTGAGAGCTACGTTTACTGGTCTTGCACCTTACCACTTGAGCCATGGTCCCTGACTATGCCACTCTGTACAAGTGAAGACCATAGCCCTGATCATATTGGTACACAAAATTATTTAAATAAACTATCGAGCGTTGGCACGAAGGAAATTAGGATTTCATTAAGGGTACCAAAAGGAACATAATTGCCAACTTTCATTGAAATCGGCGATGACAAGGTGAGACTCCCCCCTTGTTAGTGAATTACGAAAGTTCATTTTTAATCTTCAGTGTAGTGCAACAATAGCCCTCTATATTTCACAAACGTTTTGTAACAAAAACTAGTGATATCATGATGACAGGATTTATTTTTGTTTGATATTGATGATTTTCATTCAAAGGAGCTATAACTGAAAAAAAAAAAAAATGATAAGTAGCACGTTAAACAAAAAAGATGCTTGAACGTATAAAGCAAAAAATAAAAAATCATTTTTCAGTCGTTGTTGATGGTACAGCTGTTGCGTTCCTTCTCAAGTCACCTAAACTAATGTCTGACTGACAGGTAATGACCCTCGTACATTCGTTCGAAGTTTAAATATATAGAGCTGTGACATGGCATCGTGTGAGAGGGGCATTACATTAGTATTCCGCAGAAAAGTTAAAAAAAGACCCGACAACACGCTCTTTGCCTGTCTTTTCTGTAGATTCCGAAAATTGAATTTTCGAAAGCTCAGATTTGATACGTTTAACACATGCGACAAATTGGCTGCGACCATAAGAGGATCTGTTGGCCGAGAACCTTTTAAAGAAAAACGAAAATTGTCAGCCCATCATGCTGCTGCTGACGCCGCAAGATCGGTTATGAAAATTAATACGATCCCTGATAATCCTAGTATCCATTGCATCTCTATTAACCTGCAACAAGTTATTCCACTGCCAACGCTCACACATGGCGAAATATTCTACTTGAGACAGTTATCCTGTTACAACCTCAGCGTCAACGTCAATACTGACAATCAGGCCTTTATGTTCGTTTGGCACGAGGCAACTGCTTTACGGGGATCATCTGAAATATCAAGCTGCATTTTTCATCTTTTCAATAGCGCTACAGGTCCATCACTAACCAATAATTTACTTGTTCGGAATGACAATTGCGCCGGGTAAAATAAAAACACGATTCTCATATAAACTTACACGTATATGATTTACCTTGGTTTGCTGCAGAGTGTCGAACACGAATTCTTCGTACCTGGGCACAATTTTCTTACATTTAGCTGTGACGGAGATTTTGCACTTACAGAAAATAGGGCAAAAAGTTTTGTTTGATATAAAAAATGTCAAAAACAAAACAAAAAGTCAAAATTTTATTGCCCAAAGTTCCGAAGATACTCGACTGTTAACTGTGATCAATTCTTCTTCGTTTAGTGCACCACGTTTCTGGAATCCAATTCTATACGCATTCTACATCTCTGGCTCACTCACTAATAGGCCTGGTTCCTGGGTTTCTCCGCACACATATAGGGTGGACTGAAGAAAGCGTTCTGACAGCACCTCGCCGCTTTTCGAGCAAAAAACTGAAAAGAGAAAGTACCTCAGAGTAGCATGGACCGTTTAATTTTGTACCTCAAGTTTTTATGAAATAAAAAAATCATACATTTTTAAGAGTAGACTCGTTTGAAAGAGCAAGGTTTATGTACTCAGAATCACTGACTACCACGAATTCGATTTTTTGTACTGTTAGGTCAAGTTCAGTTAATACGTCACCGCCTCTTAAGAACCGTAGGATCATCTTCCTTATTGCCTCGCACCCTAGTTTCCACCTGTTCTGAGACCCACTTCGTTCGTTTTTTTCGCGCAGACGATTCTCATGACGACGGACATCAGACCTTTTCGATTGCTTTTCCTCGATCATTTCTCCATCCCTGTTGATTTTGAATTTCGCGAGCTCATTCTCGAGTTCCTTCTCCTAAATTTAACTCTGTAAAGTGCTTTCATACGGCAGAAAATGCTCGTCCTTGAAACGCAAGATACACTGCAACGCCACTTTCTGTACCCGGGCATTCTTCGAGCACAAGAGGTCCGTGAAGAGTTCGTATATTTCAGCTTTTCGATGAAGTGACTTGGAACTCGCGAATTCCCCAAACAACTCCAGTTGGGCCAGCAAACACTTCATCTTGATTGATTCCGGTTTTACCTTGGCCGGAGCAGGTTTATCATCTTTTTTTTCATCATTTCTCGCATTGTTAGATACCTGTCGAATGTCTTGCTCTCGACAAAGTCAATAAACAGACCCACCAGGTTGCGTTTTCGGACGAGCAGACATACGGGAACTTGAAGGCGCACTGCCAAAAGAGCAAGTTGACGTTGTTAGTGTCGACCTTGTCCTCGCAGCGAGTGACCTTATCGGAGATAGATGCCACTACGTTACAGTTGAGGGAAAGGTTGTTTACATCTGCAGGGACGCTCTTGTTAGTCGATTCTGCGATGAAAATAGGCCAGAATTCAGGGAACTGTTCGTTTCCGTCGGTTGCGATGATTTCGCTGACTGGGTCCCAGACGGGTAGAATACTTTGGTGAAAGTTTCCGAGGAGGTATCGCAGGGCAAATCGTTTCAGCTCGGTGTTCAAGTTTGTTATCGACTGGCTGGTGTATTTGAGGAATTGAGAGGGAAAGCATTATCATGTTCGCCAAGCAATGACGAATACTGCAATCATCCACACCTATAAAGAGAGGAAGATTTTTCACCTCATAGTCTTCGTCTGTAGTGAGGTTCATGACGTACGCGAAGAGCAAGAAAATATGAGCCGTATTCGAGCGAACTCGCGGATCCAGTCAAGTCAATTCACTCGAAAGGAATTGACTAATGGAGTCCGAGGTGGATTCATTGATAAGTCAGTGATTTTTGACTCGAGTCAAGTACATGTCGAGGACACAGCACCAAAAAGTTGTCCTCGTTCTTTCTTGCAAGCTTTATCGCGTTGATTACATGTTCTTTAAAAAATTTATTCACGTCAGTTTTGACTCGTCGAAGTGCATCGAATGTTAGCAAAAATACAAAGCTCAAAGTTGCGTTTGGGAAATATTGTTTCATCAGTTTTTAGTACAGAGAAATGACGGCCTTCTTGAACTCTTTGTCCATCTCTTCTGGCCGACCGTAGAGGTATGGCAAAATAACGACAGTCCTCAAAGCGTCATCTGTGATTTGCTCCGATCTCAAGGCTTTGAGATTGGAAAGGGCGCATAGAAATGAATCTCAAGGAAGAAAATCAAGCTTTTCTGCTGAACAATTTGTTACGGACTTGGCATTGTGAGTTGGCTGGGCTTTTTCGACGACTATTTTAGAAAACATTGGAATTAACACTGTCAAGGGTCGGTTTGCCTCAAGCGATTTTAAAAAGAATCGTTATTTCAAAGGGAGCGTGGTAAATAAGCTTCGCGAGCAGAGCCTGTACATCCGATCCATTGAGAAGCTTATTGCAAAGTTCTTATTATTCAGGTTGAGTTTCGCTGAGGGGGAGCAGCAGGTGAAACACTGACTCTATCACGCCTGCTTCGGCGATGTGGTTCCTTAAGATTTTGAATAGCGGCGCCAGTGCTTTGAACGCTAGATCGATCAGCTCCGCATTTTTCGCGTTGGCCTCTTTGGTTTCGAAAAGTTCCACAATGGCTGTGAATACATTCTGGAACCGTTGTTTATCCGTGGTCAAAAAGAAGAATTCTTTTTGCAGGTCATTTGCAGCTACGAAGGTTAAGCTGAAAAAAAAGGTTTTTTTTTTTTTTTTTTTTTTTTTTTTTTTTCAATGCAGGATCAAACTTGAGATTTGCTCTCTTATTTTACAAATGCATCCTTGAAAACATTTAAACAACAAAATTGTTGTTATTCTACGGTGAAATCTTCTAGATTATTGTATATGTGAGTAAAAATATCAATGATCACAAAGAGCCAAAGAACTGCATTCAGCAATGAAAAACCAAGTCACATGGTCAAATGTTCAATATTTCGGCCTACTTTCGGGCCCTCATCAGGAAACTACAAATCAAATACTGATTAACTAAATGAATGAATGAATCCAGAGATTGAAACACGTTTACCTAGGACAATACTCAAGCGAATCAGGTCCTGGGGAGGGGCAGGGTGGGGCAGGGAGGTTCAATAGCTCTTTGCGATTTTCGCTGGCGAGTTTTTGTTTTACCGACCACCTATTCAGAAAAACAAAATGTACGTGAAGCGCGTCTCGCGGTTAATTGCGAGCAAGCCTCGTTGAAGGACGCCCAGAAACACTTTTGGAATTCACCCTGAATAGGCGTCCAGAACTGTAGGCCATCCTCCGGATTCTCACCGGGAAAATCACAGGTCTCAGGAGGACTCGTAGGACTTCTATAACAATCAGGGAGGTTGTAAGGACCCGGCAGGAGGGCCTGCCTCAGCAAAGAACTTAACGAACTCCCTGGAAAGTCCTGTGGGAGAAATTCAGTTGCCTAACAAACCGGAGCCGAAGCGCCTGGAAGAAGAATCGCAGCCATGAACATCTAGGACCGACCTGCGTCCAACGAAGAAAATCTTTTTCTCAGACTAACCGATATCAGTGTCCTTGAACAGCCCGGGAAACATCAGGAAAGCAGTGGGGCGTCGTTAAGCCCATCGTTTGGGCCTCAGTTGAGCTGCTGCAAAGAAATCAACGGGATCCGGAAAAGGAGGGTTGCGGGACATAGTCCCGCTAATTGACATCACCGGAGACGCCTTCCGTGGAATTCCGGTTGCTCCGAAGATCTCCAGGACGCTCTTACCGGAGCTCCAACAAGCTTTGAAGAGGCTTAGTCGCCCGAACACTAGGCCAGGCACCATCGCGATAGTAGCTCCTTCATTCCACGAGGCCTCCTTTTGATAAATTGCCGAACTCTTAGGCCCGAACACACCCTCGCCGCCGCTCTCACCTAGAACGGAGACGGAACTTCTCCGGAACCTAGACAAAAAACTTGCGATACCGGGTCTTCTCGGGATTTTGGGAGATAATTGACCTCTCAGCTGGTTGCCGAATGTTCCTCCAACGCCGCATCCCGGGACATCGGGTAACCTTTCGGCTCTACTTCGTAATAGACCACCCGACTAGGCAATTTACACTTACGAATTTTTCACACTGAATCAAATGTAAATTGTAGATTAGCAACCTTCAGATTGTAAAAATAAGAGGAAAAAAAAATCATGAGAGCTTTTATTGTCGTTTTTTCATTGAGAACTCTTTCTCTTATAACTAGAGTTTCCAAGAATTGGAAACACATGTTGAGGTTTCTGTAGTAGTAGCACAACTGCTGTTGAGACAGAAGCATGAGTTGCAGCATATTTTTCCTCTACTGCAGCACATATTTTTGTTAATTTAGCACATATGTTGCAATAATACTTATGTTTACGATTTAGGACATATGCATATGAGGCTACAGTAGCATAAATCATAGCAACTAACATGCTATTAGCAAGTTCAGAACTTCCTTTTTTGTTAGTGTAACTTGCCAATTATTGAATGATTTGGCTACATAAAATGGTCTGCAGAGTCGGGTGTACTCTAACGATGTTTTTATATTAATAGATTTACCAAACGGACGACCCATTAATGACCATTGACTGCATCAATAGCCATCGTGGAGTACTGTTACTATGTACATTTATTTATTATTCAGTGCAGTTCTGTGTTGTTCTGTGCTTTTCATTAGGGCAGACTAGGGGAAAAATAGTAAATGATTGAAATCAATAATTTGCATCATCTCTTGATCGGTAACAGTTGTGACGGTTGGTTTTATTTATTCAGCGGGATTCCAAGAATTCCATCCCAACCGTCACTTATTAACGGTTCATGATACCCGGAAAAATAATGAGATTCCGGGAAACGGGTAAACGACGAAATTTTTGATGGTTAACGTGTTGTCGGGGGAATTGCCCGCGTGATCGTACGCGGTCGGACCAATCCGGGCCCTCTGAGTGGGAAGGGGAAAGGAGCGCGGTCGTCGTCTTCCCGGTGACTACTCGCAGTCGCGTCTCGAGTGTCCTGGCCGAAAAGTCGTCGTAGAGAAGTCGAGAGTCCGAGAGTCGTGGCAAAAGAAAGGAAAAATTGCGGTTAAGAGAGTGTCGTGAGACGTTGGAGAAGGAAAAGAAGAAGAGCAAGTTTGAAAGTGAGAATGATCGGCTGGAGAAGGAGGCACCACGACGTCGCAGGGGATGGAATCGGCGATTTCCCAGCTACACCACCGTCGGCGGGGGGGGGGGGGTGAAAGCCCCCAGGAGCGAGTAAAGGGGGGCAGTACGCGGGCCGTCATGGGGGGTTTTTTCTTTTAAGTTAAGTTTTGCGTGCTTTTCTTACTGTATTCATTTTATCTTTGAGGGTATTTGGATTTTCGTGGGTAGATTTCGTGTATAAAAGGATGTTTCGCGCCGTTTCGAGCGTTGTTGTGTATGGCAGGGAGGGGGGGGGGGGGCGGCGTTCCCTCTTCCCCGGGCTCGTTGTATATTCCATGTAATTTCTTTGTTCAAGATTGGTTTTGTTTGAATAAACGTGTCAATATTTCGTGTGAATAAGTGATGGTTGGTAATTATTTGTCTCGCCCTCCCCCAGAGAACCCTCGGTTGCCCCTTTCCCCGCCCCTCTCCGGTGATTGACGCGGCTCGTCGTGGGAATATTGTCCTCTTCTGCGAGGATAGGGTGACTTGGTGGGTTACACAGTTACCGACTCGTTACCCAGTTACCGACGTGAAATTTCTACTGTAGGGGTCTGATGGTATCAAGAAAATTTCCCTTGATAATTCAAGTGTACATAACCCAAAGTGTCTTTGACAGTAGTGTCGCGCATTTTTTCGCTGTCAAAATTTTCACCTGTAGACGGCATTTTGCAACGGATATCAATGAAAGTAAGTTTTAATGCTAATTCAAGGATATCGAACACGAGTATAATGGAATTTGTTGAGTATTTGTATGTATTTGCCATCTTAGCTAAAAAAGTGCCATGGGGCAAAGTGGTTCAAAAAACACCGCTCTTTTTAGAAAGTCACAGTATAAAGAAAGCAGAATATTATTAAAAACCGGGATTTTACAAGAAATTTCCTAAAAATCTGAAAAATTAAAAAACCCTATTAACTAGGGGCGTAAACTTCAGAAATCGATTCAGCTCGAATTTCACGTTTTTTTCCCGTTAAATTAATTCTTATTTTATAAAAAAAATAATTGTTAATTTATCTTTCAACTCGATTCACTTTTTACTACTTTATCCTGTTATATTAGTAACCACTTAGGTATCAGAAACATTTATAATAATAATAGAAAATATTGGTTATAATAATGATAAATATTCGATAAGAATATTCTGATTTCATAAGTAAAATCGAAAAAATTATGCGATGTATAACTGATATAACTACCAGGTTTACTCCTAAGTAATTTCCGGTTTTTTCAATGGATGGCGTTCTGTTTTGTACCGCTGTTGGTAACACATACCATATGTCATTTTGTTCAGTCATATCGAGTGCTTGAACTGCGTTGACATTTTCTCGAAAAAATCTTCCAGTAAGTTTTTATTGCGCTTCAAAAATGTCGAATTTTGTACCGAATTTTGAGCATATGCGCCATGCATTGCTTTTCATGTTCAATCAGGGGAAAAAAGTGTCCGAGAGCCACTGTGCGCTTGTGGAAGTTTATGGTGATCGTGCATTAACACTTCGAACATGTGAAACGTGGTTTCGACAGTTCAAAAATGGAGATTTCGACCTGAACGACGCCACACGCTCCGGCAAGCGAAAATCGTTCGATGACGCCGAATTGCAAGCATTATTAGACGAAGACAACACGCAAACGCAACGACAGCTTGCAGATGCGTTGGGAGTTCAACAGCAAGCAATTTCCAAACGTCTGCGAGCCATGGGAAAAATTCAGAAGTGTGGAAAGTGGGTGCCCCATGAACTGACCGAGAGACAAATGGAGAATCTAAAAGTGACCTGTGAAATGCTGCTTTAACGATACAAAAGAAAGTCTTTCCTGCATCGTATTGTTACTGGTGATGAGAAGTGGATTTTCCTGGAGAACCCTAAGCGCAACAAATCGTGGGTGAGTCCAGGTGAAGCATCGACATCAACGGCACGGCCAAATCGTCACGGTCGGCGGAAGGTCATGCTGTGTGTGTGGTGGGACCAGTCCGGTGTTATATACTTTGAACTGCTGAAACCTGGTGAAACTGTGAATGCCGTTCGCTACAAACAGCAAATGAAAGATTTGAGCCAAGCCATTGTGGAAAACCGACCAGAATATCAACAACGACAGAAGAAGGTGATTTTGCTCCACGACAATGCGCCGTCGCATAAGTCGAAAGTCGTTCGTGACACGCTGGAAAGGCTCAAGTGGGAAGTGCTTGATCATGCGGCTTACTCACCAGACCTGGCGCCATCCGACTACCACCTCTTTGCCTCGTTGGGCCATGCCCTTTCTAAGCAGCGCTTCGACTCGTACGAAAATGTACGAAAATGGCTCACCGAGTGGTTCACCTCCAAAGGCAATGAGTTTTACTGGCGTGGTATCCACAATTTACCAGAAAGGTGGGAAAAATGTGTAGAAAGCGATGGAAAATACTTTGAATAAAATAAAGGTTACGGTTTTTTTGGAATGATGTGTTTTATTTGCAAAAAAACCGGAAATTCATTAGGAGTACACCTGGTATGATGTATGTTTTATCTATTATAAAATTATAATTTAATTGCAGACATAGGTATTTTTTTTAATAGATTTGGAACTTACTAGGAATGCTTTAAAAAATGTTCATAGACCGTTCTGAATAAATTATTGTTCATATTTCCTCCAAAAAAAGTTTGTTGTTTTAAAGTGACGCATAACAATATTCATTCGCCATTATTATCATGATATACTTATGACACGTGTCGAAAGGCAAGTATAACTTTAACAACTTGAAGAAAACATATCGTGATCTAATTTTCTGCCAATTAGAAGAATACAACTAGTAACATTCAAACATAATAGCTGTACATTTGAAACCACGCATATGAACACGCTTCTGCTTTCAGGCGTGACTCGCCGCCAAATCGCTGTCCATCGTAGTGCAAGGTGGTGACCGCAAGTCTAGCACTACGATGAGCGGTATTTTACTACTATGTTGGAACTTTTTCTTTAACGTTAATACAAATTTTGGTTTTGTTCACGGGTGTCTGTTTCCTTTGTATCTTCTAAAACAATTTTCGTTTTCTTTTCTAGGAAGTATGGTTTAATTCAACTAAAACCGGAAAAGAACAATATGACTATAATTCACACATGGAGTTTGTGAGTGAATATAAAATGATCAAAGGAACAAGAGGTCTGGCGATAACGCGATGTACTTGGAGTATGATTTTGCTCCAAATCTCGGAATATCTAAAATTTCCATGAAGGCACAATTTTTTTGTCGACTCGTTTGGCTGTAAATTTTTAACTTGCATTTGTACGAAGTTGATCGAAGCTACGTTTTATTTTCTTGATGTAAATTTGAAAAAAGGAACTGTTCCGACCTAGTAATAATTCGTTTGAAATATGATCGGAGAAAGATCTAGCATTTTCCGATGGTTAAGTCAACGGATTTTTGAGTATTGTTTTGTGACTATATTGGTCGTTCCACCTGTTTTTTATACTAAAATTTGAAATTTTCTAGGTTTTTTTTTCATTTCACAAAAAAAGATAGGATAAGTAGTTTTTTTTTCTTTTTTTTTAGAAATATGATTTTCCGACAATCTTTTTGTCAGAATATAAGCCTCATCCAAGAATAAAAGCTAATTTGAAAGGAAAAATTGATAATTATAAATTTTGGATTATTATTTTTATTTTCGTATTTTTGCTTCCGATTTTAATGTTTTATTTCAGCATATAAGAAGTACATGGAGTCTTTGAACGTAACAACTGATGGAAAGGTAATTCCTTTGACCAACGCAATTGTGGACACTTTAGTAAAGAAAAATTTGGACAAGCAGCAACTGACTAAAGCGAAAAAACAGACCAAGGAAATACAAAGAAAAACAATAAAACGAGAGAACTTCAACTTGCTCACAAAGTAAAATTTGGTAAAATTCTTGCTACCTTACAAGAAAATGTGTTTATTTGTTAAGAAATATTTGAGTAGTTCTTTGAAAAAAAAATATCAATGAAAAATCTAGGATTTACAGAATTCAAATACGGCGTTAATTAACGTTTTATCTCAAAAATTTCATATCTTATAATTCAACCAAATTATATTTATCTTCACACAATCGAATTTTTAAATGTTATATGAACATATATAAATTCAATTCTACAGGGTTTAAAGAAATAAAGTAACGGGTTCGAATAAATAAAAATAATTACCTTACATTCAATATTATCATTCTTGTCATACATAAATAACTTTGAATTTTGAAAATTTCTTGAAAAATTAAATTTGCATTAGTTAAAAATTAAACATTTTCTAATTACAAGCTACGGACATTTTTCTGTCAGAATTTTTATCTATACCATACTCTTATTAAAATCTATAAAATTTGAAAAATCTCTGGGATCGCAAATTAACAAGATTTTTTCAAATTCCATATTGAAATTCCCATATTCATTTATAGTTTGTGGCCTTCTCAAAATGCCAAGTTTTTGAATTTTTAAAAGTTACGTTTTCCAACTTCATCTTTCTAGTTTTAAAAATTCAAAATTTTAAAGGATTAGCGTTCATATAGGAAAGTTATAAATGCTTTCAATTTCAGAAACTCTGGAAAATCTTACATCATTGTCTTCCAATCCTCTAATTTTCGAATTGTACGAAATTTTTTTGTTTTCATTACCGAGACCCTAGTAATTGTTATCCTTATAAAAGCCAATATTATTTCTTATAAGGTGACCTGTTTATTACTTTAAAAGAAACTGAAATTTCTGATAATGATCTATTTTTCATAAGAAATTCTAGTTTTTTATAAGTTTTTCATCAATCAAGTCACCTTATGAAAAATTGAATTCTTATAAGAAATTTCATTTTCTTATGAGGGTATAAGAAGGATCAAAATTACTAGGGAATAATGAATTTTGTTTATTTGACTTAGGATATTCACATTGAATTTCGATAAACTTTAACATCACAGACTCAGAAATTATTAGAACTTGCGTAGTTAGAAATTGTACGTAATATACTTATGGTAGTGCAATAACTTTCTTGCGAAGTGTATTCAAAAATTAGACATCTAGCTAATGACATGAAAAACATATAATTCTCATTCATACAATCAAATATGGTCATGTATTATGAACACGTATTAATACTTCTTCACATGGTTCGAAAAATGAATTTAAAATAAAGTAACGGTCTCAGATAAATGATAATAACAATGACTTTACATTTTATATTATGAGGCTTGCTATAAAGATCTTTAGAGCATAAAATAAGTCCATACCAAATTCCAATTAAAAATTGTTCTAACGGTGAAATTACTGAATAACTGGATTTAAAATCTCAACAATGAAATGTTTACGATTTTTCGCAACATATAACTATAAAATGCAGTGGAATATTATGTTATATGTACATTTATTAATATCATGGTATTTCATTAATTTTAATGATATGGCGAAAACCAAATAAATTTCCATTAAGTGATATAGATGCAAGAAATGCACCATCTCTCTGCTCTCAATCATGGTCCATCTGGTTCAGAAACCAATCCAATGCTCAAAGACAGTGCTCCAAATCACGGTCTACTTGGTCAAGTAACTGAAGAAATACCAAAAGTTGCTGCTCTAACCTACGGCCCGTCTCGTTCAACGACCAAATTAACACCGAAAAACTTTGCTCTGAACTGTGGCGCAGACGATTCAATAAATAAATTGATGCCAGAAAACAATGCTGCAAGCCACAAACACTCTGGACTAGTGGCTGAAGAAATGTTTCGCAACTCAGCTCCAAAGTCTGCGCCAGACTGTGGACAGAGTTGTAAAATGTGCGACTCACTCGTTGGTTCGTGAATAAGAAAATTTGAATAACTCTGGAAACTGCATGAATAGATTTCTTCTGAAGATCGGAAATTGTTAAATGTTACAAGTTTTTTTCCATTTTTTACTTGAACAATTGTCGTAATGCTCAGTTTTCCGGAAATCGAAATGTTCATGTTGAAATTTTCAGATTTTATGCTTCTAATACGTACAATTTATTTTTATCACCGAAAAATTGTTAATAACTATAACTTCCTGAAAACTTGATAAAGTTTTAGCTTCAAAACACAATATGCAACGTTTTGAATTTGAATTTTTTAACGAAATTCGAAAGACAGCACAACCTATTTTTTGACACATTTGATCGAATTTTCTTAGCACGATATTAAATTGGCTTATTTTATTGCAGTGACCCCGGAAGCTGTACGTCTGTTGGAACATTATTTAGTTCATCTGAAGCAGAGATTATTGACTCAAGGCTTGGAGGTAATACTTTTTGTATAGGTATTTGTGCTTCGAAATATAATGTTTTTACATAGATCCAATGTTAAATTTCAAATTTGATCTTCTGTTGCAGAAAAATTCCAATGATCTTCTTGAACACCAGGAACTCCAACCATGGCAAATTCTTGACTCGACGAAAGTAATGTCATTTTACAGTGCTTTTGAGATTCTTATGCTAAGCGATGCGGTGAATGAAATTTTAAATCATAATAAATTCACGTTCTTCTATTATTGCTTTCAGGTGGAGCTATTGGAAAATTCTGGAGTCTGGATAAACGTCGCACACTTAGGATTGTTTAAAGACAGAGCAAGAGACGCTCGAGATCTGACGCGAAAACTCCTAACTGAACTAGTAACCTTACCAGTTCTCGCCAAGTCTTGTGCCCTTGGGAAATCTACTAATAGATCTGCGATATCTACCCCTGTTTTTAATACTGTCAGAAGTGAGTTAAACAAGTTATAAAATTGTTTTTGTGATTTTTCCTAGCCATTATGAGATTTTTAAACTAGGGAGTATATTTGAAAATTTTTCATTCCAAAAAGAGGAGAAAAAAAACCTGCAATGTATGTATAACTTAATTAGCATAAATATGGTTTCACGAAGTAATAATAATGAAAAAATCACATGAGAGTAGATTAATCTACCAAAAAAGACAAAATTGTACGAAAATTGATTAAACTAGAAAAAAATTGATAAAATAATTCAAATTGCATTAGGATTTCTGATTACCATGATGAACTGTAAAATATCACCAAATAATGTAACATTTCCAAAAAACACAACATAATAACAATTTAATTGTAATGCTAAAAATCGAGTTGAAAGCCTTTTTTTATTAACATGTTGATCCAAATTTCAGGGTATACTGAAAAAACTTACTTCGGTGGGGGCGCTTTCGATGCATATAATCGAGTTGTCAACCTGCTATGCTCGAGATTACGCGCCGATGGGAACTCGATGGGAAACGTGTATGACAACGGAGATGACGACGAAGTTGCGACATCTCAAAATGTTTTCGAGCAACAACCAAAGCGATTGAAAACAGAGGAGCAACAAGGAGGGGAGGAACAAATCGGTAGTAACCCGATTACGCAAGTAACTCCGGCCACGCAATTTTTGTGGCCGGTGACCACAAAAAAGTACGTTTGAAATGTTGCTTGTTTTGAAAAAGAAATTTCCTTTTTATCTATATCGAATTCAGAGATTTAGTCTCTCAATAAAATACTTTGAAGAGACTTCATTGAGTCTCTTTGAAGTCCCTCATTGAGAGATTTGGATCTCTATTGAATTATTAGAGAGATCACAGGCTCTGATCCCGAGATTTACAAAAGGCTTGACAGTCTCCTAAGAATCTCTCGCATAGATACTCAGTCTCTTTACCCGAGACTTGAGTATTGCTTTCGGAGACCCAGTGAAGACGGGCCAGTCTCTGCGGAGTCTACCTGGTTGCACGGAGAGAGACTTGAAAAAAGACTGGGGAGATGCGAGAGACCGAGGAAAGATTCTTCTTTTTCGTCCCGGGATCGGCGGCTGGTCAGGGTGAGAAAGCGGGCCCGCAGGCGTCGTCATCAAGCAACCGCAGTTTCACATTAGTTTGTGACTTGGCTAATGTGGAATTTAATGCTACAAGAAAGCGGCCCGAAGTTTCGCAATCACATGATTGTCATGCGAATCATGACAATTTTTGTTAGGTTTGTTCCAAATATGAAGTTACATCTTTGCAAAAAACGATTGATAATAATATTTGCAACTTAAACGGAGAGATTTTCAATTCAAAGATGGATCAACATAATAGCTGGGTTCCGCGTGTCATTTGTAACATGTGCAAAAAGATGTTGTACCGATGGAAGGCGGACAAAAATAAAGAGAACATCAAATTCATCACTCCAGCAATTTGGAGAAAACATAGTAGCGCAGAGGATAGTAACTTTTGCTTCAATAATATTAAAGGCATCATCATAAAAAACAAACGAAAAATTGTATATAACAATGCTCTTTCAATGACGGATCCCGTTATAGTTTATCAAATTAAATGCCAATCCAATATTGATCGTGTTACTGAAGGTATCGAATCCGGAGAACTAGATGAAGAAAGTGATTTTTCGAGCGACGACAACGATAGCAGGGGCTCAGAGTACACGTTAAATGAAAAAGTACCTTCAATTCCTTCATTGGTATCGGAGTTTGAGTTAAATGATCTCGTTAAAGATTTAGGTTTACCAAAAGATGGTTCTGAGCTTTCGGCTTCATTTCTGAAAAAGAAAAATCTTCTAGAACCGAAAACAAAAGTTTCTACTTATCGAAACCGAGACTTCGAATTCCGTAAATTTTTTACGAAGGAGGAAGATTCATCTTTAGTATTTTGTACCGATGTCGAGGGTCTCATAAATCAGCTGAAAGAGAATTCTTACAAAGCTTTTGTTCGGCGACTCTTTATAGACTCTTCGAAACGAAGTATAAAGGCAGTCTTACTTAACAACACGAACGTTCATGCTCCTGTACCGATTGCTCATTCTACTGTCATGGAAGAGAAATATGACAATATGCAAATACTTTTACAGAAAATTCAATATGAAAAGCATTTATGGCTAATATGCGGAGATTTGAAAATAATTACCATGCTGCTTGGACAACAGTCAGGATTCACTAAATACCCTTGCTATTTGTGTTTGTGGGATAGTAGAAATAGAGAAAATCACTACAGCAAGACGAAACAATGGCCAGTAAGATCATCGCTAACTCTAGGTTCTAATAACATCATCAATGAGTCTCTCGTGAATCTACCGAAAATTCTCATTCCTCCGTTGCATATAAAGCTTGGTCTCATGAAACAATTCGTCAAAGCCCTTCATAAATCAGGGGCATGTTTTCAATACCTTCAATCAAACTTTCCGAAAATTTCTGAGGCTAAGTTGAAAGAAGAAGTATTCGACGGACCACAAATTCGAACTATGTTCAAAGATATAAATTTCATTGGTACAATGAATCGACTTGAGAAAGCAGCCTGGCTTAGTTTTAAAGATATGGCACAGAACTTTTGAGGAAATAACAAAAGTTCGAAGCATAAAAAGATTGTTGGCAAAATGGTTGAAGATTTTAGAAAGCTTGGATGCCTGATGAATTAGAAATTACATTTTTTGCATGCACATCTAGACAAATTAACAAATAATCTAGGTGATTTTAGTGAAGAGCAAGGCGAACCCTTTCACCAAGATATAAAAGTCATGGAAACTCGATATCAAGGAAGGTGGGATGCAAATATGATAACAGATTTCTGTTGAAGCAAGATACACCGAAAGAAGATAGAAAGCGTAAATCACTGCATAGATCTTTTGATGAGAAAAGAACCCGCTATAGTAGCAAACAAGAGTCTGACATTTGATTTATGCGTCTGGTTTTTATATCGTCTATTCCAATCGTTTAATTTTTAAGTTCGTATACTTAAGTCATTCGATTCATATTGTAGTCATGTAACTAGTCATTTATTCGAGTAGTTAAGAATTCTACACATCATTTTTCATATTGTAAATGTATACAATTCATTTATCTAATCATTTATTTATTCTTGGTAATTATTACACAAATTTAAATTTTTATTGCCAAAAGCCGTTATAAGGGCTATATGATGTACAAAATCCGATCGTGCAACTTCCTCGCGGTGTACATCGGGTAGCGCTGATGCCGACGGTCCTATATACCTTTGTTTTGTGGAGTAAATAGGGTTTATGGGTTGAACTGATTTTCGTTCAATAGACGGCTCAAGTCAAAACGTTGAAGCGTTTAATAGCTTAAATAACGGGATATTTTGAAGGTTATGTCGACAACCTGACATGCTATTGTTTTTTGGACGACGTATTCGGATTCAGCGACCCCAAAAACATATGGTAAACATGGTTTGACTCCCGGACTCGGAAAAAAAACTTTTATGAAGTTTTTGAGGTTATGTCGAAACCCTGACATGCTGGGGTTTTGTGGACCTCGGAGTCGGATTCAGCTACCAAAAAAACATACAATAAACATGGTCTGAGCCCCGGACTCGAATAAAATTTTGAATGAGGTTTTTTGAGGTAATGCAAGAACCCTGACGTGCTAGGGTTTTTTGACCTCGGATTCGGATTCAGCGACCCCGAAAACATATAGTGAACATGGTCTGACCTCCAGACCCGAAAAAATATTTTTTTTCGTGTGGCTGTGTAATGAAATTCGATTTTTGTAATTTTTAATTCGTACCTGAGGTTTCAGTTTTGTTTACTAGTACTTTTTGTATTTATACCACTCCAAGGATTATCCGATATTAAGTAACGTCATATGGGTTTCGTTAAAGCTTTCTTCAATACAATGCTCTAGGAATTTCTGAAAAATCTATACTTTTGAATTTATTTTCGAGCAAATTTAAACCACACAGATAAAAGGTATAACGTAGAATAATATTTTTTTTGTATAGTATATTTTTCATAAAATTTTCGAGTACTTCCTAGTTTTTCTATATATTTCTCATACTTCTATGAATCGCTTAATAAGTTTTTATAAATTAATATCGTAGTATTCAAACTTTTAACGATTTTGGGAATTTAAATTGAATTTTCAGACGACAGTTTCTTGCATAAAGATTTTTAACACTCTTATTTGATATTTTTTTAGTATTTCTACAATGAAAAGCATTTTTAATCTTATAAATTGTATGGATTGAGTTAGATGTATTTTTTCGTTTTCTGTATGGATTTCCATAACTATTTCTTAAAGTATGTATAATTATAGTATTATCGTAATAAATATGCTCCTGGACAGGAAGTTTTATATATATCTGAAAACATTATATCTACATAATTTATATCTATTGAGAGATTTATTGTAAAATAGTGAGCTGGTGAAATAGTTATCTAGTAAATTAGTAAACTAGTAAGCTATAGTGAACTAGTAAACTCGTTAGCAAGTAAGTTAGTGAATTAGTATACTAGTTAGCAAGTTAACTAGTAAACTTGTAAACTGGTAAGCTAGTAAAAACTAGTAAACAAGTAAGCTAGTAATCTAGTTAGCTAATAAATTAGTAAATGAGTATATTATTAGGCTAGTTTACTAGTATGCTAGTTAACTTATTTTTCACATTTTTCTAGCATAATATACGAAACTCGGGAGGGTTGCAAGTACTTTTATAGATCACTTATATTCTTGTCGCTCGCTACAGAAATTTAAAAAACTTGACTTTTTGTAATGAAAATTTTAATCTATTCTCAGTTATTTCGAAAATTGAAAATTAAATTACATGCATCAAGATTTTTCAAGTTTTATATCGTTATCTTTTTCTATATTTTTTAAATATTTTCAAAATATTGTTACGTTTTGAAAACTTTCTTAGATTTCTAGTAAATTTGGAATTTGAAGCTCTAGAATCTTAAAATTTATAGATCGTTGAGGCATTCGTGGAGATTTTTCAGAAAACAGTTTTTACATAGAATTCAATTAATTCTATCATTCTTTTAGAGTTTCTATGTAGAAAAAATTTTTCAATATTTTTATACGGATATTATACAGATTTCTAGAATTCGATAATCAAAGATTCAACGTTTTTGAATTTTTAGCTTTCTCGTAGATCTTTATTTTTCTTGAAAATTCACTGGGTCACAACAATGTTTCTGATTCATATTTTCTACCTAATCCTACGTTTTGATAATTTTTATTTTCTAATTAAATATATGGGTCGTTCCACCTAAGATTTATAGTTGAAAATTTTTTTTTCTGACGAAATATGAAAAACCTTTTATTCATGATTTTTGCAACTTTTAACGCTCGGGGAAATTTCTTGTAAAAGACATGGTATAAATAACTCAAAAACGTTCGGCATACTACAAAATAAAATTTATTTCTCAAGCTTTCAAATGATCGTAGCAAAATAACAAATAAACTTTATATTCATAAGTAAATTTTCAACTTTATAAACAAATTGGTGTATCTAAAAGAAGGGGCATTTTTTCACAAAATTTTTCATTTATGGTCTTGAAGTATTTATGTAAATACTCAAAAATATTTGGAATGGTACTCTCAAAACTTTGTCTTACAGAATTTTTCAAAATCCAGCTTGCGCGCTCAGAGCTCGCGCTTCATGCGTTGTTTGCGTTGCCGGGATCAGGAGCAGGTATATAGTGTGTAACAAATAATAATATTGTAAAAATAACTATGGTTGCGCAAGCTGGATTTTGAAAAATTCTATTAGACAAAGTTCAGAGAATACTATTCCAAAAAATTTAGAGTATTTACATAAATACTTGAAGACCATAAAGAAAAAATTTGGTGAAAAAAAAACGCTTTCTTTTTAGATACATTAATTCGTTTATGAATTTATCCTTAAAAAAAAAAAAAGTATGACGAGCGAGCTTCTATCAACCAGCGATGATTGGAATAAATTGATCGATGACCTCGTAGTTCCTAATGCCTCGTTTTCCTTATCGCTGGTTAGATCCAGACTTACTCATTCAGAAAGGACCCAAATGGAGACTTTGCCCAAAAGGACCCTTAGAAAGGGGGTTTCTTAAGGATAGTTGAGGGAAGGTTTGTATTGTAGTGAAAATGTCGAGATTGTAGCTAAAAGTAATACGTTATTATTCACAATATTAAGAAAGATACAGTTTTACAATAAATAATTCGTTTCCAAGAAGAATACAAGTTTTTATGAGAACTATTTTCTAAGCATTATATAAAGAAAAACGCGCTGAATTCCGACAAGCTTCCTAGAACCATATTTCTCCCATTTTTGCTAACTCGATCCTTAAAGCTTTCGCGGGTTCGAATTTCGTTGGGGATGCCATCGATCATCTGAGTAAACTTTTTACAAAACATTATTTATGAAACGAATTGATAATATATTGCTTTGAATATTCCTACTGAATATGAATATATCCTTAGGAATTGTACTTTTGACTACTAATAGGTATAGCGATCGAATGATTTTGTGATTTCGAAGGATGAAAAAGTCTGATTCTAAAATGCACGTTATGTTTAGAAATATTCAAACAATGAAACATATGTGAAGATAGTGTATGCTTCTGCAAACATACAACTTTTACATCATTCAGCACTAATTTTTCGCTCAGACAATACTCTGAATGTAGGTAGCATTTTCTGGTTCAGTAAATAACAATCGCATATACGATTAATATGTTAATGCTTAGTGATCAACGTAATTTTGCTCCGTATACGATGTTTCAACTCTAAGTGTATACAGAGTCGACTTCATTATAGCTTTATTCAACAATTCTTTCTAAAAAATGGCTAACTATTCATTCTACAAAATAAAAAACTTGTAATAATCAAAAAGAAAGTAATGACTGAAAATTAACGCAATCGAATAATTATTGCGTAATGTTAAATGCCAATGACATTAGTACGAACGACGGCAAGTAAACTGTATATAATATATCTTTCATTATACACCTAATACCTATTAATAAGCACTGTAGTAACAGCGTTTTTATTTATAGAAATCATAAGCAAAGGAAAAAAACAAAATAACCATCTATGCGAACCGCCTATAATAACGTATTTTTTGTGGGCAAAAACTTTCTCTAGTGGCTATTTAAAAATTAGCCATTTATCCGAGAAAACATTTTAAAAATTCATTTAAGACATATAGCATATTTGAAACATCCCTTTCCTTGTATGACTAATTCTCAACTCTGTTCAGATAAAACGGGATTCACGCAACAACACATTATGCGAGCGCCTTTCACCCATCCACACTTTACACAGGTTCCGTTCGCGCAAGAGAACATTATTCAAATCCCGTTTAAACAAAATCGCTTCGCACGAGCGCCTGTTATCCAGCAACACTTTATGCAAGGAACTTTCACGCAAAAAAAGATTATTTCAATGCCGTCGTGGTTTTACAAAATTGAAAATTATAGGTGCAGAGAAATCGGTACAGTCAGGTGCTGCCCTCAGTAGCCCATCGGCCTTCATAGAAAACGGTCGTGTCGCGCGTGTAGTAATTATGTCAATTAGTCTTGAATAATTTAAAATTAGTTATTTATTAATTTATTTTATCGAGTGTACCGTTAGTTTACGAAAAAATAGGGACAGATGAGACTTCTGCGATTATCAGATAAGTATCCGGTTTAAATTTTCATATTATAAAATATTGAATATGTATGTTCGACCATTGAATAAATTTTAATGATCATTGACCAACGCAACCATAAATTACAAATAATGAATATCAATCTATAAATTTTTATAGTTGCCCAATCAACATAATCGTGAACGCTGTAATCAGTGACGTAATGTTTCAACCAACCGAAAATATAACCTAGAAATTTTTATGTTTACTTTTTTTCTACAGCTTTTATTACACAATCAACAATTAAAAATATCTACATTTAAGGATGCACAATAAATTAGTATCAGTATCTTACAAAAAAGCCACTGTTGAAGATAATTTTGACAATAAATACATTTTTATATAAAATATTAAAAAAATGCTGCACTTCTTATATTCACAAGCAACGAAATGATAGATAATTTTTTATACCTAAAAAAATTAACAGCCACCTGACATACATACCATAAACGCCGTTTACTTTGTGGAATTTTGTCTTCTTTTTCAGATGCTGTAACAATATCCAGTATAACCTCCGGACGTTTTACTGCAAAATAATAATGAGCATTTCAGAACAATTGGTATGTATCGATATGTAATTAATTTTTAAGAATTTTGAAGTACAGTCATATTCAAAGTGAAAACGAAAGTAGGTTTTGGAACATGAAATTATTCTTCCCTTCACTTCCATTCTTTATGATGGAAAAGACACGTTATGACTGAGAAAACTGTAAAACATTTTTTTTCAACTATTAATTAACTATCGTTACATGATATCTCAATATTTTAGATCTGTGAGGGAAACAAACCTGGAACATTTAAGTCAAACAACATTTTTCTATATATTTTCATTTTCTATGATTAAAATATATTCTTATGATAAAAAAAAAACCTTTTGAAAATATAAATATATATATATATACTCGCACGAAATATTTAACTATCATCACCAGATTATGGTATCTCATTATTTTAACGCTATTATTGACAAAAAAAAAAAAAAATTATCTTTCGATCAACTTTTATTTTTTTCAAAAAGCAATTCATTTTTTAGTTATTCAGTTCTTCTACTGAGAGAGCGATTTCAAATGGAAAACAACTTTTTTTTCTTTTCTTAATATTCTCCATCTATTCATACCAAAAGTCACAAAATATCGAAGCTAGAAGTGGAAACAAGAAGGACAATTCAGATAACAATGTTATTAATTGGATTTATTTTCTAATAAATGAAAAGCAGTACGCTCCGTCCAATATGTTATGATCAAAAATTGGGAAAACCAGTCACTCAGAGCCAATGATTAATAGGAATGTTTCAAGTCCAAATCTTATATTAATTTTTATTCCAAGCTTTCGGCTGAAATCCAGCCTTTTTCAGGGATTAAAAGCACAGGAAAAACAATCAAGGAGAGTTCATATCGTTTATCGTTCATATAGGATTTATTTCCATTACTTATAATTCTAAAATACTTTTTGGGCCTAACAAAACCTTTTCCAGATTTTTTTTTTAAGTTATGTTCTACAATCATTCCCAGATATATCAACGTCTCAATGGTGTTAGGGGTCGTGCACATAATACGTCACGCCGCTTTAACCCTTTCAGGGGCGGTGGTACATATATGTACCACTTGTTTTTTCGCAGTTTTTCCGATACATTGCATCGTGTTTCGTGCACAAGTATTTGATTTTAGACTCTCAATGGTTAATGTGAAGTAATTATCATGAAAAACTGTCTCAAATTGTTGATTAGCGATTTGTTATAAATAATTGAAAACCAAAAAATTCTCTTTTTTTTCCCTTTCAGGGGCACATTTTTCTGTTACACTAAATTTTGATATTAATGGTAATTTAGGGGTATTTGGGGTCGCTGATTACGAATCTGGTGTCAGAATTGCAAAATTCAAAATGGTGGATCCAAGATGGCGACTATGTGACTCTGAAGTTGAATTTTTGAAACAATGTGCACAAAACACCTTGTATGGGGGTTTTTTGAGTCGTTGATTGCGAATTTGACATCAAAATTGCAAATTTCAAAACGGCGGATCCAAAATGGCGGCTATATTAATGCAAACTCTCAGTTTTTTTGCAATCACACCGAATTTTGACATGAAGGGGTTTTCGGGGTCGGCGATTACAAATCTTGCGTCAGAATTGCAAGATTCAAAATGAGTGATTGAAGATGGCGGTGTCATTAGTGTAAATCAGAAGTGTATTGGAAATTGGTATGAAACTTGGTATATTGGGATTTTCGAGATCACTGATTGCGAATCTGATGATAGTATTTCAAAATTATTCCACCTCTCAGCATAGCCCAGAACTAACGACGTGGAAGTAAGAGCTTCCAGTTCTTTGTGTTTTTTTGTTTTTCAATGTTTCTTTTTTAATTTATTATCATTTTTTCAATGTTTCGTTTCTTTCAATTTCTATATTATTGAATTTTTCTATTTTTATTCTACTTTGTTCTGTCCGAGCGTAGTCTACTTTTCAGCATGAAACTCTTCGAAGCAATTTTTTTTTCGTCAATGCACAAAGGAACTTTGCATATTTTACAATAAAATTTAGTGCGCTTATCGTTTACTTTTGTACTGCAATGAGTGCATCTTCTGCGACTTTCATGAACACCAGGCATGTGCGGCAACTGTGCTGTTCTTACTGCAGAAGTGACTTTACATTTTGCTTTCAATGGTGAGATCAGAGATGGTCTCCCTTTCTTTGGACGATTCGAGACTCCTATTAGATTATCAGCAACTGACAATCTAAAGTCTTTTAGTAACAGCCCTTTTTCTGGAAAAAGCTGCTTGTAGATTATACAAGAATTCACTGTAGTCACATCGACAAAGTGCCAGAAAATTCGATGCCACCACTTCTTACTTTTTTGACAAATTTCGTAGAATGACTTGAGCATGCCAGCTTTGTCGACATACCCCATGTGGATGTTGTAATCTTTGGCAAGTAGTGGACATGATACCATTTTCAAAGAACCATCTTTTTGTCTCCTACTGACCTCTTTTATAACAGAAGGGTCGTGATAGTTTGACAAAAAGAATACTGGCTTTTTATCAATCCATTTTAGCCACCGGAGTCCAGTGTATGAAGTACGAAATTCACTATCTCCTAGCGACATGTTCTTTTCCGCTTTTTGGGTCTTTGGCAAACCTTTCCTATCTTTTCGAATGGTACCGCAAGCCAGTATTCCATCAGCTAGCAAGCTTGCCATCAAATTGACAGTTGTGAAAAAATTGTCGAAGCAAAGACGATAGTGCTTGTGTATTAGAGCACGAGTCAAATCTTTGACGACTCTCTACCCCAACATACATTCGGTTTTATTGTTTATTTTTCCAGTGTATATTTGAAATTCACAAATATAGCCATATTCATCGCTTCTGACCCAAACTGTATACCCTCTTTTGATAGGCTTCATTGGCATGTACTGTTTCATTGTACTTCTGCCCTTGAACTTTATCATGCTCTCATCAATTGCCTGATTCATACTTGGATCATAGAAATACTGAAAAGTTTCAGAAAGAATTGATAAAAAAGGTGCGACTTTGTACAGTTTGTCATAACCAGGTTCATCCCTTTTTGGTTCTTTAGTTGTATCATTCAAATGTAAATGAGATAAGAGGAATGAAAACCGCTTGACGCTCATGACAGAGCTTACATAATAATCGTGTAGTTGCGCATTAGTGGACCAGTAATCGCGGTAAGAAGGTAATCTTTTTATACCCATCAATATACTCAAGCCCAAGAACTTCTTCAATTCATCGATGGTGATGGGCTCGTAAACAATCCCTTTCTGTATGCAATAGAGATTTGATTGTTCGACAATCAATTCAATATTCTTCTCAGAGAAAAGACACACAAAAATTTCACCCGCCTGGTCAATACCATCTGGAAAATTTTTTGGGCCACTTCTTTCAGTAAATCGTGGATTGTATTCACATCTACTTTTGTTTTCCCATATTCCATCCATTTTCGCAACGCGACTACTCAGAGGAATGTCATCATACTCATCAAACTCGCTGTACAAATCGCAATCCATGTCATTATTATGATCATCTAATTCCATCGATTCCATCAGTAAACCATTCTCGGTAATGGAATATTCATCTTCGCTGTTTTCAACTTCTTCATCTGACTCTTCATCACTTGGAATTTCGACAACATCCGCATTTTCGTACATGTCGCGAATTTGGTTCCGTTACCTTTGCTCTGCTTAGAAGTCGCTGCAACTGAATAAACTGTCCAGCCGCGCGTAGTGACTAAGGAAGAGTGTCTTCAGATAAAATGACTTTCTCAGATTGCTCATGGTTAGGTCTCTTGGCACGTTTACGAGTCTAGTCAGCTGCTCTAATCCTCTTAGGACCAATTCATACAATAAAGAAAAAGGTTGATCCATGACTTCCTGAAGTTCTAAGAAAACAAAGAATTTCTTCATTTCAATAGCATTTCCATTCCTTATCGTAAGGGTGACATAGTTCACCGTAGAAATTGTGAAAAAATTCCAGACAATTTTTCACGCTTTGCAAAAAGATACATTCTTGAATGAATGCAAAAGTTTTTGAATGAATGAAAGAATCACCTGTCTTACCAGAACTTCAGAAAGACATCAATCAACCCCTCTCTCCATTGTTTGAATTATTCCCAACTCGTATGCGCTACGGAAATGACGTTTTTCATTCTTTGTACAAATCTACGTGTTAACTAGCTGAAAAAAAATTCGTAGAATAAGCTCTAAATTTCATTTTAAAGTATGCAAAGTTCCTTTGTGCATTGACGAAAAAAAAAATTGCTTTGAAGAGTTTCATGCTGAAAAGTAGACTACGCTCGGACAGAGCAAAGCAGAATAAAAATAGAAAAATTCAATAATATAGAAATTGAAAGAAACGAAACATTGAAAAAATGATAATAAATTAAAAAACAAACATTGAAAAACAAAAAAACACAAAGAACTGGTAGCTCTTACTTCCACGTCGTTAATTCTGGGCTATGCTGAGAGGTGGAATAATTTTGAAATACTATCATCAGATTCGCAATCAGTGATCTCGAAAATCCCAATATACCAAGTTTCATACCAATTTCCAATACACTTCTGATTTACACTAATGACACCGCCATCTTCAATCACTCATTTTGAATCTTGCAATTCTGACGCAAGATTTGTAATCGCCGACCCCGAAAACCCCTTCATGTCAAAATTCGGTGTGATTGCAAAAAAACTGAGAGTTTGCATTAATATAGCCGCCATTTTGGATCCGCCGTTTTGAAATTTGCAATTTTGATGTCAAATTCGCAATCAACGACTCAAAAAACCCCCATACAAGGTGTTTTGTGCACATTGTTTCAAAAATTCAACTTCAGAGTCACATAGTCGCCATCTTGGATCCACCATTTTGAATTTTGCAATTCTGACACCAGATTCGTAATCAGCGACCCCAAATACCCCTAAATTACCATTAATATCAAAATTCAGTGTAACAGAAAAATGTGCCCCTGAAAGGATTAAAACACTTAGATCCCCTACTACCCCTTTGTCACGCATTTCTCCATAAGAGCTAAGATGGTTAGTAACACTTAGGCTGACCTGACCCCCCCCCCCTCTTCAAAGAGTGTGACGTATCATTTGCACAGCCCTTTAGTAAAATAAAACAGCATAAAATTTCCTGAATAACATTTATTCTTTTTAATGACAGAGTATTTATGAAGCTACAAATCTTTTTTAAAATCTGTAAAAACTCCTCTGGAACTGTCAGAACCAGGTATCTTCTTGTTTCGACACTATGAGTGAAAGTAGTAGGTATTATTAAGACCAAAGAATTATTTTATGAATATTTTTTTCAGTTCTATTACTTGAAGAGTAATTTTGAAGCTTTAAAACTTTTTTTTATTTCTTATTACAATATTATTCATCTTTTATTACCCGTCATCACAATATGTCGATGCTCATATTGTTAAGAAAGAAAACAATTCAGAAAATAAAGTTATTTATTTATCATATATATTTTCAATATTTATGATGTTCAAGTTTTGCAGCTCGAAAAACTTTTTGCAAATTTTTTTATTTTAAATTAAACACAAATTTTCAGATACGCGGAGAAAAAAATACCGCAATGGTTACATCCGTTACAGTAGTGATCGCTGTCTGACAGTAATGGTTACGGTAACGCCAGAAGTCGTTCATGTTAGAACAGCGGCCAACACCATCAGACAGCGATCACTACTGTCCAGAAGTAACCATTGCGGTATTTTTTTCTCCGTCTATTTCAATGTGGCAATGCTGTTGGTAAAGAAAAACAAACATATCATTCAGAAAATAACTTTTATTCTTTTCTTTTAAAAGAAAAATTTTTTTAAATCCTAATTTTATACTTTGTAAACTTACACTGTTAAATAATTGAAAATACCAGTCTTCCTGATTTTCTTAAAATTTTAAGATGTATTTCTCAGTTCGAGTTTTCTGTTTCAAGGAAAATTTGTGTTTTCGGTGCATGAACTTCGGTTGTTCATGTCCAAGAGTATCAGGTCCACATCATCTTCTTGGTCATCATCATCTTGAACATTATCAATCAGATGATCTGCTAGAACTAACAAAAGAAAACAAGTAAAAACACAGCTCATAATTGGCTTTGAGAACCTAGAATATATGTAATAAATGGTATTTTGCAAAGTCAGGTTTTTAACCTGCATTGAGATCAGTTTATATTTTCATATTTTTATGGTCGTCTTTAAGGATGCTTCCATAAATGATGTCACGGTTCTAGGGGGGGAGGGAGTCAGAGCATCTGTGACAGTTTGTGACACAAGGGGGGGGGGGGGGTTCTCGACTACGTGATATAACAAATTTTTCTTCAAATGAAAAAATGTTTCAGTAGACAAATTTGCAGCATCGTTTATAAATTTTCGAATTTATAAATACAAGCTGCTTGAATAAGTGTTTTGTTTGTGGTGAAAACCTATTCCAACATCTAAATATATTTGTGAAAAAAACATTCACAATAAAAAGTTACTGTCTTTTTTTGCATTTTACAATTGTTACGTGACACCGGGGGGTCCATGGTTTGGTGACACTTTGTGACAGAGGGGGGAGGGGGGGGGTCAGAAAATGCTAAGAAACTGTGACATCATTTATGGAAGCTCCCTAAGATTGAATGTAATCGCATTTACTTCACGTACTATATGCTTATGCAGTTGCGCGATTTTTGTCGTTAATGATTACCTCGGAATTTTTCCTATTTCACTTCACTTAATTACTCAAGTTATCAAAGAAGAATTTTCTTCGGAATTTGAAGCTTTGATTGATAGCGCAAAAGATGATTTACATTCTACAACATCCATAAAATTAAAAGATAACTTCATATTGATTTAAAAAAATACGTTCCTGTAAAAAACTGCCATGACCAGTTTATTAAAACCAATAAAAAAATTTCGGACATTGTATTGACACTAACGACCCTTCCTCTATCTGAAAACCTGTTGAAGAAAAGCTATTTTTGATTCTTAATACTATCAACAACTTCACAAAATTTATTTTCCTACGTAATACGCCTTTTCGAGTACCATTACATACGACAAATTTAGGCTCACGTAAGTCACCTTTTTGATAGCTGACTGACAAATACAACATTGTGACCCGTAGTGCATTATTGCTATTGCGAGGACAAGAACGGTTATTCTTTTTCCAAGGTGCACACCCCAGATAGAATAAGATCATCCTTGTCCGGGGATAGCAAATACCTATGCCAAGGTTCACATAAAATTTTGTACGTCAACGGGTAATAAACGTAAGTTTGAGCGGAGCGTAATCTAGCGTTCACTAGCCAGAGACGGTCAACGGTTTTTGCCGAACTTGAGCCGAAGAACGAAATCAACTAAGCCAAAATCAGCGATAGCTCTCGTGTACAAACAGTATTTTTTAACTAGATAGTCTCAAAATCACTTCAAAATGTCAGTTTTACAGTTATAGCGATTACGATTACGTTGTGATAGTGTGTGCAATGATTTTAACACAGTTATAATTTCAAAGAATTTTTGACATTGTCAATAATGTGTTTCTCTTGTTACCTTCGCCTGGTGGAAATTCCTGGAAAAAACTCCTCAAAAACTCCTTAACGGTAAGTCTGCAACAAAGTTTGAAAGAAATTAAAATAACGTTCCTCCTTTTATGATAGACATTATACCTTGCAATATGTAAAAACTTAGGTCATACTTTAGTGAACATTGACTATGAGACTTAGGTACCTACAAATTGTAGGAATATACGATTTGGCAACATTTATGTCAACAATTAATGATTTCTTTGACGGTCCAGCCATGCTAATTTACTTCTTTTTTAAATTTTTTGAATAGTCCATTTTCTTTAAATATGAAACTTAGTTACTATCGACCGATTTTCAACAAATTGTACTCTTTTTTTGCGTTCTTAAAGGAGAAAATCTTATCTTGTTATAAGTTACGTCATAAACCAAAGAATTTACGGTTACAACTTTTAACTTTTTTTCCCCAAAATTATGAAATGGCATCATTGATAACGCTCGCAACGGCGCACATAGTCTAATAAAATTTTAAACAAAATTTAAAATTCATATCAATGATTTCCTTGTGAAAACAATGACATGTGTCGTTCTGCCATCTTGGAAAACCGACAATATGAGTCAAATGTCGAGAAAATTGGGGTACAGTGAAAGATTTCTATCACACTTGAAATTTATAACTAAAAAACTTGAGAAGACGAGCTAAATTTGCTAAACTATTTCGGACATATTTCTTCAGTAACTTCATTTGCACCTTTTGCTTGAATTCCCTTGCTCCTTTTTTTTTATGCGATACTGCGTAATAAATTGAGTACAATTTTATTTTTTTGCACCTTAAAATTGTTGATTTTTTTTAATAGGTTGAGGCTATCATAGTCTTGTAATGATACTGACAGGTAATTAAACCATCATCGAAAAAAGGTAGAAAATTATTGAAATAATAAAAAATACTATTGTCGAAAATCAGCTTCGATCTCCCCTATATAGTTAGTGCGATTTTTAATCAAATTTCTCCAATTTGTACGACTGTACAGCTACATTTTTGCTTTTTGTGATCAATTTTTCGTAGTATGACTAAACAAAAATTCGCGTAGTATGGACTCAAAACTTACTCGTCATTTTCCAGTTTACGTTCTTGTTCCTTTATATACGCATAGCGTTGCTGTTGCCGAGTAGATTTCTTTCGCATGGGTTCCAAATTGTTTTGCACTCTAGCGTAGTTCAATTGGTTGTCCAGTAACACCTTTTCCAGCTTATCTTAAAAATTGAGAAGAAAAATGTTTTGTCCAATTTGTTGTATACGTTAATCTTTTGATCATAATATATCTATTACATCTATGGCGTCCCGCCATAACCAAGAAACTCACAGATTCCATAACGTTCAAAATTGTATCAGGATATCATGTACAATGAGCCTTATGGCATAAGTGAGTTTCTTAGGTATCGCGGGAAGCCACAGACATGTTATGAGCCATGACGATAATGACTACTTTTCTCGACTTATATGTACAATTTTATAGAAAGTTTCACGGTGAAAGGTGTAAATTACAAATGCTAGTAATGAATTGAGACTTTTGTCTCTTACTTTGTTGATTTTCCACTTTATTTGCGGAAGTATCACTTTGCTGTCGTTAAAAGAATTATAAAAAATGGTCTTCCTGATGACCCAGAAAAACATAAGCATCTCACTTTTTCCATGTTTTATGCGACTACTGATTACCTTTACGATGCTCTTTAAAATGTTTGAATCGTATTGCATTATCCAAAAAGAATTGAATGCGTGACTTTTTGTGAGAAAAGAGAACTTAGCATCCTAATTATGTGTGTGTTTACTTTCTAATGCTCTTGAGGTAGATGATAAGCCAAAATGATCGGCACGCTAAGGTCTTTATTTGTTAGTGGCGTAACATTTATGTTTGTGATAGAGAGATATGCGGGTGGTTCTTCATTCCTATTTTTAACATTCAAATTTTGAATTTCCCCGGCATCTTTATTTTTTGACTCTATATACATGAAATAGTATATTACGCACCAAGGGGGTGAATTTGTTTTCGCACGAGGGTGCGTATGCTATTTCTCTTCACAAGGGGGCGAAAGTACGTTTTCTTCACACTGGGTACGAAAGTACTCATTTTCGCCTCGCTTCGCGGAGGGAAAACGTACTTTCGTCCTCCTTGTGAAGAAAAATAGCATACGCACCACGGGGGTACAATATTTTCGCACGAGTGTGAAGGTTGCAGCCCAAGGCGAACCCGAGGCAACCTTCACCCTCATCGCACATCTTCGTTCTGCGAGCACGAAGATGCGCGATCGTCTCGAACGCGGCAACCAAAAGATTCATCATGGTAAAAAAATAAAACAATCAAAACTACTTTCTGTTTGAAAATTGTGCTTTTTGTTGTTATGTTGTAAAATTTCTGTTTTTTGCATTTTTGCAAACAATTTTCATATTTTCTGAAAATTGACAAAAGTAGTAGTTTTCATTGTCAGACACATTTTAAGTGCAGCTGGTAGGTTTCGAGTAAGTTGCACTCAGAAATTTATAGACTTATACAGAGAAAAATTGTGAGTTTCATTTGCTTAAATTGAATATCTTTAGAATAGGCAGGCATGATTGAAAATTTCAGTTCCACTGATTGAATTTACAGTCTTAGTGATCGAATTTGTAGTCGCCTCTAATGAAAACAAAAGTTGACGCTGTAGAGTAAATAAACTTTCTGTGGCGGCCATTTTAGGTTTTATTTATAATACCAGATAGTTTCAGTTTCTACGACTGAATTTCTCAATTGCAGTCTACATGCAGAGAACATGCAGTCGAAATAACTGACTCGATTTTCTCTTTGTAGAGAGTGTAAGACGACTTGGAACTTACTGTAGGGCAGTAGAACAGAACCCAGTTAAGAGAAAGGAGGACGACAAGAAAACATCCTCCAAGTCCTTTTAAGATTCTTCAAAAATTAAATTTTTCAAAAAAAAAAAAAAAGATTTAGGAAAGTCAACAATAAGATACGTACTTAATGTATTTCGATGTAGAATTAAAAAAAAATTATGCCTCGGACATTGAAAATTTGAGTGTACAAACCAGATTCAATGATCCATGTAGTCCTAAAAATCCTAAATCCTAAGCAGGACAGACTGCATGGATAGCTGTGTTGTTTTCATATGCTTTTCATTCGATAGATACTTTGCACTAGTTTGACGTATACATGTATGTATGTTCGAGCAAGAAAATCATTACAATGGCTTACCCAAGAACTTCCATAAATTTAGGTGAACTCCAATTTTCACTCTTAGATATCGGTTGCCACTTTCAAGGCAATTGTTTGTGCGGACATTAGATCCATTGACGCTTACATGATTGGGATGAGCGAACCAAACCCGACGTAGATATGCCATCAATGAATTCACTTTGTCTCTTTCGTTTAGGATTGAAGTCGATTGTCTTTGAAGTATTTCCAGAGCTTCTCCAAATTTATCTGGTGGCAAAAGGGGTACCGAAAAAATCATGCCCAAGAAATCAAGAGGAATTTCATTGAACAGAGTAAGTTTTTGTAATTTTTTTGTTATTTCCTGAAACAGTAGAAGCAAATGAATCGATGACTTTTGTTAAAGTTTTTGGTTATTGTTTCTTACGTTGCAATAATGAAACCAACAACCAAGAATCCGAAAAGTTTTCCGAACCGCGTTTACTGCGGCCTTCTCAAAATCTCCCATTACGGACTTGAGTGAATTTTTCAGAGTGGGAACTAAGTGGCATATTCTATCCCACATCGCTTTGTACAGCGCTTCTTTCCTACCAAAACATGCTATGTAAATAGCACCAAGGCTCTGCAACACAAAACGGCTTTTCGTACCTCACTTTTGATACTGCATGGAAAAGGATTGAAAAAAAAAAAAAAAATGTTAGAAAAGAACGAACATTTCTGAAAAGGGATCACATAATAAGAGATTGCTTCAGGGAGTTGGAGACCAATCACTATAGAAGCCACACATTGGAAAAAATGATAGTTATGTTTCCCAAATAATTATTAAAAGGTACCATACTATTATCTGAGAAATGTCAATACAAGTTGCATAGTATGACGAACTTTCAAATTTTGTATTGTACTTACTCCAAGCCAACATCTCAAAACTTTAACAATAAGTTATAACTTTTAGTTCGTCTGGCTACTCTGCGAACACCAACTTTCAAATGTTTATAATTAACCCTACACTGAAAAAATGGTGTCTTAGCGCGAGACACTTTTTGACGACGTTTTTTACACATAAAAGTTAGGCACTTAATGACTGGAGACATTGATATCGTGGCTTCGGAGACATGTCTCATTCATGATTTTTTGCTGTGCAGAGTCATAACACTTAAGAATTTCCGTCACACTTGCTAGTTGTATCCGCATCGCCGAGTTTGTTCGTATCGTAATTTGTATCATACGTTCTTCTATGTACTGTTTCGACAAATTCGCTTCTTTTAGACAATCCCTGAACTTATTAGCAATCTTCTGATTGGATATCGTTTTCAAGTACTTTTCCCCTAACATTATGCTGGTACAAGCAATAAGCTATTATGTAATCTACTTTCGTCTCTCGGACTCGTCTGTTCCTTTCTTCTTATACATTGGCTAATAGGTTATGTAGAAACCAGCTATGACTTTTCGAACAATGTACGTTCTTCCACAGATCACCCTAATTTTACAGGGCTTCAGATACATTTTGTTTTTGTTTTACAATGGAATTTGAAAAAGTTTACTTGTAACTGAAACATAAGCTCATGAAACTTTTAAAATCTGGTATTCTTTGAAATCGTTTTTTTCTTAAGTGTTACTTACCACAAAACTTTTGCAGAAATATTTTTAAACGCCGTAGTATATCGAATCCTTTATTTCAATCAATAAACAAAATAAATCCTTGATTATCACGATAATTTTCAGAAGTTTGTCATAATATAATACTAAAGCTCAACATTCTAAAAACATCATCAAAACAATAATTGGAGAAAAAGTAATTTTCAATTACCTTTGAGGGTTTTCATGAATACACGATCGAACTAAGAGGGTCTCATACGAAACACTGCCATTATAAGGTATTCACAAAATTACTTAAGAAAGAAAAATTTCACTACAAACATGATTCATACCGTTCCGTTCTTGGTTAAATATATCACGTACAGTTGTGTCATTTTTGGGATCCTCGGTACAACCTATAACAAATAATGTTTTGTTTACCCTTCTACAATTTTTCCTGATACAAGGTGTCTCAAAATTACGGCAAATCTTTCTAACCTCCTATACTACAAATCATTTGAGGGATATTTCTCTATTCCATTTTGCACAAAATAAAAATAACTTTTGTGATTTTCAAATTTTTCAAAATTGGTAGATGATGTTAACGCAGAGCAGTATGAAGAAAGTTTCGACAAATTCTATTCCGTGGTGTTTAACCTCACTTCTCAAGAATGGGATCAACTTACAGTATAAATATCTTTTGTTCATTTTAGGTTGTGTAATAAATAAAAGAGCCGTATACTGTTACTCAAATAGCTTGTATAATCCAAGATTTCAGAAATTTGCCGTAATTTCAGAACACCCTGTATACACGAATTGCACGTTATTTTTATAATAAGAAAGAGCTTTTATTGGAATGCATAATGAAATCGCTTGTCTTCCGTTATTATCAAGTTGCTGTGATGATTCACATGATCAATATTCATACCTGCGTTGCAAAGATTTAAAAATGTCCGAGGTGCAGTCGTCAAGCTACAGTTCTAATCATTATCCCTACTTAAATATTCAGTATACAAGTTGCATAAGGAAATAATACCAGTATTGAAAAAAAATTCTTGAAATCAATATTCTTTGCTGAACACTCTGACTAAAAGCAGCCTTACTGTCGACTAATATTACATTACGAATATACATATGTAGTAGGCCCTTTAAGAGTTTGCTCTTCGTATTACAATAGTGACACAAATTTAAGCTTGCAAGCTACATACTACTTTCATTAACTCTTATCAACTATTTGTGTCTCATGCTTCCCCTCTAGCTTCAATGAAGTTTACTACTGAAGAACTCTTAATAAGTACAGTATTTACATTCCAACTGTATAATTAAAACTTTGTTATTACCCTAATGTCGTTGATTTTGAATATACAATATTTTTGAAACTTTTAAATATACGTATTCCACTATCTTATCTCAAACAACTGATAACGAGATAATAAAGTATCTGTATGGAGTTCGAAAACTTTGTTCAATTTTAATAATACTGAATAAGTCACCAAATGTCTCCTACAACTCGTTTAGTTTGACATTCTTTGTTGCTAATAATTAATAAATGTCAATTATAGTACAGTAATGCTTCTACTCCTGTCGACTATCTCTATCCTTACTGCTTCTACTCCTGTCATTGGAATCCTGTGTTAACGTGCGGATAGGAAGAAAAGCAAACAAGGATAGAAGATCGACAGGAGTAGAAGCACTACTGTATTTACTACAGGTGCATTTACAAATGTTTGTACTCCTTGGGTGTTCATTTTCTTCATTCATTGTTTTGCTAATTTTTCTTTTAGTTTCAAGAACTTGAAGTGTAAAATAGTATATACAGCATTGTTATCAAATGGAGAGCTTCGATAAGCATATTTTTACTGCAACAGCCTCTCAAAAATTCATATTGTTTTCATTTTAACAAATGAAACGTAAGGTTTTAAGCGGACCTGTCTTTTTTTCTTTTTAAGAAGCTTATCGAAGAAGCTAGATTAGAGACAGTATTGTCGCAGTTAGATTTTCATTGCCAATAGGATATTGTCCATTAACTGCAACTCGTACATTTTTTACTTAACGCAAACCTTAACTTCTACTGCATCGAAGGACAGTAGCTTTACGAGTATTAGCTTACAATAAGCTATATTTCCTATATCTCGTGGAACTTGTAGGCTCCAATATATATTCCCACATGTGGCCTCTGTGGGCTTTTAGCCCACAGGACCACATTTCTCAGAAACCAGTGACATCCCAGAAATAGACGCCAGTTACGTTTTACTCCTTTTCACACCGTAAAAAAACTAACTAAAATTTTATCACTGAACTGTGACAACTCAGGCACAGTATGTATTTTTTCATTTAATTTATATTATTACTTTAAAAAAAACATAATAGTATTGAATAAATTAAAAAACAAAAATTCATTTCGAATGGTTTTTTTACCAAAATTTAACATAATAATAAATATTTTATGAAATAGAAATAGCATTTACAGTTAAAAGGTACGATTTATACGGTTTGTCACATTCTTTTTACAGAAAAACTTACTTTTCACTGAAACATTTGTAATTTAAAGTTTTTTTTCCCTAATTTAGGCATAAAAACCCTGTAATTTAAACTCCTTGACTGCAACTTAGGAAAACAGAAAGAAAAGTACATATTTTTCAAAGTGACACAGTTCTTTGACGTTATTTAGGTTTCAAGATTTCAATGTTGTTTTCACTATGCGATTTACTCACAGCGAAGGTACCATCCATAAATATGGTTGATGCAGTTGACAGGGCTGTCAAAAGTGCAAGGGTAGAAAAAATTACAGCTCTTTGTCCTTCGTTTGTCACCACCTCACCCTGCACTATGTTCAAGACTGGCTCATAATTTACCAGTGTTTCGTACAATGTATCCATCGAGCGTGGAATCATTGGGCGGCTTTTTTTACGCTCTCGCTCCAACATAGAGGAAACACTTCTAAATTTTAGCTTGCCTCCAACTTCAGGATGCCTAAAACAAAAGCAGGTAATGGAAAATCTCATCAGTGCCACAATAAGCTGAATATACGCAGGCCCGACGAGAGAGGGGGGGAGACGGGAGGAAATCCCCCGGGCCCGTGCTCCAAAAGGGGCCCACTAATCATAGGCAGAAAAATTTTTTTTCGTAATAAAATTGGTTTTTAACTAGCAGATTCAAAAGAATCGATTTTTTAAAGTAAAGAGTTTGTAATACATTGTAAGTAAAAAAAAAAGTAACAAACAATTCAAGTATTAGTTTCTAAATTTAGCGCTGTTTCAAAACTTGTATGTGTCCCACCATCAAATGTGACGCGGTTTCTAGAAAGGGACCTAAGGACCAAACTCGTTTCGGCTTAGTTTCTAATGCTTTTGAGTCAGATACTGTACCCAACCGGTTTTGGTCCTTAGGTCCCTTTCTAGAAACCGCGTCACGAATGAAGGCATCATTAATGCTTGCTCAGCGCCAGCGGCAGCAAAAAAGGGGCCCCCTAGATTCTTGCCATTCTTGCCATGGCTAACATATACATAATAATATAATGAGTGGCAGAATCCCTTAAGACGACTCGGAAGACATTCACTTTTTGTCCTTCTTCCTCTCAACCAGTTTTCGTTCTACTCGTCTCTCTTGCGCTACAGTAGATTCCAAGTCGTCTTAATTAGGCCGCGATTGCCATCTTTGTTTTGACATTCACACTGACTTTCACAGCTGACACATTGGGCTGTCAATCTGTGGTCAAATCTTTGATACTTTTTCACATTTTCAACTAACAGCGAAGATTGAACATTGAACAAGGAACAATATATGTAGGTAAGTAACAAAATTACTATTCAGATAATCATATTCGTTCGTTTTAGATACTAATGAACATGTTTACGTACATAAATGAAGGGTTATGGCAATGCTAGCCTATCATATACTTCCGTTATGTGGAATTGAGTATTGCGTCAACACATAATAATTAACTTTGAAGGAAAAATTTAGTGATTGATCCACAAAAACAAAACGTTTCAAAAAGCTTGAATCATTTAAGACGACTCAGAAGACTTTCTCATTTCATCCTTCTTCCTTGCAACTGGTTCCCGTTCTACGCGTGTCTCTCGCACTACAGTGGGTTCCGAGTCGTCTTAAAAATCACACTTGGAAATGATAGTCTCATAAAGGCAAAGTTCATGCTTCAAAATTAATAAACAGTTTTAGAAAAAGTTTTAGAAATTTAAGTTATTATTGTTAACAAATTCTTAGAACAAAAAAAAAAAAAAAAAAAAGGAACACAAATTAGCCGATTTATTCATTGCTCCAGTTTTTTCGTATTGGAAAGCAGATTTTAATTTGTAATTCACATTTCAACTTTCAGATTGAATTTATTATGTTCAAGCATAAGTCTGGGGCCCAAAAGCGCAAAGAACACTTGGAGCGCGAAAAAAAAGAAAAAGAAGGTGCCAAACGACAAAAAATCTTTTTGGATTTGATTTCGGACGGATAAACAGTAATGAAACTTCAGAAAGTACGATCAAACAAATCATAACTTACTCGTTTTTTCCATATTTATCTCATAATTATCAAGTGGTTCATTTTATGAAAATTTGTAAATTATTGTTTAAGACATAATTATTAGAATAGACAGATTTTTTCTTTTAAAAATGTTGGCATTTGAGAAGGTCTGGTGAAATGGATATTTTTAAATAGTAAAAAGATAAATATTTATTGTATAGTTCTAAAATTTTTGCTGTCAAAAATTTAATGATATTCTATAGACAATTAGATAATTTGTTTTTTATTATGACTTTCAGATTTAGGACCTGGTTCCAACATTCTGCCTGAGCCTACAGTAGGAATTGTTCAACAATCCGAAGAAGAAACTTCAGAAGGTACGGTCAAACAAATGATTGCTTTAAATGTATTTCGAGCATAACTTATACAATCAATAGGTTCTTTTGATATTCATCTCACAATTATTAAGTGTTCATGAGTAAAAATTTTTTAATTTAATATTTACTATATAATTATCAAAATAATGTTTTTTTGTTATGGCATTTTAAAAAGTCTGGTAAAAATAAATATTTTGATATAGTAAAAGCATAAATATTTGTTGTATACCTCCAAAATTTTTCTTGTCTTAATTTGAATGATATTTTAGAGACAATTAGATCATTTGTTCCATATTACGGCTTTTAGATCTTGCACCTGGTTCCAAACAAGAAAACAACGTTCCACATGAGCCTCCAGTAAGAAACGAATTAGCAGAAACCTCAAACGATGGTGTACTTGTTCAGCAAGTCAAAGATGGAACACCTGAAATGAGTTACAATCATGGTTCACCTTCGAGGAAGATATCAGAAACTGAAGGATATACGAAAGTCTAAAGAAAATCAAAAGCACCTGAATGATATTGATATAGGCACTATATGCACTGACTTTGTGCACCCCAACGTCGTGAACGACATAATTCGTCGAGGTCACCAAAAATTGCCATCATCTTTTCCTCGTGATCGAAACGATGAGCCATTTTCTTCTTCGCTATTATCAAAAACTTTGCCAAATAGGGAGATCGTGGAACGTGATTGGTTAGTATGGAGTAGACAAATGGATGCTTTTTATTGCTTGCCTTGCCGTTTGTTCAGTACCAACACCTTCAACCGTCCCAAACTTTGCCGCCCGGAAGGATATTCAAAATGCCAAGCTTGGAAAAAACTGTATGACAAATTACCAGGCCATGAAAATAATCAAGATCACATACAGTGCTACATTCAATGGCGCTCATTGCAAACTCGAATTCGTGACGAAACTTCAATCGATACACTTCTCAATGAAAAGATCGCCAGTGAAACTAAAAAATGGCATGCAATTTTACGGCGAATTTTGAGCACCATTTTGTTTCTGGGTGAACGAGGCTTAGCATTCAGAGGTGATAGCAATCTTCTCGGAGAACGGAACAACGGAAATTTTTTGGGCACTTTAGAACTGATCAGCCAATTCGACCCGATACTTCGTGAGCATTTGGAGAAAGTCAGAATTTCTCAACAAGAACACAAACGTTTACAGGTCCATTATCTTTCCGTTGATATTCAAAATGAATTCATTCAAATTTGTTCACAACATGTCCTATCAACCATATTAGAAGAACGAAAAGTTGCCAAATACTTCTCTATCATCGTTGATGCCACGCCTGATTCAAGCCACGTTGAACAAACTACGTTTATTTTGCGGTACCTTCATTTTGACTCGGAGAAGAGGATATTCACAATTCAAGAACGATTCCTGGCTTTTGTCGATTGCAACCAAAAAACTGGCAAGGCGATCGCTGATTTAATTTGTGATACTTTGGAAAAGTACAATATCCCTTTGGAAGACTGCCGAGCACAGGGATACGACAACGGCTCTAATATGAAAGGACCTTACAACGGAGCCCAACGTCACATCCTTGAAAAGAACCCAAACGCTGTTTATTCGCCATGTGCAACGCACAGTCTTAATTTGTGTGGTGTTGACTCTGCAGAAAGCTGTACAGCAGCTATCACTTTCTTCGGAGTTGTTCAAAAATGTTATGTGATTTTTGGGAGCAGTCCACAGCGTTGGGAAATTTTGAAGAAAAGTGTACCTGGTTCCCTTCATAGACTCTCAGATACAAGATGGTCGGCTCGAGTTGAGGGAGTCAAACCTTTTGCGAACCATCATCCAGGATTGAAAAAAGCATTAGAAGGCTTAAATGAACTCACTTTGACAGCAGAAACTCGCAGCGATGTGAACGGCATTCTAAAATATATGAAAAATTTCGAGTGCATTCTGATGTCATCAATTTGGTCAAAAATATTGAAAGCTATCAATGAAAGGAGCATCATTCTCCAAGCCAGGGACGCCACTATCGACATAGAAGTTCAGAACCTTGACAGTTTACTGTCTGACTTGAATCGGATTCGAAGCCAATGGGATCAAATTTTAAATGAATGCAAAACAGTCGCCATTGCATTGGAAATTTCACCAACGTTCCCTCACACCCGGAAAAGAAAACTTAAAAGACGTTTTGAAGAAAATGAAGAAAATGATACTCAGACGGAAGATCAAGAGACTGATTTCAAAATCAACACTTTCCTCGTAATTGTTGATTCGGTTATTGCAGGAATTTCCAATCGATTTACTGCTATGAAGGATTTGAATGCAACTTTCTCATTTTTGTGGCGATTCACGGCGATGGACGAAACTGAAATTCGAGAGGCAGCCACAAATTTTGTCAAGAAACACGAGACTGACGTCTCTGAAGATCTGGAGGACGAAATGATCCATCTGAAGCACATCTACAGAGCCAATTTTGAAAAAGAGCTGTCGCCGTTTGCATTGCTGAATGCAATCTACATTCGAAATTTGGAAACCGTATTTCCTAATATTTGTGTTGCTCTTCGTGTATATTGCACTATTCCAGTTACTGTTTCCAGCGCCGAGCGATCTTTCAGCGTTCTTGCCAGAATTAAAAACTTTCATCGATCGTGCTCCACACAAGATCGTGTTTCAGGTCTTGCCACTCTTTGCATAGAGGCCCCTTTAGCGAGACAGTTAGATTTCGATGTTCTTATAAAAAACTTTGCGGCCCAAAAAGCAAGGAAAGCTCATTTGTAATTCAAAGACACTTGTTTTTGAAAATTTAATTACCCACAGTTATCAGTGACCAAGATTGAAATGTTGACTATTACAACGCATCAATAAAACATTTTTAGCTAAAAATTGAACTTTTCCTTTTTGTAACTTTGCCTTCAACGCTTGGGTAAAATATTGAAGATTCATTCTTATAAATTCATAAGATTATTTGTTAAAAAAAATTGCTTTGAAATGAATAAACTTGCCTTCATATAATCAGAAGGTAAGTACATAGTTATTGTCTCAGAAACTATATTTTGAAATGATTAGGGGGGGGGGGGGCAAAATTTTATGTCCCCCGGGCCCGGATTTTCTCTCGACGGGCCTGTCAACATTACCATTCTTTGTTCTTTAAAAATATTAAAAAATAATAAGAGCGAGTTGGCGTCTTTATAACTTGAAACTGACTTTTATCAGAAGTGAATCAAAAATTCACCGCGAAATCAATAAAAACACTGCTAGGAGCTCAGCTTCAGCACTCAGATAACACGAGTCCTTTCATATATATCTTTGAAGCTATCATTAGTGCTAATAGCACGAGCTTTCAACTCGTCCTTCATTCGCTCTTCTTCAACTGCGAAAAATTTTGCATGGCGCACGTGTGCTCATGCATTCCAAAAGTAACGGAATTATTTTCGATCGTTATGTTTGCAGAACAATTTGTCGTGCCTCTAGTATTGCATCTTGCAATATTTCTATCTTTTTCGTCGCACCGGTGTATATACCCTTCATATGCCAATAGATCCGGAGTAAGATAATCCATGGCATCTACAAAGATAAAAAATATCGACAAGTTCATGCAAAAAACTAATTTTAACTTACCTACAATCAATTGTTTCTAAAAACTATGTGGCGTGGTCTTAAAAAATTAATCTAACAATGTGAATCTTTTTTGCAAATAATGTAACTGAAGAACCTAAGAAATTAAGCCCAAATGATTGTAGCTATAAGGTCAATTTATTCGGACAACGCAACAGATATTCAGAATATTATATCATTTTCGTTCTGAAAAAAAAAAGAAACAAACCAAATCGTTCACATCGAAATTTAAATTAAAAAGTACCTATCTGGTTTTCAACATTCTTAAAAATGAAGAAGTTACTACAATTTTCTAGAAAGTTCGAACTTAAATTTATGGACCATACCATTCGTTATTTTATTCAATAAGTTTTTATGGTTTTTTACATAGATTTCTATAGTTTCGTTTTACGAGATACAAAGTTTTGTATATTCATAAGAAAATTAAAACTACAAAGTTTTTAGGTAACACAAATGTAACATAGTATTCTTGAGTTTTTTGCATTGTTTGGGCATATGATATATGTATAACACTTGGAATAATTTCTTAATATTTTCAGACATGTCAAGTACTGTTTTAGATTGCTTTATTGTGCATACATTCCTGAAACTTGATATATTTCAACAAAATTTTTAACGATTCTAAATATTGCAATGAAATTTTTAGAAAACATGTTTTTTACTTGTACATTGTCAGTGTTTTTTTTCCTACTTTTTTGGTACCTATAACATTGTTCGTTAAATTGAAATAAAAATGTGAGTGTGTTTTTCTATGTAGATTCCTATATTTATGTGCTCTAGGATTGAGTTCTGAGAATTTTCGAAGAAATTAAGTATTTTGAGTTTTTGAGCAAAAGTACTGTTTTCAGTATGGATGTCTAGACTTTTACTCTTCTGGGATTCAAATTTTATGAGTTGCTGAAGAATTTTGCCACAGGAATTTTTGACTCTAAATAGCAAGTAAGAAAATTTCAATATGTTTATCGAATTTTTTCGTTATTTATTGGTAAAATTTGCAAAACTTTTTAAGTATCTTCAAAGGTAGCTTGTATTATTTCAGATTGTTGTTTGGATTTCAAGATTTCAATGCTCTAGTACATAATTTCCAATTAACTTTATGTGATTTTCTATATCCCTGTGGAAATCGCATCTAATATAGATGCAATTTGATATGCTACAGAGTTTTTGAATTTTTATGGTCTTTTAGTATGTATATTGTACAATATCATAATATGTGTTATAAAACGTATTTATTCATAATATTTTATACAGGGTGTACCAAAATCCCCGTGCCAAAAAAAAATCCGATATTCTTTTTTAAATTTTGAGTCGAAAAGTCCTTTACCACTTTTTACAAAACTCAAAATTAAAAAAGTTATTCAAGTTTTAAATTCAAACAATAAATGACCTCCCTCGACAAGTGGGGAAAAAAACCACGAACCAAAATTTTCCTGAATTTTCATCATATTTTTCTGAGTCGAAAAGTCCTTTGTCACTTTTCGCAAAACTCAAAATCAAAAAAGAAATTCTAGTTAGAAGTTTTAACCAATCAGATTTCTCAGATTTTAAACTCGAATATCTTTTTTGATTTTGAGTTTTGCCAAAAATGACAAAGGACTTTTCGACTCGGAAAAATATGAAGAAAATTCAGGAAAATTTTGGTTCGAGGTTTTTATCTCCACTTGTCGAGGGAGGTCATTTATTGTTTAAATTTCAAACTTGAATAACTTTTTTAATTTTGAGTTTTGTAAAAAGTAGTAAAGGACTTTTCGATTCGAAATTCAAAAAGGAATATCGGATTTTTTTTTGGCACGGAGATTTTGGTACATCCTGTATATTACTGCATATTTTATAATCATGCAGGTACAATAATCAATATGAAACTGTTTCTAGTATTTTTAGAAATATTTTGTGTAATTGTAGATTCCTATAGACGCTTCATAGCAAGCTAGCAACAGAGAGAAAAAAGTTATAAGAAATTGTATTATATCTTCTTGAACGAACAATCATACCACAAACTTATAGCTGAAAAAAAGTATATTACGTACTAAAATTGAGTATATGATAGGATGCTTTCGTCCACACCTCTTCAAAAAATGATTTAATACTATAAGAAATTTTATAACACAACGTATCGTATATTTTAGTATACTGTTTACTAATTTTTAGCTGTGGGTCAAAAGTATGATTCTGATCCGAGAAGGTATACTTACATTTTTCATAGTTTTTTCCCCATGTAGTTATAAATTACAAAAAGCTGAAATTGAAGAATTCGAAGTTTTTAGGATCGTGAGCATTTGTTTACATTTTCCATGAAACACTTTTCTTGGAATTTTATAACTGTACGTGTTTGTTCCAAGTCTGTGATTTGAAAAATGTACTGGTATATTTTGAATTTCTATGTAAGCTCCTAGAATTTGATGCTCCAGGTTTGAAATTTTTTTAGATTTGTAGCATATTTGTTAGATACTAGTAACTTTTCTTCTAATTCACTTTGTCAAAATAATTTTTAAAACCTTCATTCTCTACATTACCCTAGCCCAAAAATGTATTGGAATTTCGTTAACGGAAAATTCTTTCTGAGGTCAAGGTAATAAATATTTTTGAGTTGGTAAAGCAAAGATTTGTAAAAATCGTTTAGTTTTTCAGAACTTACGTCGAATCATTTTTAACCTCCGCTATAATTCAGAAATAAAAATTTAACAATTTTTATTCAATCGTAAATATATATTTCAAAATTTTATTTATACTGTTATTCAATTGTATTTTTGATATTTAACTTCATTATTTTGATACCATTTCGAAAATATTTTCAAACATTCATTCACCTACTTATATATCATAACTGTTGAGTTGTAAAACTAGCATATTTTCAGAGCACAAAGAACAGTTAAAATACTTGGCTTACTCGCCATATGATATTCTTCTATCATGTTTTTGAAGTGCTAACAATAAGATTTGAACAGTTAGCCTTCTGTAAAATCGAGAATTTTCTACATTTTTTTAAAGTTTATAACTCCTAGAGTACTGAAGTAAATTTGTTTTAAATTTTCTACATTCTAAAAATTTTGTATAAAGTTTATACGTAATAAGATATTCGGAGAATGTTCAACTAAAATTCCCAAGATAACAGTATTTTTACAATTTGTTGAAAAATTGTGTAATTTTTTTAATACTCTACAATTTTTATTCAAAAAAAGCCTATTGAAGTCGAATACCTGGAGAAAAATGTGAATGAATTTTCGGCATTTTATATTTTTTATTTTTCCACTAACATACTATGTATCATCTAATGAGTGGAATAAAAGTTATTTAGCTTTTTCCTCTTAATATTATATACAACTTTTTGCGAATGACCATCACGATTATAAATAATGTATGAAGTCAATTACAGTCACTGAAAGCCTTCGAAAGCAAAAAATATAAAATAGTATAAATCAAAATTTTAAAAATAGTGTTTTCGTTGACCTTGGATAGATCACTGAAGCTATTTCAACTATTGCCATAAAGATGAACCTTCTAATCTAGTAATAAAAGTGAACTAAATATTTTGCCAAGTATTTTTTGTCAAAATTATTAACTATGTTAAGAAAATACATGTCTTGCTCTATGCTGTAATCTATATGAGAGAATACACACTCTCAGAAGTTCAGAGAGTAACACATAATTTTTCTGAAATCCTAAAGTACTATTACCTTAGTTTTAGAAACTTCTAAAATTATATCTATATCAATGTGTAAAATATTCCAGTTTTTTACAAATCGTTAAGTTTCATCGAGTTACAAATTTAGAGTTAGAGTCTTAATTTGCAATATATTTACCAAAAATGAAACTTCATAGTCATTCAATTATTTTGAATATACGAATCTATAACTGCAAATTTTTATATTTGTAATCATCTATTTTGACAGTACTCCTATATCTTAATAAACAATCTCTACTTTTATTATCATATTCCAAGGCCATGAAAATTCTATATTGAAGTATTGAATCATCAGGCTGGTCTGAGAGGGACGAAAATGAAAATTTAATAATCAATTAAAATGACATGAGTATAAGAGTTTCCGAGAATTTCATCCGTATTTACAACTTCTCGAATCGTCATCACGGTTTTGCCTGACGATATTGGTTTACACTTTTTTCAAAGTATGGTATTCTTCCTGTTTCTCTTACTAAAATAATTGTCTCAAACCAATCTTGAGTTCTCATTGTAAAAAGAACGTTGAAAACTAATTTTTAAAAATTAATGTAAAGTTCAAAATCATCTTTTTTTTCAGGGAATACTAAAAAAACTCGAAAAACAATATGAAGTTACGAATTTTTTTTTTTGTTCTTACTGACTTCCAAGTCTCGATTGAGCCAAGCCATACGACGATATCTTTTACTTATTGTTAAATAAACGTTGTAATGAAACCTAGAGAAAGTATTGTCGGATTTATTACTAATACGTTTTTAGGAACGATACTTTTACCTTCCAATGTTTCTTATTTTCCTCACTAATAAGAGCCAAGTCATAGCGCAATACTGCTAACTTACTATTAAACAAAGATATAACAAAAATTAGAAAACAATATAACGAATTTGCAATCATGTTCTTATTATAAGACAACGAAAAAAAAAAAAAAAAAAAAGAAATAATTATTGTAAACCGTGAATTTTCTGGTTTTTCTTGAACTTTCTGTTGAAAGAATGCTGTAAACAAATGTGAGAAAACTTTCGTTGATTGCAAAAGAAGTTTCTTATTAGGAAGAATTGTAAAAATTTAAAAAACTATTTATTTACAGATCCGAAGTTTCCTTTTTTTCGCTCTAAAAGCACAGTCATAGTGCAATATCTCTTCCTCATGGTCACAAAAATTTCTGGTTTTAAAATGATGCCTTATAACCGAGAATCGAAAGAAAGCAGTGAATTATTTTGTTTGAGTATATATTTTTGGTTTTTTTCACCAATATAAGTTGTCTTAGACCAATTTTAAGTTCTGATTGTTGACAAAAACTTTATAAAAAAATTTTAATAACATTTTTGTAGGTTCAAAATCGACTTTTTTTACAGTGAAGTATTGAAGAAAATCGAACAATAATGATCATATTCGAATTTTTTTTAATTTCCTTACTGAGAACCAAATAATGTAGAAATATTTCTAATTAATTGTTAATTTAACATTATACAGAATGTTCCAAAAAAAAAAAAAAAACTTTCTGGCTTGGAAGTGATGTCATATTATCAAGAATAGGAAAAGAGCAGAGAATATTTTTATAAGATGTACTCAACTTTTATAGAAAAAATATTTTTGTTTTTTTAACTAAAATAGTTGTCATAGACCTATGTCAAGTGCTGATTATTGAAAGAACGTTCTGAACAAATTTAGAAACATTCATTTATGGTTCATCACAATGTTTTTATCAGAAAGAAATAAAAAAAATAGAATAATTTTGAGTTCAAAAATTTTTTTCTTTCTCCCACTACGATCCAAGCCGTAGAGCAATATCTCTTGCTTATGAATAATTATACGTTATCAACCAAATTGAAAACATTTTTATTTTTTATCATGTTCATATCACGAGCAGTAAAAAAAAAAAAGAAAAAAATATTTTCAACTCTGAATTTCGCTTTTTTTTCAAACCAAGAGACAATCCAAAATACAATATCTTAATGTTGTTGTATAAACATTAAAAAACTGTTAAAAGAATTTTTTGAGTGTACAGTTATACTCTCATCATGAACAATAAGAAAAAAGCATTCGCGCCAAAATTTTCTTTTTTTCTTTATAATATGTAAGTCATGGAACTTCATATTTTGTACTTATCGCTGAATATACTGCATAAACAAATTTTACAAAATATTGTTTTGGCTTGCAAATGATATCTTATCATCGAGAATGTAAAGAAAGCACTTTTTTCTATTTTTCATGTTTTTTTCGCTAAAATGATTGTCTTAGACTGATATTAAGTGCTGATTGTTGAAAAAACATTTGAAAATTTTTTTTATCAAATTATTTTTGGTTAAAAATCTTCTTCTTATCGTCAAATATCTAAAAAAAGGAAATAATAATTTTGATCTACCAATTTTCCTTTATATTCTTGCTAAGAACCAAGTCATATCTCAATATATTTCTTACTTATTGTTAAACAAACGTTCAAAAAACATGTTAAAAAATTATTGTTGGACACATTGCTATGTCTTCATTATGGAATATTAACAAATAGTACGATGGTTTTGTATCTCGAATTTTTCTTTTTTCCCCTACCAAGAACCAAGCCATAGCATGATATTGGTATTTTGATTAAAATTAATTAACCCCTACAAAATTCGAAAATGAAAAATTTCAAATATTCAATCATGTTCTCATGATAAATCAATAAAAAAGACAAAATAAGTATTTATAATTCTGAATTTTAATACTTTTTCTCACCAAGAGTCAATTCATAGCGCAATATCTCTTGATTTCTGTTTAAAAAACGTCCTGAGCAAATGTAAAAAAGTACCCTTTACTGTAGAACCATATTCTCATAGTAAAAATTAAAAAAAAAGCAAATAATCAATACAAGCCAATTTTCCTTTCTCTCCATTAGAGCCAGGCTATATAGCAATATTTCTTATTTATTTTTGAATCAACTTCATTAACAAATATTCAAGCAAATCTTTTACCTCAAAAATATCTTACCCAGTAGAATTGAAAGAAAGAATAGTATATTTCTTCACTAGTGTGGAAAAGTTCTTTTTAACGAATCTGAATGTTGCAATGCGAGCTGAAGGCGAGCATTGTAATCAGATGAGTTAAAAAAACTGTTTCACACTAGTGAAGAACGATATTTTATACAACAATGTGTGGAAATGCGAATTTTGCATCGCTCGAGCGTGTGGAAAAGTAGCCATTTCCACACGGTGTTGAATAAAAAATTTTTGTTGTCAAAGTATTTCTCATTTTTCTCTCTAAAAAAAATAATTGTCTCAGACTGATGTCGACTGCTGATTTTTGAAAAAATGTTAGAACAAAATCGTTATAAAATTATTTTAGGTTAATTATAATCTTTTTATCGTCGAGTATTAAAAAAAGTTAATATTAACTTTAATCCAACAATTTTTTTTTCTTACTAATTGTAAGAGCCAAGTCATAACGTGATATTGCTTACATATCATGAAATAAAAGTTGCAAACAACATCTGAAACAAATCTTGAATGTTCAAGTGTGTCCTTATCATAAGGGAGAAAAAAAAATTATTTTGGATCCTGAATGTACTCCTTTTTTTTCTCACTAGTAGCGTCATAGCCCGATTTCTTTCACTTTCTCTTGAATAAATGTTTTAAACAAACGAAAAAAAAAGTTTTGAGTGTAACATTATATTCTCATTAGAAAGAACAGTACAAAATCGAATATTATTTTAAGCTTCGAATTTTCTTTTTTGCTCACTAACAACCCGTCATAGTGCAATACCTCTTATAAATAAAATAAAAAAATGAGTTTCATAGACAATTTTTATTTCAAACTTTCGTATTTAACAAACTTTATAAATTTCGAGATTCTAAAGATTTTCATGTACGCTCCAAGTTTTTAAGTAATTTATAATGTAAACAATATGTAATGATTCTTGATTTAAAATATAATTGCGTTTTGATTTCAAAAGATCCACCATGTTTAATGCTTAAAACAATTTTTGAGCGTATATGAAAGTTTTTTACATTTTACTCAAAATTTCTTGGGCAAGTATTTCAGATGTCTCTGTTTATTTAACATTTTTTATAAACGCTTTTATATTACACTTCATCTTACATTTCTTATGTTTAAAAGTATATTTGATAATCATGAGTTAACTTAATGAAAATCATTATCATTTGAAAAAATAAGAAATTTTTCTAATAATGAAAAAAGGAATGTACCCAAGTCTCGTGGAACTGTGTTTAAAAATATCTCAAGATGCAAGTTTCTCAACGCAAATTTAATATAGCACTTTTCTAATCATAAGAAACAATTGAAAACGTGTTTTTAATTTTTCCTATTATTTTAAATCAAAGAAGTTTATATGAAATCAGCCCTCGCACCCGCGCGCGCGCGCGCGCGTGTGTGTGTCGTGTACCCGCGATGTTCATTTCACTTATATTTTGCAAACTCGTGAAAAAAGCCGAATTATCCATTTTCCCACAGGCAACAATAAGTCAATATATATTGTATAATCAAATATTAAAAAGAAAATGAAAAAATACAATCACCTGTTTCTAACCACTCACGTATTTGATACTTTGCTTGCTCTGTTTGAAAAAACTCACAGAATCTTGTTCACTCAAATAATATAATTTATTTTGATCGACTTTTTCTTACCGGCGATAATTGAAAATAAAATGCACTTTCTGTGTATTCACTCGTCAGCGTCTGAAAACCAAATGACGCCGGGTTAAACGAAAAAGATCTGAGAGATGCTGGAAAACAATTGAATGCGAGTTCGAATTTGAAAACCTTGATACGCTCAAAAGAGGACAACTACTCCTACAAGTGAGGGTGTCGCTGCAAAAACCGCCGGAGCGCGCGGCCAGTAGGCAAAGGTGGGGGACGACGCACGAAGATCGGCACAAAAGAGAGAGCGGATTAAACTGCAGCACAATAATAAACTCGTCGTTTTTCAGTTAACAAATGATTAAATTGAGTTTATTTTTGGGTAGAAATATTCGCCAGGCTTTAGCGCTTCTAACGAATATACATAATATGAGGCATCAATTTTCTTTTGTCCTAAAATTAATGAGGCATGAGTTGGGTTCAGAAATAGATTTTTCACTAATGAATTGGTCTAAGCGACCAATGTTATTATTAAATGCCTCATTTTTATTAATAAAAAAACAACATTGGTCGCTTAGACTAATTCATTAGTGAAAAATCAATTTCTGAACATGAAACTCATGCCTCATTAATTTTAGGACAAAAGAGAATTAAAGCCTCATATCAGGTATATTAGTTAGAAGCGCTAAAGCCTGCAGAACATTTCTACGCAAAAATAAACTTAATTCAATTATTTATTAAATGCAAAACGACGAGTTTATTATTGCGCTGCAGTTTAATCCGCTCTCTCTTTTGTGCCGTTCTTTGTACGTCACCCCCCACCTTTGCCTACTGGCCGCGCGCTCCGGCGGTTCTTGCAGGGACACCCTCAAGTGTGTATTCGCATAGCGATTCCACTGATGCGAAGCAGATAGGTATTTGATTTATATGTATTTTAAACACCTCAGGGAAATAAACTGCCCTTAATAAAACTTGATAAATTAAAAACTATTATTATTAAAATAAATTAAATAAAAATAAAAAATCTAAATTTTCTCGGCTCTGCTTTAGATCCGAGACAATTGGTGTATAAAATACGGTACACTTCTCGGGTAGACTACTTCCTTATCGGAAATAAAAATATTGTGCCCGCGGAACTTGATGTACTATTGTGCTATTCTTCAGACGTTGGGATCAAGAACGCCGATATATATTTTGGCGGGATGGTATGGATCGTGCAGAAATTTATTGAGCACCACATTTATTGCGCACACGGCTATTGTGCATATTTGTACGAATTTGTGCGCAGGGTGATACAAAAGTTAATTTACATTGTACTTTTGAAAATTTGAAGGTTTTTCTATGCGAATTTGTTTAATTTTTAATCATAGTAATTAAATTTTGAAAATGTGCGCGATCGCTCAGTGCACAATAAACACGGTACTCAATAAATTTGTGCACAATCGATACCATCCCCGCTTTTCATTTGTTTGATTTGTTTCATTCTACGCACGCAACTGGCCGTGAAAACTTTGATTTTAAACTGATGTTATTGACGTGTGGTACAAAATAATAATAATAATTAGCCATCTTGAACTGAAATCACCTAGTTGCAAGTGTGTTCAAGTGTCTTGTTTAAGAAATATCGAATTTTCGCCAAAAGGAATTCTCAAGAAAATCAAGTTTTCGACTGAAATATTGGTAAAGTTGCAGTGACATTCTATTTTCATCATTTTCGATCCTGCTTTATATTTTGCGCTCAAATAACGGTGATTTAGATATTACGATTTCGTCGAGGTCTCTGGCGGTCACAAAACTATCTCGTTCACCGTCAATAACGACGTAATTTTTTCCAAAATAGAGTTTTTTCTTTTTAAATCAAGGTTTGCGTAAAAATTTTTTTTAAATTGAAAAAAATTAATCACCTTTCCTGAATTATAGTATCTGATGACAACATAATTTTAAAACTGAATGAATTTTCGAAAAGTTACTTGTCACGTTTTTTTTTTACAATAAGAAAGAGATATCGAACTGTGACCTTGCTCTTAGCAGGGTCGTAGCTAGAGCCTCAGGGACCCTGGGGCAACAAGTACATTTGGAACTCCTCATAAAGAAATATTTTTTCAAATTTCGGGGCCCCTTCTCGTCGGGGTACCGCTCACCTGCCCCATGATTGCTACAGCCCTGGCTCTCAGTGGGAAAGAAAGAAAATTTCGAACCTGAAAATAAGGTATCAGATGAGAACTCGATCAAAAAGTAGCCAAATGTATTCATAACAAGAACGGCAATAAAAATCAGACAGCCAAGCTTTCGGTCATTTATTTGACCCTCTTCAGAAATATTTACATTTTTTTTGAAAAAACATTGAGCCGTACATTCACATAAATAACAATTATTTAGAGGTTTCTTCGTAAAAATTTTTTTTCATAGTACATACATACGTTACATACTCGTACATTCATAATTAAAAATTCATTTTCGGTAACACCTCTCTTTTCAGTATGACAACTCAATATCAGTATGACAATTCAATATTGTATTGAGTTCTTATACTGAGAAGAGAGGTGTTACTGAAAATAAATTTTTATTTATGAATGTACGACGAGTATGTAACGTACTATGACGAAAAAATTTCAACGAAGAAAGTTCTTAATAATTGTAATTAATGTGAGAGTATGGCTCAGTGTTTTTTGATATAAAATGTAAATAATCCTGAAGAGGGTCAAATAAATGACCGAAAGCTTGACTGTTTGATTTTTATTGCCGTTCTTGTTATGAACACATTTGGCTCCTTTTTGATCGAGTTCTCATCTAATATAAAAACATAATGGAGCGATCGTATAATAGTGATTGAAAATAAGATAATAAGCTTTTTTTTATGCTCAGAATATACTTTTGAAATTGAAACAGTTTTGAATAAATTTATTTATTATGTTTATTCAACAAGAAGTGATAAATTTTGCATTATGACTTGGCCCTTAGTGAGAAACAGAAGAAAATTACACTTCATAAAATGGTAATGTTTTCATTAATTCTATAATAAAAATGAAAATGAAAATTAAAGATAATCTTTTAAAATTCGTTTGTAAAGTTACTCCATATTAAAAATTTTGCGCTATTTGACTTTGCTCTTGGTGAGAAACAGAAGAAAAATGTGAAGCTGAAAATTGTAATTGTTTTTAAAACTTTATTGGAAACAAAAGTAATTGAAAATTGAAAATCATTTTCCTGAGATTTGTTTTCAACGTTAACTTAAAAAAAAAAGGCAGAGATATCGCAGTATCACCTAGTTCTTAGTGAAAAAAAAGGATAATGCGAAGCCATAAATGATTCTTTGTTTTTTTTTTATAATTTTCTATCATAGGAATATAATTTACTCTACAAACTGCAATACTTTACTAGCTCGGTAGCACGTATAAATACTATCCAGTTGTTTTTTTTTCTTTTTCAATTAGTAACTGTTTCTACAAATAATTAGTAGCTTCTCACTAATTATTCCATTAACATATGTTAAAACATAATAGTTATTATTGTCATGATATAACTTTCGAATAAGTAAATAATGACTTAACTAATAAGTTGAAACTACTGTCTGCAGTACATTAAAAAGGGTGCCATTGTAAACGTGTAATTTTTTACTATCACAACCTGAGAGAGTATATGATTTTCAGGCTAAGAATGAAAACAATTTCGAGATCGACAAAATAATCATCACTCTACGGCACACTTAAAGATAATACTTGTTCATTTCAAATACATTTTGAAGTTGAGTATGGCAAAACTATTTTTTGATAATATTATACCAATAATCACAAGTGGTAATAACTTATATAGTTTTCTTTCTCTCGAAAATCTTCCTGTAAAATGAGTAATGTAAGATTTTTTTTATACGTATCGTTGTAATTTACTCTTCTGCGCTTACTGTCTATAATGAATGATCTTTGGAATAATTAATGGTCAGATTTTTGGAATGCCTAATACCCATTCGAAAATTGTATATGTATATAAGCTTTATGAAAGGAATTCAAACCCTAGCAAATGCGCGTTCACCAAACGTTCACCAAAAGTCGGTGAACGTTTGGTGAACGTTCGGTGAACACACCCGATTTCACATGTTTAGAGTGCTCGAAATCGTGGAAAAACCGTATCGAAGCGAACAATGATTTATTTAATGAAATGAGCAAAAGTCAGATACACAAAAAGTTGCTTACTTTTTTAATTAGATGCAAAATTCTGATTTGTTATATTTTGGATACATTAAACTACGGTCGGTAAAAATTTGCAGTTTGCTACCTATTTTTACCGTTTGTAGTTTCATCAGTCCAAAATATAACAAATTACAATTTTGCATCAAATTAAAAAAGTAAGCAACTTTTCGTATATCTGACTTTTGCTGAAATCGTTAAATAAATCATTGTACGCTTCGAAATGCTTTTTTCACCTTTTTAAGCGCTCTAAACATGTAAAATCGGGTGTGTTCACCGAACGTTCACCAAATGTTCACCGACTTTTGGTGAACGTTTGGTGACTGCGCGTTTGCTAGGGAACCAGGGGTCATGAGCCACTCCGTTATAAGCTCCGCTCCGCAGCTGGAGCGGAGCGTTTAATATTACATGGACTGATAATTCAATATGGCGGATTGAAGCCACCATCTGGGGCGAGGCAAGTTTGACTTAGGCCAATTCCAATATGGCAGTCGCGCACCTGAGAGTAGTAAACAAAGTTTGATGCATCTTGAGAAACATCAAATAATGAGTGAAAATTAGTAAAAAAGTGGTCGAAATACACTGCCTCATATGTGGCAGTATGAAAGGGGAAAAAAACTGATTAAATCGATTGCAACATGTTTACAAAATAATTTATGTCTCGCTATTCTTTATATCACCCATCAAATCTTTAAATTTTCTTTTGAAAGTATCTTGGCCTCTAGTACATTTTGTTTTGATATAATTTTTTTAAATTTCGATTATTTGCACAAAATTCCGCTTTTTTTATGAAGTGACTTTATAACAAGAGCAATTTTTCATGAAGTGTTTACTACTTTTTATACTCATTTTGAAAAAAATTTATAAAATCTTCATCAAGTGACGAGATAAAAATTTATTACAACATTGCTGATTTTTTAAAAACACTTCACTAAACAAAAAAAGAAATTTTATTTTCAAAAACACGAGATTTTATAAGGGGTTTAATAAAAAGTTCATAAAAGCCGGTGTTACCATCAGGGCATGAAAAGTACCGGAAATGACAAGGAAAACTTCGCTTGAAAATAATGAAATGTCAAATATTATTAATAATGTGAAAATAACATTTCCTACACCCTATCTAAGTCAGCTCCTCATTTTAGCACAGGGCGCTTGACAGTGATATACGTCACTGGTTGTCCTAAGTCAAACTTGCATCGCTCCAGATGTTGGCTTCAAACCTGACAATGGGAAAGATAGGCTACGAGCAGTCCATGTAATATATGGTCTAAGAAGACCTCATACGATCCGCTCCAGCTCCGGAGCTTTTAAGCCGGCGGAGCGGAGCTCATAAAGGCCGATTCAGACTAGCCGTTCACGGCGACAGTTCACCGGTCCGGTTAGGCGCTCGACCAATCAGCGCTCAGGCGCTGCCGATTACGGTTCGGTTCGAGCATTTAGGTTCGATTTTAATTGGACCGAGCGGCAACCGGACCGGTGAACCGTTGCTGAGAACGGCTAGTCTGAATTGGCCTTAACGGAGAGGCTCCTAACCCCTGATTCAAACATCATCTGGCAAATTGAAAAATTCAATGTTGAGTTCCATTGACGATTAGGAAAGTTATGCAAATAGGCAATGTCAAATGGCTGAATAAATTAGACAAATACCAATTCGCCAATTGGTTGGGCTATTAGCAAAACTTGTAAGATTTTTTTAAGTTCGGCCTACTTGTTGGCAGAATTTTAAAAATTCCACAGAACATAAAAAATATGCTCTGAGCTTCAGCAAACTCGATTAACGAGTAGTTCTGATGAAATCATTCACCGCTTTTATAGCCTGAGATGCAAACATGAAGTGTGAGAAAAAGTTTTCGTCTGCTATTTGGTAAGGCTCATACGAAATACGTACTTTATATGAGCACTACCAGATTGCGGACAATAACTTTTTCTCATACTTCATATTTGCATCTCAGGCTATAAAAGTGATAAATGATTTCATCAGAACTACCCGTTTATCGAGTTTGCTCAAGCTCAGAGCATATTTTTTATCTTCCGCGGAATTTTTGAAACTCAGACAACAAGTATGTCGAGCTTTAAAAAATCTTATTAGCAGGATGGTTAAATTTCGAGAAAAATTCAGCCTATGTGACATCACGAACGCGATTCTAACGTCTTAGGCAGCGAAACAGTCGCCGCTTTAAAAAACATTGGCGGGATTCGTTTCTTTACCCGTTTTTACGTTCCAAAAGAAGGGGAAACTCATATTTGAGAGTTTACACTGGCTCTTATGGAAGTTAAACCTATGTAACTGCTTATCAGTTTTGCCAATAGCCTGACCAATTGGCAAATTGGCAAATTGGCATTTTTCCAATTGGTCCAATCATTTGATATTGCCTATTTGCACAATTTTCTTAATCATCAATGAGACATTGAATTTGCTAATCTGGCCCAATTGATCTAACAAATTAGCGATTCCAAATGGTTGGGCCAATTTGCAAAATCCTGATTCCTCAATTGGTTTTGCCAATTTGTCGGGCTATTGGCAAAGTCGATTGGATTTTTTTAGTTGGGTAGCGGTAAGTCATTTAATTTTTAATATACCTTACAAAAATCATAAACTCAAATTTTTAACAAGACGGAAATATAATCTAAATAAACACTATACGTCGTTAAAATATCGCAGCATTATTTTTTTTCATCGTTAATTAATTACATGAATATTCAAAAGTTCTTCGGAAAATGAAGCTTACAATGTCTTCACGACAAAAGTATCATGTCCCTGGCAAAAAAATTTCAACCGAAATTCAACCTTCGAAGGTTGTAGTTTGGTTAAAGTTGGGTCGTAAATTTTGAAATGAAAAAAATAAGTCTCTATGTTCGATATTTTCGCAAGGAATGGTATTGAATCCTCATTTTCAATTATTTATCAGCAAATTTAATCGCCAGAACGATGAGTTTTAGCCTTGAATAGTCACTTTTTTCCAGGCATATATAAGCACGTCAGATCAAAAGATTGGCTCCTCAGACTTGAGAGAAAAAAACAGATAAGTGCCATTAGAAAAGGAAAGTAGATAGTAAACTGCCTTCAGAGTGACGAAGCAGGAAGTGATGAGTCGCTTTTTTTCGCTCAAGTCTGAGGAGCCAATCTTTTGATCTGACGTGCTCATATATGATATATATATCATGCTTCTATTTTGCCTGGAAAAAAATGACAATTTAAAGCCGAAATTCATCGTTTTGACGATAAAATTGGCGGATAAATAATGAAAAATAATGAATAAATATCATTCCTTGCAAAAATATCAAACATTGAGACTTTTTTTTTCATTTCAAAATTTACAACCTAACTTCAACCCAACTACAACCTTCGAATATTGAAGTTTGATTGCCAGGGAGTGCAGAGTTAGTTTCCGTAATTCTCTAAGTGAAATGTTCGATATTAATGAGTTATAAACGATGAGAATAAAGACTGCTTCTGTGATTTATTGCACTTTGTGACCTCCAAAATTACAAAAACATGAAACCTGTCTGAAGTAGTTGATAAATAACACTCCCTAATATTCCCTGTAGAGGTTTTTTCGAAGTTAGCACCTGTTTGCGATTTATTTATTAGTATTAATATGCTATTAAAAGTTTGCCGCGTGGAAACCAGCCTAATGATGTATTAAGCATGTCTCCGAGTCACTTAAGATCTATTAGAAACGTTGAATATGTTCATTTGGAACTATGACACATATTGCAGACACAGACTTCGACAAGGTCACCCAACTTATGTTGGAATTGTTGAACATTGTAAAGAAAAGTGGAACCTGTCATTGGAAGAAATAACAAGGAAATATACGTTTATGCAGGATACTCCTACAATCGTGACAAAAGTGAGTGTGAAAAATATATATGTTCGCGGAAAAGTACGACTCTGTGTCAGGCGAAAGCATTTGAAGAAGATGATGCAACTGTTTTTGTGGAAGGAGAGCACACATGTTGTTTACCAAATTATGACTTGGTAAAAGAGTACAGAGTCAAGGAAGAAATGAAACAGCGTGCGAGAGATTCAACAGAGAGTTAGCATACCATTTTCGATGATGTGTGCAGAGAGTGAGTATGCGAAAGAAAAAAAATTAAATTTTCACACATACTCTAATCCTACATTTATTAGTTTAAAAAAAAATTGTTTGATCACTAGTGCAAAGTTTGTATGCCAAGACATGTAATTGCACACGTAATGATCAAGAAAGAAACTGAATGGTTTCTTTCTTCGTTATATTACATTAATAGGCGAATGTTTCTTTGTTCATATATACTCTGTCGTATATTCAGCCCCGTCGAGAAAAAATCTGGGCCCGGGGGACATAAAATTTTGCCCCCGCCCCCCCTAATCATTTCAAAATATAGTTTCTGAGACAATAACTATGTACTTACCTTCTGATTATATGAAGGCAAGTTTATTCATTTCAAAGCAATTTTTTTTAACAAATAATCTTATGAATTTATAAGAATGAATCTTCAATATTTTACCCAAGCGTTGAAGGCAAAGTTACAAAAAGGAAAAGTTCAATTTTTAGCTAAAAATGTTTTATTGATGCGTTGTAATAGTCAACATTTCAATCTTGGTCACTGATAACTGTGGGTAATTAAATCTTCAAAAACAAGTGTCTTTGAATTACAAATGAGCTTTCCTTGCTTTTTGGGCCGCAAAGTTTTTTATAAGAACATCGAAATCTAACTGTCTCGCTAAAGGGGCCTCTATGCAAAGAGTGGCAAGACCTGAAACACGATCTTGTGTGGAGCACGATCGATGAAAGTTTTTAATTCTGGCAAGAACGCTGAAAGATCGCTCGGCGCTGGAAACAGTAACTGGAATAGTGCAATATACACGAAGAGCAACACAAATATTAGGAAATACGGTTTCCAAATTTCGAATGTAGATTGCATTCAGCAATGCAAACGGCGACAGCTCTTTTTCAAAATTGGCTCTGTAGATGTGCTTCAGATGGATCATTTCGTCCTCCAGATCTTCAGAGACGTCAGTCTCGTGTTTCTTGACAAAATTTGTGGCTGCCTCTCGAATTTCAGTTTCGTCCATCGCCGTGAATCGCCACAAAAATGAGAAAGTTGCATTCAAATCCTTCATAGCAGTAAATCGATTGGAAATTCCTGCAATAACCGAATCAACAATTACGAGGAAAGTGTTGATTTTGAAATCAGTCTCTTGATCTTCCGTCTGAGTATCATTTTCTTCATTTTCTTCAAAACGTCTTTTAAGTTTTCTTTTCCGGGTGTGAGGGAACGTTGGTGAAATTTCCAATGCAATGGCGACTGTTTTGCATTCATTTAAAATTTGATCCCATTGGCTTCGAATCCGATTCAAGTCAGACAGTAAACTGTCAAGGTTCTGAACTTCTATGTCGATAGTGGCGTCCCTGGCTTGGAGAATGATGCTCCTTTCATTGATAGCTTTCAATATTTTTGACCAAATTGATGACATCAGAATGCACTCGAAATTTTTCATATATTTTAGAATGCCGTTCACATCGCTGCGAGTTTCTGCTGTCAAAGTGAGTTCATTTAAGCCTTCTAATGCTTTTTTCAATCCTGGATGATGGTTCGCAAAAGGTTTGACTCCCTCAACTCGAGCCGACCATCTTGTATCTGAGAGTCTATGAAGGGAACCAGGTACACTTTTCTTCAAAATTTCCCAACGCTGTGGACTGCTCCCAAAAATCACATAACATTTTTGAACAACTCCGAAGAAAGTGATAGCTGCTGTACAGCTTTCTGCAGAGTCAACACCACACAAATTAAGACTGTGCGTTGCACATGGCGAATAAACAGCGTTTGGGTTCTTTTCAAGGATGTGACGTTGGGCTCCGTTGTAAGGTCCTTTCATATTAGAGCCGTTGTCGTATCCCTGTGCTCGGCAGTCTTCCAAAGGGATATTGTACTTTTCCAAAGTATCACAAATTAAATCAGCGATCGCCTTGCCAGTTTTTTGGTTGCAATCGACAAAAGCCAGGAATCGTTCTTGAATTGTGAATATCCTCTTCTCCGAGTCAAAATGAAGGTACCGCAAAATAAACGTAGTTTGTTCAACGTGGCTTGAATCAGGCGTGGCATCAACGATGATAGAGAAGTATTTGGCAACTTTTCGTTCTTCTAATATGGTTGATAGGACATGTTGTGAACAAATTTGAATGAATTCATTTTGAATATCAACGGAAAGATAATGGACCTGTAAACGTTTGTGTTCTTGTTGAGAAATTCTGACTTTCTCCAAATGCTCACGAAGTATCGGGTCGAATTGGCTGATCAGTTCTAAAGTGCCCAAAAAATTTCCGTTGTTCCGTTCTCCGAGAAGATTGCTATCACCTCTGAATGCTAAGCCTCGTTCACCCAGAAACAAAATGGTGCTCAAAATTCGCCGTAAAATTGCATGCCATTTTTTAGTTTCACTGGCGATCTTTTCATTGAGAAGTGTATCGATTGAAGTTTCGTCACGAATTCGAGTTTGCAATGAGCGCCATTGAATGTAGCACTGTATGTGATCTTGATTATTTTCATGGCCTGGTAATTTGTCATACAGTTTTTTCCAAGCTTGGCATTTTGAATATCCTTCCGGGCGGCAAAGTTTGGGACGGTTGAAGGTGTTGGTACTGAACAAACGGCAAGGCAAGCAATAAAAAGCATCCATTTGTCTACTCCATACTAACCAATCACGTTCCACGATCTCCCTATTTGGCAAAGTTTTTGATAATAGCGAAGAAGAAAATGGCTCATCGTTTCGATCACGAGGAAAAGATGATGGCAATTTTTGGTGACCTCGACGAATTATGTCGTTCACGACGTTGGGGTGCACAAAGTCAGTGCATATAGTGCCTATATCAATATCATTCAGGTGCTTTTGATTTTCTTTAGACTTTCGTATATCCTTCAGTTTCTGATATCTTCCTCGAAGGTGAACCATGATTGTAACTCATTTCAGGTGTTCCATCTTTGACTTGCTGAACAAGTACACCATCGTTTGAGGTTTCTGCTAATTCGTTTCTTACTGGAGGCTCATGTGGAACGTTGTTTTCTTGTTTGGAACCAGGTGCAAGATCTAAAAGCCGTAATATGGAACAAATGATCTAATTGTCTCTAAAATATCATTCAAATTAAGACAAGAAAAATTTTGGAGGTATACAACAAATATTTATGCTTTTACTATATCAAAATATTTATTTTTACCAGACTTTTTAAAATGCCATAACAAAAAAACATTATTTTGATAATTATATAGTAAATATTAAATTAAAAAATTTTTACTCATGAACACTTAATAATTGTGAGATGAATATCAAAAGAACCTATTGATTGTATAAGTTATGCTCGAAATACATTTAAAGCAATCATTTGTTTGACCGTACCTTCTGAAGTTTCTTCTTCGGATTGTTGAACAATTCCTACTGTAGGCTCAGGCAGAATGTTGGAACCAGGTCCTAAATCTGAAAGTCATAATAAAAAACAAATTATCTAATTGTCTATAGAATATCATTAAATTTTTGACAGCAAAAATTTTAGAACTATACAATAAATATTTATCTTTTTACTATTTAAAAATATCCATTTCACCAGACCTTCTCAAATGCCAACATTTTTAAAAGAAAAAATCTGTCTATTCTAATAATTATGTCTTAAACAATAATTTACAAATTTTCATAAAATGAACCACTTGATAATTATGAGATAAATATGGAAAAAACGAGTAAGTTATGATTTGTTTGATCGTACTTTCTGAAGTTTCATTACTGTTTATCCGTCCGAAATCAAATCCAAAAAGATTTTTTGTCGTTTGGCACCTTCTTTTTCTTTTTTTTCGCGCTCCAAGTGTTCTTTGCGCTTTTGGGCCCCAGACTTATGCTTGAACATAATAAATTCAATCTGAAAGTTGAAATGTGAATTACAAATTAAAATCTGCTTTCCAATACGAAAAAACTGGAGCAATGAATAAATCGGCTAATTTGTGTTCCTTTTTTTTTTTTTTTTTTTTTTTGTTCTAAGAATTTGTTAACAATAATAACTTAAATTTCTAAAACTTTTTCTAAAACTGTTTATTAATTTTGAAGCATGAACTTTGCCTTTATGAGACTATCATTTCCAAGTGTGATTTTTAAGACGACTCGGAACCCACTGTAGTGCGAGAGACACGCGTAGAACGGGAACCAGTTGCAAGGAAGAAGGATGAAATGAGAAAGTCTTCTGAGTCGTCTTAAATGATTCAAGCTTTTTGAAACGTTTTGTTTTTGTGGATCAATCACTAAATTTTTCCTTCAAAGTTAATTATTATGTGTTGACGCAATACTCAATTCCACATAACGGAAGTATATGATAGGCTAGCATTGCCATAACCCTTCATTTATGTACGTAAACATGTTCATTAGTATCTAAAACGAACGAATATGATTATCTGAATAGTAATTTTGTTACTTACCTACATATATTGTTCCTTGTTCAATGTTCAATCTTCGCTGTTAGTTGAAAATGTGAAAAAGTATCAAAGATTTGACCACAGATTGACAGCCCAATGTGTCAGCTGTGAAAGTCAGTGTGAATGTCAAAACAAAGATGGCAATCGCGGCCTAATTAAGACGACTCGGAATCTACTGTAGCGCAAGAGAGACGAGTAGAACGAAAACTGGTTGAGAGGAAGGACAAAAAGTGAATGTCTTCCGAGTCGTCTTAAGGGATTCTGCCACTCATTATATTATTATGTATATGTTAGCCATGGCAAGAATGGCAAGAATCTGGGGGGCCCCTTTTTTGCTGCCGCTGGCGCTGAGCAAGCATTAATGATGCCTTCATATGTGACGCGGTTTCTAGAAAGGGACCTAAGGACCAAAACCGGTTGGGTACAGTATCTGACTCAAAAGCATTAGAAACTAAGCCGAAACGAGTTTGGTCCTTAGGTCCCTTTCTAGAAACCGCGTCACATTTGATGGTGGGACACATACAAGTTTTGAAACAGCGCTAAATTTAGAAACTAATACTTGAATTGTTTGTTACTTTTTTTTTTACTTACAATGTATTACAAACTCTTTACTTTAAAAAATCGATTCTTTTGAATCTGCTAGTTAAAAACCAATTTTATTACGAAAAAAAATTTTTCTGCCTATGATTAGTGGGCCCCTTTTGGGAGCACGGGCCCGGGGGGTTTCCCCCCGTCTCCCCCCCTCTCTCGTCGGGCCTGAATGTTGAACAACTCTTTTTCCTTGAAAAGTAGTATTCTATCCACAATTTTAAAACTTTCGACGCAGGTATCCAAACGTAAAAGACAAATTTTCGTATAACTCCCTACAAAAAATGATGAAAAGAGCGAGAGATTCATCGTTGGCAGAAGTCACAGATGTCATAACGGAATTGGAAGGATGGATGGAGAATTTTGTAGTATACAGAGAATACTACAAGGGATATTTCTCGAGTGGTGGCGAATATGGCATCGTGTGTAGTCACGCGTCATTGTTTGAACCTTTGAAACAAGCGAAGGAGATTTACATTAATCGTATACAGTCGGTAATAATGAGAAATTAGAAATTTTAACTTATTCAAATATCATTTCCAGTTTTAATGTTCAAATTTAATACCCTTGAGTAAAATTTAAGTCAGCTGAAAGATTTTTTTGTTTTGGAATCATCTTATCTGTGTCGGCAAAAAAGCACAATAAATGGGAAAAGACTTGGTTTCAGCGAGAACTGGAATGTTATAGTCTAAACCTGAAGTTTTAATCGGTTGTTGAAAACAGGGTGGTTGTCACGATTGTTTTTATCATAAAACGACAATATAGATCAACAATATTTTGTATATACTTATTTCACCACAAGCATAAGCTGTAGTATTTGAATTTTGTTTCATTGGTTTTTCCGTAAATGTATGGTAAAACAATTGAAATCTCATGCAGTAATTCATTCGAGACAACTAGAACGTTGCGCACGATGCTGTCCGTAGTTTTCATCTGAACTGAAAATTTTCTTGACTGGAGGAATTTTTCATACATAGGGCACCTATGAGAGACTTTAAAAGTCGAAAAAGTAAACGATATAGACATTATGGTAAAAAATCCTGATTGAGAAATATTGTAGGTAAACTGAAAGTCTCAAAAAACGCCCAAGAAAAAAAATGCTTCCATAAAGTTTGTAGGTTTACTATGTAAGGAAAGGTCTTCCTACCAATAAACGGTCTTTGGTTTACATTTCAGATGAAAACTGCAGGAGCATCATGAACGCCGTTTTAGATGTTCATGACAAATGACTTCACGAGGTTACTAATAATTGAGGATTAAAAAATTTATTAAAACAAAAGTTGAATTTTAAATTTTAGGTTTAGCATCAAATGTACGCAAGAGATCGTTGACGTACATTGTTGTGTTATTATAAAAAATGAATGAGAAAGATGCCTTTTTTTAATGATTGATAATGAGCTCTTTCGACGTGAACAATCATTTAGTTAATAAGTTAGCAACTTTTCTGCTAGCTGACTGAACTGAATTAAACAATTTAGTAAAAAACTTGTTGGCTGATGAGGATTGCAAAACTTGCCTTTGGCTCCTCGACTTGTGGCAGAAACTCTTTTTTCCGCAACTTACGAATAAACGATCATAAAATATTCTAGATCACTTTGTATACGGTCTTGAATCGTCAAATTTATGGCTGTGACAAATCTTCAACTTCCCTAATAATGCTACACACTATTGCTACAAGCGTTGCACTGTCTTGTTCGAAAATTTTGAAATTATGGTAATATCAACACTTCTTCACAGGTAGTTCCATCGGAGCCGGTTTTTGCACAACTCTACACGCTTCATTTCAAACAACAGAAACATGTAAGACAATTTTGAAGACTACATACTGATACAATTATATTCAGTATGACAAATACTATAAAAAATACAAATGTCCAAGAAGCTATTTCTTAAATTTTTCTGAAAACGCTGCTTTTACGCATTAATTGCACATAACGTATCAGGGTAAATACCGAGCGATTGCAGACGAGGGCCCGAGTTTGCATCACAAGGTCCGTCCCCTGGTGCATACCGTATTTTACTCGACGAAAGCATCGAATTTTGGCAGCTTGAGTATCCTATAGACTCGCGAAAGAGTTCACAACCACACGATCAGCAGGAAAAACGACCAATCACAGAGGCGGAAAATGGATTTTCCCTTGGTTTATTTACTTTCGTGTTCGGCAGCTGATAGTGAGCTGCATGTGGGCACTTTCGTCATGGTCTGTAGGTTACAAAAGCCGCCATTTCTATGTTTGAGTCGAGTAAAATATATTGGTCTGGTTTCAAAAAAGTGTTAATGCGTTGCCGACTCCATTTCTAACAATGGTCATATAACATGCACTTGCTATTCAGCGTTAAACAGCAGCCATGTTTTTTTTACTTACTTTTTTTAAAAAGACATGCCACGTAAGAAATATAAATGTTGAATCAACACGTCCTATATTCTATTCTCTTTCAAGCAGCTTGAGCGTGGCATGTCATACATTTTTTGTAATTCACTGCAGTAGTTGAAAATTAAACATTACTTATGTCTGTGATAATTTGCTTCTTCAGGGCGTTGCTGCAATGTTTGTGACTCTGAGTGGCTCATCTGAAGGTCTTTATGATGCAATGTGGGCCAAAATATTTTCAATGGTTCCAGCTTTACAAACCAATGTCACAAACATCATTAGTGACTATGATAAAGTAAACAACGCATCCCTGAAAAAAGCTTTTACAGGAAGAACTGTGAATGCTTCCTGGTTTGCTTACAAAAAGGTGAATAAAATTTCTAAAAATGCCACATGTTAGAAATACTACATATAAGAATACAAATGCACTTCAAAAAATGGTTTTTCGCCACGAGACACTTTATGACGCTGTTTTTTACGTTTTGTACACACAAACGTAAGACACTTAATGACTTAGGACATGGATTCCGCGTCTTAGGAGACATGTCTCATATATGTTTTTTGCAGCGTACCGAACGATGAAATGAAAGTAATAAGTATTTACACAATATAACATTTAAATACTTCATCGTGTATTGTATTTGACAAGCTTAGAATGAAAACGACAAAAAATGTCAAATTAATGATAAACAATGTGCTGATTCACATAAGTCTATCTTTCTCTTGGAAATTTTATTTGTTGCTTTCATTCTGAGCATGTCGTTTAATGTGACAACTTGAATTCAAAAGTAGCTACGACAAATACATTTACCTTGTAATTGTTTTGCATGTTATGTTTACAGGCTTTGAGTTACACACTACATAAACAAAATTCTTTGACCAACAAGCCATTCACTTCGCAAGTTTTAGCGTTGCCCCTTGTCCCTCCCGCGAAATGGGATGAGGCATGTAACGTCCTGCAAGGTGAAGCCGATGACGCGAATGACAGCCATCCGCTCACTCAAAATGGGATGGCAGAGATTCGAACTCTTTGGAAACCGAACATAGAGAAAGTGTCTGTTTGGGAATGTCAGCTAGAGATTAGTGATCTGGCAGAAAATTTTGAAAAGGACGTGCGAGGCAAATTTGGGGTCCAGCCGGAATTTTATGAATATCTGAGTACGTTTATCTATAAACGAAAAGTCAGGTCAATATAGAAACTTTTAAACATTATCCTAGACTATTAAACGTATTTTATCTGTAAAACGAAACAATGATTAATATCTGGTAGTCTCGACTTACAAATTGACATTTTAATGGTCATTTACAGATAAAATGTATTGACAGTTTTGAGAATGCTTTTTTTGACCAAACATCCCGGAAAACTGTTATTAATGTTATACTCTAAGTGAAAAAATTTTTTTTTTTATACACAATGGTCGAAACCCTGAAGCGATTTAATCGAGTGAAGGTAATCAAATATAATTTTACTATAGATCATATAAAAAAAATGATCGATCAACAAGTGGAACTTGTAGCCGCTGCAAGGCAAAACAAAAATATTCCTCTGCGCCGCTCTATGCAAATGAGTCAAAGAGTTCGTGAAATAGAGAGGAACACGTGGAAGTTGTTGGCAACAGACGCCGAAGAGTGAGTATACAACACCTTCAGAAAGTAAATTATATTATTTTCTCCACTATTCTACCAAATTTCTGTTCATGAATTTACAGAACTTAATTTACTATGAAGATAGCTACTAGATTACGTAAAAATGCATCGTAGGTATGTTTAAAAATTTTTAGAAAAAAATGTATCTTCTTCTGAATTTGTTCAACAATCAGGTTGAGTTTTTTAAACAGTCGAACATGAACTAGGTTGCAATCTAGATGTATCATTTGCTGTAAAACATGAAATAATATAATAGCCATCATGAGAAACGTCACCCGGTACGAGGAATATAATACAAATAACTAAGATCGAAGTTGAAAGAATTTTAAAACTTTGTTAGAGATTTGGTATAAACTTACAAATTGTGTGAAATTTCACACTTTTGCAATGTCTTATATGCTTCTAGTAAGAGTACTATTCATTCCTCAGTTTTTTTTTCCAAAAAAAAATCAAAGAATAAGTTAAATTAAACCTAACAAGAATTAATTTTCTGAAGCCATCACTGAGAAAACATCCAACATTTTCGATACAATATAAGTGCATTGGCCACACAGAGTTGATTGAGAGGTCCCCAAAGATATGTCTTTGGTGAACTTATTAATTTATTAATTGGGATGTCAGTACGTAGTTTCAAGTGAGCCTTTACCTCTCTTAATATTATATGTAATTCATTGAATCTCAGAGACCTTCATAAAACTCTGAAAGTTACCTAGGAGAAGTCAGTAATTTTTTAGAATTTTAATTTTTTGTTAACGAGTAAGAAACCGTTGGTATCAGTATAAAATACAATATTGATTGAATAATCAACTATATAAAATTTTTAGAAAAATGTAAAGAAATCTGTCATAAGGGAATGAATAAATCCATCATTTTTATTATTTGCTTATGAAAAAACTATTTTTCTGTAGTTCAAGCTAACCGCGCCTAACCTAACCTAACTTAAATATAGGCAAAAGATGATTTATGTATGTTGGTTTTTTTTATTGAAAAAAATTGACAAATAACAATTAGTTTCTGACGTGCTAGAGAGAGTTCCCCCTTTAGACTTTGAACGTATAGGCTAGTATAAATTTGTTAACTTCTACAAGGTAGGCTAGAAAAATTGTTATGGTTCGTTCGTGTTTTCAGACAAAAATTTTTTTAAAAATCAGATGTTTTTTTAGCATGATATAATAACTATCTACGATTTTTTAGAAAAATTTGTTGAAAATAACAGCCCCCTCTTCAAATGCTTTGAGAAAACATACTCTTTTCTGTGGATTTGGAGATTGTTCATTTATCTGAAACTCCTACACAGTTCGAAGATCGTTCAAACTTTTTTACTACTTATTAGCTATCGCAGCGAATGTTAACCTTTATTTTTTTGGATATATATTAAACATCAATCCATTTCCTATTACTTATACGGGACAAAAGTTTCTGAAACAGTAGTATATATTTTATGATTTTGCAGTTATTTAAGTTTAAAAAATTTTCTCGATTTCTCAGTTTATGGTTTTTTTTACTCAATTACAAATATGTCGACGTTTCGGGTCGTTTATGACTACTTTTCGTGACTCAGCAAAGTATAGATTAATTAACGATCAATCAAATAGGCAAACTACATTGGCACTGATCACTGTAATTATTTTAGTTTGCCTATTTGATCGATGATTGAGTAATATAAACTTTGGAAGATCTTGCAAAGGGGTTTCTGAAACGTTCAAGCTCGAATAATCTTAAGACTTTCTCAAATCTATAAGGACTCCCAAAATTCCTGAACGATTCTCGAAAAGTTTGATGAGATGCGTATTCTGCAGGAAAAACTAAAAATGCAGCTTTAAAGAAATGTAAAAAAACATATGCAGGTTTTTACACGTACGATAGCTTTAAAAGTTTTCTTGAAATTCTTATGGCATAACACAGTTACATCAAACTTGGAAGTTCTATAACTAGGTAATGTAGACTACTGTTCTTTTTTTTTCAATTCCTGAGAAATTTTTGAAAATGCAACTATATTGAACAATAGTGTTAGGTCTTATGAGTACATACGTTTTTTCTCAAAAACGCTTCACGCTCGAGCAGCTTGCCTGGAAAACTGCTCGCGCAGCAGGGTTTCCTTTTGTGTTAAAATTCAAGGGAAAAACAAAGATTGCTGTAATTTTAACGTTCACACATAGCTTCATGAAATTGAAACACCTAAGTAGATACTTTGTCAGTATAGTTTTATACCTATGAAAAAACTTTCTAGCATTTTTTCCCCACGTAAAACCTTGAAAGTGAAAGAAAAATCAAATCTTTTGCACTGACTGTTGAGTTACTTTTTACTAGGATGTATTTAAAAGAGAGTGAGTTAAAAAAATATTTTTTGCCTCTCAAGCACAAAAAATGAGCATTTTTAAACCTGTTTTGAGGGTGACAAATTAAGTATTTCAGGCCGAGACGAACGCGGGCTTAAAACACACCCGGCAGGTTAAAAGTACTCGTTTTTAACCCGCCGGGCGTCTTTTGTTCCCACGCTCGTATCGACCTTCAATTCTTCATTTGTCACGTCAAAACAGATTTAAATATGCTCATTTGTAGTGTTTTCGAGGCAAAAAGTATCGTGTGTACCTCGGTGCAATAACGGCCGATTAGAACTCGTGTGATTGCGGCCTTCGCTTCGCTCAGGCGGCAAACCTCACACTCGTTCTAAATCGGCCGTTTTTGCACCTAGCTACACAATATACTATTTTCAGAAATAGTTATTCGTTTTCCTAGTTAAAATTCTTCTGTTCTTAAGCCGAACGTTTCGGTCACTAATACGTGCCAATTTTCATTATCATTTCGACAACTACAGAAAAATATACATCTTGGATTCTTTCTTTTCACAATAAAAGCTCAAACAATCTCAGTGACATCTACATAACAATAGTAATGACAATCATTCGTCACTTCCAAAACTTTTTAATAAAACATCTCTATATGACTCAAATGTCCTACTCGCAAAACGATACGAACAAACGGGGAAATTTCAAAACATTGCTTTAATAATGCTAATAAAACAGAGATGTTTTACTAAAAAGTTTTGGAAGTGGCGTATGATTCTCATGACTATCGGTATGCAGATTTCATTGACATTGTTCACGGAAAAAAATGATTAGCTACATTAGCTCAACTTTTAGCTGCTGCAGCACATCCGTCATCGCTATTCTGGCGCCACCGAATTGTAATGCAGTGGCAGCACCTCTAGATGCTGCCACTGCGTAGTGGTGTGTTACAGCAACATTGTATGTTGCTCACTCAGTAAGTCAATTTGATGCAACAGCAAGTTTTTCACAGCACATCCGAGATGTGCTGCTACAGCAAAACAATTTTTTTCCGTGAATTTAAGTTGTTATTGTAAAAAGAAAGAATCCGAGATGTATATATTTTTTTAGTTGAAGAAATGGCCTTGAAGAAGGTCAAGCATCAGTGACGGAAAAATAAGGCTAAAATAAAGAAGCATTTCGACTGGGAGAGCGAATAATTTTTTAGAAACTTCTATGAAAGAAGCCTAGTGAATCTTCTTTTGGGAAATAACACAAAAAAAAAGAAAATTTTGAAAATATAGTGACAAAAGAAATATTTGGTTAATATAATATTAGATCTTGTGAATGAGAACGTCAGATTAAAAGATTGGCTCCTCAGACTTGAGATGAAAAAAACAGATAAGCGCCATTAGAAAAAGAAAGTAGATAGTAAACTGCCTTGAGAGTGACAAAGCAGGAAGCAGGCTTTTTTTCTCACAAGAGGAGTCAACCTTTCAATCTTACGTGCTCAAATGATAGCTTCTTTCTTACAAAAAAAATTTATTAAAATTCGTTTCATGACATAAAAGTGTTGTTCTGAGAAAGAAATTTTATCCCTTGTACAGAGTAAAAATTGAATTTTGAATCTTGTGATGACACCCAGAGGCGTAGCTAGACACTTTGGCGCCCGGGGCAGAAATGGGCAAATGCCGCCCCTCCTTGAAAAAGTTCATTGCGTTTTAATCATCAAAAAATTGATGATCTTTTTTCTTTAGATCTGTCACTTTGCCAAAGCTTATTAACTTCTGTTTAAAAACATTTTTGTACCAAAAAATTGAAAAAAAAAAAGGTAATCAATTTTTCATATTTTTACTAAAGACGCGGCGATTTGCGCCCCCCCCCCCCCCCCCTTAGAGTGGCGCTCATGGCACGTGACTTGCTTGCCATACCCTAGTTACGCCTCTGATGACACCAACACTAGGGAGGAGGAGATGTATGAAATGATGACAGCTAATGATGTGAGAGGTCGGGGATAAAAAATAAGCCAAAACTTAACGGCGTGATATTATGGTACAGACCCTATGACGTTTGATATGAGATATTGTGTGAAATCTGAGTAGCCTACTTCTGGTGTCAGATTTCATGTCATATCAGATGTTGAAGATTCTTCACTTAGAATATATGCTTGATCTTACATCTTACAATAATGAAGTTGAAGAGACCTGACGTAGAATAAGGATGATAATAATTTCGATTTTGATTTTGAGTATAAGTGTTGTTTTACTCGAAAAAAACGAATAAAAATCTACTCATTTCTTCTGAGCGAAGTGTCACTCGTGAACGAATAATATTCAATTCGATAGTAAGAAATTTTTCATGAGAGTTTCATTTGTAAAATATTCACTCTGTTCGAGTGAAACTCGGATAAATTCAGGGAACGTACTATTGAAGACGAGAAAACAAATCATGATTTGCTTGTATCCTACGTAATTTAACTTGAATTTACTTATTTTATTTCCAAACAAGCCAGAGTATAATGCATATGTATTATATTACAAATTTTTGCTGAATTTCTGTACTTTGTCCACAGTACCTGGACAATGAAGCAATTCCTAGACTCTTTCAAGGACATGGGGCAGCTGTTTCTGTTGCAAGTTCCATGTGTACGAAGTATAATATTGAATTTACTTTAACACGAAACATTCATGTTACTGCATTTTACATGATGTAATGTTTTAGCAAATGATCCTTATCCCTATGCAAATGAGTGGGCGCCCTCGATTGTGGCGGATTATCAACGGAAAGTCCACGGTTTGTACAGTACTTGTAAAAACTACTATTAACAGTTGTTAATTGTTTTTGATCGATTTTCACCCGGACAGCACAGTACCTCCCAAAAACGTTCTAGAAAGCTCCCTGTACATACTTTTGGCCGTCGGGCCGACTTTTCTGGAGAGAGGTGTCCCGCGAATGATCCTAAGACCATCCTGTGTTGATTTCAATTAATAAATTGTTCCAAATTTGTTAAGGTTCATAAACCTTATTTCCTTTATTTTTAATATCGACATTCATAGGAAAATTTACAATAAACATCGATTCAGTAACTGTTGAGGACGTTCTCAGGACATCCTCAGATCAGCCAGATTCTGAAGCCCATAGCGTGGTCTAGGGAGCTTGTTAAAACGTCCCAAGGATCAAACGTGCAGTTCGGGTAAAAGTACGAAGTTCTTGGTTTTCTACTCGCAAAATGAACCTTAATACAGGGTGCGCCATTTCTTATGTCGGCATGTAAACATTGAATAACTTGAAAAAAAAACAACCGATTTCTGTAAATGAGGTATTTTTATTTAGTTTGGTCCTTTACAATTTATTTAGACTAGTTTTTGAACACAACATCAATCAAGTGGCCGCCCTTATTGTTCACAGCAAAATATGCCCTTTTTGCGGCGTTTTCCATTACCTTTTCGAGCATCTCGGGTGGTATAGCAATGATTTCGGCACGAATATTTTCCTTAAGCTCTTCAATGGTCTGCGGCTTGCTGGCGTACACTTTACTTTTCAAATAACCCCACAAAAAGAAGTCTGGAGGGGTCAAATCTGGAGATCTGGGTGGCCATTCAATGTCGCCTCTTTTTGACATCAGACGTCCAGGGAATTTTCGTTGCAGAAACTGGATTGTTTGATTTGCAGTGTGGCAGGTCGCACCATCTTGTTGAAACCAGTAATCTTCAAGACCTTTTCCACGCATTTGTGGGCAGACATAGTGAGCCAACATCCACCGATATCGGTTTCCATCGATCGTTTGGTTCTCTTTGAAAAAATAAGGACCAATGATGGTTTTGGCGCAAACGCCGGCCCAAACAGTAACTTTTTGATCATGCAATGGCGTTTCATGGATCTCGTGTGGATTCTGCGTTCCCCAAATGCGGCAATTTTGCTTATTAACGCCTCCAGAAAGTTTGAAATGTGCCTCGTCGGTCATTAAAATTCGCTTCCAAAAATCAGGTTCAGTATCAACTATTCGAGCGATTGTTTGTCCATATTCCAAGCGACGTGGATGATCTGTAGGCAATATTCTTTGTGTTAATTGCATTTTGTACGGAAACAAATGCAAATCATCTTTCAAAATGCGCCGTAGAGTGGTTCCACTGATGCCGAGATGCTGAGCGCGGTGACGATATGAAACTTTTGGGTTTTGGGCAACGCTCTCTCTGACAGCTTCAATCAGTTCATTTGAACGTCTTGGTCGTTGATGAACGGGTTGTTCGCGATCTTTCACTGTCCCGTGGTCACAAAAATTCGACACCAAACGACGAATAGTGTTGTCAGATGGTGCCTGTTTGCCAAGATATTTTCGACGATATGCTCGTTGAGTTAACACAACTGAACGACTATTTTCAATGTACAAAGTAACTATTTCAGCGCGTTCTTTTGGTGTGAAGCGATACATGGTTGAAATTGTACTGAATTGACGTTTCCAAAACAAGTGAAGTCAAGTAAATCGGTTGTCAAATGTTTAAGTTATTCAATGTTACAATACCGACATAAGAAATGGCGCACCCTGTATAATGCGTCTTGGAATTTTAGCACCAGCAGTTGCAAATGCAGTGTATACACTGCAACATCAGCGACAACGTCGTGGTCGAGGCCGAGGGGGGAGGGTAAATAGGCTCAATCGAGGTGGTCCCGCGGCCTAACGACTTGTGAGGCAACCTCAACCTCAACGACCGCGAGAAGTACATCGCAATGAGGGGGAGAACCGGGGCTCAGGCGTCGTTGCCAACGTGCCGTGTTAAGTATGCATGGGAGCATCCAAAACACACGCTTTCCTCGATTGCGGGCATTTCTCGAGTTGTGGAACTTGCGCGGAAATGATGCGAATAAACGGCCAGACACGGTGCCCAGTATGCCGCAGCCATACTATCGGAAGCATTCGCATCGGTAATAATTGCCACTATTTTCACAATTGAGCCACCTAAACTGACATCCCTACTATGTATCATCTTGAGAAAAGTAACGTTTCGAAAGCTAAATGAAGTATTTTGTTTGTATCAGTTACAGCAAATGGAGGAGCTGGGCAGTTGCAACAAATGTGCGTTGTGTGCCTTACAAGAGATGCAACGGTTATTTTTGTGCCATGCGGACACAAAGTCATTTGTGAAACCTGTAGGGTGGACCCGATGGTTGAAAAGCAATGCTGCGCGCACTGCAAAGTTGCAAGCAGCAAATGCATGTGGCTTTTTTTTAGATATATGAAGACGACCAGACGAACCTACGTGGAGCTGAGTACCCAGATAGCAATGGTGCGTCGCACATAAAGCGCATGACGTGCGGACTCACGCGTGCGCGCTAATACGCAGTAAATATGAAGTCACACGTGAGTTTTGGGCGCATGCGATGAGACTTTACTGCGTGTTGGGCGCACGTTATGATATTTGTGTGTGTTTTGGGCGCACGCTATGATACTTGAGTGCGTTTTAGGCAGTTTTAGGCGCATGACATGAGCTCTTAGTGCATTTTGAAAAAATTAACTATTTTCGTTAGTTCAATTCAAATTTATATTTATTGTAATACAGAAATAAATCCAACAGTTAAATATAAATTAAATTTTGTCGCTTTTTCCTAAGTTTCGCAATTTCGAAACACGGCAGTATTTCATAGTGCAGTGCATTACCTAACCTGACATCGAAAATATCAGCTGATCACTGTATGCAACAGTATGCAACCACGTGCAGCCCCGTGACTCGTGAATATCAAGATCTTTTCTTCGAAGTACAAAAGTGCAGTTGTGGTTAAACCAAAATATTTTCGCCCTGGTAAAACACAATTTTGTAAGGTAAAGAAACAATGAATATATTTCGAAAATCAATTGAAAACTTGTAGGTCATAATTATGACTTATAAAAAGTAAACAAAACCATAACCATAAAATCTTGCTCTCGTGTTCAAATGTTTGAATAATATTAGAGATATTTTTATAGCTCAGTTTATAATTTAATCTTCAATGGGAGCCAACAAAATCAATTCTAAAAAATTATTCACAAGTAGTTTATATTTTCTAACGTCTATCATTTTATACAATTTTAAAACGCACCATAAATTTAATTCTTCAAGAATTAAAATTCTTTTCATTAAAGCCTTTTATTTCCTAGAATAAGTTCATAAAAATCTAGAGAGAAAGTTAGAGTACAAATGTGATAAAAAAAATTAAATTATATTTGCTCTCACAATAGAACATATACGTCTTTTGCCTTGAGTTTTATGCCACAGAAAAAGATATAATGATTGACAAAAATAACGGCGATAAAAATTTTCTATGGAATTTCATTTTGGGAATGCCAACTTTCGGCACAAATGTGTAGTTCATAATTATGACGGCAATTTAGTTTCTTAAATCTTGAGAAGTATAAAATAATTATCGCTTGTAATAAAATTTATTTAATATCAAGTTCTGTCGGGAAATTTAATTGGTTCTGGAGAAAAGATAAATTTGATATGCTTCTACCCATGCGATATGAAATGTATGTCCAATTTCATAGTCTCGTTTTCTCTTCAAACGTATAAAAAAAAACTGTCACCTTATAAATTTATTGTTACAATTTTCCAAAAAGATGAACAATGTATCAACTATGGTAACTCGTAAAGAGTTGCAAAAATGTTTGTTGCATATGAGAAGCAAATGTTTCTATTTGCTGAATATGAGGGTAACATTGATAATAATTATTTTGTATTTGAATTCTTAATTAAAAAATTTGCAACTACGTTCTTAAAATAACGAACTTTGAAAATTCTGAAATTGCATTTAGAAAATTCTGCATACAGTAATTTACAATATTCTATTTCTTTTTTCGAAATATGTATCCTACTTAAAATTGTAGGATAATTTTTTTTGACATGAATTGTAACTTTTAAAAATATTGAAACATTTTTAAACATTGTACTGAGCCCAAATTTGGAATTTTTTAGTGTTTCGAAAAAGAGTTTTTTCAAAAATAATACATCTTAGATTTTTAGTAGGAATTTGCCATTTTTTTAAAAATAGAAATATGGTAAACCATGTTTTTACGAAAAGGTTTTGGAGTTATTAGATATACAGGTTATTTCACTTTTCACAAAAGTCTTTAAAACAGTGAATTATCCCTGCTTTGACAAATTTTTAATTTCTAGAAGAAGTTGCAATTTTTGAAAAATTTTTCATTGTTTAGAAGATGTTATATTTTCTGAAACACCAATAATTATTTGAAAAATTCTTAATCTTTGGAAAATTGTCCCATTATTAGAAAAATTTTCAATTATTCGGAAAATTTTCAATTTTTTAACCAATTCTTAATTTCTGAAAGATTTTTCAATTATGTAGGTAAAATTTAACTTTATGGAAAATTGGTAATATTTTTAAAATTTCTTTATCTTCAGCAAAATTTGTATATATTAAAACAATTTTCGATTTTTTGAACAATTTCTAATGAGCACAAAAAATTTTCAACTAACAAAAAGCTTTCAATCAATTAACAAATCTTCAATATTGTAAACAATTTTTAATTTTTTGAGCGATTTTCAAGTTTTTGAAAGATTTTTAATGCTTTGACAAATTTTGAATTTTTCAATAAATATCCAATTTTTTGGAAAATTTGCAATTTTTTGAAACACTCATAATTTTTCAAAAAGTTCCTTGTTTTTTTAAAATTGTCCTATTATTAAAAACATTTTCAATTACTCGAAAAATTTTCAACAAAGTTTCAATTTTTGGAAGATTTTACAATTATTTAAAATTGAATTTTGCGGAAAATTGGTAATATTTCGAAAAATTCATAATCTTTCAAGAAAATTTTATTTATTAAAACAATTTTCCATTTTTTGAATAATTTTTAATGATTACAAAGAATTTTCGACTACTTAGAAATATATTAAAAATTTGGCACTATTTTCAATTACTAAAAAGTTTATAATTATTTAAAAAATTTTCAATATTTTAAAAGATTTTCAATTTGTTCAGCGATTTAAGTTATTGAAAAATTTTGAATGATTCGACAAATTTTCAATTTTTCAATAAATATTTATTTGTCGAAAAATTTACTTTTTTTAAAAAAAATTGTAAATTTTTTAAAAAAATTTCCAAAAATTATATGATGGGAAAATAATTGAAATAAAAACTATTTCATATAAATCAAACACCAAAACGGCATTTTTTTTTCGTGTTTTGTTTCAGCCGTTTTCCTTCGCATCCATCCACTTCCTCGAATTAAATTATGCCCAATAAACACCAACCATTTCATAATCTAAGTTCGCGTCAGAAAAGACGCCGCCTTGCCACTGTCCGAAATCACTTGTTCCCTGGCGTACCACAAAACAATTTAAATAATAACGAACAAGACATTAACCAGAATGGTGACAATAGAATACGAGATAATCAAATTGAAAATGCCGTTGGCAATGACGAAGCAGAAAATAACGTGAATGAAAACGATGTACAGGGCGTCATAAACGATGAAAACCCTAATGAAATTATGAACATTGGCCAACCTGAAAATGAAATAAATGATTTACCAGAAAATGGAATTTACTATTACGAAGGCGCTGAAATACAAGAAAATGATGAAGACAATGATTTGTACAATTTTGGTGGAAACATAAATCCTGAAGATGGCGACGTTCCCGATATTGAAGAAGCGCATAGAGCGGCATTGAAAAATGCTTTTCTGACTGCGAATCTGAACCATGTTCAGGGTAATATAGTCTTGAAAATGTTGCGATCGCACCCCTTCAATCTGCACTTTTTACCCAAAGACACAACAACTGTGGTAAACATCCCGACAATCGTTGTTAGAAATATTATTGAGAAAAGAGCTCGGGGAACATACATTCACTTAGTTTTTGTAAAAACCATCAGGTAAAAACTGGAAAAGATTCCTGAAAACCTTCTGCCTGAAAGAATTATCATTGATTTGAGTACTGACGGTGGACAGTTCCACAGGCGCGGTGGCAAGCAATTTTGGCCCTTGCAATATAGAATCACTAATATGGCCGATAAGAGACCAATTATCGCGGGCGTATACCTAAGTGACAGCAAGCCAACAAATGTGAATGAGTTTCTTGAGCCGCTTCTAACGGAGTTAACAGAAATTCTTCATGAAGGCGGTTTGCAGATAGGCAACAGATTACTGCCTTTGCAAATTCGATTGCTTATCGCAGATGCAGTCGCCCGGGCTTTTTTATTGAATCATTTCGGCCATAATTCACTGCATGCTTGCTCGAAGTGTCGGGTGGAAGGTTTTAGCTTTGAAGGGACGACAGTTTTTATAGGAACTCAACATCGTCCAAGAACAGACGATGAGTACCGTGAGATGGTTGACGAAGATCACCATAAGGGTCCTAGTCCATTGAGTCAAATAATGGGGCTTGTATCTTAAGTCCCTTCTGAGAGCATGCATTTGATTTATTTGGGTGTTACGATGAAGTTGCTATTAGCTCTTACAAATGGTGGTTTCGCCTGCCGTCGTTTGACAGCACGCCAGCTTAAAACCGTGGATTTAGAATGGAATTAATGAAAGAATATTGCCCCGCTGATTTTAACCGAGGCCCATTGGTATTATCGAAGTACTCGAAAATGAAAGCAACTCAACTGAGAAAATTTTTGCTCTACGTTGGGCCAGTTGTACTAAAATCAGTGCTTTCGAACGATCATTACAATCATTTTCTACTTCTACACTGTGTTGTCAGATGTTTGAACCTTGAGACTGTGACAGAGGAGCAATGAGTTTATTGCCAAACCGCTTTGGAGGGTTTTGTCAATGTTGCTGAGGAATTATATGGTCCTCGTTTTTTGTCATACAACACGCATAACCTTCTACACATTGTAGATGACGTGAGAAGATATGGGCCGTTAGATTCTCTAAGTGCTTTTAGCTTTGAAAACAGCATGCCCGAATTCAGAGATAAACAGCGCAAGCCAGCACAAAACCTGGAACAATTTTATAAAAGGTTATGCGAAAGAAACGAATTGACAACATTGCCTCCAAACGATGGGATCCCTTTGAAATTATCCAAAACACATCGCAATGGCCCTCTTCCAGAAATAATTCCTCAAAATAGTGAGCAGTTCGAAAAAATTCAGGTTGGCAATGTCACGCTTGAAAGCAATAATCGAAATTGCTGTATCAAAATTGAAAACACAGATGTGTGTATCATAAAGAATATCATTCGTGTACAAGAACATATACAATTGGTGGTGCGAAAATTTCGTACGTCGGTCCCGTTTTACGATTTCGAACTGTCATCAGAAACTGTGGGAGTTCGCATGGTAAATGACTTATCAGATGATTATGAAATGGTTAGTTTGAGAGAAGTTTGCAAAAAATGCTACCTAATGCCAAAATGGAGTTCTGTTGAAGGCGAGGAAGAAAATGTTATAGACGGCGCGTTTATCTGCATGGATTTCCTTACTCCCTTCACCCTTCCACAAAACGTCTAATTATTCAATGAAATAATATTAGGTTGACCTACGTAATACTAGGTAAACTGTAATAATAGCTATCTGTCTTTGCTGTGAAGCAAAATGTTATTTTTAAACTTTCCTTTTTTTACAAACTGCACAATTTATAAAAACGAATGATTTCATTTATCAACAGAAGCTTGAGGATGCCGAAAGAAAAAAAGTTTATGGGCCATACTCGCAGTGGACGTGAGGTGTACCGTCCTCCAAAACTGGACTCGACTTCTTCCGAAGAAACAGTCCTCGCGAAAAAGAACACCTCAAAGCGTTCCACTATAATGAATTTGCTGAAAGATCTCCAAAAAATGGCGGCAGATAGGGCTGCGAAAAATGATACACCCGAGACCACAACAAAAACCTTTGCAACTCCAGATGAAAGCGGAAAAAAGTTATCGAGCAACTCATTTTCATGTAGTGGGTAAGAAATTATACTGTAACGTGCAATATTTTATTGCAATCTCAAAGCGTTACGTTCCTATTGATGTGTGATATTTCTTAACGAACTTTTTGTTGTTTATTAGAAATGCTCTGAATGATGATTTGCTGGAAATCTGCGATTTTTCATCAGTCAAACTACCTGAGAAGCAGCATTCGCGATATATGGAGCCTTCCAACTCAAGCCCTAATACGAGCGTAACATAAATTACGCTCAAACACAAAGATGACCTGGAGTTCCGTGCAACTTTGTCTCCGGAAAAGTATGTTCACGAATACTTAAAATCAAGTCTCAACCAGCCAAAAAAAATCAATCAAATGTTTCTTTCGGAATTATATTATAAAAATACAATATTTTTTTGGTTGTTTGTGACACTATTAAGTTCGCAATAATCATACAAACATATTTTCAAAAAAGTATTTGAAGAAGTTACGAAATAAAAATAAATAAAATGAAAATAATCAAAACTTTTAATCAGTTACATTTTTTATGTATTATAATCAATTTACAGATCATTCCTGAGCACGAACGTGTCTTATTCTAGCAACCAAGGTCACGGGATCGATAGTCATGGGCAATCAAATTCTGCAATAATGGAGCTTCTGATAAATATGAGTATGGATCTTCGGTGAGTTTTCATTGTGAAAATATGCACAATTTTTCATTATTCGACGATACCATTTTATTTAAAGATTATAAGACATATTTTAAGATATTGTTGTGCTTTTTTTTGAATTTTGCCTTGTATTTTCAATTTTTATTACTATAGTATTGAATCCATAGAGCGGTTCATAAAAATCTCTTAAATTATCAGAAAACACTGAAAAATGTTAGAAAATACAGTACATTACGAAAATTCTAAGAATTCATGTTGTTATAATTTTCCCAAACATCTACAAAAATATTTTAATTTTTTATAACTTCGATTAATGTAGCATGGAATTCTTAAAATCTGTACAGAGATCCATAATATTTTCATAAAATCCTTATAGTTGTATAAATACTAAAGAATTATGAAGAATATTGAAATCTTAGCTTCAGTGACTTGGAAATTATAAAAATCGAATCTTATCACAGTTTATACGAATATGAAGAATGTACGACTCTGGATTCCAAAAATCGTGTAACTTAAAAATACCGAAATTCGAGAAATTAGAAAATCGTTTTCTACTAGCCAGATCGTCAAAAATTAAAAAATTACTCAATCCCAGAGATTACATATCTTTTCGAAAAACCCCTCCCGAAAATTTTTTCTTTCTACGCACCTTACCACTAGTAACATTATATAGGTACATTTTTATGTTTAAGGAATTTGAAGACACAAAATCAGGAAATATTGTCGTTCAACAAGCAGCTTCTCTCGCTCAATGAAGAACTCAAAAAGAGTGTCGATGGGTTAGGCAAAGAGCTCAAACAAACAAAAGTTGCGGGCGGTTCCCACTTTCATGGATCGTTGTACCAACCCATAAAAGGGTTTCCCTTGGCATCACTTGCGGATTTTGAAAGCATGGAATCAGAAGAGAACGGAGAAATGCGCGAAAAAATTGTAAGCAGTTTTCATACTTAGCCTAGTTCATTGAATTAGTAATCCTGAAACCGATATAGAAATCAATTGAGGAGATTTCGAAAATTCTTAATGAATTCGGTGTTCAAACTTGATGTTTCAAATAGAGTTTATACGAAATTAACTCCACAGTAGAGAAATTCTAATTTTACCTTCATCCATGCATGCTCTAAGGCATGCCTAAGAGCCGGATAAGAATATTTGATAAAGACATACTTTTAAATCAACCAATTTGAAATGATAAAAAAGAACTGAGTAAAATTTTAGAGGGTTTCTTGATAAGCTGCAAGTTACCGATTCAAGTATCATCCAAATAATAGTTTGAGATTTCACTTTATTTTGTAAGTTGGTTTTGTAGAAGTTTTTAGTAAAGAGATACTTTAAAAAGAAAATGATGAATTTAATTTTATAACAGAATTTTTGGATATTCTGCGATTTATAATTTTTTTTTCTTTTATTACATTTCTGTATATGTACAGGGTGCGCCATTTCTTATGTCGGTATTGTAACATTGAATAACTTAAACATTTGACAACCGATTTACTTGACTTCACTTGTTTTGGAAACGTCAATTCAGTACAATTTCAACCATGTATCGCTTCACACCAAAAGAACGCGCTGAAATAGTTACTTTGTACATTGAAAATAGTCGTTCAGTTGTGTTAACTCAACGAGCATATCGTCGAAAATATCTTGGCAAACAGGCACCATCTGACAACACTATTCGTCGTTTGGTGTCGAATTTTTGTGACCACGGGACAGTGAAAGATCGCGAACAACCCGTTCATCAACGACCAAGACGTTCAAATGAACTGATTGAAGCTGTCAGAGAGAGCGTTGCCCAAAACCCAAAAGTTTCATATCGTCACCGCGCTCAGCATCTCGGCATCAGTGGAACCACTCTACGGCGCATTTTGAAAGATGATTTGCATTTGTTTCCGTACAAAATGCAATTAACACAAAGAATATTGCCTACAGATCATCCACGTCGCTTGGAATATGGACAAACAATCGCTCGAATAGTTGATACTGAACCTGATTTTTGGAAGCGAATTTTAATGACCGACGAGGCACATTTCAAACTTTCTGGAGGCGTTAATAAGCAAAATTGCCGCATTTGGGGAACGCAGAATCCACACGAGATCCATGAAACGCCATTGCATGACCAAAAAGTTACTGTTTGGGCCGGCGTTTGCGCCAAAACCATCATTGGTCCTTATTTTTTCAAAGAGAACCAAACGATCGATGGAAACCGATATCGGTGGATGTTGGCTCACTATGTCTGCCCACAAATGCGTGAAAAAGGTCTTGAAGATTACTGGTTTCAACAAGATGGTGCGACCTGCCACACTGCGAATCAAACAATCCAGTTTCTGCAACGAAAATTCCCTGGACGTCTGATGTCAAAAAGAGGCGACATTGAATGGCCACCCAGATCTCCAGATTTGACCCCTCCAGACTTCTTTTTGTGGGGTTATTTGAAAAGTAAAGTGTACGCCAGCAAGCCGCAGACCATTGAAGAGCTTAAGGAAAATATTCGTGCCGAAATCATTGCTATACCACCCGAGATGCTCGAAAAGGTAATGGAAAACGCCGCAAAAAGGGCATATTTTGCTGTGAACAATAAGGGCGGCCACTTGATTGATGTTGTGTTCAAAAACTAGTCTAAATAAATTGTAAAGGACCAAACTAAATAAAAATACCTCATTTACAGAAATCGGTTGTTTTTTTTTCAAGTTATTCAATGTTTACATGCCGACATAAGAAATGGCGCACCCTGTATGATACCCATTCTATATTTCGTATGGGTGTTTTCGAAAAAGCGCCTGAAAATAATTTTCTGTAGGCTAGTTTTCACTTGAAAATAATTTGTAATGATTTTTTTTTATAAATGTGCTTCAATTAAACTGACTCAAAGTCTGATTTTGTGTTGCAGTTCAATCACTTGATTAGCCTAGGAAGGTCGTCGGCAAGAGAATTTTTGAGTTCTTCCGTAAAACAATTGCTGACAGATGAGTTTGTATCGAACCATCTTACATGGGACGGTTCGAAAGGAAAAATTGCATTGGAGAAAACTAAGATCTGCAACACCCTGTATCGTAAGTATGCATTTTTTGAAAAAGAAGTATTTCCTCTTTAATAGAGACACAATATGTCACAAAAATTTCTGAAAATAATATATTCAAAGTATACTCTTGCTCAGTTCTTGTTTTAAAAGGCCAATTGTATAAAAAATTTTTGGAGAGTATATACTGAAATAACTTTAGAAATACTCGTCAGCAATATTTTTGAGAAATTTTCTGTCACGGACTTTACGAAAAGAAAAATTTACATTTCTATACTTAAAGGTGATTTCTGTCATATTCTGTCTTTTCTAGTAGGTAGAGGAACACCTAATATTTACAGATATTGTTAATATTATTATTATTTATATTATTCATAATATTTTATAATTTATATAATATTTATATAGTTATATCAATTATAATACCTTATACTTTTTATAATATTTAATACTATATGATAATATTAATTGAATTATTATTCTTATTTAATACAAATTTATCACGAATCTTAATGAATCTTTTTTATTGCAGTCGCAGCAACGAAGTGTCCCTTTGAAGTTCCAAAGGATAAGGCCGCTTTTAAAGCCGATATGAAGGAAATCCTGAGGGCCACTAAACAAAGGTTCAAAAATATCGGGAAGAAAATAGTAAAAGAAAAAAGAAACACGCAATTACCGGGGTTGGAGTCGGACAGTGAAATCGTTGCAAAAATCGATGAGCTCAAACAACAACTGGGGATAAGTGAAGATGCTTTTGATCTATCTGATTTATCAGGAGCTGAGGCGGATAAAAGCGATGAGAATATAGAAAAATGATAAGCCTGTAATAGAAATTGTAATTTTTCTTCCAGAATTTTTGTAAAATTTGTCACCTTGGCAACCCTGGCTATATGAAAATAAACGGAAATACTTAATTTTTAACATGCCTATATTTATTGTCACTATTTACGTCTCATAAAATTTCCCGATTTCCGCATATAGCCCAATTTTTTTAAAGTCGCACGCACGTGAGCCTTGAATGCGATGCGAGCGTGTGAGGCTCAAATGCGACGCAGATTTGGACATAAATGTAAGGCTAGGTGCGTCGCACGCGCGTGACCTAAAGTAGCATACGTGCGCTCCGAGTGCGCGCATTGTGACTACATTTTGCTATCTGAATAACGCCCTGAAAATATTACATGAACAATAATTTTCTTAACAAACTCCTAACTGTTCTTAATAAAAAAGTGAGGTTTCATAATAATGTTCTCTAAAATAGAGTGTAATTTTCTTCCAAGATTATAAAGGGGTGATTCAATAGAAGAAATGATAATACGTAAAGGTATATCTGTTTTATGTATTTTTGGTAGTCCATAGCACCTCGGCAAGTTACCATTTCTACTAGGGCAATTCAAAATTTTATAGTCCTTATCATCAATTAATTCTTTATGTTTCCATCCTATCAGTAAATTATTTAAATCTGATTGAATTTTCAAAATAGGATTCCTTTTAACCAATTGATATGTTGTACCATCATTAAGTAAATCCATCATCTTCCAGTCATAATCCCTTCTATCCATAATCACTGTAACTTGACCTTTATCAGCCCTAGTAATGAGTAAATCGTCGTTCTCTCTAATAAATTTACAGCATTTTTGCAATTCCTGATTAAATCTCCTTTCAAAATAACTCACATGAGGAACCCGAAAAAGAAAACTTTCAATATTATCACTTAATTTCTCTCTTTTTTCATCCTGAATATCACTAGATAGTCTAAAACTAATAGCCTCAAATTGTTTAATCATCTCCAATGCCAAAAGATCTCTCCGCTGTTGAATTATTTTTGCGAAATTTCCACCTAAGCTCACAATATTTTTGACAAATTTTGGTATAGTTTTCCCTGAGAGGTTAACAACCCAATCTTCTCTCTTATTCAATCTTCTCTCTTATTCAGGGTATTAGAAAATTTCCTATCTACATTCTGTTAATAAAATAGCCTCGAATATTTCACTTTTAATCGTCGTCTCTGTTCATCTCTGTATTTCCTGATCCTATTTAAGTTCGATTGTAAAAATTCGTGTACAATTCTATGTGGTAATTTATTCAAAAGAATTTCTTCAAGATCCTTCGCTCTCTTAGTATCAAATTCCAGGTTATTGCAACCATCTTCAATCTCAAATCCCAGTAATCTATGTTTATATTTACAAGTTAATGAGTCAGATTTCCTATTGACAGTTTTACTGATGAATCCAGAATCCATTAAGTTTCAAGTTGTATATGTGTGGAGGAAAAATTCCAGATCGACGGCAACTAGTCACGACAATGAGTTGATCATTTAAAAGTTACACTATTAAAATGAAATTACCCCCGGTTGGGTCCGCAGGACCTTGCAGCGGTCCGGGGGCTTGAGCTCCTGATCCTCGCGGCGTCATGCTAGAAGGAGTGGGCCCCCTATAAACGGGCTCTGCCATGATTGGAAGGGGGGCCCTATAAACGGGCCCTTCCTTGAAAGTGTGAGCGAAAGGGCATGGCGCCGACCCTAGCCGCGGTCGCTTCGTCCTGCCAAGGGTTTTCCTTGGCGGGGGAAGGGGCGGGCTAGGGGCAAGGGGGCTGGGGGCGACAAAGACGCGGCCTCCCGATGTATCCGTGCACAGCGGACCATCGGGTAGCTGACTTCTAGGGGTCAGCTCTGTGCCCTAATCCAAGGTGTGAGCTACCGTGCTGATGGATGGATGGCACCCAGGTTAGGGTGTCTCGGACGGTGCCCTCAGAGTACCAGGTCGAACTCTGTTGTATTTAGACCCCACCCGGGCATGCGGGGCTCTGGCCGGGTGGAGCTTTAGTTCCCTAGCTTTTCGTGGGAATATTTCATGGATTTACTAACACGTGGGGAAAAAGGGGGGGGGGGGTAAAACGGAGGGTGGTGAGACCTCTTCGGGAGCCGGAGGGACCGGGTCCTCGCGGGGGAGTGAGGTGTCCATGGACACTGAACTCAACCCGGGGACTGTCGGGGTCAATCCGGTGAACGCGGAGGAGCCCACCGGACCGAAGCAGTCGTGGAATCGGGGTCGGGACCTGCAAAGGATACCGAGCCGATAGCACAAGAGCAATCGCTGGAGGCTGCACCCAGAGGGAACCGGAAGTTATCCGGGGCCCAGCGGAGGAAGCGGCGGAAGGCGAAGAGATCAGTGGAACGGCCCAAAGGTGCCGAGGGGACCCAAGAGGACACCTCGGCACTGACAGATCGGGTAGAGGCGCTGCGCCTGGAAGGAGCGCAGACGCCAAAGAGGAAGCGGGACTCGAAAGAGACACCGCCTTCCACGGAAGCGGCTGGGAAGAGGAAGAAACCTGGGGAACCAGGGGACTCCTATGCCCAGGCGACGGTCCGCCATCTGACGAGGGCGGTCGTCCCGGAGGGGTACCCGGACGTGAGGCTGGATGCTAGTCATCTAGAGGCCGTCCGGGCTGCACTTCTGGGGAGGATCATGGCCCTGCCAGATGGTGCGGAAATACCCATTCTCACGGCGTCGTCGGTGAGGGACGGAGCCGTGGTAGTGGTAGCGGAGAACGGCTTCTCCAGGGACTGGCTGGTGGAGCAGATACCTGGGATCGCGCTGGGGGCCATGTCGGGGCTGCGGGCAGTGGAGGTGGACGTTGTCCAGAGACGCTGCCGGGCAACGATATGGATACTCGGGGCGGTCACGAAGTCGGAGGTCGCGCTGGGGGTGATTCATAGGTTGAATCCCTCGGTAGGCGCGTTGGGCTGGCGAGTCTACGCCTTGGCGCAGGATGCACCCCATGGGGGTGCAATACTGGCTGTGGGGTTGACGGAGCCAGAGGTGAGGGCCGTCCAGGCACTCGGTTGTCGGCTCAACTGCGTCATGGCCAAGGTCACCGTTAAGATGGCAGGCCATGGTGTGGGGGAGTCGACGAAGGATACCGACTCACAGCAACCAGCGCAATAGATGCTAGCTGGGACTGGGGTTGAAGTAATCCAGATTAACTTGCATCGAAGTTACGGAGCCTCCTGCCATTTGGGGAGGGTCCTTATCAAGATGCACACATTTATAACCCTAATACAAGAACCATCCACAAGGAAGGGTCGAGTAACGGGGCTAAGCGGCATGGGGAACATCCTTCAGGGGATGGGCAATGCCGAGAGACCGCGGGCCTGTATTGTGGCACGGGGACTGGACGTCGTAATGCTCCCTGGTCTCACGACCAGGGACGTCGCGACGGGGAAAATTACGGTGGGAGGAGGGGCGGGGGCAGGGCGGGAAATCGTCCTGTGCTCGGCCTACTTCCCCTACGAGGAAGACCATCCTCCCTCAGAGGAGGTCAGGGCAGTTGTGGAGTATTGCAGCTCCAAAGGACTTCCCCTCCTGCTGGGCTGTGATGCCAATGCACACCATGAGGTGTGGGGCAGCACAGATACCAACAGAAGGGGGGAACAGCTGATCGAATATCTGGTGACGACCGAGCTAAGCGTGCTGAACCGGGGAGGTGAGCCCACTTTCAGGAACGCCCTTAGGGGAGAGGTCATTGATTTGACCTTGTGCTCCGGGGGCGTTGGCGAGTGGGTCAGACTGGAGGGTCTCGAACGAGCCCACCTTGTCTGATTACAATTACATCCGTTTCCGGGTGCGGCTCGCCGTGGAGGCTCGGACGCCGCATAGAAATCCGAGGAAGACGGACTGGGGCCGTTATGAGGCATCAGTGTCCGAAATAATCGGGGGGATTCGTTTCCCCGGGATTATCCATTCGGTGGGAGAGCTGGAGGGTGTTGTGGCAGCACTCCAAGAGACTCTCATCACTGCCTATGAGAAAAGCTGCCCGTTGGCAGAGGGCGGCGCTGGAGGAAGGGGGGCCAGGTGGTGGAACCCCGACCTGGAGCGTCAGAAAAGAAAAGTGCACTCGCTCTTGCATAGGTCGAAGCGCACTAGGAGTACTCTGGACTAGGCTGACTACAAGGCCGCAGAGAAGGAGTACAATAGGTCGCTGGGGAAGGCAAAGAGAGAAAGCTGGAGGCGATACACAAGCAGGATAGAGAGGGCGACAGAAGTGTCGAGACTCTTAAAAATCCTGGCCTGTGAGACTCCCAGGTGCAGGACTTTGGTCCGGGATGCAAATGGGAGGCACACAGACAGCAGAGGGTTCGCTTCGGTGCCTTCTGCTGGAGAACTATCCGGACTTCGAGGAAGGAGATACGGATATGGTGACGGCATGGGAGGACAGCCCGAGGGGGAGGCGGGCGAAAGCCCCCGCCCCCGAGGACAAGAGGCTTGTGACTGTCATAGTAAACAACAGCAGGTTAAGGTGGGCGCTCGGCACTTTCGGGCCGTACAAATCACCGGGTCCTGATGGCGTTTTCCCGGCTCTCTTACAGAGGGCGGGGAGATGCATACTGGGACCACTGATCGGGATTTTCAGAGCCTGTCTGTTGTTGGGGAAGGTTCCCGTGTCCTGGAGCACCGCGAGAGTGGTATTTATACCCAAGGCGGGGCGTGGCGGGCACGAGAGGGCCAAGGATTTCAGGCCTATCAGCCTGACGTCTTTCCTACTTAAAACGTTGGAGAGAATGGTTGATAGGTACTTGAAAGATGTTACCCTGAGGGAAGTGCCCCTTCAGGGAAATCAACATGCCTACACAGAGGGCAAGTCGGTGGACTCGGCCCTCCATGCTGTGGTCTCAAAGATTGAGGGACAGCTGGAGGAGAAGGGTTACGTAATAGCGACCTTTCTGGGTATAGAGGGTGCCTTTAATGGCACCCCGTACCAGGCGGTTCGCGAGGAGGCACTTTATCATGGGACACCAGGACTGATAGTGAACTGGATGGTAAACATGCTGAAGGCCAGAAGGGTCACTAGCACCTGGGGAGGGGCTAGTGTGGTGGGGACGGTGAGACGAGGGTGTCCACAGGGGGGCGTGTTGTCGCCTCTAATGTGGTGCCTAGTCGCCGATGGACTCCTTAGGGATCTACAGAACCTAGGAGTGTTCGTCGTCGCATATGCGGACGACGTTATGATCCTGGCCAGGGGCGTGCATTTGCACGTCCTAAGGGACCTTATACAGAGGGCCCTAAAGATCGTGGAGAAATGGTGCATGAGGGTGGGACTGTCGGTTAATCCGGACAAGACCGAACTCATGCTTTTCACAAGAAGGTACAAAGTGGAGCCCTTCAGGGCGCCCACCTTATTTGGGAAAATGATCGGCCTTTCCGAGTCGGTGAAGTATCTGGGAGTTATCCTGGATTCCAAGCTGAGTTGGAAGGAGCACGTCATGAGACAGATTGAGAAATGCTGTCAGGTTTTCTGGCTGTGCCGCGCAGCCATGGGCAAGCACTGGGGCTTTGGCCCCAGGGTGGTCCAGTGGCTGTACAACGCGGTGGTCAAGCCGAGATTGACACACTCAGCGGTCGTGTGCTGGACAAGAGCCGAGCAGGAGGGGGTTCGGAAGAGCCTGCTAAGACTGCAGGCGCTTGCTTTGAGGAGAATCACGGGCGCTCCCAGGACCACACCAGTGGCAGCCATGGGGGCATTGCTCGGTGAGGCCCCTCTATATTTGGCGATCGAGACGCGGGCGGCAGCCACGGCGTCAAGACTGAGTGCGCTGGGGCTCTGGAAGGAGGGGACCAGACACACACGGATACTTAAAAAGTGTCTGAAAGATGAGGGGGAGAGAGCTCTTCCCGATCTTATATGCCCGAGGTTTGACTTTGCTCCGGGGACGTCTGGTACACAGAAGGCTGGATATCAGCCGAAAGCTTGGAATAAAAATTAATATAAGATTTGGACTTGAAACATTCCTATTAATCATTGGCTCTGAGTGACTGGTTTTCCCAATTTTTGATCATAACATATTGGACGGAGCGTACTGCTTTTCATTTATTAGAAAATAAATCCAATTAATAACATTGTTATCTGAATTGTCCTTCTTGTTTCCACTTCTAGCTTCGATATTTTGTGACTTTTGGTAAGAATAGATGGAGAATATTAAGAAAAGAAAAAAAAGTTGTTTTCCATTTGAAATCGCTCTCTCAGTAGAAGAACTGAATAACTAAAAAATGAATTGCTTTTTGAAAAAAATAAAAGTTGATCGAAAGATAATTTTTTTTTTTTTTTTGTCAATAATAGCGTTAAAATAATGAGATACCATAATCTGGTGATGATAGTTAAATATTTCGTGCGAGTATATATATATATTTATATTTTCAAAAGGTTTTTTTTTTATCATAAGAATATATTTTAATCATAGAAAATGAAAATATATAGAAAAATGTTGTTTGACTTAAATGTTCCAGGTTTGTTTCCCTCACAGATCTAAAATATTGAGATATCATGTAACAATAGTTAATTAATAGTTGAAAAAAAATGTTTTACAGTTTTCTCAGTCATAACGTGTCTTTTCCATCATAAAGAATGGAAGTGAAGGGAAGAATAATTTCATGTTCCAAAACCTACTTTCGTTTTCACTTTGAATATGACTGTACTTCAAAATTCTTAAAAATTAATTACATATCGATACATACCAATTGTTCTGAAATGCTCATTATTATTTTGCAGTAAAACGTCCGGAGGTTATACTGGATATTGTTACAGCATCTGAAAAAGAAGACAAAATTCCACAAAGTAAACGGCGTTTATGGTATGTGTGTCAGGTGGCTGTTAATTTTTTTAGGTATAAAAAATTATCTATCATTTCGTTGCTTGTGAATATAAGAAGTGCAGCATTTTTTTAATATTTTATATAAAAATGTATTTATTGTCAAAATTATCTTCAACAGTGGCTTTTTTGTAAGATACTGACACTAATTTATTGTGCATCCTTAAATGTAGATATTTTTAATTGTTGATTGTGTAATAAAAGCTGTAGAAAAAAAGTAAACATAAAAATTTCTAGGTTATATTTTCGGTTGGTTGAAACATTACGTCACTGATTACAGCGTTCACGATTATGTTGATTGGGCAACTATAAAAATTTATAGATTGATATTCATTATTTGTAATTTATGGTTGCGTTGGTCAATGATCATTAAAATTTATTCAATGGTCGAACATACATATTCAATATTTTATAATATGAAAATTTAAACCGGATACTTATCTGATAATCGCAGAAGTCTCATCTGTCCCTATTTTTTCGTAAACTAACGGTACACTCGATAAAATAAATTAATAAACAACTAATTTTAAATTATTCAAGACTAATTGACATAATTACTACACGCGCGACACGACCGTTTTCTATGAAGGCCGATGGGCTACTGAGGGCAGCACCTGACTGTACCGATTTCTCTGCACCTATAATTTTCAATTTTGTAAAACCACGACGGCATTGAAATAATCTTTTTTTGCGTGAAAGTTCCTTGCATAAAGTGTTGCTGGATAACAGGCGCTCGTGCGAAGCGATTTTGTTAAAACGGCGCTCGAATGAAGTTCTCTTGCGCAAACGTTCCTTGCATAAAGTGTTGCTAGGTAACAGGCGCTCGTGCGAAGCGATTTTGTTTCAACGGGATTTGAATAAAGTTCTCTTGCGCGAACGGAACCCGTGTAAAGTGTGGATGGGTGAAAGGCGCTCGAGCAGAGTGATTTTTCAAAAACGGTTTTTGCCGAAATGTCAGTCGAATAAACGGCGTTCGCTCAAAGCTCATATAAATAATTATTACTGATCTAAAAACCTCTTCTATAAACTTATTTATTATATGAGTGATTTTAACTAGCAGTATGTAGCAAAAACACCGCACTATAAACGTCGTTTTTGCAAACCTACAGTTGAAAGAAAATCTTATTAATACAAGTTTACTTTACCAAACAACCAATTTTAAATTGATATTTTATAAGTTTCAAGTGTAAAATAGCTCTTGATATAATTTATAATGTTTTTACACGGATAAAATAGAAGTCCTTTTGCTGTAAACTCGATAACACTAAGCATTTTTGAATTTTATGAATCTATTACTAGGCTTCGAAACTATAGTAGTAAGTATATTAATGCAGCTGGAAAATAAAATATAGAGTAGTCGTCCATTAAAATAAATGTAGCATAGCAAAAACTGTATGTCTTTTAAACGATAGGTTATATCACTATTCGATAATGGTGTTCGTTTTAACTATTACATGGATAATGGAATACTGAAGGTCCAGTACCTTGTTGAAAGATTAAATCACAGTAGTTCATCAGTTACAGTCTGAATATTCAAATACATAACGAATATTAACCTTTATGACAATAGGTCATGTGATATCCAAATTTGAATGAACTTACCATGTATATAATACCGAAGATAAAATATGCGGATAAAGTAACAACACTTTAATAAATGAAAATTTTACGAGGTGTGACAATTAAGTAATGAGACTGATTGTATTGCCGCGCTTGTGGTAAACCTGCGACCTTGAAATGTTTTTCCCCTTTCCCCGGCATCCTTCCCCTCTCCATTGATGTATTTACCGTCACTCTAGCTTGTTTAGTTCGCCTGCTACGTCGTGTTGAGTAGACGTGTGTTGGTGGTGCTATTATCCGTTCGCTTCATAAATAATGTTTTGTAAAAAGTTTACTCAGATGATCGATGGCATCCCTTTCGTTGGTTCATTATTTGGTTCTAAAACCTCTTTTTCTCGAGTGGCAGCTTCGAGCTCTCGATCGACTCTAGAAAAATCTAAATCTTTATCTTGTTCATGGCCATAACGACTGCATGTGGTGGTCACTCGTTTTGCTGGCGTAATTAGGGTGAAACCTAATTGTTGGGAAACTTCTTGGGCCAATAATTTGTCTATCCCTCCCAAGTATTCCTCGCTTTTGGATCTAATCTCTTAAGGATTCTGAGGCGATGATATAAATGAAGTATCCCTCTTTGTTTGAATATGTACTTCTTTTCACTGGGCTTGACTCCTTTTAGCCTAATGACACTTTTAATCGCGTAAACTAACTCCTCCACCAAAGGCACTGCGGGGTAAAAGAAAGATGCATTTACGAAAGGTTAATCTTACAAATCCGGGAAACATTAATGATAGATCTGTTTATTACTTCCATTCTTATTGATATTATTTCATTTTATCCATATATTGTCTGATTTATTATTTTAATTGATCTAATTCCACCTCTTTCATATCTATTCATTTTCATTTCATATTTACTAGTTGTTGAATTTAATTTACCATTTTAATCAGTCCAAAATTGCTCTAGTGCCAATTTATACATATTGAAAATAAAAGAAAGAGAAACAGTTGGGAAGGCTTGAATCGAGCCGCCCTGGAACTAAGCTAAAACTGGACTTCTTAATTTTGAAAGCTTACTTTGAAAAGAACTTCTAATCCTCGTGCAAATCAGTTTGTGGACCTAGAGTACAACTCTGGTTTCCACTGTTGTGCACTTGGTAAGATGGAGCAAGAAGGGTCGTCGTCGGGTCGGACACCTTATAAGGGCTCGGGGAAGAGAGTTTGAGTTTCCTTTGGGCTTCCTTTTGGACTCGTGAGAGCTATGGAGGAGGCTTTTACTGGAAATTCTTGGAACCTCTTCCGATTTTCTGGCCGGGATCCAGCGCTTATATACGCTTTTCGAAAGGAGAATTTTGAAAGAAAAAAAAGGTAGAGACAAAAACGGGTTCCGTTTTGGCCAAAAATCACTTGTCTATCTTTGAGGGGAACAGATAAGTCGTTGATCAAATTGCGAAGCAATAAGTTGCTAATTTTCAACGGTGATTGAAGTTGCCGTAATGCGCGCTATCAAAAATGATTTCCTATTGAAATCCCGCGCGTTATCGAAAATGATTTCCTTTGAAATTTCGGCAGCCTCTGATATCTAGAAGAGTGACAAAGACCTCACTCGTTACAAAAGTGTCGAACTTTTCCAACCAAAAAATACAAAAAAGGAAAAAAATTTTCAATTGTAAATCTTCGGTGGAATGACCCATGTACTGCCAACGTTTTTATGCATTTTTGTGACCTATTTTTATTGTTTATCGATGTTACTTTTTCTCATTTTAACATGAAATATTGATTGATTTCGTCAGAATTTTGGGAGGGGTTTTAACCCTCAGAACCACCCTCTGCTTACGCGCCTGCTGTAAATATAAGTTTCTAATAATAAAAATCCGTACTTTTTACATCTTTCGTCGATTCATAAATAGAACCACGTCTTGCATTGAAAAAAAAAAGTCAAAATAAGAATACTTAGATACAATACCATACCTCAAAGAAAAATTGATATTAACATCCGAAACTGTTTTCATTAGTTAAATGAGCCAGACTTGTGACGAGCGGGGTTTACCTCTCGTCTGAATTTTATTTTCGATAGAATATTTCAAACTATTAAATTCATCCAGCAAAATTATTTTCCTAAAAAAAAAAAATTAGATAGCGCGCCGTGATATCTAAATCACGAAGATTTTGCCAACGCTGAAGAATAGCAACAAAAAATCAATTTTCTACAACGTTAGATTCCCCCGGTTACTTAACTTTCGATTGATAAGAAACTCCTGAAGCATAAAATACGCGATTTAAGAAACGACAATAATTTTCAAGTTTTTATCTACTCTATTCGGAAATGAAACGATTTACAAACGACAATAGGAAATCAATTTTGATAACAACGACCTTATACTTTATTTTTAGCACAAGAAATAAAATTATTTTTCAAATAACAATTTCTTCTATCATTCAACTCTTGATTAAAACCATTTTATATTTTTCAAGCTTATTATCTAGTCTCTGTTAATATTAAAACGACTTCTATTTTGTTGTCAATTCAATTCGCTCGGTCATTTAACTTCCTTTTTGAAATATGAAAAGATAAAACTATTTTTCGAATAATGATGACTTTTCATTTTTTTTTTCTATCTAATGATGACCGAACGTTAACGGATCGAAAAGAATCCATTTACTTTCTTTAGGAATCGTATATATACTCGCAGGTTTTTCGGTAGAACAGAAGTCATTCTCGAGCTTCTGAACTGCTTGTTTCTCCCAGGAGAAGCCCCCAAAAGTAGTTCCCTAAAAGCGAAAGAAAACTTCCTAGGTCCAAGGGCTCGACCTCACGACAGCCTAACAGCCACATAATTGCCTGATATCGCTCTGACCAAAAACCCAAGCTGTGCTTGAGGTGCCAATTTGTCGATAAAAGGATAACCTTTGAATTATTGAAAAGTAAGAAATTGTATATCCTCTTTGTTATATTTGATAAAATCCATTTTGTACCCTCATCCATTTTTATTCGAGCGTCGAGACTTTGTCCCGGCAGCGTAAGTTCCGAACGCAGCTTGACTAATTATGTTAGAGGACAAAAGGACCTCAAATTATAACCTTCATCCCAAATACCATAAATAGAATAACTTTATAATGGTCGAATTTGCCAATTATAGAAATTATTGTTGAGCGGATTAAATATCTCTTTCTCTCTCTCCTTCTTTAAAACCCTGCAATGATTTCTCTCTTTAGTGCCTACTACCGAGACCCTGATTTGGAGCATTAAAACTGTAATCCGGCATCATAGAGTCAAGCCCAGTACTAAGAAGTCCGCGTTTAAAAAGAAAGGAATACTCAATTTGTTCTACCGTCTGCAAGCTTTGAAAGCCTTATCCCCTGAGAAAGATACCAGTTTAGAAGAGGTTGACGCACTAATAGCAAAAAGGGCTTCTTCAGAATATGGGATCGTTTTGGTGACCCCAGCAAAGAAATTAGAATTCTCGTGTGGTGTTTGTAAGGCACCTCAACGTTACTCGCTCAATGATGTCCCAATTAATAAGGAAATAAATGAGATTCTTCAGGGCCCAAAAGGGATAGAAATAGCAGACCAACAATTCTATGATTCCTTAGAAAAAAGCTATTTATACGAGACAGATTTCGATGATTGCGTGCCAGAGCCTCGTGAAAATTAAGTTGTTTAAATGTATTATCGGTTGACAAGGTTTGTATCGAATTAAGATTAATAAATAAGGAACGATTATTAAAGTGAAATTTGGGCGTTGCGATTTCTCCCTTAAAACAATTCTCCCAAATCCCTCTAAAAAGTCGGATAAAGGGTCACTGTAGGCTGTTGTCTAAAGAGGGTCCTTTTCTGTTCGACGAGATTAAGGAATATATTTATTCCTAGGCGCATAGTAGGGTTGTTGATATTTTATCGATATTTTTCGTCTGATATATCGGTAATATCGGCCGATATTTTCATCGCCGATATTATCGATATTTGATATTATGAGTTAAATATCGGTGTAAAATTTTAGAATTATTTTTATGTAAATTTAGTAAAATTTTTAGTAAAAATTTAGTAAAATTTTTTTTTTCCACTTACGAATTTTACTATTTCGTCAAATTATTCAAATGTAAGATCATAATGCCTATTATGCTGCAGGCATGTACCAATCTCTTTAACACTCTTTAAGGGGCCAAACAGAATAGTATGCAATATCCGATGGATTTTCATTTACGGCCGTGAGTGCGAGAGAGACATAGATATCTCACTCGCACTTACAGCCGTAGATGGAATCCATCGGATATTGCATACTATTCTACTGCCAACCTCCCAGCCAACAAAACTATACATATCATATTTAGGTACACAAGCAGGATCGTTAGTCTTTTGTTTTCAAAATTTGTTTTTATGTCATGTCAAGTCGCGTTTGATGTTTAGAAGTATATTAATGTTCATTTTGAAATAATAATGGAAGATATAAACCCTTCCACGAGTTCCGAGGAAACCGCTGTACAAAAAACTCCGGGTATAACAGATTTTTATAAAAAAATCGATAGCACTTCAGTGTTGTGTGTCATTTGCAACAAAAATGTTAAAACAAGTGGAAATTCAACAAATTTTCGCGCGCACATTCGCAGCAATCATCCAGTTTTGGCTGCCAAACTTATAAAAAACGAGCCAAAACCAATGAAGCGGAAGCAAGAACTTGGAATCTCTGCAGAAAACAATGTAAAGCAATTTTTATTCACTTGTATATCTTTTTTATTCAATCAGAAAAATTTTTAACTGTAATATTTTGTGTTAACTTTGCCTTTTTTAGAATCCTGCAAAGAGCGCAAAGCATTACGAGATCAGTGATACCAACTTGAGCGTTGCTAGTGGTTTGACTTTTACGCTGGGAAATTCAAAAGGAAAGCAACAAACACTTTTTTCGTGTTACGAAAAAAATGCTCAGTATGAAGGTATACCACATTTTGTAAACTTTATGAGCCGTAGAGGGCTATTTTTGAATTTTTCCTTGTATGTGAAAAAATGCTAGTGCAATTATTTAAATCATTCCTGAATTTAATGCTGCTCAGTAGTGTACCTACCAGATAAACCAGTACCGTACGTACTCGCTTTCTATTGTAGTTCCTAATATAGATCTTTATAAATTTCTCATCATTTTATAAATGGAATATTTCAAAACAAGATTTTTTTTTACGTATACCTGGTCTAACCAAGGAACTGTTTTGGAAATAGTATTTAGCGATTCGTTGTAGAAATAGTAATTGTTATAAACGAAAACTATCACTATTTGTTTTGTGAAAAAAAAATTATTACGTTTGGCAATAAGAGACATGCAACAGACTTGCAACTCAGAAATTTTCTAAAATAATTTCCTGCATCAGCAAAGTCAAAGATATCAAAAGCATTAAAATTTTGTGACGAGCGGGTTTTGCTCGCTCATCTTACCATCATTTTCCCGTAGAAGGAATATCACTTTATAAAAATATTCTAGACAGAATTTCTAAAATAATAGATAGGACTATTCTTTCTAACCGACGTTGGATTTGATCAAGTTTTCGGAAATTATTATAATCATCGTTGGTCGATGGAAACTCGCTCGTTACAGGTGAAAAAAAAAATGGCGCAGTCGGCAGGACCTTTCTTAAGGGTGTCATGGGATATTTGATGGACAATGAAGTGTTCTAAAGATTTTGAATTTTGAGTTAGAAGTCATTCATTAATGGATACAATACAAGATTGGATTCCGGCAGGTCTGGGATATATAGATAGTGTGGCTCAATGGGCATATGAAATTATTATTTTCTCGAGAAGATACCCCTTAACTGGAGAGTTATTCACGACTTGCGCAGCCAAGTAGCTTGGTACTTTAACAAACATTTTGACATTAAACTTGTTGCTTCCGGTATTAGATTGGTGATCGAGCTCGTGATTGCGGCATTAACCGGTAATTTGGACTAATGACAGGTTTTAAATTGTTTTGGAATTTAAATCGTTCTAGAAACTCTAGCATTATTTATAATATTCGAGGACTCCTCCCAATGGCGGCATAAGGCGTTTCCGGGATAATACTCTTTGGAGAGATTTTTGGAGGACCCGTTAATTTGCTTTGAGGATTGTTTCCTTTCTTCGTGATGAACCTTAAGATTTCATTCCTTTTCCTTTGTACTTGTGGACGCAATAGTGGAAAGGACGAAATCCCTGTGGCAGATGAAGGAATTGATAGAATATTGCGAGAATACCAGCGTTTGCTCCAAACCGAACAGCGTATTCAACAAGAGCGCGCGCGCTTAATGGCACTGCTCAGGCAATATGAGGCTATAAATGCGGCACAAAATAACTCTTGAACGCGACACGAAGGGCGATTTACGTTGCGAGGCATCTTTTCGATGTCGAAACTCAATTTTAACCCAGTGTATGAACCTTCTATTTTGACAAGGAAGAACCGAGAGAACTTATCCGAAAAAGAACAAGAAGATTACTTGAATCGTCAAATACCTCTTCCCAGAACTCGAAGTTTGGAAGATCTAAAAGCCCTCGAATCTAAAGGACCAGTGGACGATAAAACCCTCGATAAAAAGGAACCCGAATTAAAAAAACCAATCACAATGGCACAACCAGGAGGAGCGTATACGATTCGTCTTAAGGACGCCGTGATGATGATTCCAAAATTTTCCGGAGATCCTACAACTGGGGCTACCTTTAGAGAATTCTCGATTGGATGCGAAGACGCCAAAGACATGTTGCCTACTGCAGCTGAGGGAAGTTTACTCAAAATGATGAAGACCCGATTACAAGATGGAGCATTAGAAGCTGTGCGTGGAGAAAATTTTGCTGACGTCAATGCTTTACTCAAGCATTTAAAGAGTGTATACGCACCACGACAATCCACAACGCGTCTAAGAGGCGAACTTGGTCAAATATTCCAAGGGTATGACGAAAATGTTGCGAGATACTTCAATCGAGTGAGAGACTTGGGGCAAAGAATTATAGATGCATACAAAGCAGATCACGAAAATGCTATTTCTGAGGAACAAAGAGCTGAAATTGAAAAAGAAACAGTCCAGGCCTTTACACTAGGACTACGCAAGGAAATATCCATACAGATGCCAGAAATTGAAGCAATAGGAACAGCAGGAAAAAGGGCTATTGAAATTGAAGACAAATTGCGCACTCAGGATAAATTACGTGCCCTTGTACCTGACATGAAGAATCTGGGCATTATCGAGCCTGAAAACAAACAGAATTTATGCCAAATTTGTAGAAGTTCAGGGCACGAAGCACTATCATGCCCAAAATTTAAACCTATCGGTTGCACTTTATGCAAAAGGACCACTCACACAGCTGAAGATTGCCAGTACCGACCTGTACGAGCAATTCAAACGAACCAACGACCATCATTTCCAGAAAATCGCAACTACCATCAGAATTCACGTCCAGATTTTCGCGGAAACGATCAATACCGTCGTTACCAGAATGATTCTTATTATCAAAGACAAAATTCTCACTTTCAGAATCGAAATGATCGATTTCAAAATCGAAATTTCCAGCCTCGACCGCCGAATAATCGTTTCGGAAATCAGAACTCCCATTTTGGAACTCAAAATCAACGTTTTTGGAATCAGGATACACGATTCCCAACTAACAATTCTCAAAATTACAGAAATCAGAACAATCCTCAAAGTCGAAATAATTTCGGAAACAACTGGCGAGATCCGAATCATGATTTTCAGAACCCTAACAGGAACAATGGACAAAATTTCAACACTCAAAATGGTAACCAAGTAGGAAGTCCACGTGGAAATACACCCTCAAAAAACGAGGAGAGCCTCCCGCATGGGGGAGGCGCGATACCAAGAACTCAGTAAATTCGGTCAAAATTCAGAATATTTCGATTAATTTTCTCAAAGAAAAGGAACCACCATGCATTCAACTGAAAATTCAAGACGAAAACGTTATATTCATGCTAGATTCCGGAGCTAGTGTCTGCCTGATAAAAGAGAAAAGAATTGGAAATAATTGTATCAACCGAAATGAAGAGATCCAACTAAATGGAATAACCTCCGGACACGTCAATACTATGGGAACAGTAATTCTGGATATTTTGGGTATGCCTACAAAATTTCATGTAGTTCCGAACTCTTTTCCTATAGACCCACATGACGCAATAATAGGGAACTCCTTCTTTTCCAAAAATAAAGCAAAAATCGACTGGGCAAATAACTGTTTCGAAGTAAATGAAAACCAGGTTCCTTTGGCAAATGGAAACGAAGATATTACCATAAATATTCCTGCAAGGTCAAAAAAGGTGTTCCGCATTAAAATAAAACCTACAACATTAGATGCTGGACTAATAGAATCGATCAACCTTAAACAAGGATTGTATGCGGGCAACGCGGTTGTGCAGAACAACAATGGGTTCGTTTTTCTACCTTTTATTAATACAACAGAAGAAAATATTGAGTTAAAACTCGCAGATCAAGAGCTACAAGAAATAGAAAGAATCAAAGAAAAGGAAAATTTGACAATGAATCAAAAACAAAAAACCAACAACAACAAAAGAAAAAATAAAAAGAAGCGAAGGAATGTTATAGCAAAAAAATGCTTCAAAATCGAGACGAGATCACGATTCGAGGAAATCAAGAAATTGCTCCGTCTGGACGATTTAAGCCCTGCAGAAAAGGACGAGGTTCACAGTCTCATTAAAGATTCCGTTGATTGCTTCCATCTTTCTGATGAAAAACTGTCAAGCACTCATTTACATCAACATTCCATCCACACTGAAGATGACAAACCAATTAACGCCCGCCAATACCGATTTCCCCCGGTATTGAAGGATGAATTGAATAAGCAAGTTAAAGAACTCTTGGAGAACGACATTATCAAACCCTCATGTTCTCCTTATAATACACCTGTTTGGATAGTCCCGAAAAAAGCAGACAGTCAAGGAAATGCACGTTGGAGAATGGTACTCGATTTCAGAGCATTAAATGAAAAAACCGTGGGAGACTCTTACCCATTGCCCAATATTGTTGAGATATTGGATCAGTTGGGAGGAGCAAAATATTTTTCAATTTTCGATCTCGCTTCAGGGTTTCACCAAATCGAAATGAAACCAGAAGACGCGCAAAAAACCGCTTTCTCTACACCTCACGGACACTGGGAATTCGTTAGAATGCCGTTTGGTCTTAAAAATGCACCCGCAACCTTTCAAAGACTAATGGATGTTGTATTATCTGGATTACAAGGTACCGAATTGTTTGTGTACATGGACGACATAGTAATATATGCCAAAGATTTGAGTGAACACCGAAGAAAATATAAATTATTGATTGAAAGATTACGAGAAGCCAACTTAAAACTGCAACCAGACAAATGCGAGTTTTTAAGAAGAGAGGCCATATTTTTAGGACACCAGATCACGGAAGACGGGCTCAAACCAGACCCTAAGAAAATTGTAGCTGTACAAAACTTTCCTAGGCCTAAAAATGTCAAGAACATACGACAATTCCTAGGACTCGCGTCATACTATCGACGATTCATAGAAAATTTTGCAAGAATTTCTAAACCCTTGACAGCTCTCTTGGAAAAGGACTCAGAATTCAAATGGAGAGATGAACAGGAAAGGGCATTTTCGGCCCTCAAGGACAAACTTTGTAGTAAACCCGTCTTACAATACCCGAGATTTGACGAACCATTTATCTTAACCACGGACGCAAGTCAGTACGCAATAGGAGGGATACTAAGTCAAGGAAAAATTGGAAACGATAGACCCTGCGCTTATGTTTCGCGTCAACTAAATAAAGCGGAAAAAAATTACAGCACCTATGAAAAAGAGGCTCTCGCTATAGTGTTCTGCGTTTCCCATTTTAGACCATACTTATACGGTAGAAAATTCATCGTTGTAACCGATCATAAGCCACTTTGTTGGATGAGAACTGCAAAAGACCCTACAAGTCGTCTTACGAGGTGGAAATTACGATTAGAAGAATATGACTACGAAGTCCAACATAAATCCGGAGCTAAGAACATTAACGCTGATGCATTGTCAAGAAATCCTGTACCCCAAGCAGAAGACATATTCTCAGAAGCTATAAACATAATAACCACAACAGAACCGAGACGCTCGACAAGGGTAAAGGAATCTACAGAGAAAGGGCAGCAATATCGGCAAGAAATTGAAAATAAGAAAACAAAGGAACAAGAGAAAGTAGAAAAATCAACCAAAGAACAGAAAAAAAGGGTGGAAAAATTTAGGCGAAAAAGGTTGGAAATTTCATCAACAGAATCTGATGCGGACAAAGAAAGTTTGAACAAAGAAAAATACAGAAGAATCACAAGGAAATCAAACGAGAACAAACAAAAGGAAAGGCTCGACGGAAATCAAAAGCATGATACTGACGGATTGGAAACGAGTGAACAAAGACCTAGCGAAAACGAAGATATAAGAAGTGACGAAGTTACAAATGATGATAACATTGATAACAGTACAGGCAGTGACGAGACCTCCGACGAAGAACGAGAAATTACTGACGAAGTAGAAAAGATCATTCTTGGCAAAAACATTTTCGAGAACAAAGACCATCTTTTTATGAAACACGACAGTTGCGTTTTACTGATTGATACCGAGAATAAGCCTGTCGACGAGGGCACAAACAGGTTTTTTAAGAAAAGGGAAGTGAAAAATTTTGATAAATTAAGCTTGGGAGATCTGACATGCGTTAAAAATGGAAGGAATTATCAAGTTTTGTTTTGTATTCAGGATGACTCGAAAAGGAAAGATAAAGGGGATGTATGGAAAACAATACAAACTGGGTTGAAGAAACTAAAGGAACTCCTCTCAGAGAACGAAATCCAAAGTATAAATATCCCTAAGTTCGAAATGATCGATGAAATTCCTTGGGAGAGGTTCGAAGACAAATTATACGAGATTTTCAAAACAAGCGAGATAAAAGTTGTTATCTGCACCGGCGAAATCCAGATTCCAAGCATTTCCCAAAGGTACTCATTGGTCGAAGAATATCACTGCTCTGCAGTTGGAGGACACCAAGGACATAACAAGACCTACCTTAGATTACGATCGAATTATTACTGGGAAAACATGAGGAACGATGTCAGGAATTTTATCTCGAAATGCCTCTCTTGTAAATTGAAGAAATTGACTCGGAAAAAGATCAGACAGCCAATGGTTATTACCGACACCCCGGGCACTGCATTCGAAAAAGTCGCGTTAGACCTAGTGGGACCTTTTCAAACTACTGAAAATGGGAATAGATATATTTTGACGATGCAGGACCTGCTAACCAAATTTTGCATAGGGGTACCAATACCAGACGCAAGCGCCGTATCTACAGCGGACGCTTTAATAAAAAGATTAATTTGCACATTCGGCCCGCCTAAGGCAATACTTACAGATCAGGGGACAAATTTTCTCTCGGGTCTCATAAAAATTGTCGCAAAAAGGTTCAACATTAAACAATTTAAAACTACCGCTTTCAAACCTTCCAGTAACGGTAGTTTGGAGAGAACTCATATAATTTTAGTTCATTACCTAAGAACATTTCAGAACGATGACCTCGAATGGGATCAATGGGTAGAAATGGCCATGTTTGCGTATAACACTAGCGTACACGAATCCACTGGTCGTACACCGTACGAGCTTGTATTCGGAAAGACTAGTCTTTTACCTTCAAGCCACGCCCCTCCCAATCACGAGAAATTGGAGACATATGACGAATATCTCGTAAAACTCATGGCTAGATTAGATACGATCAGAGAAGAATCTAGACTAAATTTGATCAAAGCGAAAGAGAAATATAAGAAGTATTACGATCGATACGTGAATCCGACATCACTCTCTTCCAATAAATACGCATTTTTAAGAAAGGGTCTGAAAACGAGTAAATTTGATGATTATGCAGATGGCCCTTTTAAAATAATTGAAGTACTCGATGATAATAGGACGAAAATTAGAGTAAACGGCGGAGAAAAGGTTGTTTCCACAGATAGATTAATTCCTACTAGAATAAATGGCGATGAGAGCGAATAAATATGTTTTCAGGCAGGATTTCTATAATTTTAATATATAATTAAATCGTATGTAGCATGCTGTGGATATTCGCCATAATCATTACCTTCGGGACCTCTAACGGACTAATGGGGTATGACTGCGGGATGCTACACGGCAACGTCACGAAGATAAACCTACGAGATCTAGGGGAATGCAACATACCCCGACCAGAAGTGGACGAGAAGAAGATGACGATTCAATTGTTGCAAGTTAACGATTTCGGTTCCCTGTACGTCCAAGTATGCAAAATCAAAATCCAGCGCCTAGTAACTCGATGCGGGTTTTTCGCTGACCATGCTGTCTCAAATGACCTCACTGAATATTTCTTCGAACCCACGAGAGAACAATGCAAGCATCTTCACGAAAGAGGGAGAATCCAAATAGAAAAGGTCAGCCTGAATGACTTCAAAGCCAATACTTCCGAAACCCGCTCTGTTACTCTGGCAGGAACTCTGAATAATGACGGGAGTTGCACTGGGGAAGCCTACAGCGATGCTTTTGGCACCTGGCAAAAGGTCACGGTCCAGGGAGTCATCACTGTAACACTACAAGATTACGAGGCCCCAATTTCCTTGAAAGAAAACAAAATCTTCAATCAAAATCAGAACCGGTTCTGCCTGCCCCACCAAGAAACAGCATTGCGGTTTAAGTGACGGAAGCTACGCCTACTGGGACCTATTGCCAAGAGGTTTCTGCGATAACCAGAGGTATACAACTCTTTTCAAAGGACTTGGAACAAGGCTAGAAGATAAATCACCACACCAATACAGAACCGTGTATACAGTAGAATCGAAGGACACCACATTTGCCCTCACCAAAAAGGGAACCTTCCAAGTATGTGGATATGATATACAAGCCACAGAACATCCCCGGCTCTTTATCTTGGAAGGAGGAAAAGATGGACCATTTTCAGAAACCAGCCAAGTAGACGCCAAAAACCTTGATTTATTCACATACATGAACTCGAAGTTCATCTACATCGAAAAACACATGAAAAGACAATTCGGAAATCTTTTCTTCGACGTAATGCAGAGACGATGTAAACTCGAGAGAAAAATACTTGGAAATGCGCTGGCAATTGCTACAATAAAACCGGATGAATTCGCATATCTTTTTATGCATGGACCTGGATACATGGCCATCACCGCTGGAGAAGTAACCCACATCGTAAAATGCGTCCCGATAGTCGTCAAGCTCAAAAATACCGAAAAATGCTACCAAGAGATAATGGTCGAAGGAAACAATCAGACTTATTTCTTAACTCCAAAGACAAGGATATTGAAAAAAAGAGGCACCCAAATTCTCTGCAACTCGCTCACCCCGACCATGTTCGAGATCGAGGAAAAATGGTACAAATTCATACCATACCCCGTGGAAACAGCAGCACCCAGACGTTTAGAACCCCTCTCTAGTCCTACCTGGGAATATCATAATTTGAAGAATTTGGCAAATACCGGCATTTACTCCGAAAAGGACCTAGAAAACTTCAGAGAAAACGCCCTTTTTCCAATGGATCGACAAGGCGTCCTCGATACCATTGCTAGGAAATCACTCGGAGATCCGGTAAACTCGGAAGGAATATCCTTGGAACACCTGTTGGACGTGAAAAAACTAGCTGAAGGACTCTGGCAAGATATGTGGGCAAAATTCTCGATCTTTGGGACTTGCACCGCTGGTATCTTCGGAATATACATCCTCTATACATTCATCAGAGGCCTCCTGGATACAGTTTTGCATTTGCTCGCATTACACTCCATTTATGGTTGGTCCTTATACTTATTAACCGCATTATGGGACAACCTTGCCAACCTTATCTTAAACGTTCGACGCCCTCCTAAGAAGACTAACAAACAGACGCCAGAAGAATCAGGAGAAGGAACCCCCCTGCAAACTGTTGCTATCATTCCCACTAGATCTCAAGAGAAGAATGAAGACGACGCGACTTGCACCTATCCCACCAAAGAACTAAGTCAACTTCGGCACGAACAGGCAGCTTTTGCTCTTAGAGGATAAGGACGGCTTAATATGGCAAAAATTGTTAATAGGCCTTCAGCAATGTGTTACAAACAAGTATTAATGTGAAAAAAAAAAAAAAAAAAAAAAATTTATTTCAAGATCACGATTATGTATTATTGTTAACTTTTGAATAAACTAAGAAATAGAAGAAAAAAGGGAAATGTGAGGCAGGTGGCTGATTTCCCTCTTTTCTTCAAACAGAAAGATGCATAGAAGTACCACTATGTTTTAGAATAAGACGTTTCGAAGATTGTCGATAATATTGTATACGGATTTATTTGAATAAAGAATTTCTGAGAGAAAAGAAAAAGGAAATGTAAGGTTGGAGGTTGATTTTCCTCTTTCTTTCTAATAAAAATTGGACGAATATTGCGAATTCGAAACACAGTAGTTTAAGTTGCGAAATGGAAACAAATTTTCACCTGCCTTGCTCGACATGTGTAAAGTTTAACTGAGAAGAAATAGAAGTAAGTGTAGCACTATTGTTATGGTTCTGACAACGTTCTGAAAACATTATTACATGGGTTGATTCAGAAGTGGAAGGTTATCTGAGGTAGAGATAGGAATATGTGACATTATGATTATGAAAGGCAGAAAATGGCGCAAAAGACCATAGTAGGAATGAATGAAATAGATACAAAAGATTCATAAATGAATAAGGTCATCAAAAAAAAAAAAAAAAAAAGACGAAATGGAAGAATTATGAGACAGGAAATTGGAATTAAAATAATGATATAAGAGACTATATAAGGAAGTATAGGTTACGGGTGAACCAAAAACCCATGAGTATATAGGGATTTTAAAGGGATATCTATGACGAAGAGTAATAGAAATAAAAACTTGAGGGATAGTTCGATAGAATTTATGGCCCCGCTCGCGTAGCAGATTATGAGATTCTAGGTTTTTAACGGACGGCCAACTGTGGAAATCAAAGAGTCTGGTATGAAATGTAAAATGTCCTTATTTTGTGCACAAAAATAGGTTTTTGGGTTGCGAGAGTTTTCAAGTAGGGCACAATTATGTTCCATCTTGGACTATTTCCCTTTAATGATAGCATGCATGCATATGAACGAGAGAATTAAAGGACAAATGAAGATAACTGGGAACGAAATGAGTCCCATAAGCTTCATAAAAAAAGAATAATAAGAAAAATATTATTAAATAAAGGGAAACACAAAAAGGGATAAATAAAGTGAATGAAGAAATATATGATGAAATCAAAAGATATCAATAAATAAGGGGAAAACAAAAAGGGGTATATGAAGTGAATAACGAAATATATGATGAGATGAAAAAATTATATGAGGGAAATATGAGAGAAAAAGAATTATTACATAATAAAGAATCATAGAAAAGTTTAAAAGAAGGAATTTCAAGTTAGCTAAAACCGAGGATAGATTCTTCAAGACACTCGTTATAATCAAGAGTATTAAAAACTCGACTATTAGTAATCTACGAAACTATTCACTGAGGCAATAAACTAACCGGAAAATAATGACCTTATATAAGCACTGTATTTCAAAGAGTTTTTTTTTTCAATACTTAGCATTTATACATTAAATTTTGAGAATTGCGAAAAAGAGGACCTTCTACAATAAAACTATACAAAGATTTTACAAACGACAATACGAGCAACTAACTGAGTAAAATCGTTCATTGATAGGATACAAATGTTGAAACCATCGAGGACGAAATAAAATATTATTGAAAATTTTTTTTTCGCGTGAAAATAATCCTTCGAGTAATAAAGATTTTATTATGAAATTAGAAAGAAAAAGGAATCGGTAAAAGGGGGAAGAAATCGAATAGGAAAATATCCTACAAATTTTTTTTTTAATTTTTTTTTTTTTTCAAAAGGGGAGTTAAATTGTAAAGTAACGTTCAATGAGATATCGCTCGAATAAAGAAATGATCGAACAATAACGACTCCGCCAAGGCACTGCACTCCAAAAAGAATTAAAACCCTATTATATTCCTTTTGATAAATGAAACATGGGAGTTATTTAACGATTATACGGACAATTAAAGAGTAAAATAATGTTCCATTTGACTTTTTCAAGACCTCAAAAAGAGGCAAACAACTCAGTTAGAACCAACAAAATGGAAGTTACCCCGGGAACAATAGTGAAAACAGAAATTGAAATTGGGAAATTCGATCCTGACCAAAGTGAAAAACTGAAAAGGCTATATAAAACTAAATTCAAAATGATGAGAGTTGAAAACTATCGGCGAGTCACTCAAGAATTCTGCAACCTACCACCCAAAGTGCTACGAAAAATGTTATATAAAAGCAGAAAGACGACCTTAAAAATCAACCAACTGGATAAAAAAATTCAAGATGCGAAGGCCGAAGGAATTAAACAACATTCATAAACTCCGAAACGTAGGATGGACCTCTACGAGGAAACTCCACGCTCCGCTGAAAACCCAAAGTGTAAAATCTTAAAAGATGAAATCCTAATTGTACCCTTCAAATATGAAAACAATAAAACACAGAGTCAAAAGGTAAAGTCTTCTTTATTAAATCCAATTTTTTTTTTTTTTTTTTATTTTTTTTTTTCTCCTCTCTTCCTTACAAGTCACCATCGGCACCGTTCTGGGATAAAATCTTCATAGAAACCCTCGTCCTCCCACTCCGCAATTTGTCGATGAAGGGCTACAAAGTCTATGAGCTCACGATCCTCCGGTCTCCTTACCCATTCAGAACTTGTAGGAAAAAGCAAATTGTAGATCTCCCGGGAGAACCACCTCAAAACGCTGAAGAAGAATTTTATTTTTGTTTATTGTTTCGAACCAAAGAAAGGGAACCAAAATGTAATATTTACCAATAAAGACAATAGATCATGATGCCTGTGGACACACGAAAAGAAAGAACAGCACAATCTATGACTGACCCGGGATTCGCTAAGACTGACTGAATCACAGTCAACAGAAATTACCACCATTCGAGGCGGTAAGTTTCTTCCAGGGGAGGGGAGATGTGACGAGCGGGTTTTGCTCGCTCATCTTACCATCATTTTCCCGTAGAAGGAATATCACTTTATAAAAATATTCTAGACAGAATTTCGAAAATAATAGATAGGACTATTCTTCATAAACAATTAACGCGCGGCGATATCTAAATCGCAACAGCTATTCTTAACGACATCGACCATTAACAGACGATTAGACTCACTCAAACGTATACGAATAAATGAACGTTTAGTGATAACAACTTATCTTTCAAGGAAGGAAATATAATTTCTATTCAACTTTTTTTTCAGCGGATGCAAACGGCTAAAAAGAAGCCAAATTTTACCCTCTCTATTCCTCTTTTTTTTATTTCCCCTCAATCGGAACGGTATATAAGCCGGCGAATTTTGTTAGTTCTTCGGATAGTTCCTCAAGTTAAACGTCCAGTAACTCTTACGAGTCCAAAAACGTCCTGAACACGAGAATTATCCCCGACGGGTCCAATAAGGGTCCGACCTGAAGACGACCCTTCCAACCCCATCAATAACCTCTGAGAGTAGTGTGGTGAAAAACCGAAGTTATACTTCAGGTCCAGATACCCGCTTACACGAAGAATAAATACAACTAGAAAAGTGAGCATAAAAAAGAAAATTCATTATTTAATAGTATATCAGAAAGCCAAAGATCGAGCGGAAAGGACTTGTCCTTTCTGAGCTGCAGTTCCAAGGCAACTCGTTCCAAGGCAAGTATGATTATTCTGAACCTTACATCAAATCTTAATTACTCTTGAACGGACCTTTTTCTTCTTTATTATTTTAATAGTGATGTCGGAGACGCGTATTGTCGGGAACATTTAACGAACGTTACATTTGACGGTCAGATAAAAACACAGTTTTCCTTTTTTTTTTTTATTATTACTATTATTATTTTATTTTTGACATGAAAACGCGTTGTTATTGCAGTGCCTTCGGTGGAGGATTTAATATGGGCGATTAAGAGTATAATTAGAAGAAAGAAAATCAAACCCAGTGCAAATAGAATAGAATATAAAAATAGGGGAATTCTGGATTTATATACTAAATTGCGAATTTTGAAAAGACTTCCTCTGGAGAAACCGTTCTCCTGGGAAGATCTAGACAACGAGATAGCGAAAGAGGCGTCCAGATATTTCGGGGTTAGTTTAGTCTCTCCAGCAAAAAGGGTTAAGCTGAAGTGCAATCACTGTGGGGTTCAACGGACACAGGAATTAGACCTAAATCCTACTGATCGGGAACTCCATAACTTGGTAAGAGCGGAAATTCCTCCAGAACCTCAGAACCTAAGCCCCCATGCGAAAGACGAAATAGATTCTTTACATTCAGCCCTGATGCAAGATTTAGCCAACATGGGTGAATTGTGGTTTTAGAAACCTTGTCAGAACCATTAACCACGAATGCAGAATTATAAACGCGAATAAGAGAATTTGATATGAATTTGTGGAAATGATTATAAACCCGAATATGGTAAATAGGAATGACTATTGGAAGAGAATTACAAAGGAAAATACCAATTGAAAAATGATTGTAACATTTGAAAAAAATGAACATTAATGTAAAATGTCGAATGCGAATATGAAAAACGAATGAAATTGCGACAAAGGCGGATGTTAAAATTAGATCCGGAAACGAAATAACTTTACGTCAAAAGCGAATATTGCAAATGTTAAATAGGAATTAGAACGAACGGATAAGAATGCGGACGTGAATGAATGAAACTACTACGTGTTCTAAAAGGAGCGCCAACAAATATAAAAATTCTAGTATTGGGGAATTCGAGTACTGGCACTATGCGAAACGCGAGTAAATGACATTCAGCTAAATTTTATATTTCACTTGAACGATATCTTGTAATGTATTATATCACATGTTTTTTCTTAAAAATAAAAGTCATCATAGATGACATTTTAAATTGAACTACGATTTGTTTTTTTATCCACAAACAACACCCTTTTCATCCTTAAGAACGGTCTAAGGGTCCACTTGGGCAGAGTTTCCATTTAGGGTCCTTTCTCTGGACAAGGGAGTCGAAATCTACCAGCGATAAGAAGACGAGAAGTATAACCGACGTTGGATTTGATCAAGTTTTCCGAAATTATTATAATCATCGTTGGTCGATGGAAACTCGCTCGTTACAATTTACTTTTCAGTAGGAGGAGAAAAAAATGAAGAAATAACACGCATTGCTTCACATGATTTGTAAAGATAATCTTCCTGTGTACGCTGTAGAGAAAGAAGGATTAAAAAATTTCATCAGAATTGTGTGTCCTCGTTACAAGCTGCCCTCAAGAGCTAAGGTTCAATATTATTTATGATTTATGCCTATATATACAATTTATTTATTTATTTACATATATTAGTTATACATACATAATTGTAATTAATTATATTATAACGTGTATAATTTATTTATTCATATACATTAATTATATGCACATGGGGATAGCATCAGTGGGCTAGCCGCAGTGGGCGGCTATTTTGTAATATAGAACTACAGAATTCTTCTGTCTCAAACTATTACAATTCATCCGATGTTATTGATTAACAATTAGACCAATTGGTCGGACTCATTGAAAAAATGACAGTTTACTAATCGGTTTTACCAATTGAAGAACTGAACATTAAAACCTACGAAACGACTGTTTGCTTAAGACTCATTTTCCCATGATTTTAGATAGAAAAATAAGCCTTATGCAAAATGTTGCTTAGCAGCTTTTGATATTTAGTCTTCAATTAATCGTACTTCATGCGTTTGAATACTTTTCATGGCGGCACTTTGATCTTTTTTGGAAAGTATTTAAAGTCTTCGAATTTGAATTCAAGTTTTGACCGTCCAATATTTTCTCGTTTGCTGTGATTGAAACTATTTAAACTATGAAAACTATTGGAATACTGGATTGGAACTATTGGATATGAAAACTATGAAAACTATAAAACTATTGGAATAGAAGAAACTATGAAAACTATGAAAATTACAGAAAGATAAATTATTAAAACTATAAAACTAGTGAAACTATTCGAAAAGAAATTATTGAAACTATTGGCATGGTATTATAATAACTATTGAAACTATGGAAATTATAAGAAGGGAAGTTATTAGAACTGTTAAAACTTTTAAAATAATTCAATAGTTTCTCAATAGTTTCTAATCCCAATGAACCACAATTTCACCTGCGACGTCGTGGCGACGTACAGCGTCATTATTACGTCGCCAGGACGTCGCGGCCTCGTCGCATGTGTCAAGAGGTTCACTGGGATAGTTTCTCATAGTTTTTTTTTTCTCTCAAGGGTACAGATACTTAAAAACGTTATGACTTCTCTAGACTGTACGGGAATATATTGTATTGAATATTTGTATTTACAGGTTACTCAGTTGATGGATAATCGCTATGCTGCAGGGGTTGCTATCATCAAGAGAGTGTTACAAGAAGTTCAATACGTCTCTTTTACTTCTGACATTGTAACTGTTATCAACTCTACTCGATCATTTTTAACAGTTACATGTCACTTCGTGAAGGATGGATTGCTAGAAAGTATTTGTCTCTCAGCCTTACGCCTGTCTCAGGTTAATAGGAAATTTTTTAAGATAAAGTAACTACTTTTTTCACAATGCCTAAATCTAATTCAATCTACAATTTTCAGTCTCATACTGGCGTTTACATTAGTGAGCAATTAGAAGAAGTCGTGGAAGAGTTTGGCATCGAAAAATCGAAACAATTGTCTCTTACTGTAGACAACGGAACCAACGTCATTGCTGCAGTTGGAGAATTTATTGGCCCTAGTAAGCGGATTCCATGCATGGCCCACACTATGAATCTTGTTGTCGATGACACTTTGAAAAAAATCAAGACTTTTTCCAACATCATGGATCACGTTAAAGCTATAGTAACGTACTTCAAACGTAGCGTTAGTGCCATGGATGAACTGAGAGAGGAACAAGAACAAAATGGAGTATTAGAAGGGCTTGTTGCAACCTTGATCCAAAACATCGAAACTAGATGGAATTCTTGCTTAGATATGCTTAGCACTTTTTTAAAACTGTCAAACATCGTGGCAAAAATATTACAAAGAAGAAGCCAAATGCATACAAATACTCCAGACATGACCGCAGCCTCTCAACTGAATATAGCAAGAGATCTTGTCAAACTTCTTGCTCCTTTCAAAGAAGCTACCGAAGAAATAGGTGGCGAGAAATACGTGACAGCGAGTTTAGTCGTTCCTTTCGTCAGCCTCCTTCGCCTTCACCTTCAGACGGTTACTCTTGACACGGAGATGGGAAAAACAGCTCAGAAAATTTTGCAGGAAAGAGTCGAACATCGTCACCTGCCCTTGGAGAAAAATCCTTTTCTTGCAAAAGCGGCCATTTTGGACCCTCGGTTCAAAAAAATTCATTTTCATTCCGGTCTCGTTGTGAAAGATGCTGTTCAAGACATCATCAATGAAATGAAATCAAAATGCGTGGGTCAACAATCACTCAAGGTACTATTTGTTTGTCATTTACTTGTGTTGGTTAAAAAAGCAATTTTTACTTTAAATCGCATTCGAACTGAACATTAACGGGAGAACAAGAGGGTTTTTTAGAGTTGGTTTTAATTTTGTCATATTTATTGCTGCTTGCTAGTCATCAATTTGCTGTCAATGCGATTCCACCTTGTGACTAGATTTTTCATTTTGACAATTTTTCTAAAAAAAATTTAGGAATTCCCGAGTTTTTTTGTTTTTCAAGCAATTTAAAAAACTTGTTTTTAAAGCATTTTGCGAAATTTTAGTGTTCGCGAGAAGCTTGCGCTAGATAAGTCGTTGTCAGCTAGCAGCGAGTATATAAAGAAATCAGGGCAAATAGCCTGTTCGCTGCAAGCTGACATCGGTTCACTGGCAAGCTGGCTGACAGTGTGCTGTCAGCTGTCAGTAACATGATTATCTGTCTACAGCTCTGCTCCCTTGTGAAAAAAAAACTACGAAAACTATGGAAACTATCCATAGTTTTCTCATAGTTTTCATAATTTTTCCAAAGTTTCCTCATAGTTTCCGTAGTCTTCTCATAGTTTCCCCATAGTTTTCGTAGTTTTCTTATAGTTTCCACCTAGTTTTCGTATTTTTTCATAGTTTCCTTTTAGTTTCATCGTAGTTTCCTTATAGTTTTCGAAGTCTTCTCATAGTTTCCTCCTAGTTTTCGTATTTTTTCATAGTTTCCTCATAGTTTTCGTATTTTTGTCATAGTTTTCTGCTAGTTTCATTATAGTTTATTTATAGTTTTCGTAGTTCCTTTCTAGTTTACTCATTTTTTTGCAAAGTTCCTTTCTAATATATACTCACAGTTTCAATATATAGTTCAACTATAGTTTTCTCATAATTTTTTATTGTATCCTCATTTCCTATAGTTAACACAATAGTTAATTTTGGCATATATAGCAAATGATATACCACGTAAAATCTCTTTTATTGTTATAGTTTAAAAAATTTGTAATGAAGAAGGAAAAATAATTTCAATTATTATAAAGTTCATCTTAAATTTATTAGAAATCATTCAAATATAGCGTTGGACTTCAATATTTGATAAATAAATATACCTGATACAATAAATATATTGATAAATAATAAATATACCTAGTACGCATCCTGGCTACGCAGAAACTTAATGATCGAGCTAAATTAATATGGATTATCAAAAATCGTCTGCAGGTTTCATTAATCTCTTTCGACAGAATTGACAATTAACTACAGTAATTACGAAAACTATGGAAACTATAGTTTTCGTAGTTTTTTTTCACAAGGGCTGCTAGGACATGATGAGTTCAATAGTACAAAAAATTTATTATCGTTTTTATTGCAGCCAAGAGAAGATCTCCCGCAATCGAATGACTCGTCTTCTTCACTTTGGGCCATACATAATAATTTAGTCAACGCTGCAACTCAGGTGGATCCTTCAAGCAAGGGCATGACTCCACCTGAGCTGAAGTTATACTTTGATCAAGCTGTAATATCCAGAGAATCTGACCCACTATCATTTTGGAAAATGAACGAGTCAATGATGCCAACACTTTCAGCTATTGCTGTAAAATATTTGACCCCACCTGCCACGTCAGTGCCTTCTGAAAGATTAGCGTCAACGATCAAGCTTGTGGTCCCTGACAATCGGAGTCGACTTACCCACGACCATGTCAAAAAACGTGTTTTTCTCAAAACTTTAGACGAAAAGTATTGGGTGCGATAGACTTAGAAGTGAAGTGCACTTCCATCTTAAAAAAAAAGCATTTTAATATACATATTCTGTAATAGGTGTTATGTATATTTTTTTGGAATCGTCCCAGTCAAGAGTCAGCAACCCTGAGCAATACTGTTCGCGATATTTTAACTGTGCAATTTAACTATAAAAAATTCCCATGTGTGTATTTTGTAAGCAGATATATATTTGCAGAACCCGATAAAAAAATTAGCTTAGAAAAAAAAGCAATTCTTCGAAAAAACACCGTTGTAGATGAAAATGCAATGTTTCATCAACAAGATATATTGTATTGTTTATAATTATAAAAATATAATTCTTTACGTAACAAAACAAACTGATCATAAATGTCTTGTCATTTATAAAGTACTTATAATATCTGTCATAAGTAACTCATAATTGAAAAAAAATTTTAACCCACTTCATTGGTTTTGTATTAATACACTGAAACCTCGTTTATATCCTCTCTCTCTTTCTCACTCTACTCTTAGTTATATCTTCGATTTCAATAGGTTTTTTGGATATTACAGAGTAGAGTGAGAAAGAGAAAGAGGATATAAACGAGGTTTCAGTGTATATGATATTGTGGTATAGTTTCAAGTTGGGTTAACTATTTTGAAGTGCCCGTATTAAGACGACTCGGAACCTACATTAGTGCGAGAGAGACGTGTAGAACGGGAAGCAGTTGAAAGGGAGGAGGACGAAAATAGAAAGTCTTCCGAATTGTCTTAACGAAGCGATCTGGTAAACCCAACAAAGTCTTTGTTGACCTTGTCCAATTTGTATGAATATTAAATTTCATGATGGCTTTTTTTAACTTCACTGAAATTTTCCATACCATTTTGAACGTATATGTTTTATTTATTAAATCGCCTTTTTTTAACGATATATCGGATATCGATATTTTTTGTTGATATATCGTACCCGATATTCGATATTGTTTAAAATATCGGATAATATCGATATCGATATTTTTGGACGATATCAACAACCCTAGCGCATAGCCTGACAATACAAAAAAAATAATAATAATAATATATAATTATATGTTCCGAGTCTCGCTCATTACAGACGTCTAGACAAGATAGTTAAATGAGCCTGACATCCAGACGAGCTAGAGAAATGAGGCAGATAGCATATGGCAATATGTTAGGATACGTTCTGTTTTCTTTAGTTCTTAAATTTGTTGAGTATAAACTCAAGCAATTTCCGTGTTTTGTGTGTTCTCTTTTTCGATAAACTCATAAAACTGTTGCGGATGAGTGTTTTTTGCTGCGCCCCTTCGGATTCTCGAGGTTGAGGGTCTCATCTCTCAGAATATGTTACAGTATGATTAAGTATGATAGTAAGTTCCTGTTTCTATTTTTTTAACTTGAATCGTGATTCCCCATTTGTGACTTTTCAAAGTCAAGATGAAACTGGTATTTCAGTTATTTGAACTTGAATTTTTATTCACTATTTCAACTTTGATAAATCTGGGTTTGGATCTTAGCATTATATGCAATTCAAGAATTTTGAACGACTGGCCCACCATGAGAAGAAAGCTTCAACATTAAATTTAATTTTTGCCTCTCACACATTAAAAATGAACGTATTTAAACACGTTTCGACATACACAAATGAAGTATCTCAGGCCAACACGCAGTCTGTCGACAAATAACTGTCGGCAGGCAAAGGGGTGGTCCTTTTAACCCGCCGGGTTAAACCCGGCGGACTAAATGGGCCCCCTCTTTCCCCTGCCGACTGTCATTTTCTCCAGCCTCCGTGTTCACCTTCAATACTTCATTTGCCATGTCGAAACAGTTTCAATACGCTCATTTTTAATGTTTTCGAGCAAAAAGTATCGTTTGTACCTCGGAGCAATAACAGCCAATTAGAGCTCGTGTGATTGCCGCCTGAGCGAAGCGAAGGCGGCAAACCTCACGCTTGTTCTAAATCGGCTGTTTTTGCCCCTAGCTATAAAATATTGTTATATATCGCGAGCATCATGCTTTCACGATATATATTTTTGGAATTCGGCCTCGATTGGCTTTCAACCAGGCCTAATTGTGACGCGGAATTAGGGTACCTGCATGCCAGACTTCAGGTCGCCCGAGCACTTTTGTTTTTTTGTAAATCCATCCACCTTTCATTTCTTTCGGGATACCGGCGGATGTTTTCCTGAATTACAGGTTTATGGGATTGTTTTTTTTTCTTTAATAGAATACGCGTACAGTAATGGATCTTTTTCATGATGGGATATTATAATGATCTAGCAATAATTGGCCTAAAACATTCTTTAGATTAGAAGTATCTATTCCACAGAAAATTTGGTGAATGGCGAAATCGACCTTTTTTTGTTATTGCCTAACAAAATTGGGAAAGTAGAAGTTTCTAAATTTTTTTCTACCATAATCTGAGTGGGGATTTTCGGGTATAAAAGATGGTGCAATTTTCAGCAAAATGTTCAGTCTTGCTAGAGTCTTGTTGGAATAATCTTGGGAAGTCAATTGTCTCTAATATTTTTGACAGGGAACGCCTAAAATAATAAAAGCATCTCCCCAGTTAGAAACTCTGCCCTCCCTTTTTCTTCTTGCCAGATTCAGTACAGCGCTCGTGACAAGTAAGTTGAAATAGTTGATTTAATTTTGATCGCTTTCCGAAGCGGGAAATTTTCATTTGTATTGATCGCTTTTCGAAGCGGGAAATTTTCATTTGTATTGATCGCTTTTCGGAGCGGGAAATTTTCATTTGTATTAATCGCTTTTCGAAGCGAGAAATTTTCCTTGCTTTCACTGTCTCCTTTCAAGGCAGAAATTTCAGCTCGATTTCTTTTGACGCTTTTCGAAGGGGTTTTATACGGATTTGTTTAGCTTGTCGCTTTTCGAAGCGGATAAAAAACAAAACCCACTTAAGCCTCTCCTTCCCTCCTCATTGTAGTGAATCCCCCCCGAGCAGTGGCCCTTCAGGAAGCTCGGAGTCAAGCACGGCTGCACGGAATTCGACCGAACGAAGGATTCCGCGATTCGAGACCCGAGGACAGCCTGAATTGTGGGTCCTTATCAAGTTCCTCCAAGGAAAGGTGCCCGGAGTCAGGAACTGGCTGGAGACATTCGCCGACGCGTGTCCTCTAATCTTGAGGGCTCAAAGGGGGCAACAACCGAGAAACAACGAGAGGGCTTCCGGGAGTCGACGACGAGACTCACGGTCCAGCTGGGCCCGGCTCGACCCGCTTAACCCCGGTGGGGTCCTAATCCTAATCCGGTGCCGGCACTGCGGGACTACCACGAGCGCCGCCGACGAGGAGAATCATGCGTCGCCGGTGGAACTCACGGTTCGCCGAGACTGCTCTGGATGCAATAGACGAATCATCGGGGTTGTTAGGCGTCAACCCGAGGGAAACGGGAGCACCGGAGACTTTATAGCCTCCCAGGCTCCATCACCCACCCCGGAGTCCTTGTCCACCCAGGCCACCACACCGTGTCCGGAACCTTGGTATCGTCCTTCGCAAGTACCCCATCCAGAACTCCCAGGCTTCCCAGGGGAGCCACAGGTGGTGAAGGTCATCGTCCAGGTCCCACCCCAGCCCTTGCGGAGAGGCGGTGACCGGTCGACCCCCCGCCCTAATCGAATGCCGAGCTCTCGTCTCCAGCCCCCTGTGTTAGTTGATCAGCCAGCCGAGGGAGACGCCCCGTCGGCAGTTCCCTGGATTCGAGAGGTGCAAGAGCTGAATACCTAGGAACTTCCGGAGGCATTCCAACGGGCACTGCAAGCAGCCCGTCGACATCGACGGCGGGGACCAACTGTCTGCCCTTACCGGCGCCCTCCACCAGCAGAAGCAGTGACCGACTCTCCGCCTGTATCCCTGGGAACCGAGGCCCGACTTTTGGAGGAACCACCCGCTGTCCAGGGACGGTTTCACCCTGATCCACCTCAGACACCACTGCCCACTGCAGAGCAGCTGTTTGGATCAGACCACGAATTTTTATAGAACAAAAGTTTCTTTTAATAAACATTTATTAACAGTTGTTCTGTGCGTTCTCATTGACAACAACCTCTCCCTTCGAGAGTCTCGAAGGAGACACCTGTTTAATACATAACAATATACTATTATTTTAATTTTGTGGTAACAATAAAATAATGTTTGATGAAACATTCACATAAATGCTTCTCATATGTGAAATCCAATTCAGCGTTTGGAATAAATTTTTCAATATTTCTCACGCATAAAAAAAAGTTAAATCTTATTGTACAATAAGGTTGATAAAAAATTTGGTAGCTTTATAAGTGAATCCACACTTTAAGCAGAGTTCGAGAGAGCTCTAAGCAAATGATACAAGATTGAAAATTCCCTTATTAGTAGCAATATCTGGACAGTTCCCTGAACCATTTGGTTCGCTAGAAAGCATTATTGAACATTCAGTATCCTACCATTTTATACAAATCTCTGTCCAAGTGATGATAATAGTATTGCAGATAATAGTATACAGGTGCGCTTATTTATTCCAGTATAATTTAAAATTTTGTATTTCATTATTTTGAATAAGCCAAGATGAAATGCTCAATTGATTCATCGCTTAGGAGCAGAAAATTACCTTACATATATTTTCAATGTAGCTGTCTTTGATTCTTATATTTAAACCTTAGCATGTAAGGGAACAGGATACAGCTTCATGTATTGCAATATTATAAAGAAATAGAAAAGGGGAATTACCAAAACTTCTGGCGATATATTTTAGAGAATGAATTTTAAATTTTACATCCTTTTTAATTCACATTCATAAATTAATTTTACACAAAAACTTAGAAAAACCAGTAGGAACTTATTTAAAAACTTATAGAAAAATCTCCATAAAGCTTTATTGAGTCTTTTTCCTGTGTAGGATAGCAAATTCACATCTCATTCTGAAAGTTTTTGGGACATAAGGGTCTAAATCTGGACATGATTTTTCTTCAAGAGTCTACATAAGTGCTACTTATTTGGACGTAATATATACACAAACCATATAACAAAAACAGAAAAAAGTAGAGTAATATTTTTGGATCTTTTAACATGAAAAATTCTTGATGCTCGAATGAAAAAACAATGAAATCTGGCATAACATACTTCAGCGCAAAACAGTGATATATTTTTGCTATTTAAAAACACGAAAATTTTTATTCAATGCATCTATCACGTCATTGAAAAAAAACGAGTTAGATTGGTCGAAAGGAGGACGATTGTGTTAAAAAAAAAACAATACCTTGTCCGATTATAGTCCCTCTTATTTCCTTCTATAAGGCGAATCGATCTCTGAATAAAAAATATAATTAAATGACGACAAAAAGGAATGAAGAAGTAATGCAGATAACTCTTCTACTTTATAAACTTTTTACTATACACCTGTATGCAATAAGTACACACAATCCATATTGCACAGTATTATATGCAATAAGTACAAACAGTACAGTACAAACACTTTCAGGGAACATGAAAATTGGATGATCATTCAAAAGACAATGAATGGTACACGCTTTAAAGAGCTACTTTTAATGGCTCATCATTATTTTCGGGCATTTTGAATAATAGTGAGGCATCAGCCTAAAACTTTTGTGGATGACTTGGCAATTATCTTGCAAACTTTTGTGACCCACACCAACTAGGTATAAATGTAATTGTAAAATTTTTATTCTGTGGCTTCCTGCCATAATCGAGGAAGTCACACATGCCATAACGTTAAAAATTTCATCAGAATATCATGTAAACTGAGCCTTATGGCACAAGTGACTTTCTCGATTATGGCGGGAAGCCACAGAATTATAAGGTTGCAACATATCTTCTAAGAGATTGTCGGAAGGTCAAGAGTCCATTTTTGATTTCAAAGTGGATTCTTAAGAATATATTTCTTACTTACTTTCCGCTACCAGAGAGTGAACAAACTCACTTATTTCCAGATTAGTTCGGGTTGAGGGGAGAGCGCTTGAACCCCTTCTATACTACTTCGAGATTGATCTGGACCGCGAAACATATTGATACTATTGACGGTATGGATTGGTGCCATTGCGCTAAAAAATACATGTTGTACGTACCAATAAGTACGTTGTGTTTTGAATCAATTGTCATACGTGTATTGAAAAAACACAGTTTTTGACATCATTATCGTCTATATACATTTATTCAATCATTTCATGTTCATTTTCCAAACAAAAAAATTTGAACATTCAGTAAAAAAAGGTGCAAACGTGCTAAATTAGACAGATCTTTAATCATATATTTTCATTGTTATGTATTCATGTCATTAAAAGTATTGCCAATTAAATGGAAATTATGACATAAAGTTATTATTACCTTTATTTTTACTATTAAAACCATCATTCTAATTTCTAAATAGCTTTTTGGGTAATCAAGAAAAAGTTTTGAGAACAAAATATGTACCCATCCATGTTGAATTTAAATTCATGCCGTTCCCGCGCGAAAGTAGGAATCGCGCAGTGTGAGAGTGGGGGTGGAGGGGTAGCGCCAGGCCCGAAAATAACTGAGAAAGGCATCCGAAAGTAAGTGTAGCCGAAAAGAAGTGCATACTGGAAATAAGTGAGTGTCCGGTGTACTTTTACAAAAGTAATGAAAATGGAAAATAACAACTAGATCATGTTTTCTTTCTCAGGCAAATCCGAGGGGCATCTCACTATAAATTCCATGGTTTTTTCACGTTTGTAATCCGCGTGTATTCTGATTGAAATCGTAAGATGTGATGAAACAGTGAACACTTAAGGCGACACAAAGGCCGTTTTCTTCGTCTTCTTCTTCCTCTAATTCGCTTTCCGTTTTGTGCGTCGCTCTCGCACTTTAGCAGCCTCTGTGTCCCCTTAAACGTGTAATCGTCAGCTAAGACATGAAGTCGCAAAGTTTCTAAAAAGGCGATGAAACCACGTGAGTTCTTCGAGCTGAAATAAAATCATCGGCTTAACACGTTCCGAACGAAATCTAATGCGTGTGAACGCGTGAAATCATCTGAAATCATGAAGTCATTGGGTATAATGCGCTGTAATGCCCGGAATCGCATGGCACGGCTACGCCACTGGCCCTTTCTGAACATGCACATTATGGCATTCAGCTAGTAGTTAATTAAATAAAATCGATTATGAAAAAAATTGATTTGTTTAAACATTTATTCAACAATTATTTGCAAAATCGATGTTTTTTACATGCATGTTTTTCACGGTTTCCGGGTGTGCTTGTAATGAATCTTTTGTCAAATTTGTTCAATTCATTTGCTTAAACTTTTTGCTAACAATTACTTGCAAAATTTAAGTTTTTTCAAGATGCATATGTTTCAGAGGATTTCAGGTATCTTGTAACTCAGGTAATTTTGATTGATTCTAGCAACATAGGGCTGAACAAATTGATTATGTATATTGGACACCAGACTAATTATCAGTGCATCAGGAAACCATGGAAAGAATATGCAACTTGCACAAATTTTGAGTTCTCGAGTATCTGTTTAAAAATTTTTCTAACAAATCAGTTCTATAATCTAAAGCAAGTTTTATAAATGAGGCACCTAAAAACCATGAAGAGCACATGCATCTTGAAAAAACGTTGATTTTGCAAGTAATTGTATTAAAAAAAAGTTTGGACAAATTTTTTCGCAAATCTGACAAAAGATTCATTATTAGCATACCTGAAGACCTAGTAACACATATGCATCTTGGAAAAACTTCAGTTTTGCAAATAATTGTTAAAAAAATCAATCAATTCTGCAAATCCGACAACAAGTTCTTTACCAGCACACCTGAAAACCATGCGAAGCATATGCATCTTGAAATAATTCTAATTTTGCAAGTAATCGTTATCAAAATGTATAAGCAAATTAATTTAATAAATCTGACAAAAGATTTATTACAAGTGCACCTGGAAACCATGGAAAACATGTGCATAAAAGAAAACTTTAATTTTGCACATCATTCCTGAAAAAAAGTTAAAACAAATCAATTTTTGTCATAATTTAGTTTTTTTAATTGATCACATCGGTAATTTATTTAATTGATTTTATTTTTTTTAATTATTTTGTTTAAACTATGAAGATAATAAATACAATAGTAAGTTATTTGATCAGTTCAAAGATAGTTAGATAAATCTTTGGGAAAAGTAAAGTCGATAGAGGTAACATGAAATCAACGTGAAATCAGTTTGAAACGTGGTATAAAACCAGAGGGTATTGACTACACTATAACTTCACCGCGTGTGGACAACGTCTGAAATCATTGCATTCGGTGTGAAATCGCACGCTCACGATGTAAGATCGCGTGCTTAAGTAAAACATTGATTTGAACATGTGATCGCTATCAAACGCTGAAATCGTAAGAAATCGTGAAACGATGCTACTACGATTACATTTGACTTCAGAGTGAGATGCCACTCAAGAAAATGATTCAAAACATCGCGAAATTTATTTTTTCTCGTCTTGAGAGCGCTCCCTTTCTTCTTACCCTTCCCTCAATTCATGAACATGATCATTGGCGAGTGGTTAAATGAAACAAACAAGGCAACATTTTTTGCCAGAAAACAGTCAGAATAAAAAGAAGAGTTCTTATTCTTAAGTGATTATCAGTCTCATTGTGCACAGGCATAGTGGTGAGAGAGGAAATCAACAAGAGATATTGCGTGCAAGGAAAAATGAAGTGCAAGATAATACGAGTTCAAAATGTACAATAAAATTGTGCATTTACAACAAACAATTGCAAAAATTGTAAAATATTTTTCAAACGATGTATAATATACTTGATCATTTATATTGTAGTTCTATTTAAATTGATTTCGATTCCTTGAACGCCTTTGAAATATATTTTAATGTATGATTGGTTGCGCATAGCTGCAATAAAAGGAGAGTATCTACTGCGGAGTTTGAAAATAAGGTACAACCCGGGGCTGCTAGAGTAAACAGTACTTATTTTAACCCGCAATATTTTAGGCCAGTGCGAAACTTTGTCAGGTAGACTAAGTTTCAGTAGTAGTGGTAGTACTGAACTAGTGTTCAGTGCTATTAACACTGATGAAAAAAGACACAGTACTGAGTTAATGACCTTCCAGATTCCAGATTTTGTAATGCTTTACGGTAAAGCTTTTTAAGCTTCATGGTGAATTCAGTGTGCCTTATTGTCAAGTTCCTTATCATCAAGGTTTACAGTATATCAATATGATTGACATATGTATATTCAAAGTTTAAATTTCAAGAATTTTTGAAAAGCCAACTATTAAATGACGAACACAAACATGGCATTGCACATGTGCTGAGATGACTTAGTTGTACTAGCTTGTGTAAGGTATATGAAGTATGAGGTGGTGAATTTCAGGTCCACTGACATTAAAATTCATTCACATATATCAATGGTAGAAAAAGAATGTCGAACAAGTAGCATACTTTGTATTTCTTAAGTATAACGATTCACAGATTTTCGAGCCTATTACAAACCATTTTAACCAATGTCTATGCCTCTTTAAAAGGTAAAATATAAAATGACTACTATTTTTGACAATAAAAATATGACCAACATTATTTGGCATCATCTACTTAAGTTAGGCAATGGTTCAGGCGAGTGTATATTGATCTGTATTGACTTCACCAGCTAACTGGTTCAGGCAGTTGAAACACTTGCAGTGAATCAGAGAGTTCTCGATTCAAAATTCTCCTCGTGGCATACTTGATAAGGAAAGAAACGACATTTGGCATCAAAAGTACACAGACTATGAAACTGAGTGGATTGTTGTCAAAAATTCTTCTCGTACCGAGATTGTACAGCAATAGATTGCAATGCAACTGGTTATGTTCGCTTTTGCATTAATGCCATGGTTTCTGTAATAAGCGAGTGTCAACATATTTTCAATAGAATCCACATATTGAGGGTAGAAAAGGAAATATGGTTTCGCCAGTGCCTTAGCTGAAGTCTGATGATTTTGTAAGTTGCAAATGGTAATTTATGCAGTTTATAACAGGTACTCAGCTAGGTAACCAGATTAAGAAGGCAACTCTATGAAGAAGTAGATGGTGATCAAAGAGGCCGCCTCTTCAATCTAGTCACCTAGGTACTCGGGTATGTCAATTATAATACTTATGAGGTACACAAATTTTTCTCCTATATTCATAGATCTATGCATAGTTCGGCATATCTTCTTCGACAGAATAACTAGAACTTTAGTTGCAACATGTAGAAAATTATGAGTTTTTGGAAAACTGGTCATTGGAAAAATAAACTGACCAACTCACACAGATACCCACACATAATTATTATAAGTAAACGCATTTTGATAAATGTAATACATAGTTAAAATGTTTTTATAAATGGGTAGAAGAATAAAAAAAAAAAAAAATGAATTTCCCGTGGATAGTCAATCAAAATATTTTCAATGTGCTTGCATACTTTAACCCAAATTCAACAATCTAGAATGTCAGTTAAATATTGATAATATGAGTTGATCACTTTCCCAGATATCATCAAGGTTGTTTAATAGTTTTCACTTGCTTGTGACTATACTACAGACAAGTAATTAAAATATATATTTCTGGTATAGGATTTCCTACCCACTGGTTCCATTCTTTTTTAAATTCTTTTACTTGACATTTTTTCTTATTATTATCCTTGTAAACGCAATCATAGGTTTTTTTTTCTTTTTTAAAGGCTCTTTCTGACACTAAATGGCAATATACATATACTCTGTTCAGCGAGGAGTAACTATAACACATCTTATTTTTTTTCACATATCTTGCATATTCTCTTTTGCGCCTATTGACTTAAAAGTTACTCGTCGTTTAACAGAGGGTAGCTAAAAATTTTTAAATAAGGTTAGTAAGCATGGAAGAAAATATATGTGCCAAACCAGATGGCAACTCTAGGTGCTGCCAAATTCGTGCTACTGTACCAAGTAAATATGTTGATTTAACAAGATTGAAAGATGCTGCAACAGATATGTGTACTGCAAAAGCACAAAAAAATAATTTTGTATTGGAAAGCCTTTCTTTTGATACAGTAGCATATTTATTTTTTCCACCAAGCAGACAATGCCACAACAATGTAAAAATAGAATTTCCTTTACACTATATACAACTGCTTGCAATAATTTCAATCTGAATTTTATCATTAAAAACATGCTGTAGGATCAATTCGAGATTAAGGCGCATAGTACAATTTTTTCGCAAGCTGGTTATTTCCTAATTTTTATTGCCTTATTAGATTAATCAATATTCTAATGATGGCACTACTTTCTGAGTTTTGTACCAATGTGCAGACATACAATTACTTGATGTAGGCAAAATACAGTCAGCAGTACAATGCCCAATGCTCTTTAATGACCATTGGCAATGATATATGAAACATTAACAAAAGAAATAACAGACGAAAATGGATACACAAGTGACACCATCCGAGAAAAGGGACCTATTAAGTGACATAGCTGGGAGGGGGGGGGGGGGGGTAGCAGCAAACAATTTAGAACTTTTTTTCGTCATATGCAGCTAGAAACCCTCAAAAGTATTAAAAAAACAAAAATTATTAAAAAAAGGTTGTTTGAGCCCCCCCCCCCAACATAAAGGATTGACCGAGACTCATACAAAGGGACGGCAAATGCTCATTTATGTATCAAATGCTAGTAAGTCTAGCTATGTCATTGGACTTACTGTCCGAAAAATGTTTACCGGATAATGAATGAATCCATAAGTTTTATATTTTGTTTTAAATTTCTTTAAATCAAAATAAACTTGCATTGATTATTTAATAAGCAATTAATTTTCTGAGGAGTTTAGTTTCTGACAGTAGATTTTTTTTCGGATCGTGGCACACATTTACAAAGAATTGCTTTCCTCTTTCACAAGCACACTAATCAGGGAGAAAAGGTATGAGTCATATAAATGGCTCGCTTTTGCCACATACTTCTTCATTTCTCAGAGTGTCTAGAGTAGTTAGACAATGTTGTTATTACAGATGCACATTCATCACTATGTTGATATCATATTGAAATCAAGGGAGTACTTCATCCAGTACGTGAAAAAATAATAGTTATTCAGAGATTTTTTTCCACTCAAAAAAAAACAACACGCGTAAATCATCTTTTGCACATATTTAAGCACATGCTTAAGCTAGAGAAAAATTTTTTTTTATAAACAAATATTCTAAAATGGGGGATTTCCTGGATGATAGCTCGGATTTTGGCACGGTTTATGCTGGATTATATAGTTCTGATCTGGAACATAAGCAACTTTTTTAAAAATTCAGTAGACTTTCTATGGGTGCATGAAAATCTAACATTGTTGAAAAAAAGTATTCACCAAAAAATAGCAACAAAAATGACGTTACAATCGCAACTTCTTTTTTTAAACTATAACCTTCATACTTTCTAATCTAGATTATATGAGTTTTATTAGTTCATGCACTTTAAGGAAGTCTGCTGAAACAGAAAAAAATAGCTTTTATGATTAAGATGAGAACTTTCGACTCCAGCATGTGCCGCGAAGAAGCAATCTGCCGCAAAGTGTCATGTATGATTTCTGATGTAATCCAGCATTTTCAATCGATTCGCAAAAGATGATTCATGTGTGTTGCTGTTTACTGACTGAAAAAAAAAAATTGACAAAAACCACTATTTTTCGATGCACTGGAGGAAGTGATCCCCTTAAAAAAGAGGATTTTTCATGTTTCAGTTCTATTGTTTTTCGTGGTCTAAAATATGAGAATAATCATTTTTTTAAAAATAATATTCGAATAAAATAGCATTTTAACTATGTTGCCTGGAATAAAGAATGTTTTTTCTTAATTTTACAATTCATTTTGGACGACTTTCTGAACCGATATTGTGAATTGGGAAATGTAGAGAATAAAAATCTTCCGGAATTCTAGGCATGATATTTGAATAATTTGTAGAATGAAATTTCAAAACACATTATGCAATCATCAAGAAAGATAAAATGACATATACAAATGTTAATACATTTCCTAAAATTTACTTGAGGTTACTGAATGAACTTGAAGATTTTGATACTTAGATTTTCTCATGAATTTGTTTTATCGCTTTTGAGTTGTTTGCTTTTTTGAAATTTTGATGAATCATTGAAATGAAAATGAATTCAAAATATATTTGAAATAATCTGTAAATAATGTGGATTTTTTAATCTTATAGGCGATAGTATGTTTGTTCATAATTGATACATGGACATTTCTGTTTTTTTCGCAAGGTTGGTATTTCAACTTTTATTGATGAAAATAAATGTTTTTAATGTGTTTGAACAAAATTTTATTGATACAATCAACAATCGATGAAAAATATTCAGAAAGTGATTTGATGAAATTGGTTTTTTTTGGTGTATTCAATTATATGATTCATGGATATAGCCAAGTTTTACAAATAATACTTTCATAACAATACCTGAAAAGAAACTCATGAGCCGTAAAATCTGCAGTCTTGATTTCTTTATCTAAATTTGATTAGTGTGCGTTGTAGGCTTCAAAATGATACATATAGAATTATTTGGAAAATCATTATTTTTGAAAGCCCGATTTTTTATGGCTTGATTCATTTAATCTTTATTCAAAATTACAGGTTCTCAAATAAGAATTTAAAATTACTTCAAGAATGAATCGAAAAATGATCCGAAACTGCCTTATTTATAATTTTAAACATAATCATAATAAACAAATGCCTAGGATAATTTTTTTAATTCAAACTTTTAGAAAAACGAACATTTTTCATTACGAATGGTAAAAACCATTTTTTTCACGAAATATGTCGCAAACGTTCAAATATAATTGATTATTGATCAAAATTTGCAAATTTATAATTTTTTAACATGGTGATGTATATTTTGGTTCGATTTTCAGACAAACATGCAAGTTATAATTTTTTCGAAAACAGACACAAAAAAGTTGTAAAATATTGAATAATAGTACCTTTCGCCCGATTTTACCTTGGAATGTTTACCATCATTCATAAACATTCCAAGAATCTTTCAGATTATTTTTCAGCATAAAAGAAGAGATACAAATGATCTTACAATTTTTTCAACACATTGTAAATTCGTTTGCTGTCAAATAAACAGATGCGTATTACATACAAAGAGCATATAGGTTAGTTTACCTTATGCAACACAAGAAAAAATTATATGTATGAATACTCCAACCTCGGAAATTTCACAAAATTCAATAGAATATTTTTAATTGCGAGTATCACATCAACGTCGGAAGTATTCAATTGATTATTTTCAGAGAAAAACATGTGCCAAATGTACAACGTTTTTTCATACTTACAGCTTTCCTTTTTTTCTCTTACCTTCAACTGATTTCAACTTAAAGTTGATTATTGGCTACCTTTCCGGATTATCAATTCTCGGATAATCCGAATTATTAAATTAAAAAACAACAGAGAACAACAATTATGCTTTACACTCGCCTAGAGTAAAGACCTGATGTCTAGTCAGTGTCAGTGTTGCCAGATAGGCGGAACGGTTTATCCCCAACTCGAACTTTATTTATCCCTAGATACCGACTGAGATCCCTAAATCTGCGAACTAAAAAAAAAAAAAAAGGAAACTGCAATGATCGCTATAATGCATATGCATATTGTATAAATAAAAGAAAAAAGGTAGATAATTGTATTAGGATATAAAATGCATTTTCAAATTGCTATAAAAAACACCTAATGCCAATATATACTTAATTTCATATATATTTTCTACTTCAAAAACATCATGTCAAAAATGGAAGTGTCTACAAATATTAATATTACACACTAACATCACGGAACTTACAATATACCTATTTATCTTTTAGGATTTCACAGCTGCAGAGATCATTGATTCGAATAAATTACAATTTAACGAAAATTTTAAACAAACAATGCATTTTACACATCATTAAACGCATCTAGTATTTCAGACGGAAAATTGCTTTGATAAACATTTTCGCTCGTGAATTTTTGAATCATTTTCCTACTTGGCTCAAACTCAGTGCAAGTGCTTGGTTTTATTAAAAACCTGATCCTCATAAGAGCATCGACACTTTCTATGTTAAGTCTATTTCGAAGTTTGTCCTTTAAAATATTTACAGTAGAAAACGCCCTCTCTACCGAAGCATTCGAAAATGGCAAACTTAATAAAGAAACAGCTAACTTCGCAATGTTCTGAAATTTTCCTACTCCAGCAGCATTAGTTTTTTCCATGACTTGTGACCAATACTCATTCGACGAGTTTTCTGTAATCTCAAGACGGTGTAATAACATCCATTGATTATTGGTTTCCTCAACATCCACACAGACCTTTGAAAAAAAACTGGCAATATCCGTAATTTCATCTTTGAATTGCCGAGACGCGTTTTCTGGAGTAAAAAGAGAGATTTTTTGTAAAATTGTAACATTGTTTGGCACGCGCTTTTGTAACTCTTCCGCCAATTTGATATAAAAATCCCTACAACGTTGTTTTATAACAGTTAAAATCTGTGTATCGCATTTGCTGCTCAGCGTATTGAAATAATATCCGAACTGAACACATTCAACAGGCATCAGAAAATTTTTGAAAGGAAATTCACACAAATCTTTTTTCGCAACCCGTTCAAGTTGTTGTGGAACAACGATTTTCTGCAAAGTCGAAAAAAACAAGTCATTGAGGTCATTAAGCAGCTTTAGGGGCTCAACACTGTCTGATTGAAACAGCTCGTTCAACCCTACAACATTTTTTAACGCGTGTTTCAAAAAAGTGAGGTACAATTTATTTTCCTCAGAACTGAAGATTTCATACAATTGCTGCGCCTTAAAACCCGCTTCCCCACGTAATTTATTACGATACACGTCAAAGTGTAAGCGAAGTTCGTCCCATTCTTCGAGTACGACGTCAATCGAGATGAGACGTACCAACCAACGAGTCCCCGATAGCTTCGGAATTTTTTTGGGTTTTACCCTACTATCGTTTCATACAATTGGGAAAAATGGACGTTTCGATCAGTACTGTTTGAAAACCACGAGTGTGTCTCTTTGATCAAAAAATCTAGATGGCGGGGCAAAACGTCACATGTAGGGATCCTGGGTTGGTTTTCCTAGATTGGCAGGATTGCAGATTAAATGGTTTACATGTTACACGGTATAGTATCCGCGTTATGTTGGTGACACTGTTGGGTATGAGTGTGATTGTGACTTGTGATTGTACAGGGCTATGGCAGCGCCTCTCGCGTTCTTTTTTATTCATTAATTGATCTCCATTCTGTACAAGTCTTCCACAATTTATCTCCAAATAAAAACCCAATTTCAAGTGTTGAAGTGCCATTATTATTTACACTTAACCCCACAATTGGTAACCCCGACGTGATCTGTCGAAAAACGCATTGAATTCTGCCGTCTGCTGCTAAAGAAAAAGTCTTGGGGCAAAATCGCACAGACGCCAAGTCTCCTCTCAGCATCTTGGGGCCTATCAGGAGATAGACGAATCTTTGGAGGATCATTCGGGAGTAAGCCAGTCGGCTCTGACTCTCCGCGCATTTCCAAGTCGCTGTATTCCTGTGGAGGTCAACCAGGTACGGACTTCTCAAGGAAGCGTTTCCTCGTTCACGTGGCGTGACGTCATCCGCCATATTCAGCGTGGCCGCCAGCCGCCAGCTGCCATATTCGGCGTAGCCGTCAGCCGCCATGTCCAGCGTAGCTGTCAATTGCAGTTTTCAGCGTCCAGATTCTGCGTCTTCAGAGTTTCTCAAGTGACGAATTTATATTTTTTTGAGTTTTGTATCATGATTTGGATTGATTTATTTTTGATGGAAATTCCAATTATGTCATTTCGATTTATGCTGATGTATTGATGACAGCTATGTTCAGTCCGATTTTCAAATCAGGGTTTGTTGATAATGCTTTTCGGGATCAATGTTGTAATTGAATGAATTATGAATCGAATGGATTTGATACATGATTATCGAGTGATTTTTCAGTTGTTGTTGACATTGAGTGAAATGATCGAGAGATTTATTTCCTTTATATCAATTGGAATTCATGGATAATATTTTTGATTTATTGCGAATGAATTTGTTCTGATTTGTGATCGTGATTTTTTTGGGATGATCATGCGATATGAATATTTTGATTTGACTCTGTGGTATTTTTGGATTATTGAGTGAGTCGACTGATTTAAGGGGATTGTGATATTGTTCTTATGTTTGGGATATATGTTGAGATTTAGATTTATTTTTGTTCGTATAAGCGATGCATAATTTGTATTTCTTTCTCTTCTTCTGGATTTTGAGGGACTTTTTGATTTGTTAATACAGGATCAATATTTATCATTGTATTTTCACATTGAATTGTGATGTATGGATGGAATTTGTAATTTATTATTGATTAGATCTGGTAGATTGTATTTTTTTTAGGTACTTGAGTGAGAATTGACTGGATTTTTTTTTTTTTGGGCAGTCCTTTTTCTTTTTGTTTTGTAGTGTTCATGTCATTTTTTTCTCCGCGACTGACACGTGCTGGAACCAAATTTGGACTCAGTATGGCTGAGGGTTCGCAGGGTCACGGTGAGAGTGACATTGTTGCTCAGACCGAGGCTATTAAATCCTTGGTTCGTGAAACCAATGAGGAGTTTAAGCGGGAACTTTTTGATGGCGTGTCGAAATTATTAGAGGATAGATTAAAAGGTTTGACTTTGAACTCATCCAGTATTGGAAATACAGGTCCGTCCGACATGCCACTTACCAATCAGTCCAATCCAACCCTCAATCCAGAGGCTCATTCTTTTCCTCAAATTCATTTATCACGTCCTGATGCTCTTAATTTTGAGAATTCGTTTCATCAGGGAATTCCGCACTCATCCTCTCAAATCAAGAATATTAGCGTACCTTCATTCTGGTCAGATAACCTAGACTCGTGGTTTATTGCTTTAGAAACACAGTTTGAGGCTTTTGGGGTTACTGACGATCGTCAGATGTACGCGACTTTAATTCGGAATCTTGGTAGTGATGCTTTAAGAGCAATTGACAGTACCTTGAGGAATCTTCCACCTCAGAATCGTTATCTTAGAATCAAGGAAGCACTCCTCAGGAATTTCTCTGATTCACCAGAGCAGAAATTGAATAAGTTGTTTAGCAAGGAAGAATTTTTGGGGGGTAAACCTTCAGAATTGCTCCAACGGATGAAGATGTTAGCTGGTGACAGGTTTGACGCTAGTGTGGTTCGCTCCATGTGGGTAAGACGACTTCCTAAGGAAGTTCAGGTTGCTCTTACTCCTGCCAAAAATCTCGATGATGATAATATCGCTCAAATTGCTGATCAGATAGTTGAGATTCAGTATCGACCTAATGATAGTCAAGTTTTCGCAGTTCAAGGCCGCAGCTCATCTTCTCATCATGCTGAACCTGATTTTCAATCATTGGCTAAACAGATTCAGGATTTGAAAAAGGAGATTTTTCATTTACGTTCTCGTTCGAGGTCTAACTCTCGTCAGAGATCTCGTTCACCCTCGAATCAGTCACGTTCAGTTTCCAAATCAGGTCAGAAAGTGAAACCGGATTCAGATTCGCCTTTCACTTGTCATATTCATGGTAAATATGGCGAGAAGGACTTTCGTTGTTATGGTCCATGCAGCATGAAGCATTTGCTAGGGACAAATTCAAAGAGATCTCGTTCTCTTGAATTGGATTCGGAAAACTAGATAACCCTGCCGTCTCGGAGACTGCCGGAGGAGGTTTGAAATTTCAAAAACGTCTTCATATCATTGATGGTTACTCAGGAATGAGATTTCTTGTTGATACTGGCGCTGAAATCTCTCTGATTCCATACTCAAATCAAACTCCGAAGATCCCTTCCGACTTGAAACTATTTGTAGCGAATAATTCGAGAATTGACACTTTTGGAGAGACGCGATTAGAACTTAACTTAGGTCTACGTTGTCCAATCGTTTGGAATTTTTGTATAGCAGCAGTTCCATATCCAATTATTGGTGCAGATTTATTATCACACTATGGGATTGTGGTTGATCTTAAGAAACGCCGTTTAGTTGATACCTTGACATCAGTTTGTGCTTATGGTAAGACTTCAGATGTTCAGATTTTTTCGGCTAGTATTTTAGATCCGAATAAGAGGTTTTCTCTTCTCTTGACAAATTTTCCTAAGGTTTCGGGTCTGGCTCAACCCACTCCGCTCGAATCTAGGGGAATTTTTCATCATATTCCAACGAATTGTTCTCCAATCGCTGAACGTGCTAGACGACTTTCTCCTGAGAAATTGAAAGCTGCGAAGGAGGAATTTAGACATCTTGTAAATTCTGGGATTTTTAGGCCATCCAGTAGTCCTTGGGCCAGTCCAATTCACATGGTTCCTAAGAAGGATGGTAGTTGGAGAATCTGCGGTGACTATCGTCGATTAAACGCTGCGACGACTCCAGATAGATATCCACTTCCTCATCTCCAGGATTTTGCTTCTCGTCTTCATGGCATGTCTCATTTTTCGGTTTTTGATTGCAAAAGAGCCTATCATCAGCTTGCCCTTGCAGATGAAGATATTCCAAAAACAGCCGTTATCACTCCTTTCGGTTTGTTTGAATTTTCCTTCATGCCTTTTGGTTTATGCAATACTGGACAGACTTTTCAACGTTATATCCATAGAGCTCTTGGTGATTTGGATTTTGTTTTTGTATATACGAGGGGGGGCCCAAAAGTAACGGGAATTAGGTGGTGGGGGGACCGCGGAGGGGGGGATCGGGTTCTTCACTGGTTCTCTTCCAAGCTGCTACTCTCCCAAGTCAGTGTGCAAAGTTCATTTGCTGTGAGTGCATTCGTTCGTCCGTAAGAATTTTTCTAGTGAAACGACTTTTTCCGTTTCGGCGAAAACGTGAAATGGCTGAGTGCGGAGAGCAACGCGCGGCTGTAAAATTTTGTTTTTTGTTAGGAAAAACACCCGCGGAAACCCTTGTGATGCTGAAAACAGCTTATGGGGATAATGCTTTGAGTAAAACGCGTGTGTACGACTGGTTTTCGCGTTTCAAGAATGGAGAGATGTCAATAGAAGACCAACCTCGTTCTGGGCGCCCCTCGACTTCAAGAACGGACGAAAACATTGAAAAAATCAACACTCTTGTTCATGAAGACCGTCGCCGAACCATCGATCAACTTTGTGAGATGTCTGGATTGTCATGGAGTTCAATTCAGAGGATTTTAACTGAAGATTTGAGCATGAGGAGGATTGCAGCCAAATTTGTTCCTCGCCTTCTCTCCGACGATCAAAAGGAGCGTCGACTTCAGGCCTGTCTTGAGCTGCAAAATTAGTTGGATGAAGACCCAGATTTTTTTCTCAAGGTTATAACTGGCAATGAATCATGGTGCTATGGCTACGACCCCGAAACAAAGCAGCAATCAAGCCAATGGAAGACACCTCTCTCGCCTCGTCCAAAAAAGGCACGCCAAGTGAAGTCCAACATCAAGACATTGCTCATTTGTTTCTTCGATTGCAGAGGTATTGTGCACGCAGAATTTGTTCCTCCAGGCCAAACGGTCAACCAACACTTCTACTTGGAGGTTTTGAAAAGGTTGAGGGAGAACATCCGGAAGAAAAGAGCGGATCTTTGGCGCACAGGAGATTGGTTCTTCCACCACGACAATGCACCTGCCCACACAGCGCTGTCCGTGAAGAAATTTTTGACCAAAAACGGCATGACACCGATTGTTCACTCCCCCTATTCACCGGACATTGCCCCCTGTGACTTTTTTTTGTTCCCTAGACTCAAAAGGGACATGAAAGGAAAACGTTTTGGGACTGTAGAAGAGGTGAAACAAAAATCGCTGGAAGGTTTAAAAAACATTGAAAAAAATGAATTTCAGAACTGTTTTGAACACTGGAAAAAAAGATTGAACAAGTGTATTACAGTTAATGGGGGTTACTTTGAAGGTGATAAAAATTGTGTGTGAAAAAATTTGTCAATAAAAAAGTTGTAACACAATTCCCGTTACTTTTGGGTCCCCCCTCGTATTGATGATATTCTCATTGCGTCCTCGTCTCGCGAGGAGCATGAGCGTCATGTGAATACTGTTTTGAGAAGACTTTCTGAATTTCACTTGCAATTAAATGTCGAAAAGTGCGTCTTTGATTGCCCGGAAGTTGAATTTTTGGGTCACCTGGTTAGTAGCGATGGATGCAGACCTCTTCCCGCGAGGGTTACAGCCATTCAGAATTTCCCCAAACCTCAGAATGTCACTGAGATGAGGAAATTTCTTGGAGTTGTTAATTTGTATAGCAGAGCTATTCCTTCCACTGCTAGCATACAGGGTCCTTTGAATCTTTATCTTACATCTTCCAAAAAGAATGATAAAACTCCGATTGTTTGGAACAGGGAGTCCGAGTTGGCTTTTGAGAGATGTAAGGAAAGCATCTCCAACGCCACGATTTTGGCACATCCTTCTCAATCCGCTAGCTCTCGTTTAGTCACTGATGCCTCGGATTTTGGAATGGGAGCAGCTTTAGAACAGTCTTTTGCTGGTTCATGGAGACCGTTAGGTTTTTTCTCTCGCAAATTTAACTCAGCTCAACTGAAATATAGTACCTACGATAGGGAATTGACTGCTGTTTATGAGCCAATCAAGCATTTCAGGCATTTTTTGGAGGGTCAGGATTTCAGTGTAGTAACTGATCATAAACCTTTGATTTATGCTTTTACTCAGCGCTCAGGCAAGGCTTCTCCTCGCCAAGTCCGACAGCTTTCATACATTGCTCAGTTTACAACAAGGATTGAATTTATCCCCGGTACTGAGAATGTTGTTGCCGATACTCTTTCTCGGATTGAAACGATTCGTCTTCCCACCGAGTTTGACTTACAGGTTCTAGCCAATGAACAGAGTAAAGACGAAGAATTGAGGGATATTTGCAATTCACCCGACTATTCTTTATCGTTGAAACGAATGCTGTGGGGTCCTTCTCATACTCTTCTTCATTGTGAATTGACCGGTGAATCTATTCGACCATTTGTTCCTAAATCTCTGCGTAAACAGATTTTTGGACTTTTTCACAATTCTGCACATCCTGGTGCGAAGGTGACAGACAGAATTATTCGAAAGAGTTATGTCTGGCCAGGCATGCACAAGGATATTGCTTCTTGGTGCAAATCGTGCTTGGATTGCCAACAGTCGAAAATAGCAAGGCATGTCAAATTGATCCCTGCTCAGTTCGCGACTCCGGATAGTCGTTTTTCACATGTACATATTGATATAATTGGTCCACTTCCTGTCAGTGAGAATTACCAATATTGCCTTACTTTTATCGATCGTTTTTCACGTTGGACAGAAGCTGTTCCAATAAGGGATATTTCTGCTCAATCAGTAGTTCGGGTTTTCTTTGAAACATGGGTTTCTCGTTTTGGGGCTCCGGAATTTTTGACTACAGATCAGGGTAGTAATTTTGAATCACGGATTTTCGCAGCCTTGCTGCGGATGATTGGATGTCATCGTATTAGGACGACGGCATATCATCCAGCAGCGAATAGGATGATAGAAAGATGGCACATATCCCTCAAATCAGCCATCATGTGTCACGCTGATGGTTCAGATTGGGTTCGAATTTTGCCCACCGTTTTACTAGGTCTCAGATCTCATATTCGACTTGATACAGGAGCATCTCCAGCGGAATTCGTTTATGGAAGGGTTCTCAGAATCCCTGGTAAATTCCTTCTTCCTGAAGATTTCTCTCCTGATCCACAAATTTTTGTTAAGGATTTTCGGGAATTTATGAGAAAAGTTAAGCCCATTCCGGTGGCTCATAAGCATAAAAGACGTGCTTTTGTATATAAGGATTTGTACATATGTTCTCATGTATTTTTGTTGACGAAAGCTGTCAAAAGACCGCTTGAACGTCCTTACAGGTTCTAGGACATGTGACGTTGCACGTATATTTACCTATATAAATTCTGCAAAATAATTTTTATTCAATTCTACAAGGAAAATTCTTATTCTTAAAAACAAAATTTTTACTCTACAAAAATATTTTTCCACATAAGTAATATTCGCTGAAAACATTAAAAACATCAGTTGTTTTTAGCGCTATCACAAAGCTACTTACAAGCACATTAGGGAACGATTTTCTAATGATCGCAATAATGTCGAGTAGTCATCACCGATAGATTTAGATTTTACATTCGTCGATTTCGCAATTCGGGTTCCCCTTTTTTTTTGTTCCGACATCGGATGATTTTGACTACCAATTAGAAAACACCAACGTCACGTCTCCGCCCTCTCCCTAATTTTTCCTAGTCTTATAAAAATCAACGGAGCCCGATAAAGCTCGCCTTTTTTGTTTTGCGTCTTCGTTTTGGTTTTGTCAACGTTAAATTCCTCAGCCAACTTGTTCAGCGTTAGACTTTGATATTGTGCCACGTGTCTAGATTTTTATATTCTTTTTACAACTACGGAATACTACATAAAAGTTAAAGAATTCAATAGAATTGTGAGAAAAGAAAAAAAAATAAAACCCAGCGGAAATTACAATAAAAGCGTTTATTGGGATTGCGAGCGAATAGTGAGTAACATATGGTTGCGTAGAAATACAATATTTATTGAGATTTTTAAACATTTTAGAATATCTGAGTAACAGATGTTGCGCATAAATACTATAATTATTCGAGATTCTGATTAAATATTTTGGAGTTACAGAGTAACATATGTTAGTGTTTAAATACTATAATTCTTTTAGATTCTGATTAAATATTTTGGAGTTACAGAGTAACATATGTTAGTGCTCAAATACTATAATTCTTTGAGATTCTGATCGCACATTTTAGAGTTACAGGGTAACATATGTTTGTGTAGAAATATAATAATCTCAAGATATTGAGGAACGTTATGATATTCGAATTGTTTAATCTAGATTGAAATGGCCACTTTTTGCGTATACCGATAGTTTTGAAAATAGTTGTGTATTTAATTTGCAATTCAGGAATCATTCCTTTTGATTGGGAACTTACTGCCGAGCACGAGTGTCGAATAAGAAATTGTATAATTTGTTACTTGAATTTTGGAAAACATTATTAAAGGTTGTAACTGAATTTGTCGAATTGTTTATCGTGAAACCCAAATTTCCTATCTGGTCCCTTGCCCTTCGTGGCTAAAACCAGGAAATAGTTTAATTGGTTACGTCACAATTTCTGGAACGTGACAGACATGTCTCTGATCGGGTTTTTTCTATCGAGATCGATGGCCGTCCTAAAGATGTTTTAGTTGAACTTTTGAAGCCCGCATTTATTTTGAGAGAATATCGAACCAATTCTCACTCCGTCGTGCGGTGATCCTAGTTCTACGGTTATCGCTCAACCTGCGTTGAGAACTTATTCAAGGAAGAAAAGGGTTCATTTTTCCGTCCCGTTGACGGATCCTTAGGTTTTTATTGAATTTTTATACTGAGGGATTGATTTATTTGAGTTATTATCACCCTGTAAGATATGAACCATCAGGCAATATTCGTCTGGAATTTTTTTTTTACATGATCCCTGCCTTTTTATTCTCCTAATCATTCGTGCTTTTATTAAGTGAGCACTGGGGGGGGGAGTATGTAGGGATCCTGGGTTGGTTTTCCTAGGTTGGCAGGATTGCAGATTAAATGGTTTCCATGTTACACGGTATAGTATCCGCGTTATGTTGGTGAAACTGTTGGGTATGAGTGTGATTGTGACTTTGATTGTACATGGCTATGGCAGCGCCTCTCGCGTTATTTTTTATTTATTAATTGATCTCTATTCTGTACAAGTCTTCCACAATTTATCTCCAAATAAAAACCCAACTTCAAGTGTTGAAGTGCCATTATTATTTACACTTAACCCCACACACACGCTTTTTCAGCACATAAATGCAGTGAGTGAGGAAGACATTTTACAGTTATGAGATGAGGAATTTTCTTCGTGAGCTTAGAAGATACGGAATTGTGAGCTCCTGCCATCTTATTCTCCCCATCTATGCCAATTCCAAGTAAATTTTCCAACTTCAGTTTATCCTTTTCCAACTGATTTATCAACGCCGTTGTTGTGCTTGCAGCAGTTCCAGGCTCAAGTTCCACCAACCGATAAAAAGTAGTGTGAACTCTGCGCCTCTTTTGGCTGAAATACCTTATCATGAAACACATTACTTTCTTTGTATCCACCGTCGTACTGCCATCCATGATGATAGAAAAATACGAATCACCAATGTCTTCTATCAATTACTCAAGAAGGCATGGCGATATAATATTCATTATCAGCCCTATTAAAAAAAGAAAACAGGTTCGAAATCACCAAATTCTCACGCAAAACAATGTTGGCAACCCTGTGATATTTTGCAACTGCGGTTCAGTTACAGCAAGTTACAGCGGTTAATTGCACGCGCATTTGTGAGCGAGATATGAAAGTGGACCACGCAACGGGTCACTCAGTTTGTTGATACGATAATTAAGTTACTTTATAAATTTTTTTATTAAAAAAAAAAAGTAAATGAAATATATTTTATAAATATTCGAACATAATACCTACTTTTTTTAAACCACTCTATAAAAAATTAATGACTGTCCGAAAAATTACTAGTGAAATTTCGAACGATTTTTCTGCGACGTTTATGACACTCGCGCGCGATATGACAGACTAAATGTAAATAAACAACAAATATGTCGGCGGCTGGGGGGCAGAGCGAGTGAGATGAACCAGCGTGAGAAAGTAAGAAGATGTGCAGAAGTGCAAGAACATACCTAATTCTACCATATCACCATGAGATTCAGCATGAGAATGAAATGTCAATGATGATAAGGCTATTAGCTGCTATTAGCAGTCCATGCTCTATTGTGCTCTATATATGGTGTTATATGGTTTAAGGAGTACTGCAATCTGAACCGCAGTTGTAATATATCTACTAGGGATGGTTTTAAATAAATATTGGCAATTTCTGCAGTATACCTGTGTACTTTGTACGATGAATCTTAACCTGGGACATAGTGGATGAGGCAGGATCGAGCTTGGAAATAAGTTCCCCTAAATGGTCTACTGCATTAACACTGCAGTGTTCGGCGATAAACATTGCAATTTTCATTTCCGCAATTTTGCGCTTCTCATCAATTGTGGATTTGACATGAGTTGTCATTTTATGCAGACTGTTTACAAGGCCATGCTCTTTGGCTTTTTTTAAATGGTCTGACGATTTTGAATGAGTAAGAAGACCTTTTTTGTGTGCACCGAGTTCTTTATTGTTACACACAACGCAAATTGCTCTCGTGGGTTTTCCAGTGCAAGGACGCAGCTAACCTACCAAAAACATAACCACAAATAGTTGATTCAAAATTCGAAAAAAAATTTTGTTTTATTCTAGAATTTTTTTACAAAAGTAATGCCTTCCATAACCATGGAAATGCAAGTAAAAGATTCGAAAGTTCATTAATTTTTTAGAAAATAAAAAAATTTAACTTCTGAAACACCAAGAAATTTACTATTGAAAAAAGTTTTCCAAAAATTTAGTTACGCTGAATATGGGAAAAGAGAAAAAAATCTAACTTTCATAGAAAACTAACCCTTGAAATCCTGTTCATTTTCCCACGATTTGATATAATGCTGAGTGTACTGCTTTTTATTCGGCTCAGGAGGCATGTTTGTGAAAATCAGTGACTGCCGATACTCGCAGTAAGAAGAGGAATCCTATTCAATTCCACGGTGGGAGAAAGTGCGAAAATGAAACAGAAGATACAGCTTATCATGGAAAAAGCGCACCTACAGGCGTGGAATGGAACCCGATTACTATTTCCTTTACCCCTTTTTTGCTCGAGTTTACTAGTGAAAATCGATTGGCACGTGCTTTACTTTTGCTAGAAATTCCTACATTTTTCCCTAAGTATTTCACATCCCTAGATCCATCCCACAGATTCTTGAAAATCCCTAAATGAATCCCTAAATATTTTACATCCCTAAATCCATCCCTGAGACGCTTGAAAATCCCTAAATCTAGGGATCAAATCCCCAATCTGGCAACACTGGTCAGTGTGCCCCAGTGTCCCCAGACTAGGCTGTTGATATAATATCGATATTTTAAAATATCGATATTTTTATTCTCAATATCGATATTAGATATCCGATATTGGTGCCGACGATATTGATGATATTTGATATCGTGTTCACGATATCGATATTCGAAAAATGATATTATCCATGTCGATATTTATTCCGATTATCAATATCGTTTTTCGATATTTGATATCTTCACGATATCGATATTATAAAAACGATATTTTCCATGCCGATTTTTTTTCTGATTACCAATATCATTTTTCGATATTTGATATATTCTCACGATATTGATATTTTACATCCTGATATATCGTCGATCATTTACGAATTTTCCATAATTATATTGTCATACATTAATATTAGTTGTAAGTTGAAAATATATCTTGTTTTCTTTCTTATATCTTATTATTGGTACTAATGCAGATATAATTTTACTACGAATAATTCAGCGTAAATTGATTGCGAAATTTTTAATTTTTTATAGTAATACATTAAGAATATGGTAAATGTCTAGTTTCCACAGCATTGCTGAAAATGGCATTAAAAAAAAACCTTTTTTTCCAAAATACATGTTTTTTTTAGAGAAAATATTTGCCGATTGCAGAGAAACGTTATTTTTGAAAAATAATTGTTTAAACAATAAAAAAGTGCTGTGACAAGCAGGTGTTGGAGAAGGTGAAAACAATCAATAATAAGCATTTACCGGAAGTATAATATGAAAAGGTACGTATCGGTGTGAAATGTGATATGAAGTTACGGGAAACAGTAAGAAAAACAATGTAAAAATCGGGTATAGTCTTAGACCATATAGTACATGGACTGCTATTAGTCCGCCATTTGCCGGTTAGACATAGGAGCTGGGGGACCTCCGACTAATTCGACGGAAAGAACCGACCGTATCCGAAGGTGCCCGATCGTAATATATATATATATAGTATCTGTATATCCGACAACTGCGCAATTGATCTGCGTTTTCATGTGTTCATTTCAGTTCATTTGATTACAATCATTAAACATCCATAAATATCATCTGCGACAGTTTTATAGTTACAAAAATAAGTGTAAATAAACATTTCGGTTTTTTCAAAAACGCCTTTTCATACGTAGTGCCTGTATATACCGATACATCATGGATTCACCGTTGTGTAGCGTGCAGTTGATCTGTGTTTACATGTATTGATTTGTTTACAAACATAAACATTCAAAAATGGCATCTGCGACAGTCTTACATTTAAAAAATTAGTTGCAAATAGACATCACGATTTTTTGAAAAATGCCGTCGAAAAGTTGCATAATATGTGGGAAAACCAAAAAAAATGATCGTCGTGATGGAATATCTTATCACAAGTATTTATTTTTATGCTTATCCTGTACAGACTGATACTTTATAACATTTCGATAAAAACATTTTTTGATATTTTTTGCTACAGCATTCCAGCTGGAAAAGAAATGGAATGGCTTGGTTTTTTTGGACTTAATCCAGATGGGATGAAACTCCAAGCGAAATCTGCTCGTCTTTGTAACGGGCATTTCGCTGATTCAGATTTTAGTATTGTGGGCAAAAATCAAAAAAGACTTTTAAAATCGAAGTCAACACCTTCAATCCAGTACATTGATGAGTAAGTGTGACCATTTGCTGATGTGGATTTTTTTTTTTTTTTGTATCCACGTGCCTTTTCTCTAACATGGTGATTGTATACATCATATACTATTTTCTCTTTCTAGCGCTAAATTTCAGCTGAGAAAAAAACGTTTCATCGAACCCAAAGATACCAAAAATCTTTCAAGTGTGAACATCATTTCTTTGAAAAACAGTGAAAAAGTTAACACAAGAAAAAATTATGGAAAGTCATGTATATATTGTCAAGATAACTATGTACCTGGATCGTCAATTTTTTCGTAAGCATTTCTGTAATTATCAATTAAATTTCAGCGTTTTTTTTCGTGAATAAAACATCAGTTAGGAGTGTAAAAAAATCAATAAAGAAAATTTGATGCTGGCAGTACTTTTTGATATTTTTTTATAAAAACTGTATCTTGATGCTCAATAATCATCAATTTATTTAAATGACCTGATCATGGATAAAAAAAAGCTCAAAAAATAGTTGATAGAAATATATTTATGAATTCAAGAAATAAAAGTAAAAATGAAAGTATGTTCATATTACAATAAATTATTTATTGTAGTAATTAATTGACTTACGAGTACATTGTACATCAATCCTTAGTTTTAAAAATGAATATAATTACATCATAATTAAAATTTAATTTAGGAATCTTCCAACTTTTATATTATTATCGATTATTTGAATATTTACCAACTAAAAAAACTTGTAGATTTCCAAACGATCAAAGAAAAAAATTTTGGCTTGATGCTTGTGGTTTCAAAGACCCTGTCCCGGATAATGCAAAAATTTGTAGCATCCATTTCGACAGACTTTCTTTTGCCAAATTTCCAGGCAGTGGGCGTGCTTTCCTCAAAAAAACAGCGATTCCAACTTTGTTTTCTCATAAATCAGACAAGTTTGTGGAATTTTCATAATTTTTACTTTCTATAACTTCCAAGGACACAATCGTTAAAATTTTTTTTTTTTTTATTATTGACAAATTCATTACTTTCTTGTAGCATGGACATTACAACTGCAGAAACAAGCAGTACAGATCTTGAAAATGAAAAAGAGCCAAATGCTCAAACTTTTCCTAATGTTCAGTCACCGAGCAAAACATAAAAAATTTCACCACAGAAGAGAGCAGAGTCAGGGGCAAATGACCTACAAGTTACCCTTACAGCCAAATCAGACGAGTTAGCAACATTCTAGTTTTTTTTTTTTTTTGTAGTTTGCATAACTTGCAAAAAGAAAATGTTTTATAAATTAATTTTTTTAATCATTAAAAACATCACTAATAACTTATAGCATGGATATTGCAACTGCAGAAACGAGCAGTACAGATCTTGAGAACGAAAAAGAGCCAAATGCCCAATTCTTTCATAATGTTCAGTTTCTGGGTGAAACAGAACAAATTTCACCACAAAATAGAGCAGAGTTAGGGGCGAATGACCTTCAAGTTATTCCTGCAGCCGAATCAGACGAGTTAGTGACATTTTTTTTTTTTTTTGTATAACTTGTAAGAGGAAAATGTTTTTCAAAATAATTGTTTTAATCGTTGAAAAAATCACTACCATCTCATAGCATGGACATTGAAACTGCAGAAACAAACAGTGCCGATCTTCAGAATGAATAAGAGCCGAATGCCGAATCGTTTCCCAATTTTCAGTCGCAGGGTGAAGAACAAATTTCACCACAAAATACAGCAGAGTCAGGGGCAACTAACTTAAAAAATACTCGCCATGCTGATGGTACCCATTTTTTAACGAAAGCAACAAGAACTTTGATTTGTAGAACAAAAAATGAAAAATTCTTAATTATTCCAATAACTTCTATTAAGTTTTTACAATTAAGAATATTTTGCAAAATTTTTCAGAATAAAATTCTGTCAACTGCTGAAAGATAGAAAAAAAAACGTTAATGTTGCATCAATTGATACTGCGAAATTTCTAAAATTTATCAATGATGAAATGTTTTAAATATTAAAATATCATTTTTCAGATGAAAGCTATAATTTTAAAGATCGTCATATATTGATTTTCTAAAAAAACAACACATTAATGAGATTACTGATAGTTTACTCAAGTAGAAACTTCTTAATAACAATTTTAAAGCCTAAGTTCCCAAAATTTCGCTGCCCTTCAAAACCATTCTTATGCTTGCAAATTGCCATCATCGTCAATGAAAAAGCCCCGTTACCCTGGCGATATTCGATCGCCGCAAATGAAAAATGCAGAAACTGCTCTAAACAGTTACAAACTCATGAAGGCGACCATTGAGCGTCAAAGAAGCAAAATCAACATTTTGCAGAAACAGCTCAAACGAAGAACAAGAAGGGTTGACAATTTGTCACAGACAATAAATGATTTGTGAAAAAGCAATGTGCTTAGTGATCATGCAGCCGAACAAGTGATGGTAAAGATTGAAGAAGATTTTACCAGATTGATAAGAATACTTTACAAGTAATTTATTTATTCCTAATTTAGAATGACTTGCCTGAGGTACTGCACCACTTTAACAAAAGAACGTCAATAAATAAACGTCAAAAGTATGACGCTCAATTGCGCCAGTTCGCCTTGACCCTACAATTTTATTCCTCCCGAGCATATGACTTCGTGCGAAAAAAATTTGGCAATCTTTTACCCGCGCCATCAACAATTCGTCAGTGGTTGTGCTCCACAGATTCTCGGCCAGGGTTCAACAGAGACGTCCTAGAAACTCTCAAAAAAATGGCCGAATCAAGTGGAGAACCACTAGTTTGTAACCTGGTCGTCGATCAAATTGTACTCAAATTACAAACTGTAAGGAAACATGGCCAGCGTTTTGGATACGTAGACTGTGGCGTGAACCCGTTTACTGGAGAACCTCTTTTTGCAGAAAACAACATAAAAGCCAATCATGCGTTGGTTTTTATGATTGTTGATTTGAAAGGAAGGTTCAAAGCAACACCAGCGTATTTTTTAATTAATACGTTAACTGGGCAAGAACACGCAAACCTAGTCACAATCATGTTGCAGTTGCTGGATGATTATAAAATAAACATTCATTCAATGACCTATGATGGTGACCGAACGAACAATGCAATGGCTAGGGCGTTAGGCGTTGACACCAGTACAGAAACCGAAAAATCACAATTCTTTTTTACGCATCCAGCCGAAGGGAAAAATCATCCGGTGTTTGTCTTCCCGGATTCGTCACACATGGTGAAAAATGTCCGCAACGCTTTCGCGGAAGCAGGCCCTTTTTACGACGAAGATGGACAAATTATTGATTGGGCTCACATTCTGGCTCTCCTTGCCATTCAAAATGACGAAGGACTCCATGTTTCAAAAATCACCGAAAGGCACACGCACCTTAATGAAAATAAAATGAATGTTCGTCTCGCAACGCAAGTCCTCAGCGATTCTGTCAGCAAAGCTCTTCTTTACTTGAAAGACAGAATAATCGATGTTCGAAATGGAGGCCAGAATACAACTTCTGGTACAGCCAAATTTTGCAACATATTTAATGATGCCTTTGACATGCTTAACTGCCGACAAAGGTACTCAAATAATAAATTTAAGCAAGCCTTCAAAATTCCTCTCTGTAAAGAAAACGAAGAAAAACTGCAAAAACGAGCTGCTGAAATTGAGAAATACATTCGCGGACTCAAACATGCGAATGGAAATTCAGTGTTATCTGGTCCAAGAAAATGCGGGTTTTTGGGGTTTATTGTTTGTTTAAGAAACATGTTCGCGCTCTGCAGGGACCTCCATCAACAATATTATTACGAATATTTTTTAACATACAAAGTGTCCCAAGATATGCTTGAATCGTTTTTTTCAGCTGTGCGGATAAGGGGTGGTTTTTGCAACAACCCGACATCTTATCAGTTCCAATATGCCATGCGTCGACTTATAACTCGACAACAAGTATCTCAAACAGAAAGTGGAAATTGTTCCCCAGACGACATTCCATTTTGGACAGTTTCAAGTGGCAAAAGAAAGAAATCTGACAAAGAAAAAGACTTACATGACGGCCACGAAATTGACCATCAATACTGCAAACTTTTTCAAGACTATGAATTTAAAGAAAACGAACTTTTTGAATTTGATGCTAATGTACCATCGGAATATGTACAGGATGTAGTCCGATATATTGCGGGGTACATTGTTAAAAAGTTCAAAGAAGGATCTCAGACCAAAATGTGTGAAGATTGTTTCACTAGCATCGTGGGTGAATCTGGGTCTTCTCGGCTGATCGACCTGAAAAATCATGGATTTTTGGCATATCCATCTGAAGAATTGTTCCAAATTTGTCTTTTTACAGAGAAAATCATTCGTTCCAGTAATAATGTTTTTAGGTCAACATTCGAAAAGGAAGTTATAGAAATTTTGAAGTCTTCCAAAAACCATCCATTTTTTTCGGCACAACATTTTCAACATTTCGAGGAACACTACTTTGAATTACTCAATTTTGTGGCAGGCAAAATTTGGTGATCAGAATGCACCACGAAGAAAAAAAAAACTCAAAAATTGACAAATACGTACGACATTTTCACAAAAAAATCGTACTATTTAGAAATCAATAAAAACTGTAGGATCGGAGAAGTATGGGGTATTACTGCAGAGTAATTTTAGTTGAATCCTTTTTTAGTTAAATTATTTCTTTTCTGCTGACATTTTTTCGCTGATCACATGATTTTTCTTTTTTTTAAAATCAAATTTTTTCGCGACAGTTTTTAAACAAGTTTTTTTCCTACTGTATATTGTACCTCACTATGCCCTTCCCATTGATTGAACAAGATTCGAAGCAAGAAATGTTATTGGTAAAAAATCCATTCCTAAAATTGTGAATTATTAACAACTGGTAAAAATTGTAAACTTTTTTTTGCAATCGCAGAATATTACTACTACATACTACTCCAGGAAATGTAAGCAGAATCAAATTAGTGTAACCTTTTGCGTTACATCTTGAGATTTAATACTTTTCACATGTAATTCCTTTTGTTTTTTATGACGTTCAAGTGATATCTGTGTTTCGTTATTTTTATGACTGTACAATGAATACTTGTATTTGTATCGTAAACGAGAGTTTTGTATTTTCAATATTTAAACGGAGTATTTTCACAGTTAACCACGCTTCGTAATATTTTTTTATGATAATTAACATTTAACTGTTACATATTATCATACAGTTTGTGATTGATTAGTGCTACAGTTATGATTACTATTCATCATTTTTGAGAGCTGCTGTTTGAGATTTTTAATACTGCAGTGTAATAGTGATCAGTACTCAAATTTAATGCAATTAAAACAATTTTTTTTTTTAATTATAGAGATAATTCAAGCACAAATGATAATGGTTTACTAGTAATCATAATTGAGCGAATATTTCTAAATAAGGTAATAGTTAGTCCATTGAAATTATAATTATATTTTATTTATTAATGATTATTATTAAATTCTAATATTTCAAATAAATAATATTTCAAATGATAATTACTTGAAAAATTTTCCAGTTAATGAGTTATAAAATAATAGAAGAATTGAAAATAACTTTTTTAATTATGAAATATTAAATTATAAAATATAATTATAAGATATCAATAATAATTATATTTATGTAAATGAAAATTAATTTTGTTTCAAATAATTCCATAATTATCAATAATGATAATTTTCTTGTCCTATAATAATGTTCTTAATTAGCCATTGACTTCGATGTAGAAAAATTAATATGTCAATATATTTTTTTACATACAATTATTATTTGTATTATAATGCAGTGCACAAAAACGCCCATAATATGGGAAGACATTGTTATCATTCACATAATACTGTTCACAAATTGGAATATTCAGAGTCACCATATGCAGGGCTCCAATAGTATATTTCGTACCTAGGGAAAAAAAAATTTCTTACGAGGGTGAAGGTTATTTCCGGAGGGAGAAATTTTTTTTTCCCATGGTGCGAACGATATTTTTCATCGTAGCGGTCGTAAAAAGTGTGTTTTTATGCCACGGTTGAATGGTGACTTCACCATGCCAAATCCCAGTTGCTTCTAAATGAACTTTCTAAGGCCCATTCTTAACTTCTGAGACATCACTTATTAAAACTGTATATAACATTATAAACATGTGCAATACATTTTCCTATGTCAATAAAATTTCTGAAAATAAAAGAGTTTTTGTAAAAAAATTCATTTTTATAATAGATTTTCGTAATAACACTGTCATATTATAATTCTTAGATAATATTAATTTTTGGAACTACATAATATTAATACTATTGTATTCTAAAAACCGACTTGTAATAATTCACTTTTTATCTTGAGTGTTGATCCAATGTATAGTACACATTACATTTCACTTGATATTTTAAAGCAAAATGTGAAATTCAGTTTTAAATCTTTTCTTATATCACAGCCCTAAACTTTCTCTTGTATACAAATTTTTTTTCAGTAGGTAAGTCAATTACGATAAAAATGAATAGACATTCGTTGATTAAATAAAGATCTGGAAAATATCATCAGAAAATGTGACAATTATTTGAATATAAATTTTTTCGCTGTCAAAACAAATTTTGATAGAATCGAATAATTAATCATAATTTCCATACAAACAAAAACCAATAATTATCTTCACATAATGACATATTTTTCAGAAGTTTATTACAACACAATTAATTTTAAAAATAGTTTATCCGTAAGTTTAATTATAAATAACAGTAAACGTTTAAGTATGACTGTTTAAAATTGATCTCGACGTTTATTTAATCAAAAAATATTCATTTTGAGGCAAGTTAGTAATGTTGGAACTAAGCATAAATGTCTTTTTCAATCAGGTATTTGGAAAATGTCATGAGGAATTAGTTGAAAATAAATTTCCATACTTATTACGAAAATAAAAGAACTACACTGTTTCTATATAGTCTTGTTTAGAGTATACAATTATAATTTTCTAAATTTATCTTACCTGTTATTGATGTCAGTATTTATACAAATATTCTATCATTTCCATTGGCTGGTAAATGCGTATTTTTTCTGGATCCATACAATATCAGACGGTGCCCCTGATAAATAAACACATACTACAAAGAAAAAAAATCTACAATTTCGGTTTTTATAATTAAAAAGTGCAACTTATCTGACGGTGAATTCCACTGGAAAAACACATGCTGCATAATGCAATCCTTTTTTTCTACATGCTGAACTCTGATGATCATCCATTTTTAAAAAAATCCTTTATAACATAATATTTATTTCGTGAAAATCTTGTCGACATTTTTTCCAGATATTCAAAGTAATCATGCAACATATGCAAGATGCCAACAAATTACGAAAAACGATAACAAATCCATAATGACAAGTAAAAGTATGTACATATCCAGTATAACTATACATATGAACTACGATCGGGTACCTTCGGATACAGTCGGTTCGTTCCGTCGAATTAGTCGCGCAGGTCCCCCAGCTTTTTGCCCCCTATGTCTAGCCGGGCTGTTTCTATTGAGCTTATGGCATGTTATGGCATACTAGCAGTCCATGTACTATAAGGTCTATGGGTATAGTCAAATAGTCCAGAAATAAATCGTCCCGAAAATGGCGGACGCCTCTCGTGAGCTCCTGCCCTCTGGTGGCCGCGGGAAAAATATTTGAAATTGAAAATCAATGGCGTCTTATTTATTTTTGTTGACGTCAGTTGACGTATAGGAAGTGTGTCGCGCGCGGCTTACGCACTTATTTTTATGATACATTAATGATGTAGTAAATTTTCTTTTAATTAATCGTGACAGTTTACGCAAGATTTGGGAAAATCAGAAAATAGTGGAGCGGTTTTCTGCAGTCAGATAAGTTTTTATTTTATATGTAAACAAACAAAGAAAACATCTATTTTCAATTTATTTCAATCATCATTGTCAATTTCAGAAATTCCACAAATTATTATTATTTCATCAAAATGAATTTTTTCAACTGCAGTTACTGTTTGATAATAATTTAGACAGGTTTTTAAGAACATTCATTGAAATAACTAGTAGATAAAAATTCTTTAAATTGTCATGTTAACAAACAAAATACCTTAATTCCAAAATGCAATTGTTTTTTTTTTTAAATAAGAAGTTTTACTTCACGTACTCATAATTATTTGTCCGAAAATATTCTTGCAGGGATTTTTTTAAATATTACACCTTTTTTTTATTTTGATTTTGCGATAAAAACAAAAAAGTGTCGTTCTACCAAAAAAAATTATTTCATCAAAATGGTAGTTTTTAACTGTAGTTACTTTTTGATAAGCATATTAACAGGTTTTTAAAAATAATTTGCAGAAAATAACCAATAAAACATTTTCATTCGTCATTGATAAAAACAAAAAACAAAAAACATTTTTAAGTTTCCAAAACCTATTTGCATTCTTTGTAAATATAAAGTTTAAACTTCACATACTCATAATTATTTGCCTAAAAATATTCTGATAGAAATTTTTTACATCTTTATGATGTTTATAACTTATAACTGTGTATGCTTTGAAAGATCACAAAAACATATTGTTCATTTATTGTAATAATAATCTTATAAATACTATCTATCAGCTCTACAATTATATTCCCATCTTAAAGAATATGTAAAACCAATAAACCAACTTATTCAATAAAGTTTCCTTAGTTTTTACATTTATAACTGTGTCTCTGAGAGATGTCAACAATTTATCGTTAATTAAATGTGATTAACAATCCGATAAAAATAAAAAATTGTCTTTTCAATTATTTTATCATCGTAGTAATGAGTAGAAAAAAATAAAAATAGATTTTGAATTAAATTATTTCAATTTATCTGTCTCTAAAGTGCTCTGTTTACTTTGTGGACCATTCTTTTTTTCAGATAATGCTACGTAGTCCACGATCTGCTTTGGAAACTTTAACAACGAGCTATTAATTGCAAAGAAAACATGTTAGTATTTATTAATAGATTATTATTATATGGACAACAAATTTATATTACTTTGTTATGGTGACCTAGATAAAAAGGTATGTGACTTTCAGTGCGAAAAAAGTAGACCCATTTGGCACTCAGGATAAAAACCATTAATACACTTGACTATACGAGGGCAATAACAAAATATTACAACATATTTATAAGCTTAACAGATATAGGACTTGGAGTGTGTGCGCTAGTGTAACCACTTTACAGAAAAATTAGTTCGAGGTTAATGAAATTCGCAAAATAATAATAATAATAATTATAATAATGACAGTTTGAGTCCATAAAAGATTAATGGCTTAAGTTATATACAATATTGACAACTAAATATTTCGAGACTACAAAGATGAATTCATGTGACGTTTGAATGGCGGACATAATAATAATGTTGATAAATTTCCATGCAGAAATTGAAATTATCTGGTTGTGCCAAAGATAAAAAACTTTTTCTAAATCGACAATACTGGCATAATAAAAAAAGAATTTCGCGAAAATATCATCTAACTTTATAGATATAGGACTTAATATTATTATGGAATTCTATTGCAATGTAAGGAATGAATGAGTTTGAAATTGCTGGCCATTCAAGTGATATCAATAAAGATTGAACTTATACAAATTTTGCCACAGCTAGAGTGAATTACACTATTAACAATCATTAGCAGACTGAAAACGAAAAATTCACGTCACCATGTGATCGCAGGCATAACGATAATGTAGATAAATTTTCATGCATAAAAAAAATTCTCCGCTAAGGCTAAAGATTAAAACTATTTTCAGACTCGATAATACCAGTACAATGAAGAAACAATGACACAAAAATATCATTCAGTTTTACACATTCAGGCTTTCACATCGCTAAATTTAATTTGCATGCTACATATGAAATGGTTAAAGAATAATAAATATTTACTTCCAATTTTTAATGTCTGTGGTTATGCAAAAAACGATTAAAGCTAAAGTAATTTACAATAGTTTTATTTATTCCGAACCTTCGGACAACAAATTTATAATACCTTGTTATGGCGACCTGGATAAAAAAGTGTGTGAATTTCAGTGCGAAAAAAAATATCTTTTTTTATCAAATTCATAAAATCTTCAGAATCGCAACGATTTTTAAATGTTGAAAAATGAATTTATTTCCCAGAATTCAAGTATTTAGACGATTTCGTAATCATGAAAACTCTTAGGATTTTGAATTTTAAAATACTGAATTGAAAGAGTCGAAATTCCAAACTTTACCAAATTCAAACATATGCTCACAAATTGGATTAAAATTTTAAGAACTTTTCAATAATTTAAACCTCCCATAATATTTTCAAAATCTGCATCATTTTTAAAAAAATTTTAAATTCAGAGCATTTTTAGACTTGTCAAAAATTATAAATTTTTCATAAGTTTTAAATTGTAAAAGATTTTGTGATTAAAATTTAAAAATATTTCGTACTGTTTGAAGATTAACATGATATTGTGGGGATTAGGCTCGAAGTCACAATGAGAAACTAGACACTGTTCTTCATTAATTTTCCTCACTTTAATTATAACAAAACTCGACTTGTTCAATTTAAATTTTACACAAAATTTAACAATATATTTCCGTTCGCGACACCAGGTATATTGATCGCGGTTGCACGAGGCAGAGTTGTCGGTCGCGTTCCACGCAAGCAAGTGTGAGAGAGGCAGAGAGCGGTAGAAGAAGTTCGGTCCTTCTCCGTCACCGAGAGAGAGAGAGTTCTGCTGGCCAATCAGCGGCTGGCTGTCCCTGATTGGTCGGAGCGCGAGTTGAGTTGGCTCGTCGCCACAATATCAATATAATTGGCACATTTACAAAATTTTTCAATTTGGTCAAGTCTTCGACGCTCAAAATTTTTTGGAATCTTTAAAATACCCACATTCCTAAATGTTCCAAGTTTACAATTTGATCGTAATTGCTGAATTCATAAAACTGTTTGTAATTAATTCTGAAATATCAGCTATTACCAGAAAAATTTTATAGAATTGATAAAGAGAGAAAACGTTTAAAAATTTAGTTGATTTTCTGAATGTTGGTTTAGCATTTGAAAAAAATATTAAAAAGCACGAGCATCTTGCAGAAACAAAATTTCGAAATTATTTTTTTAAACTAATTGTTGAAATGATAAGTTGTTCGGCATATAATGTCATGATTTTATCTAGTTATTAAAAAACTGTGTAGAGCCTTTATACCTCGTAAAAAAAATTGCGAAATAATTTGTTTGAATTAATGGTTTTAATATATTAATTTTCTGAAAACGATGTCAAATCCTTGCCGAGCAACACAAACAATCATAAAAAAGACGTTTATCTTGTAAAAAGAAAATTTTGCAATCATTCATTTCAATGGCTGATCTAAATAAATAAATTTTTAGAAAACAATGTGAAATCCATGCCCAGCAACCCAAAAAACTATAAAAAGTACACGTATCATGTATGGTACAAACAAAATTTTTCAATAATTTTTTTTTCAATAAACCGTTTACATTTATAATTTTCTTAAATAATGTTTACCCATGCAGCAACCTAAAAAAACCGTAAAAAGCACATATATCTTATGAAAAAAAATTGACAGTAATTTTTTCACACAAGTATTTTTACCAAAAAAAAATTTACAAAAACAATCTCAATCCTCACTCAGCGACTCAGAAAGCCATGAAAAGGACATACATATTGTAGAAGAAAATTTTAAAATAATTTGTTTAAACAAAAGAATTTTACAAAGACAATGTCAAATCCTTACCCATGCATCAACCCAAAAAACTATTAAAAGGACATGAATCTTGAGAAAAAAACACAATAATTTGTTTCAAGGAATATTTCAAACAAAAGAATTTTGAAAAACAATATCAAATCCTCACTCAGCAACCTAAAAAACCATGAAAATGACGTATATCTTGCATAAAGAAATTTCGCAATAATTAGTTTGAAAAAATTGTTTAAATAAACGAATTTTCCAGAAATAAGTTGTTATATAACAACTAAAATTAGTGGAGTTGTTATGTACTAATTGTTGTTACTCTAATTATTTCGAACAATTAAAGTTACAAATATGTGTTAGTCTATGAAATCTATGAAAATTTCAAGTTCATGATAACTTTGGTTTCTAGAGTACTGATTTCTAAAATACATTCTTTTGCGCATGCATAAATTTTGTATGAACTTTTTTCCAGCATGCTTAAAAAAAGTTCAAACAAAAATTATGTGCGCTGCAAAACAGTGGTTTTTCATCTCTCCAATTAAGGAAGTATAATGACTAGATATTGTATAAAATTGTGTCGAGCCTCATGAAAAAACTTAAAATCTGCATGTTTTCTATCCTTTACTTCTTTGTTTTATTCTCTTAGCTTTTCAGTTGATGATTTTTCTCAAATAAAAAATAATGTATCAACTGTGTTGTTAAATCACTGAAACTATTTTTTTGTAATCTTTTTTCTATGATAGTGTGTAGTGCACGATTTTAATAACAAACAATTTGAAGTGATAATTTACATTTCATTGTTAATCAAGGTGTGTAGTGCAAAACGTATCTAATGATTCAAAAGTGTTTACAAACAATACTCATTTGCGGTCTTGAAATTTTAGATCTATGTACACGTTTTTTATAACCGCACGTCAATAACATTTAATATCACGAAAAAATCGCTTTTCACTATGATCGTCAAATTCTATGTTAAACAGGACGAATTTTTCGTTGATCGACAACGATTAACGAAAAAGTCAATTGACAAATCACGTACATAAATCTCTATTGTAATTGATGAAAGAAATTTTAAATTCGATTCAGTTCATCGTCTTGAGGTCGAAAAACGAGACAAAATGGTCTGAAAATGTCTGGATCACGTTATCACGATTTTCCAGTTTAAGTTCCGATTCGTTTCAAAACAACAAAGTTGTTGGGTTCCTTCACTCTCACTGTCTTTTATGGGGTTTCACTTGAGTAGACAGTCAACTTGAGTCTCACAATGTTCGCGCACAGAAGAAATAGTTAAACAACTCGAGTTTTAAATTCAAGTCTTTATTTACACAATGTCCGCGCACAAAGAGTTGCAAAGGATAATTCAATCAATACAAGTCTCAAGTCCAAGTCTTTTTTACACACAGTATTCGCGCACTAAAGAAATAGTCTGTCTTATCAAACTCGCGGCTGACAAGTCTAGATTTCGGCAAGTAACTCTGAGAACAGAGCAGAACTAGGAACAGAGCTTGAAACAGAACTGAACTACTCTCACGCTAAACGCCTGCCTTTTTATATGCTTAAAATCATGCGCAGAAATATTGGAAAGATAGTACATTTGAATACGTGACATTAGTGCGATCAAAGAAATGACTTAGATTACAAGTCATTTCAAGGCTAAGAATAGTTCGATACAATACAAGTTCATTGTCGATAGACATTTGTAATAAAGGAAACAAGTTAGATTATAAATGACTCGTTTCCTTTTGTAAGTCATTTTAAGGCTAAAAATAATTCGGTACAATACAAGTAATTATTGATAGAAATTTGTAATAAAAGAAACAAGTTAGATTATAAATGACTCGTTTCCTTTTGTAAGTTATTTTAAGGCTAAAAATAGTTCGGTACAATACAAGTAATTATTGATAGACATTTATAGTAAAGGAAACGAGAATCATTTTGAAGCAAATAATTAGCTTGATAAATATGTCGAAATAAAACGTTTATAGTTATGAAAAGCTGATGAAATAAAAATATGATATTGCAGTAAAATATGAATGCGCCGTAGAAAGAAAAAAGAAACTGGAACAATGGTGTTCTATGGTTTCCCAACAAAGTTAAAGCTTTGGGTGATTGCCCAGATTCTCTATATAGATCTAATCATATGATTCTCAAATTTTTTTGTCAAAGACATACATGACAAAGAAATTCTTAGAAATGATTTATTCCGGTATGTTCTGGTAGTATTAAGACATCACATTATAACGCTCTTCGGATTTCACCTGACCAGCGGGAAAACCTCGGTATTTCAATTAATGACCAAAGTGCACTAACCGCATTATCACTGTGACTCAACTATATTGCTAAGACGGTTATTGTTCGCCGGTCTTCAATTATAACTGTGGTTCAAGAAAATTTCCAAACATTTTACCACCAATTTCTAGGAAAGGACGTGTTAAAGGGATCCAGGGGAATCACATACCTATCCCTACTCTTCATTGATCATTTTCAATTGAAAATTCAAATCCTTTTTCCAGTGCAGGTCATCCCGATTCACATCCCAAGTAACATTCATTCTCGTTCGGTTCACCACACAGGGTGGTTCTCTTAAAAATCGCGTATTCCTCGTTTCTCAACTGTCCTTTTTTCTCAATTTCTTTTTAAAAAAAAACCAAAAAATATGTCGGATTCAGAAGAAAGTGCAACAGGACATTCAATATCACAAGTTCCAGGGAAAAGTAGGTCTAACTCAGAGGGTGCGATAACTTTCGATGGAAGGCTTTGGTGGGTGAAAGGTTCTTACGACCACAAAACTAGAGGGAAAATTGAGTAAGTGATATTTTTTAATAGTACTAATTGGTACTGTTCATTTGATTTATATCCCAGTTGGCAGGAAAGCTTCCAAAAAAGCTGAAACTATTTCTGGATATTTTTAGAAAGCTTTCCTAGTAGTTTTGATCCTTATAGAAACCTTATTTTAATTTTAATTTTTAGAGTTCTTATTAATATTCAATATTTTTAATATTCTTCATATTTTCCTAAAGTTTAAAAATTTCAAACATACTTCAAAATATTCAAAAATATTCAGATTTCATGTATACTTGTCCAATTCATTAGAATTTTTCCTAATTTTGAAAACTTTACTTTTTCACATATTTGGTTGAACTTTATCTACAAAACTTCTAAAATTCTAAAAAATTTTCGAAAATCATTGAATTATCAAGGATCCTTAATATGTTTTTCAATTTCTATCATAAATCTAAAATCTTTGAAATTTCAAACATTATCTAAAAAAACCTGTAACCAGGGCCTGCGAAAGACGTGGGTATGGTGGGTAGCACTACCCACCTGGGAAATTCAGCATGGGTAAAATATCAAAAAATACCCACGCCAAAAAACCTTACTTTAGACATTGTAATTTTTTCGATTTGTTAAACCTTCAAAACCTACAGAATTTAGGAAAATTGTTTGAAATTTGGGCTTTTAATAAAAAAGTTTTGAATTATAATAATTCTGAACATTACACACAGTTTCTGTAGTTACACAGAAGCATTTAAAAAATTTTCTGCAATCTACAAAATTTACGTACATTTTCTGAATTTCGCAAATTTTTCGAATTTTGGATACTAATTGACATTCTTCAAAATTTCATGTTTTCTGATTTTATCAAATTCTGAAACTTTTAGACGCGATAGTCTTACATTTTTTAAAAATTTGGAAAATGTATTGAAGAGTGCAAGATTTTTCTTTATTTTTCAATAATTTACAAGTATTCCAAGTCTTTATCACGGAGTAAAAGAAAGGTATTAATGTTAAGGTAAAACAATTTACGGAATTAATGAACAAATTCTAAAATTCTACGAAACTTTTGATTTTTCTAGAAATGTTGAGAATTACCAAAATTTCTAAAGTTTTCTGATTTTTCGAAATTTAAATGATTTGAAAAATGAGTTTTGTGATTTTTAAACACTTTTCAAGTTTTTTTAGATTTTCTTCAGACAATTTTTATTTCAAAACACATTACCATGTATAAAAAAAAAACAATAATAAACATATTAATAAACACAAGGTACAAAATTAATAAAAATTACCTGAAATCCAACCAATTTCTCGAATTTCTAAAAAGTGCATATTAGCAATGGTCCAATTTCAAATGTTTTCCGACTTTTAAAAATTTTGAGGAATTGCAAGGTAATACAATCTGTACTGCAGTTTAGTTTTGACGTTATATCCTGGGTCGATAATGTCGGTATAATTGTTATGGGTTTTTAAATATTTGATTTGAAGAGTTATTCATAAAAATTCAGCCAAAAATGCAACAAAATAGCTGCTTTTAACTGAGATCTAATGTCACGTAATCAGTATTAGTGTTTTGTATGACAAAAACAATGATTTCGTGCTTGTCTCCAAACGGTCACTCAAGTGTCTCCAAAGTTTGGGGACAACGATGTTGCTAGGGTGGAATGACAAGATGGATTTACCAATTGCATAATTAATTTATTTACCAAATAGATCGACCGAATGGTTTACGAAGTAGATTGATCAACTGATTTACCAGATGGATTTATCAAATGATTTATCTGTTGGTTTCAGAAAATAATTTACGTACTGGATCAATCCTACAGCACTAAAAGTGTTTTTATGAAAAAATAGTATATTACGTACCTAGGACATAAATTTTTTATTTACGAGTGTGAAGATTGTAAACCTCGGCTTCGCCTCGGTCTACAATCTTCACACTCGTAAATAAAAAATTTATGTCCAAGGTACGTACAATATTTGATACAACAAAGGGTAAAAAAGTGATTTGTTCTGCGAGAGCAGGGCAAAAAAGTATACTTTTTTACCCTACGTTGTATAAAACCATTTTTATTATAGCGGCCGTAAAAGCCTACTTTTTCGGCAGCTACGATAAATTACATCGTTTGCACTACGGGAAAAAATAAATACTTCCCTCGCAAGAAATTTTTTCCCGTAGGTACGAAATATACTATATATATTTTTAAAAAAATGTTAAGTAGGTGTTGAACAACTTTTTGAAGAAAAAAAATTAATTCAAAAGTTGTGTGACAACTCCAGTTAATTTCTTTTGTTCCAATAAATTTTTCTTTTTTCTTTTTAACAATCGCGCCAAGTATCTAATTGAATTTTCATTATGCAGAAAACCTTCAAAAGACGAAGTTGTACAACTTCGATATTTCTGTCAGAATCGACAAATGAAAAGTCGCGAAATTTTTTGCATTTGCAAAAATCTTGCAAAAATTTTTTGCACATTTGCGGAAAATTCTTGCAGAAACCCCGAAAATCTTATTTTAATCAGTTTTACCGAGAACTCTTTCTTAATAAAAATATGGTGCCAGCCTACACTTTTTGAGGGACGATATAGTAATCTTCCAAGTTTATGAAAACAAATTGATTATTTAATTTTCCGTTACAATAACTCGTCTTTTAAAACAATTCATTCCAATATAATTTTCAGATTTGCGAAAATCGGTATTTAAAACCCTGTCTTGAAGGGTTGAAACACCTCTTAAAAACGTTTAGGAGCAGCTAAAAAAACTTCATAAGAACTGGATTTTTGGCAATTTATTTAAACATTTCTAGGAAGCTAAGCATTCAGAATTTTTGACCTTGAAGCCTTTCCTTCTATATTACATCATTTGCTATAATTTCCATTAAGAAATCATTATTTTAGTCATTTATATAAAAACCAATTAAAATATCCACATTCAGGTGCCTGTTATTGCAGTGACGGCGAAATTTTTCACATTTTCAGTCAATAAACAAATAAAGAAAAATTTTTGAATTCAATGGTGTACTTCAATTGAAATCGGATAGTATTAACATGAATTACCAAACATTTTAAAGTTTTAGTTTATTTGTTAAACGTTCGGAACTGTAGGCACATAATTCTATAACTAGGAATAGTTTTGTTTAAATTCTTTTTCATTTTGTAAAATAAAAAATTTTATTCGATGTTGAGCTTTATTTAGAATCTTAGGAGTATATTTTTTGTAAAATCATCAACTTTTTTATAGTGTTACATGTAAAATATTTGACTGTTAACAAGTTTTATTCTTGGCTTTGTAAGTTATATAAAATCACTATAACCTGTTCACAATCAGAAAAATTTTTTACAACTCCAAAAATTTAGAAGTTATTGGTAGTTGTAGTAATGTAATTTTCTCACAGCTGATACAGACATTTTATTAACTGTAACTGAAAAAATTAACTTCTGAAACCATCCTTTCAATCGTTAGTTACAAAAGAAAGACATTTTCGTTTTATGTTGAAATTTTGTTTGTTTTCATAAAAACTACAAATCAACTTTGATGAAATTTAATGTACATCATTATCATACAATAACCAATATAATGCCTTAAAAATAACTAAAAAACTATTTTTAAATTGGTTTGAGATGAGTACTTCCAAATTCTTACTACAAAATCAAAGCTATACACTAGTTCATAGGAACGGACATTTCAAATATAATAAATTTTTGCAATTTTACTGCAATACTTGAAAAAATTTTGTATGTTTCAGTAATCCTACTTTTTTTCGTAATTTTCATTTCCAATAAGTTTACATCATATTCCATTCGATTATATTAGTTCAATTAAATTTTGTATTCAAAAATTCGCAAAAAACTTAGACCTTGAATAGACTTCTGCACATTTCCAGTTGTTCTGATGAAAAGATACTCTTAAAAAAACAGCAGATTTTTGCTGAATGTCGGAATGACAATCAAATTAAATGCAATAATTTCAAAAAACACAAGAATATTAACCAAAGATTACCAAAGAGTTGAAGGTCATAGAGTTTAAATAATCAAACTGAATTTAATTCTAAAAAAGTTCAGTGTGTTGTAGATTACATAAAAAAAATTTGATGGAAAAAAAATTGATAAAAATATAAGAAATTATTTTAAGAAAAATTATAATACGCATTAATTAATAATTATCCTAAATAATAAAGTTGATGTCGAATAGCTAACTTCAGAGAGTAGTGATATTTTATTCGTGCCGTGATTGGTTATTGAAATCAAGATGGAGGCGTAGAGCAATTTAAACGTTGTTTACATAATGTGAAAACGTCAGTAAAATATTGTAAAATAATATTAGTTTTAAAATAATAAAGTGAGTTTTAATAACAAATTCAGGAAGCAGAAAATGTTAATTATAACTGAATTTGTATTGGATTCAAGAGAAAAAGTCGATTAGAAAAAAGTGACAGTTGCGGTTAGAAAAATAAAATATGTATTGGAAATATACATTGAATGTTTATAGAGAGAGGTGAATCAAAGAGAAAAATGCATGCCAAATCATGCTAAATAGAAAAGTGAATTAATAGATAATCAATAAATAGACAATGCAACAAAAGTGTCGAGTTTACATTATGGAAAAAGAAATATATGAAAGAATAGATATCCTCACAAATATGTAAGTAAAAATGAATTTCATGCTGATTATTATATGATAAACGCAAAGAGTTTATTGCTCAATGAAAATTTTTTTTATTAAAAAATAATAAATCAAGTATTGAGAAAAAAAGTGAATGAAATAAAATTTATCATTATATTTTTGAAAAGTATTATAATTTGTGAAATTTTAGAATAAAATGAGTAATAGGAGTAAAAATAAAACGAAGGAAAAAAAAATATAAGGATTATGTAAAAGTTTTAGAAATGATACAATGAATTCTATGAATTCATTTTGATAAATTATTTCATTTGAACTAATAAATAAAGTGTTACTGTAGTGAATAGTTTATTGAAATCAAAACAACGTATGAAATAAATTTTTTTAAATGATCTCGAAAATTGAATTTTGCGATAAAGTGAATGAAATAAATTTTCAAAAAAAAGGATAAATCAATATGAATTTTATTTATGTAGGTATCATTCAGAATAAATTGTTACATTACAAATTATGAAAAATCGAACTTTGATTATTTATAATTAATTTTGATGATACGAACAAAATAACATGAAGTTACAAAAATTTTAGGAATATTGAAACTATTGATTTATTATAAGTTAATGAAATAAAATAAACTATTAAGCCATAAAGTCGTTATAATCGAATAACAAATAGTTATAGTTAATTACATCTAATACAAATAAATAATCACTCACTAACTAAAATTATAGGAATATTTCAATTCATTAATTATCATAGTTTGAAAACTTGGAATAAATTACAATTTTACTAATGTTTTAGAAGCATGAAAATTTATGGAATTTAAAAATAAAATGAGAAATAGTAAAAATAAAATGGAGGCAAAAAAAATATGAGGATAGTGTAAAACTTTTTGAAAAGATAAAATAAACTGTATGAATTTATTTTGATAAATTAATTTATTGGAGCCAATAAATTAACGTTACTGTAGTGAATAATTGATGGAAATTAAAATAACGTAGAAAATAAATTTTTTTAAATGAGAATTAAATTTTGCTATAAACCAAATGAACTAAATTTGTGAAAAATAAGGATAAATCAATATGAATTTTATTAATGTAGGTATCATTCAAAAAAAATTGTTTTATTACAAATAATGAGAAAACAAACTTCAATTATTTATGATTAATTTAAATGATGTGAACAAAACAACATGAAGTAACGAAAATTTGAGGAGTATTGAAATAATGGATTTATTATAAATTCATGAAATAAAATATATTATTAAGCTATAAGAGCGTAATAATCGAATAAAAAATAGTAATAGTCAATTACATCTAATACAAATAAATATTAGTTGGTTAATGATTATGATCATTCACCAACTAAAATTATATTAATATTTCAATTCATTAATTATTAAGGTACCTTTATCTCAGCGAGCGTCGGGCGTCGAGCGTCGAACTGAAGATGCGCAGAACCAACTGCGCATGTTTTAAATCTCGGTGGAAAACACTCGGGCGTGATGCGCGTAGAACGATTTGTTTTGATTTGTTATTATTATTGTGTGTTGTGTGTTTTCGCCGTTTTCATGTACAATATTTCATATCCAAAATGAAATATTATACGTTCGTAGTGTGCCTTGTGCAAGTGCCCTTGGAAAAAATTCCTCACCACGTCGAATGTCTGTGGTCAGGGTACAAAAACTACGTAGCAAGTGATGTTGCAGGATATTTTCACCCGCAAATAGGTATAACTTACCAAAAGTTGATTTAGAAATACCAATTTATTAGTAATTTATAAGACCATTATTGAGAATTTCCATTTAAATAATGGATTTTTGAAATTATGAAAATTTCGGAAGAATTATATTCATTTCATTTTTATATTTGCGAAGTTGGAAGGTACTTTTTCCCCACATTTTTTACCAGTACTTATTTTCCTAAGCATACATTTTTCTCAGTAACTATTTTTGCAAAACGTGAAGTCTCCTAAAACAAAAACAAAATAATTTATTGAACATTTTTGAACCGAAACTCATTCAATTGATTTTGAGTGTTCAACATTGGTATTGTATTTTCAATTTGTAATAGGGAAGGGGGGAAAACAAATAATATTTATTATTTGTGTAATAAATAATGTTACACAAACTTAAATCATAATACAATAATTTACAATAATCATCAACAAATATTGCATGAAAGTCAATTGAGTGCCATATACACCATACTACTATGAAACTTTGGTGACTGATATGAATAAATTTTCAAGAAATTTTAATTTTTTTCACTCAAAAAATATTTTACGAATTTCGCAAACAGGTATAGCGTATAACAAAAATTTATTCATTTTTATAGCATGTATAAAACTTTTTTTTCTCTCACGCCATTGATAACTTGCATTTTAAACTATCAATATACTGACAATAGCACCTTTTTTACTTGTGAGAAAAACTGTGGTTTAAAACTTAAGCACAAGTAGCTTTTATTGACGTGAAGTATACTGTTTTGTAACTAACGTTTGTAATTATGTTCCTGCTATAATTGCAGAAGATGGCCATACATGCTTAGCTCGAAATATAAACGACAATTACTGTCACGTACCAATCGAAACACTCTCAAACGTCCAGAAAAGCTATGCTAATTCCAGCAATCTGCAGGAATCCAGTGAAAGTGCGGCCAAAAAACATGAGGAGTTGAATCCGACGATTTTACAGAAGCAAGCAGTGAGCAAAATTCTTTAGATATGTAATATCAAACGAAGAAAGCCTGAAAATTAGCATTCATGGAGAGTTACAGTAAATTGAAAGTAATTATGATGAAAATATTGAAAAACATGAATTACAGAATTTGGCTTCCTACGTTCAAATTAGGTTCGATGGAAACTTATTTAGATATCCAATATTGAACAGTATTGGGAAGCTTTGAATTTTTTGTATTTAAAAATGACAGTGCATTATAATTGCAAACGCTACATAATGATAAAAATATAAAAAAAATCTAATTACAAAATTCAGGCTTCTTACGTTCAAATGTCACATGATGAAAAGTTGTTGAGACATCCAATATTGACCTTGAAAATGTTGAAGTTAAATTTAATAAAAATTTACAGTACCTCATAATCACAAGCGTTATGAAAAAAAGTCATGACAAAAACATTTTTTTAAAAAATTTCGAAATATTGGCTTTTCACTTACAAATTTCATTTGATTGCATTTCAATTAGAGTTAGTATTAATTACAGTTAGTTGTATTTCATAAATTTCAATTTAAAATAAATGTACATTCATATCAAAAAACAGTATTCACTGCATTTTTGAAAAGCTGTATTTGCATTAAAGATAATTTCAAAGTTGATGATTTCCGAATTAAAAAATTTGATCGCACAATTAGTGAATAATCAAAAATATGAATGTTTCAGTAAAGTAATCGTGACTTACACTTTTAAAGAAAAAAATACACCTCAATTTTACAATAAAATAATGCGAGTACAGAAAATTATAACGTTTCCGTATGTCAATTATAGGATCTGGGAAATGCTGCAAGCGCTTCCCTAACTCCGAGAGCAGCATCTTCGTACCCTAAAAAAGTTGGAAGATTGACCCCAGACGACATTGGTAATTTAGATTTACTTATATCCGAGGTGGAGAAACATAGATGCCTGTATGACATCAAAATGGACGTTCAATTGCGAGGCCCGAAACATACACGACCGGCGTGGCAAAAAATTGCGGACGATCTAGGGAGTATGTTTTTGTTATTAACTCCCAAATGAAAAACACGCCCACTCGGAAGTCATTTGTTACTTCCACGTGACGTCGCTGTAAAACATTTAAATTGTAATTTCAATTACGTGTCCCAAACGACTCCTGTAAGTTAGGCATTTTTTCTACAAAGGGTAGGTAACAAAACTGAGAGGGAAATAAACATAGTTCTAGGATGGACTGAAGCTACTTGCAAAAAAAAAATGGAAGTATTTGCGAGATGCTTTCAGGCGTAAGCTCCAAATGTTACCAAGTGTTTCAGCTGCAGAGCAAACACCCGAGGATGGTGACGAGTGGCCTTTTTTTCAGAGGCTGATGTTTTTACGTACTGTGGAAAACGATGCTCAGTAAGTTTATTTGCTACATAAAAGTTGTAACAGGATTCACTAAAAACTGTAACTATCAGATGATTTTCAATTTTCACATTGGCAATAATTTGAAATGGACAATCAATTCACACGCACAATAATTGATAGGCAATATTTTTTTATTGTAAAAGCGTTTAGTACTCTACAATGGTGCTTCGGTCATTTTCCACAATAATATTGTTTATAAAAATTACTATAAATAAAAACTATACAAATTCATAACTTAGCGACAGAGCTGCTTATTAATCCTGCCTTATTAATGAAGTTTTTTTATGAACATGTAGCAATCCAGAATCGAACTTGGATAGCACAGTCGATGACAGCAATGATAATTCACTGGCAAGCAATGCTGAGACACACCGAGAAAAATTGGCTACTACGCGTACACCACCCCCTCCTCCATCACACCCTGGGGCAAGTGACAACAGTAAGAAAAATAAGAAACGTCATTAAGAAGATGAATTCAAGTTACTGAACTCGACTATTACCAAGATTGCGTCGGCAATAGAAACCTCGCCAAATCCAATTCTTCCACCAGTGCCACAACCTGATGCAACCGATAACTTTTTTGAGTACTTGAAACCCATGATCAATGGATTTAGCAGCCGAAAACGACGTAAAGTTTTGCGGAACATTTTAGATCTTGTCGAAAGCAATATTTCTGACGATGAAACTTAAAAGCTTGTTTTAGAATCGAGAATTCTAGCTAGAGAATGTAGAATATATTTCCAGAATTCTGAATTATAAATAACAGGAGTTCCGAATTCTACAAGATACTATTCTGAAATTAATTATATTCTTCTAGATTTTTCATTATTGAATATTGAATATCAGTATATGTTTTAAAAAATAATAACTTTGATAGAAATATGTAATACTGTAAAAAACACTCATTTTTTCACTAATAAAGAACATAAAGTTTGTTATACTTCGTAAAATATTTTATATTTTTATTATCCTATAAATTGGCTAATATATGTTATATTAAGAATTAAAAATTAAGTCTTCGATTCTGTAAAATCAATTTACACAGAAATTCGATATGAAAAAAGTGGAATTTGGAATTGAAATTGATCAGTTACAAAAATTATGATGTTGCTGTTTGAAACAATCACCATGAAATAATACACCAAAAATCTTTAATATTTTTGATAGTTTTAAATTGATAGTACGCCTATGCAGAAATTTCCATACGTTCAAAACAATTTCAAAATTCTATGATTGAAAAACGGGAGTCAAATATTTCAATTTCAAGAATTGTATAACTTCGATATAAAAAGTGTTTCATACATTTTTACTAAAATTTTATGAAAAATAAACAAAATGTTTCCGGGGTTTAATCGTCCATAGCATCAGTCACTGCGGCAGCTTGCCAAGTAACTTCACCCTCTTCGTCAAAGTAACGACAAAATTCTTCCCTAATGTGCTTTGACAAAAGGGTACTGTTTCTTATGTCACGAACGTGTTGTGTAGATAAATCCTTTAATGCGGATTCTCCGATGAACTCTCTCCACCGTCCTGGGTGGAACGAACCGTATTGGTCCTCGTGGTCCAGCATTCTGTGATCAATATACGTTCCACGCTCCAAGTTGTGTTTGCCAATCCAATTGTGGAGACAAACAGCTTTCAGCACTTGGCGTGCTGTACTGACGCTACACTCAATAGGCTTCCGCAGAACACGCCACTGACTAACAATTATACCGAATGTATTTTCGATCATGCGACGAGCTCGAGAAAGTCTGTAATTAAAAATTTTTTGCTCTCTTTTCAATCCGGAAGCTCCAGGATATGGACGCATCATATAAGTGGACAATGGGAAGGCCTCATCTCCTACAAATACATATGGTAAAATAGGGCGATTTTCATATAAACTGTCTGGAGGCGGCAAATTCATAGTGCCTTCTTCTAAGTGACGTCCAATCGGACCTTTTCGAAAAATTCCCGCATCTCCTTGTCTTCCGCATGAACCAACATCAACGCATCTGAACATGTAATTTGCGTCGCAGACTGCGAGCAGAACAATGCTGTGATAACCTTTGTAATTGTAATACTGGGAACCAGCGTGTGGTGGACACTGCGAAAAATGTACATTTCCAGCCCTAATGCACTTTTGTATTTATAGCGAAATCATTGTTCACATATACAGGGTATTTCAGTGTTGGCAGATCACCCGAAAACCATTAATTCCTCATGAAGTTCTAATACAATTTTCCCTTCGCCATTTCTCACAAAACTTTAAATGAAAAAAGATATTCAAGTTTGAAATTTGACCAATAAACGCGCTCCTACGAGGAGTGGGGATAGAAACTGCGAACAAAAATTTAACGAAATTTTTTCCATATTTTTCTGAGTCGAAAAGTCCTTTGCTACTTTTCACAAAACTGAAAATCAAAAAAAAATATTACAGTTCAAAGTTTCAACCACTCAGATTCGTTTAATTGTAAACTTTGAATAAAAATTGAATATATTGTTTAGATTTTGATTTTTGTGAAAAGTAACGGAGGACTTTTCGACTCTGATAAATATCGAGACAATTTCGGTAAATTTTAATCCATGGTTAGAATATAGAATATCTAATATCAAATAGAATATCGAATATCTTTTTTGATATGGAATTTTGTGAAAAATGGCAAAGGGAAAATCGTTTTAGAAATTTCATGAGGAATTATTGGTTTTTGAGTGCTCTGTCAACTTTGAAACACCCTGTATACATTATTTACAATTAATAATTCAAGAATTCGATCTAATTTACATGATTCGATTTACTAGTCGCTTATATCAATTTCAACGTGTTTTCCATCGATCGCGCCACAGCGATGAGGAAAGTTCCATTTCTTTTCAAATTCTGCGGCTATGGTATTCCTCTCCAAGAACTTTCCGTGCAGGGTGCTAAGACGATAGGTTGCTAAACATCCCACAGTGCCGCACAGATTTCTTTGATGATTCCCGAAATAGTTGATTCAGAAATGAGATAGTGGTTCATTAATGAAGCCAGCAAATCTCCTGTAGCAAGGTATCTAGAATAACATGAATTTTTTTCAGAGAAATGTAGCGTCGAGAAATTAAACTTTCAGAAAACCGCAGTTAGGAACAGTTGAAATAATTTAATGTGTATCCACAGTTTCACATAAATGCAAGTGCTCATTAATTTTACGTATATTAGTTGCGAATTTAAAAAAGAGCGTAATGTTTAATTCCAACTGTAAGATATTGAAATTTGCATGAGAAAAAAACTTGCTGAAACACATATCCTCAGCGTACAGTTTTTCAGTTTAATCAGTGAAATATATATATTTATCCGATTTTCTTTGAACATATTATATTTGTTTAATATGCACTTCATACTCATTGTACATAATACCTTAATGTCAATGCTAAGCGCTCTGCAGCAGGGATTGATTTTCTGACAACATCAAGTTCTGAAATTTTTGGACCAACGATTGCTAATAAATCTTCGAATTGCGTCACAGACATTTTCATATAATTTTGAAATTGAGAATCATCAGTTAATAGCATTGGATATACTGCATGAAAAAATCCATGAGCAGGCCGTAGTTGCAACAAGTTTGAAACCCATATTCTTTTTGTTTGTTTGTTTTTTCTTCTCTGCAAAATTGCTCTTAGCAAGGAAAGATATGTTGACAGCAAAATGTTTTGCCTGCGCTGTTGAAACTCGCAAATTATTTTATTGCAGTCATGTGCCCAATGAATATATTTTTTTCCATGTTTTTGAGTTCTGTAATTGAACAAACCATACATACATGATGCGTACTGCACGATTAATAATTGTTTTATTAATTTCAATGCACTGTTCTACCTTACTTGTTTTATCAATATAATAGCACTGTCCTTTGACACAGCACTTTCAAGATACCGCGGTAATCAGCGACTTGATTACTTGAAAAAAACTAGCCTAAATAATATTCCCTTTAAACAGCAATAACATTCTTTAAAAAACGTTTACTTGAGGCTGTCATTTTCATTGTTATGTTCTGTTGTGTTTATCTATCATTCTACTCCACGTCACTTGCAGGTAGTGACGTTTAGTGACGTCACTCGACGCTCGAAGTTCGACGCCGACGCTCGACGCCCGACGCTCGCCATGTAAAGGCCACTTTATAAATTGAAAACTTGGAATATATTACAATTTTACGAATTATTTATTTTAAAAATATATATTGAATATTGAGAAAAACAGCAGATGAAATGAAATTTTTCATTATATTTTTTTAAAAGCATAAGTATTTATGGAATTTAAAAACAAAATGAAAAATAGGAGTAAAAATAAAACGGAGGCATAAAAAAATATAAGGACAATGTTAAATTTTGTTAGAAGATTTTCATTATTAGCACTTATAATATATACAGGGTGCGCCATTTCTTATGTCGGTATTGTAACATTGAATAACTGAAACATTTGACAACCGATTTACTTGACTTCACTTGTTTTGGAAACGTCAATTCAGTACAATTTCAACCATGTATCGCTTCACACCAAAAGAACGCGCTGAAATAGTTACTTTGTACATTGAAAATAGTCGTTCAGTTGTGTTAACTCAACGAGCATATCGTCGAAAATATCTTGGCAAACAGGCACCATCTGACAACACTATTCGTCGTTTGGTGTCGAATTTTTGTGACCACGGGACAGTGAAAGATCGCGAACAACCCGTTCATCAACGACCAAGACGTTCAAATGAACTGATTGAAGCTGTCAGAGAGAGCGTTGCCCAAAACCCAAAAGTTTCATATCGTCACCGCGCTCAGCATCTCGGCATCAGTGGAACCACTCTACGGCGCATTTTGAAAGATGATTTGCATTTGTTTCCGTACAAAATGCAATTAACACAAAGAATATTGCCTACAGATCATCCACGTCGCTTGGAATATGGACAAACAATCGCTCGAATAGTTGATACTGAACCTGATTTTTGGAAGCGAATTTTAATGACCGACGAGGCACATTTCAAACTTTCTGGAGGCGTTAATAAGCAAAATTGCCGCATTTGGGGAACGCAGAATCCACACGAGATCCATGAAACGCCATTGCATGACCAAAAAGTTACTGTTTGGGCCGGCGTTTGCGCCAAAACCATCATTGGTCCTTATTTTTTCAAAGAGAACCAAACGATCGATGGAAACCGATATCGGTGGATGTTGGCTCACTATGTCTGCCCACAAATGCGTGAAAAAGGTCTTGAAGATTACTGGTTTCAACAAGATGGTGCGACCTGCCACACTGCGAATCAAACAATCCAGTTTCTGCAACGAAAATTCCCTGGACGTCTGATGTCAAAAAGAGGCGACATTGAATGGCCACCCAGATCTCCAGATTTGACCCCTCCAGACTTCTTTTTGTGGGGTTATTTGAAAAGTAAAGTGTACGCCAGCAAGCCGCAGACCATTGAAGAGCTTAAGGAAAATATTCGTGCCGAAATCATTGCTATACCACCCGAGATGCTCGAAAAGGTAATGGAAAACGCCGCAAAAAGGGCATATTTTGCTGTGAACAATAAGGGCGGCCACTTGATTGATGTCGTGTTCAAAAACTAGTCTAAATAAATTGTAAAGGACCAAACTAAATAAAAATACCTCATTTACAGAAATCGGTTGTTTTTTTTTCAAGTTATTCAATGTTTACATGCCGACATAAGAAATGGCGCACCCTGTATAACTATTCATGACCAGTTTTTACAAATAATGGAGAATATTTTTTAAATACAAAAATCAAAAATTTTTGTTATTATATCTCATATCAGCCTATTGAATTTGATAAACTTTCTATTTTTGTATATAAAGATGATTATCGTATATTAAGTAATACCCTGCTGAAAAAAAATGATAAAAAATGATCGAGATTTTCAAGTCGATCATTTTTCGTCATTTTTCATCACGTTATTGCAATGGTTTTCGTGATGCGAAATTATGTAAAATGATGAAAAATGATCGAGATTTTCGAGTCGATCATTTTTCATCACGTTATTGCAATGGATTTCGTGATGCGAAATTATGTAAAATGATCGAGTTTCTCAAGTCGATCATTTTTCATTATACATGTTGTAAACTTATGTAAAGTGATCGAGTTTGGCAAGTCGATCATTTTTTATTATATTTCATCACGTTATTGCAATGATTTTCGTGATGTAAATTTAAGTTAAATGATCGAGTTTCTCAAGTCGATCATTTTTTTATCATGTTGCTGTCATAAAATTTTTCCATGAAATGTGACCGAGAGTGTCGTTCTCGTCCTGATTGAGTCGAATTCTAAGGGGAAGTTATTAATGTATTTCACATGTAAATAATTTGGCACTTTTCTTTTAACGACTCTGGGTACCTAATAATAAAAAAATCATGATTATTTAAATACGTTTATTGTGTAGGTAACGAGTTGTACATATTAAAATATAATTGCACTGAAATTGCACATAAACGTTTATTCTTTTAGCATTGAAAATCATCAAAAATCATCGACGTCACTTTGTGTGACATTAAATTCACTTTCAGCATCAGCATCTGGAAAATCAAAAGGAAAATGAGAGAATTGTAAAACAGGTTTTTTATTTCCTCAAGAGCACGCATACACGCTATTCATAAAAATTAATCATGAAAAAAATACGTAATAATGCGATTTCATGAACTAATATTATTCGCGTGATTCCAAAACAGTACATGTGTCCGCTCTGACCAAAGGCACCTTAGATCCAAAAGTGAAATTTTTCAGGAGAGGCCATTAAAGTTCGCGCGGCACAGGGATTTGTGTGGTAACGCTGTATTTAAAAAATTCATAACATAGTCGGTTTAAAATACGTTATTAAAATACGAATTAGATATTTTGAAAGATCTTTGTCTACTTTACTCAAAAGCATGGTAATTTCGAAAATAATTTTTTAGATCGAAGGTCCCTTTTCTCGGAGCGTGACACACATATCTTCATACACGTATGTTTTCCCAATTTTGTGAAAAGTTTATACCTGAAATTCGATTTCCATCCTCCTTATCTTTCTCAACCTCCGATGACTGGTCGTTCATTTCTTGATCATCATTTTTTTCTACTTCTGTAACGTACAAAAACGATGTATTATTTATTTTTTCAACAAGTTGTATCTGTACGTGTCAGTCAGTTGCTTTTAACATTATTGATCAAACAAACTTACGGGAACCAGCAGCTCTATCCTCCTGTTCCTCATCGGAAGAAGAATCTGATTTTTGAGCATTGGTATGCTTGACTTCAATCCCTGGAACATAAATAAGATGTGAAGTTTGAATAACTTTTTTGATAATCGACAATTGAGAAGACAAATATTTCAATTTGCCCGCACAGCAAACTTTTTGTAGGAGTTCCGAGGGAGCTCTGAGGAAGTTCCTATTGTCACAAATTAGTGTTCTGGCAGTTTGGAACTACCACGAAGCTCGAGCAGGGCTCTGATGAAATTTTTTGCTGTGCGGGTGATTGTAATAGGCCTTTTACCTTTTCCCCCCCTTTTTTTGGTTTTCTCTGATGCAGGCGTTAGAAGTCCAGCTTTGATTTTCAACTCATAGATTTTTTGGGAGATGTAGGTTTTAGTTTTTGACGCTTCGTGACTAGCTATCACCTCTGGTTTTTTTTTAACTTCCATCAAAAAATTCTCGAAGCAATCTGAAAGAAAGTACATAAAAAAATTTATTTATCGTGCATATTTCAATAAGCAATACTCAAAAATATCCACACAAATATTGCATACCTTTTATAGCCAAAATTTTTTCTGGGTTGAGCGCTGGTGATCCTTTGTGATTTTCTTCGAGGACACGACCATCCTTCGCTAATCTCCCAACGCAGCTTTCTGTAAGCGTTTTTATCCCGAAAACAGCTATGGCCATTTGTTTGACGAACTTTCCATTGGTTTTGCTGGTAATGCAGTTGGCAATAATGCTGCTGTAAGCATCTTTTTTTACCCAAATGTTTCGGCCAATGTGAACCTAAACATTTCGTCAAGAATACTTTCAATAAAAGATTGTTCTTCAGCGGGTACAAAAGGAGCACAACTTTATAAGAAAATAATGAATCCAGTTGGGAATATATTTGCTTTTATATTAAGTGTTCTCTCTAACAGTGCTTCAACTCCCTGCCTTAAAAAGTCCATTCAAAACCATTGAAAACCAAACAAATTAACAATTGCCAATGGTTCTCTATGTTAGGTATATGAGATTTTCAATCGTCCTAGACTATTAGGACGACTAGAAACCATTGAAGATCCCATTTACTTGACATGGATAACAGTGGGCAATAGTAGATGTTTGGTTTTGAATATATTTTTTTAGGCAAAGTGGCATTTTCTGAGCAGACCGAATCAGATTTAAGCAGTTTTTGGCAGTAACAAATTTATTCAAAGCACTCCGAGAGCGATGAATGATGATTGCTAATAGAAATACTAGATTATTCTAGATAGTAACTATAGCAAGAGTAAGGTTTGTTACTAGTCAAATGTAAATGGAGACAGTTTTCCTGTTATTAAGTGAATTTGCGGTTTTTCTGTAATATACAAGCTCAAATTTCCTACAAGTTAACAAAAACTCAACAAGTAATTAAAAAATGCCAGTCATTTTTTTCTGACTTGTTACGGGTTTTACTCGCGTCATAGGGTCCTGTAAGTAACTGATAAAATAATTACTTTTTCCCCGTCCTCGTCCTCCTTGCCCTCTCCAATATCTGGACATTTCTTTGTACTCCCTGTTGATGCTTGCTCTCTGCAAATTTCTGTAAAGTAAGAAACCTATATGAGAATCATTTTATTGAAGATTTATATAACGTATTACACACTGTAAATTTTAAACACATTTTGTGTTTCGTATGCAGCTTCATTTTCATTATCAGTTCATGTATCTATTTATTTAATCTGTTCTTCATTTTTATGTATTTCACATAATTTTTTTGCAATTCTACTCATTTCCAATAATTTATGACATGAAATTTACATACCAGCTACTTACGATAAGTTAAAAACTGTATCGCACATTGTAACAGAATATTTCTAAGAAATTTATTTGTGCGTTCTTCTTCAACAAAATTGGAAAATTTCGGTTTCATATAGCAGTTCTGAGCTTATGATACTTATTGGTTAAACTATCAAGGATTACGTTATTTGATAATAAATAATGATTTACCCAAAAAATAATTGCTACAAGACTTGAGTTCAGAAAGAATTGAAATTATACATTTCTTTTTTTCACCACCCCCAGGATAATATCAGAATTTTAACTTGCTGACTTATATTATACCTTCAAGATTCTTTATCCTCGTTATGAGTTGATTCTGAAACTCTATGTTTAATTGGCTCAACTCTTTAACCTGGAGTAAGGCATCATCGCGTTCACGAGTAAGCTGTTTTATTTTTTGTCGCAGCACTTCCTCGTTTTCATTAAAATGTGATCCAAAAGATGTTCGTTGTATGACATTTTCCTAAAACACATGTCATGGATATTAAAAAAAAAATGTTGTGTATGTTGTTCTTACTCAGTAAACTACAAAGCTCACATCAAAAGATAACAATTATAAACTTAAACACTTAATTGTTAAAAAAAAATTAGTAATACTCAGCATGCATGCGTGAAAAAGTCAGTTATGGTAAATAAAATGAATAGTTAAACAAGAACTAGTCAAAGTAACATAATTATAGAATAAAAAAATGTCATGTAACTCAAGGAACAGGGGAAAACCTTAAAAAAATGAATATTTACGAAAACCAATACTCAACAAATTAGTAATCAAGAACATCAAGACTGTAAGCAATCGATTTATTAAATGGTCGACAACTGTTAATGCAAAACAAAGTCACAAATGATTAGTTTCACACTGTAATATGTATTTAAAAACATTACACTTTTATACAGCAACGCAAACAAAATTGAAAATTAAAAAGCACTTTCAACGTTCACACTAATTTTATTATATATTATTATATTACACCTATTATTATTATAATAGGAAAAATTAATTTTGTCTTAACTTTTTACAATTGACAAATTTTTAAATAAAATATGTCTTTTTATGTAAAAAACACCTTCAAATATATCAATAAAAATTGAAAGTTTAATTTGAACCCATCGGTACTTCATCAATAATCAATAAATACGACAAGTCAATAACCAAATCAACCAATAATTTCAAAAGTTAACAGTTAATCACATTATTTATTTAAAAATTATTGCTTGAAGGAATTGACAGATTCAATACCCTCAAAATTACTATGTTTTCACTTATTATTTACCTTGTTGTTGTTGCTTATGTTCTCCAATGATTTTTTCAAAGAACTGTCTGTTTCAAAAGTTTTTTTTATTTCTTCTGTTTTACGTATTTGCTGTTTGGCTACTTTTGAAGCGACGGCTGCATTAATTTTATCTACGGCCGTTCTCTTTGCAGATTTCTTTTGTATCTAAAATTCAGCAAAGAGAAGTATTATAAAATGGAGAAAATTTTTAAAAAGAAAATTTGCATACACTCTGAATAACGTTATCTTCAACAGTCTGACATTTTAATAAAATTTTAGAATAATGTGACCAAACGTTATGAAGAGCATAGACATGGGTAAATATGTTATTGAATGATGATAATATCAGCCGAAACTATAATAGTGAATTTAGATACTTATTTAAAAATAATTTCAGCACACGATTGACAAACATTGATTTTATGTTCGATTTTCTTGTAGGTTACACAAAAAAAGGAACTGCTCATTCTCATTGTTTTTTTTTTTACTCAACAATTGAATTATTCTGAAAATCATGAACTTAATATTTAAGAAATATGTATTTATACAGAGTGTTTCACAAAAGGTGAAAATACCAAAAACTATGAATTCCTTATGAAACCATAAGACGATTTTCTCTTTGCCACTTTTCCAAAAACTCAAAATCAAAAAAGATATTCAAGCATAAGATCTCAGAAATCTGATTGGTTAAAACTTGTGACTTGAATATCTTTTTTGATTTTGAGTTTTCTGAAAGGCGGCAAAGGATTTTTCGATTTAGAAAAATATAGAGAAAATTCAGCATTCATTTTGGTCTGTGATTTTTACCGCCACTCTTTGCAGGAACGCGTTGATTGGTTAATTTTATAATTTTTATATCCGTTTTGAATTTGAGTTTTGTGAAAAATGGCAAAAGGAAAATCATCTAATAATTTCATGAGGAATCTATGGTTTTAGGTAATGTTACTGTAAAACAATTTTTCATGTCACTTAATCAAAAGTAAGGCATACCAGCGGTACATCATCAGTCTCTAATTCTGACGCAGTGTCGCACCGAGTGATGGGTGGAAACGTTATTCTAGCAGTCTCCTTAATTTTTTCTCTCAGTTCCGCCCGACTTTCAAAATATCAAAAAAACACAAAAAAGTTCAAGTTAGACATGCTACCATTAATAATCAAAAATTAATTTCTAAAGTCCGCAATCTTCAAGTATCTCAATTATTAAATTTATTGCATTATCAAATAATTGAAACTCTTGAAGTCTATTTAATAGTTTCAATAGTTCAGAAATGATGATTTATTTTTTTTTTTTTTTTTTTTTTGAGGTCAAAAACTTATATGCATTTTCAGAGATAGCAGGCTCGAATTTTTATTTGTTACCCGAAGAAACTTCTTAAATCTTTTTCATCATATTTCGAATTGTTTAATAAAACTTGATTTTTTTTGTCGATATTTTTCAAAATAAAAGTATGCATTTTCAGATAATCACTTTTGAGTGGTCTAGAATAAATTTTTTAATTTTCTTACAGAAATAAAGATATTTAGACCAATAAAAATTGAATTGTGTCTGAGTATAAATTTCTCAGTTAAAAAACACATTTTCGGACCATGAATTCGAATTTGGTACCTATGGTACCAAATTATTATTATGGTTTATATTAAATATTTGTATTGACATTTAATCACAATCAGCTATTTTGTCACAATACAAGTTGATCACTTCAATATAACATTTTTATTATTTGTTTATTCTGTAGAATACATTTTTAGGTTAGATTAATCTAACCTATAAATGATGATAATTTGGGCGTGGTACGAATATAGTTTGGTTCAATTTATATTTTGGGAAATATACACAAATTTCATTTATTTTCCAAATCGCAATAATATCATATTTAAGACTTACGTGTAAATGCAAAAACAAGGCATTTGTCGGTGGGTGCCCCATTCTCTAAATATGAATATTTAGTCGACTTGGAGAAAGACGCTGGTACGAAATTTCGCAGTTTGGTAATCGGAACACATTTTTTCTCTCCGCTGGTGATAAATTTGACAAACGCACAAGGTCCGTCCATACCTGGAAATTTTGCAAAACAGCCCGAAAAACACCAAAGAACGCGGTTAACGTGCACGTGGGTTCACGTTTACTCAAGACGATTCGAGAACATTCAAGAATTGTTCCTGTTTTTTGCTTCTGCGACAACCAGCGACAACCAAGTAGCTAATGTGTTATTGGTCCTTACAAAATCAAAATGGTGGACGAGAGTACCAATGTTTAAGGAGCCTTAGGTACACTGGTACCGCATTGGCTGCCTTCGTGCACTCGTGTGTGCTCGTGTGTGCTCGTGGTATCGGTCAGGTTGGGTCAGTTGAAGCCAGGTGCAGTAAGGTGCAGTCCTGTCTGTGCAGTTAGGGCATGTGGTATTAGTGTATTTTTAATTAATTTTCGTGTATTTTAGTGCAATTTAAGTTCGATGCAAAGTGTAATTTTCGGCTTGTTTCATTTATTATTCGCGATATGAAACGCATGGTGGTTAACAGCGAATTAGTTCGGAAAATAAGACTGCTTCCTTTGGATCCTAACTTCAACGATTCCGATGTTGATCATTCAACGAATTTTTGATGGCGCGCTAATGCCAAAAAAGGCGAGAATATTACTGACAATTTTGGTGAGTTATATTATCATTTGTATGTACACCTTGAGTTCTTAAGTCAACTGGTTTTACTGCCAGTAAAAATTAACATGATAAACAATTCACGTTGACATGGATTTGTGAATGTATATATATATGTTGTTTTGTTTGTATTTTGACAATTTTTTGATCCACATCAGATTCAACTGCAAATATACCTCGCGAAGCTGAATCACGTGAAAATGTGGAGAGTGGCCAAGACGGTTCTAGGCAAATATTAACGCCAGATTGTGAAAGTTCATCCGTACATGATGACTCTTTTGAGAATACAACCTTGACAGAAGCTATAAGTGAAATAATTCATGCATTCTATAAATTTTTCAATATTCAATCATAATCGACCAATACTCATATTCCACCTCATTCTGGAATCAAAATATATTTCATTCTTTTTTGAACGATTTTAAAAACAATGTTCAAAGTCAGAAATTTTTGACTGCTAATTTTTTTAGAAATGCAGTGCAGATATTTTGAAATAATGAATGAATGAATCCATGTTGCAATGAGTAACCGAAAAAAAAAGAATTTTCGAATTTAAAAAGTTATCGAGGCCAAAAATTTTAACAATAAATGCGCTTTCTTAACAAGTGGGGGAAGGCATCATGGACCTAAATGACCTAAATTTTCTTCACGTTTTTCTTAGCCAAAAATTCTTTTGCCACTTTTTTTAAAATCCGAAATCAAAAAAGATATTCGAGGCACAAGTTTTAACCTATCAGATTTCTTCAATTTATACCTTAAATATTTTTTTTGATTTTGTAAGTGAAATAATTTATGCATTCTATAAATTTTTCAATAGTCAATCATAATCAACCAATACTTATATCCCACCTCATTCTGGAATTTAAATATATTTCATTAATTTTTAAACGATTTTAAAAACAATGTTCAATGTCAGAAATTTTTGACTGCTAATTTTTTAGAAATGCAGTGTAGATATTTTGAAATAATGAATCCATGTTCCAATGAGAAAAAAAAAAAATTATTTTCGAATTTAAAAAGTTATTTAGGCCAAAAATTTTAACAATAAATGCGCTTTCTCAACAAGTGGGGCAAGACACCATGGACCTAAATGACCTAAATTATCTTCACGTTTTTCTTAGCCAAAAAGTCTCTTGCAACTTTTTTTAAAACTCGAAAACAAAAAAGATATTCGAGGCACAAGTTTTAACCTATCAAATTTTTTCAATTTATACCTTAAATATTTTTTTTTTTGATTTTGAGTTTAAAAACTAGTGGCTTGAGAATTTTTTCACTCAGAAAAATGTAAGGAAAATTTAGGTCAAGTTTGGTCCATGGTGTCTACCCCCACTTATTGAGAAAGCCATTTATTGTTGAAATTTGTAACTTAAATAAATCTTTCAATTTTGAGTTACTCAAAAAATGGTAAAGGGAAACTCGTCATAGATTTTTACAAGAAATCTAGAGTTTTATAATTTTTTGTGACATAAACATTAACATAGTCATTGGTCTTTCACAGAAACATAGATTTGGATCTTGGGAAAATTTGGGTATGGACTGGGAAGTTGCAGGGACTAATGCAGAAGAGTTCAATCCGCTGTATGGAGAACCTCCCAGAGAAAACTATTTTACTCCGGTAAAACACGTAAAAATACTCTTTTGCAAATTTTCTTCATGATTCAACACTAAGCAGTATGAACAACTTCTCGTGATCCATTTTCTTTTATCCTCATCTATTAATTTTTTTCCTAATGTTCATATTTGTTTTTATGATAGCTGGTACCAAACTTTCCAGAAATACATTTATGTAATGATATGAAAAAATGATTAATTTTTGTGATTAATTGTGTAATATCAATTTTAAATTCATTGATATAGGTTTCTACATAAGTTCATCATTAATTATTTTATTTTCATTATAATCATATAAATAAATATAAATATAGAAACACACCATGTAACATAATTGTGCGCAATGCGTCAACGCGTATATATAACAAAATTACTTTGAATATACGTACATAAATGACACACTTATTAAATGCATGCAGCAAAAAAATTTTATAATAAAGAACATGATACTTATTCCAATAATAAAACCATCAGTTGTCAGTAAATTTTAAAAGGTAATTGAAAAAAGTTGATATCTTGAGAATTTTTGAAAATTTAACATAAGTATATTCTGTAAGGAACTTTTTTATTGAAATGCTGTAAATCTTTAAAATGTAAAGAAAAATTTCAAAAATATAATTGGAATATTATATTATGAAAATGTATATTGTGTCGATCTTCAGTAAAAAATTTTGTTTAGGATGAAGAATTGGCTGAATCTGGAGACGAATCAGGGGAAGAACCGAGAGAGGAACCAGGAGAAGAGATATCGGAAGCAGAAGAGGACGGTGTCAATGATGGAGAACGAGCCCACGACTTCCATGAGAATGACCCATTTGACCAAAACCCAGCATTCGATGCGGTAATGTTTCCTGAATCAGGTGTAACGATTCGAGAGGCAATAGAGATGGTAAATGGGATATTTTTAAGATTTTCCTTGCCAATTGAGGCACGTCATGGAATACTAAATTTAGTGAAATTACTAGCGGGGCCAGTCTTTGAAAGTTTGAACTTTAGTAAATATAATATTGCAAAAGTAATTGATCCTGCACCAGAAACTATCGCTTATCATTTCTTTTGTCCGAGTTGTAATATTGTAATATCCGAAAAAAACTCTTGTAAATTTAAAAACTTTCGTAGCGTTTGCGAGGAATGTGGCCAAGAGTACGATTTTCGGACTGAATCTGAAAATTCAATAGTAAAGATAGACCTAGAACTTCAGCTAAAAAATTTGTTGAGTGATAGGAAAAATTTGGAAGATGTTTTTAATAATATTGAACGAATTGAACATGAACGTAATGCTGACAAAAGTGTAATAAGTGACGTGTATGATGGGGAATTGTACGAAAAAATTCATGAACTGAAAAATAACGATGTTAAGGTGTTGACTCTCAATTTCAGTTTAGATGGCATGAATCTGTTTAAAAGTTCAACTAAAAGTTTATGGCCTTTGCAATTTATCGTTAATGAACTGTCTCCGAAAATTCGATTCACGTCTATTTTGACATGGGGGTTGTTTATTGCGAATCACGAACCAAATTCCGAATTCATAAACATGTATTTGCAAATATTTGTTGATGCGGTACTAAACCTTGCGAGAAATCCGTTTATTGTTCATGACAATCTTGGGAACCAGCACAAGTTCATTGTCACACTTTTGTGTAGCTGTGTAGATGCTCCAGTTCGAGCACTCATGGAAAATCGATTGCAATATAATGCTCATTATGGGTGTTCGTGGTGCTATATTTTTGGCGTTCACATCGGTAGTATGAGGTTTTTGATAACGGAAAATTTTGAAACGCGTTCACATGAATCCCATAAAAACGATATTCGAGATGCGGTCCGAATGAGGAGAACAATTCGTGGTGTAAAGGGTCCCATGGTGTTATCTCAAATACCAAATTTTGATTGTGTTTGGTCATTTCCTGTCGAGGAATTACACATCGTTTTTGTTGGAGTCGTAAAATATTTGTGGAACATACGGACAACTGTGGGATATGACACCACTGATCCACATAGAGCAAAGAAAATAACTGCGACACAAGTAAAACAAATAAATGAACGTCTATCTCAAATCAAGTTACCCCATGATATTCATAGATGGTTTCATTCTTTAAGCAATCCTGCTAAACTGAAAGCTCCTGAATGGAAGTCATTTCTGTTGATCCACTCTCCTGCGTATTTGCAAGGCATTTTGCCCACCGACAGATTTCACTCGTTTTTACTTTTGTCGCAAAGTATTTTCTTTCTGCTCGAACGCACTATATCGCGAAGGAACTTGGATTTGTGTGAAATCTATTTGACACGATTTGTAGGAGATTGCCAAATATTTTACTCAGACGAAGTCATGACCTACAATTTACATTCTCTGTTGCACTTCGTTCAATCTGTAAAAATGGCTGGACCTCTTTAGAGCTCATCTGCTTTTCATTTTGAAAGTAATATGCACGTTTTGAGAAACCAAACTCTAGGTCCTAAAGCGGTTGTTCAACAAATTAGCAAAAGAACTTTGCAAATGCTCGCACTGAAACCCCCCAACAAAAACAGATCAGAAAATGTAGCTCAATTTTGCCGAAATTTGTTCTCGCCGTACAGGGTCAAGTATTGTCACGAAGACCAAGAAACAGGTGCAATATTATTAGGGCCAACAGGAAGTGTTGATGTGGATGTGAAAACATTTAACCGATGCATCTACTCAGGCACAGTTATTCGTAGCATAGGTTACACGCGTTCAGAAAAAACGGACGATACAGTAGTAATGTTGAAAGACAAAACAATACTACAAATAGTCAGATTCGAGGTACATGACAATCATTGTTTTATTGTAGGAAATAAATTTGTTACTGCGCCAGTAATGATTCGAAGTCATGACATTGAAATGGAACTTAGCCACTGTTACGAAGTTATTCAAATATTAAGAAACACTGTTGTAGTTGTTGACATTGATAGGTTCTTACGCAAACTTGTTAATGTTGAACTGGACTCTTTGCATTATGTTATTTTGATGCCCAATTCCTTCGAAATCCAGTAAAAATTGTACGTACAGTCTATTCGAAAAATTTTGTGAATACATTAGAAAATGTATAGGTATGTGAATTTTAGTCGTTAATTTTATGTTAATCATCGATAATTTATACTGAACATAATTAACATAAGTACAAAATGTATAGCGTACATGTAAACTCTTTTCACGAAAAGAAATAGATCTGCATATTTATCTGTGAAACAAGTTTGCTTGAGTGTTCCCTTTTGCATGGTATTTTGGTTTCCCTGTGATTTCAGTCTCGTTTTGGAAAAAACTCCAGATTGAAATTTAACTATCATGGTCAACTGTAATAAAATCCTATTATGTATATCTCTTATTATGAGACAGCTACCATCAGAGCTCTGAGTAATCGAAATTTTAGTTTACATTCTTAACTATTCCTTATGAATGTTTGTCAGTAGTCAATAAGCAAGTAAAAATTTGTCATTTCAAAATACTTTAAAGGACATAACGTTGTGAGCATAAACAAATACAAAAATAATAAAATTTTCTGAGTTACTCATATTAATATAAAATTACCAGAAACAATGTTAAATGTTATAGGTACTGACTTTTCCATGTAGAAACATGATGGAAAATGATCGAGATTGACTTGAATTCTGGGCCAAGGATATAACCATTACGAAAAATTATGGAAAATGATCGAGACCGACTTATATTCTAGGCCAATAATATTAACATTACGCAAAATTATGTAAAATGATCGAGACTGACTTGTCTCTATTTATAAACATTACGCAAAATTATGTGAAATGATGGAGACTGACTTATATTCTAGGCTCATAATATTAACATTACGCAAAATGATCGAGACTGACTTGGATTCTAGGCCAATAATATTAACATTACGCAAAATTATGTAAAATGATCGAGACTGACTTGTCTCTATTTATAAACATTACGCAAAATTATGTGAAATGATGGAGACTGACTTATATTCTAGGCCAATAATATTGACATTACGCAAAATGATGTAAAATGATCGAGACTGACTTGGATTGTAGGCCAATAATATTAACATTACGCAAAATTATGTAAAATGATCGAGACTGACTTATATTCTAGGGCAATAATATTAACATTACGCAAAATGATGTAAAATGATCGAGACTGACTTGGATTCTATGCCAATAATATTAACATTACGCAAAATTATGTAAAATGATCGAGACTGACTTGTCTCTATTTCTAAACATTATGAAAAATTATGAAAAATGCTCGAGAATGACTTTCACTGTGGGCCAAGGATATGAACATTAGGAAAAATGATGTTAAATGATCGAGACTGACTTGTCTCTCTTTATAAACATTATGAAAAATTATGAAAAATGATCGAGAATGACTTATTTTTTAGGACCAACTATGTGAATATGATGAAAAATGATAGAATGTGATCGAAATTGATGTCGAACATTATGAAAAATGATCAAATATTATCGAGATCCGTTCAAGTTTTTTCAGCAGGGTGTGCAAAATGAATCAGATCGATTGTGAGGCGAAGGTAAAATAGTTGAGATTGATGAAATAAATTTGGAAAGAAGAAATATAATTGTGGCCGAGTATACGAAGGTCACTGGATTTTTGGAGGCTGTGAACGTGGCTCTAAAAAAATTTTCATGCAGATCGTGAAAGACCGCACACAAAAAACTCTATTTGAAATCATAAAAAAAAAATACTTCCGGGAACGACAATAATGTCTGACTGCTGGGCATCCTACAACAATTTAAACGAAGAAGGGTTCAAACATTTCACTGTCAACCACTCGGTTAATTTTGTGGACCCAGATACAAAAGCCCACACCCAAAACATCGAGAGAAGTTGGCGAGACGCAAAGGATACCATATCTCATTATGGGAGAAAAAAAGATCCCTACCCTGGTTACCTTGTTGAATTCTATGTAAAGAGAAGATTCCCTGATCATAAGGAAAGAATACACCATGTTTTCAAGGCAATCGCTAGTTTGTACCACCCTTTGAATTCTCCAAAACCTGATGTTCAATAAAGGAGGAAACTTGTTTTTCAATTACAGTGCAATATATATTGTATATACATAAACACATATGTATTTATATTTAATTAAATTTAATTCAACTATTTGTGTAGTAAAATGATAAAATAATTGTATGATAAATGTAAATTATAAATTTATAATTTTTCTTGATATTCGTATTAAAATTGATACTAGCAAATTTAAAATAAAAAATTTTATCAATCTTAAAAAAATTTTTTATTTTAAATTTGCTTGTATCAATTTTAATAAGAATATCAAGGAAATTATAAATTTATAATTTACATTTATCATACAATTATTTTATCATTTTACTATATTACTTGTAAAATTTATAGTTTTATAAATCTTAAAAAAATTTTCTGTTTTAAATTTGCTAGTATCAATTTTAATAAGAATATCAAGAAAAATTGTAAATTTTTAATGTACATTACTCATACAATTATTTCATCATTTTACTATATTGTAAAATTTATAGTTTTATCAATCTTAAAAAAATTTTTTATTTTAAATTTGCTTGTATCAATTTTAATAAGAATATCAAGAAAAATTATAAATTTACAATTACATTTATCATACAATTATTTTATCATTTTACTACACGAATAGTTAAATCAAATTTAATTAAGTATAATATATATATATATGAAATGTATACAAAATTAAAAAATGTTTAAAATACAATATAATATATTTATATTATATAACACATTACATATTCTACGTTCCAATGCATATTAATATTATGTCATATTACCCATATTACTAAAAACATATTTAAAAAAAAGCATAAACTCGTGGCCAATCATTAATTATATTATCATATAAAGGAAAAACTTGCTTCTCGTATTTCAAACTAACGTTCCTCACCCAAGTAATCTTGCTTTCAGGAAAAACTTGCTTATCGGGCAAAATGACAGATTTAAAATTGGTGGATTTTGAACTTACAAACAGATTTCATAAATGCGTATTGTTACCTCTTTTGCTCAAAGTCGCTCTAAAACAATTGAAAAAAGTGTAAAATAGTCTATAATTTGAACAATCTTCTTATTGCATTGTGTCTGTGAAAGTGACAAAATTATAAACAAATAGAGATACAAGCTTTTCGAAACAAGTAAGAAGAATACGATAAATTGCAAAATAATCAGTTACAACGAATCTTATTGTAAAGACCACGACGAGTTAGAGGGTTCATACAGGCAAGATGACGACGATCGAGAAGTCGATCTGACGCCCTCGCTAGTTCCGCTCACTCTCATTCGCCGGAAGTCAGTCAAGGAGCTCGGACCGAAAGGAATCTCTCTCTGTAAAATCGCGCTCGTGAAAGAATTGTCGCGTCGGGTTCTAATTCAGTGTATTTCAATAAATTGGTCTGAAACATTCGTGGACTAGTTGTGGAAACATTCCTGCCTCTATACACGGTCGTTTATATTATATATTTTACAATTTACGATACAAGGTTGCAACTAAATATACTCGTTTTCTCGAAATAACGTTATAACTATGAGCTTTAGCCCGGCGTAACGGTCCTTCATTCAGGTCACGAAAATATCGCCATCTGGCCTCAATTTGATAACTTCGGCCACTGTGATAATGTTTACGGAGACAAAAATTCAATACCATACACTATGGCACAAGTTTTCCGACACACCGTTAGCTATGCAAAAATTCACTACAAGCATACGATTATGGTCCGTGAAATGTGGTGACCAAAAAGCGTTCCTGATGAAACGGGGCCACCAATAAGCGTATCCTATGAATTCTTGTATGAAAAGCCATGGATTTCTCCTAACCAGAGTCCAATATCTATCTGATTGTCGTTTCTCCACTTTTCGAATAAATTCCTCGGATTCACAAATACATTTGAACAAATAGTCATCGTCGACGTTGATGAATAAATTTTTTTTCGGTAAATGCTGTTCTTGGACACAACTTGCCATTGCACCGAATGTTTTCTTAGGTTATTAACAACTCGGTTAATCTGGAAAACTGTCGACTCTGTTGGATAAAAGAAAAAACAAAACCTTTAACTTTATAGAAGGTTAAGCAACAAGCATCGATATTCAATAATTTGACAAAGTTGTATACGACAGTCGCGATAAAGTATTTTGTGAATTTAATTTTGTATTACAAATATTAGTTTTCGCATTATTTTTCTAAAGCAAGCATACCTGGGGTTGTTTACTGCAGACGCATCAGTCACTCTATGAAAAAATTGTCCCGGGAAATTAATGTCCATTGCTAAATGATTGACAAATTGTCAAAACACTGATCCACTGATATGAATAAACACTGAATAGCTAATGTGGGGGGGGGGGGGGGGAACTTGAACGAATTGAAGCGAGCCATGATGGGGAAAAATGTCGCACATGTGCATTGACGGCGTTCGCTTTCTCTCTCTCACATAGAGAAATCGCTATATTCAGCCTTGTCACTTTCAGACAACTTCACTTGTCACTTCAGCTTGTTCTTGTTATGATCAGTGTTTATTTACTTTCAATGAAGTAGCTTTTTTGCTGTTATTTTTTAGAAGTAAACGATTATTTTGTGATGAAAAATGAAGTAAGCTATAAAAAGCTGAAATATGAAGAAGTGCTGTTTTTTTGGGGAGCACAACAACGGTGATAATGGGCGCACGTTTCATATTTTTGTATTTCGAATTGCAGGAGTATTTAACAAAATGGCGTCTACATGTACTGACTGGTTGTAAAAGTTAGATGCTAAAATAATTTTTTTAACGCAGCAACAGGTGATTCAATTGATTGTTCCCCCATAATATTTACATGTACGAAATATGTACTTCCATATGAAACGTGCGCTCATTATCGCCGTTGTTGTACCCCCCACAAAAACAGCACTTCTTCATATTTCAGCTTTTTTATAGCTTAATTCATTTTTCATCACAAACTAATCGTTTACTTCTAAAAAAGAACATCAAAAAGCTACTTTATTAAAAGTAAATAAACATTGATCATAACAAAAACAAGCCGTCTGAAAGTGACAAGGATGAATATAGCGATTTCTTTATGTGAGAAAGAGAAAGCAAATCGCTATCAATGCGCATGTGCGACATTTTTCCCCATCATGGCGCGCTTCAATTCGTCCAAGGCAGCTCAATGCTAAAGCATAGGCGCTAGCTATCCAGTGTTTATTCATATCAGTGCACTGACCATCTCTCTCTCTCTCTCTCTCCACTACCGTCCGCCATCTTGGCTACGTAACCTCACTGATATCAAGTAAACACTCGACACCAATTTGATTTTATGTCAAATTGGATATATTGTGCATATGGTAAAGTCGCATGGATATATGGGAAAGTCGCGCGCGTCGAAGTGAGTATTTAAAATTCGATATCTCCTTAACGAAGCGAGATATCGAAATTTTTTATTCTTCATGAAAGTGTTTTTTTTGGCCAATTAACCTAAATCCGGTCTCAAATCCGAGGGCTACAGGAACTGAAATATCCCCACACTTTTTTATTGTTTAAACAATTATTTTCCAAAAATAACGTTTCTCTGCAATCGGCAAATATTTTTTCTAAAAAAAACACGTATTTTGGAAAAAAAGGTTTTTTTTAATGCCATTTTTAGCAATGCTGTGGAAACTAGACATTTACCAAGAATATAATCAAAATTTTTGAACCTAATTTCGTCGAAAATAACAATCAGTTGTGTAATTAATTTCATATATAGTTGACAAAATCGGTGTAAGGACAAATTTATTTGATTCCCTAATAGTATAGTATATACATGTCGAACAAAATTTTTTTCTAATCTATAATTTATTTTTTTTATACCAATTGGTATAAAAAAAATAAATAAATAAGAAATTATCAACAGTCAACATACCATATGTATTCCACAATTCCACTTTTCATGTTTCAACAATATAGAGCTTCGAAACTATTGATTTAATTTTAATGTATGTAAACAATATCTACATAATTATTTTTAACAAAAAAAGCTAAAAAAAACCTCTACGAGCTCTTCTGGTTTTAGAGAATATACTTATTATTTTTTTCAAGATGAATATTTTGTTTTTCCATTTTGCTATGATCAGTGGTTTGTTCGTGACAAAATTGAGTATAAATAAAAATCGAAAACCAATTAGAGCAAAATGTTTGACACTCTTCGGTCACTCATGTTTGCAATTACAAGAATCATTTATGCATTTTATTTGCATTTTATATTGTTGGGTTTTTATTGTGTAACCTATGATGGGTAATTCCTTGCACAGTAAAAGTCAATTTTAATGAGAAAAAAGAATCCGAAAATAAAATTAGTATTACGCCGATGCATCTTTGACAAATCATTCAGGGCCATTCAGCATTCTGGTCAATAAATCAAGATACAGCAGTGTTCAATTTGTTTGTGGAATTCGTATGTCACAATGCTATCTGATGAGGAGGAGAGTGAGGATCTTCTTCCCGAATATTCCGATAGGAATATGTTTGGGCCTTTTTTCGCCTCAGCCTGAATTTTTTTTATATAGTACAATGCCTATTCTAGAAAAATCTGTGGAGTAGGCATTGACCTCGAAAAGTGCCGATCAGTGACGATGCCTGAAATGCTGTGAGTTTTCCAGTTTTTCCATTTCGACATTGTTACTGTAAGATACTTCGCCCAAGAAGTAGTAGTTACAATGTCAGCAGCTAAAGCGAAAATGGAAAATAATAAGGCGTCGGGTGTAGAACTCAAAAAATTATTTACGAAAGTAGATTCAGTTTCGGTGACATGCCTCCTGTGCTCAAAAATTGTGAGAACAAGTGGTAATACATCAAATTTTCGCACACACGTGTGAAATAATCATCCAGGCCTTACTGAAAAACTCAAAGGAGCTGGAGCTAGAACGGAAAAGGTGCAAGGAGCTGGTGCATTAATAACGATACCCGATGGGCCATCAACGAGCACGGAGGTAAGCTCATTATGATAATAATTAAACGCATCCGCCAATGCATTGATTCATCTCATCCATTTAAAATTCATGGTCACAATTGTACAATATTTGAAAAAAGTTTTGTTTTGAAAATTTTCTTGATTGTTTCATTTCAAAATTTCAAAAGTTTTATTTCACAGAGTTGACTTAACAAATTGAAAATTTTCCCTTCGCGTCAGAGTGAAATAATAACCCTCCAGGCGGCATCAAAGCTTTCAGAAATCTCGTTATGTCCCGCCAGGAAGATTTCAGACATAATATCTATGAAAGTGTTATATGAAATGTTTCATTCGAAACCTTTTATAAATGTCCGTTTAAATTACAAGTGATCTGCTTCAACCGTTTATTTGCAAGTTGTGCAGCCGCGAATTTGCGGTACTCTTTTTTACGCGCTTCTTACTACCCTAGCAGTCCAACTACCACCTATATCGGTGGTAACTAGGTGGTAGTTAAGTGGTTATTAACGTAATTAAGTGGTAACTAGATGGTAAATTTTTCTCACCCAAAAATCGATGTTGATGTTTACAAACTACTGGAAATCATTGCATTTGGTTATTTTTCAGTTATTTTGAGACAAACAATTACTGAAAAACAACCAGAAAGAAGGCAATATTTTTTTTTGAAAAATTTTTTATAGTTGAAAATATATACCACATGAAATCTACAAACGACATTTTGACTATCACTATATTTTTAATATAAATAGTTTTTTTATCCATGTTCGAAGTAAAGTGATCGTTTTTTTTATTTATTGTTGGGTATATATTTAGTGTGAATTTATTCCCACCTTAAAAGTAACTGTTCTTAGTTCATGATTTATTTTTTTATTCCCGGTATAGGACAAAAACATGAATTTTTTTCTATTTTTTCAGACTTCTGTGTCAACTATCGCCACCAACAATGACACTACTGATGTAGATCCACAGCATCAAGATTCTTCGAGCGCAACCACCGCTCCCATGGCTCTCTCGAGAAGAACAAACAAAAGATCAAGACAAACTGATTTATTTTCATGTTATTAAAATTCTTCTAGTTTTGAAGGTAATGAAACGATCATTTTTATAATTTTGTAGATGTTTAGAAAATTTTTGCATATTTTATTGCGATGATCTATTTTTAAAATTTGCAATATTCGTGAAATGCGTGTTTTTGTATGCAAGCGACTACAATTACATGAACTGACATTTTGCAGAAGGTAGAAACAAACACAATGAAATTATGGAGACCCTTATTTTCATGATTTGTAAGGACAACTTGCCCGTTCGTTGCGTCGAAAAAGAAGGTCTTTTGAAATTCATGAAAGTTGTATGTCCGCGATACAAGCTTCCATCGAGATTCATGGTAAATTATGACAAAATTTTTCAACGAATAATTTAGTAACACATGTATATTCTGAAAAATAAGTTTCAATACCTTAAACGCAGATAAAATTAATACGACGAATAACAGAATTCAGTATCGAAGTCGATAAATACTTAAAATGAATTTTTTGATACTACATTTATGAATATATGTAGATATTTTGAATTGCAAGGACATATTATAATAATAATCTAAACTAAGTCTTATGTACAAAATGGAAGATTGAAATTTTTTAATCAAAATGATACGCAAAGAGAAAAGGGGTTAACATATACAGTTATTCAAAATACATGAGCTTTCTTCCGTTTTTTCTCTATGCTTATCAGTTATATTTAATATAAATAGCGTATTAGTCGAGACTCAGGAAAGTGAAGATTTTGTACATTAATAATTAAGTCATTAAAATAACTTTTAAAATTTTTCTAATGTCGAATATACTTGCTTGTTATTACAAATTTTCAATATAACGTATTTTTAGCGTTAAAAATTTTTATGATTTTATGATGTAGCAATAGCATTGTATCCTTTGTAATAATTACAAATATATGGTGAATATATGAGCACCTGCAATTTTAGGTTGTTCAGTACTTCGAAGTTTGCCAATTAAAAATGTTATATTTTTTACATTTTATATTAGGAATGCTGATTATCGTACTGATGATTTCATTCCAGATTTTAGTGGAAAAATTCATCTACAACAATATAGTACTTAAAGTAGTTTTATTAGTTCCTAAATTTGAAAACTTTACGAATTTAAAGTAGAAAGCAAAAATCCTTGTGAAATTCGAATTTCACAGGTTCCTGGAGTTATTTATTACAGAATCATTGAGCATTTTTGAGAAATATTGATCACTATGAATATTTAATCTAATATGATTGTTTTAAAAGAATAAGGAGTGAACTTATCATTGAACATTTTGTTATTTGCGATGCTTTTTTTCAGATCACTCAGCTAATCGAAAGACGGTATGATGCTAGCGTGCACATCATAACAGCAACGCTTCAAGAAGCTGAGCACATATCCTTCACCAGTGATGTTGTGACCATCACTAATTCAACTAGATCTTTTTTAACACTGACGGCTTATTACATTATTGGTGGAAATTTAGAAAGCATCAGCTTATCAGCTTTACGTTTGTCTCAGGTATGATTGGGAAACGGTTGAGTTAATGTTTACTGATATATGGCTGAAAAATGTTGATGCAAATAAAAATCAAAAACTATTTTATCTTTGTTTCATGCGAAATTCGTGCACAAAATTTGGCAGCTCATTGCGAGTAAAAATTACGAAGTACAGAAAATCAACTGTTTAATTCAGAAATTATCATCGCGATCGTGATATATGTTTTCTTGAAACTTAAAAAAATCGGGAACTAAACAATTATCATACTAAAAAGTTTAGGCATATAATTATTCAATCTCTATATAGTACAAATACTGGGATTCTTGGACGTGTAACATCAAATGTACATAGCCAAAAAAATTTTTACAAATTTTTTTTTCTGAACATAATAATTGTGAAACTTCAATTCTACTGTAACTATGAAAGCAATAAATATTCACAATTTAAAGTTTTTATACAGAAGTCCATGAAATAAAACTTTCAATATCTTAGACTGGCCGTTGAAGTGGTGTAGGTGGAATTTTGATTGCGACGCCTCTAAAATAGTTTCTAAATATTACAAAAAATTTCCTGCACTTTTTCAGATTTTTTCAACATCGTCAAACTTGCTAGGTAGAGTCTTTTTTTTGTCAAAATCCAATGTTGTATTAAAAAAATTCTTAACCCGTAAGATTTTTCATTTTTTGACGTTGGTCTCAGTAAAAAGATATTGATTTAGAGACTTGATATTTTTTTGTAATATGCCATAACTACAAACAATATTTTGCCGCATTGAACTTATATTGAAAGTGATTCCGGTGTCTGAGAAAAATGACAGTTTATGTTCATGATAAAATTCCATGCCAGGACCAAAGAACTATTAAGTCGACTCTACTGGCACGAGTAAACGTTGTTCCAAAAATTTGAAAAATTCGAAAATTTGTGTTTAAATTGCTTGACATCCATAATAAAGGGGACGTCACTATTAAAATTCCATCTAACCCATTTTAACAACCATCCTGAAGTACCTACTGCTCTACGAAATCCTAACTTTAGAACTTTACATTTCACAAAATGTACGATGTACTACATTTTTTAAAATAAAATAAAGTTTTTACTTAATTTTTTCAGTTTCATACGGGAGATTATATCAGCGCCACATGCCGAGAGATAATGGAACAATTTGAAATTCTCGAGGAAAAAAGATTGTCCACGACGACAGACGGTGGATCCAATATGATCGCCGCCGTCCAAAATCTTTCTGGGCCGGAAAAAAGGATACCATGTGCAGCACATATCCTAAATCTGGTAGTGAAAGAAGTGTTGGAAAGTGTCAAAATATTCACTGACATTGGCACCAACATGAAAGCCGTTGTCACTTACTTTAAGCGTTGTGTGAACGCAATGGACCAGCTTCGAGAAGCTTAAGCACAAGAGGGGATTCCGGAGGGTGAGATTCAGACACTCATCCAAGACGTTGATACAAGGTGGAATTCGAGTTTGGCCATGATGATACGGTATATTCGACATTCAAATCTGATAAATGGAATTCTGGAGAAACAACGGGTGCGCATCGTCAATGCTAATATACCCGATGCAGTACCCGCTTCAAAATTGAATGTTGTGGAAGATATGGTTGAGCTGCTTAGTCCATTTGACGAAATGACTGAGGAACTCAGTGGTAAGAAGTATGTGACTGCGAGTCTCGTGATTCCTTCCACTTTTCTTCTTCTTGGATCTCTCAGGAACGCTGAGATTAAAACAGTCATGGGGAAAAAGGCTCAAGAAATTTTTGTGGAAAAAGCCACTAACAGATTGACCCCCCTGGAAAAAAACGTTTTCCTCGCCAAAGCAACGGTCTTGGATCCCAGGTTTAAGCACAAAGAGTACTTCTCGAAACCTTTGTTGGCCTAACAAGCTGTAGATGACATCAGCAGGGAATTTCGAAGGGTTAAATCATCTTTGCAACCTGCAAATGCTCCGGTATTATAATTTAAAAACAAATTTGGTATTTTATTTGATTTTTTACAAGTTTTATTTTCTGGTCCGATTTCAGTGTGAAGAGCCAGTCACAAAGATTTCGCAAAAAACCTCGCTGTGGGATAGGCATAACGCCAAGGTGCTATCAAAGAATTCATCCTTGAATGGTGAAGACACGAATGGAAGAACACTGCCACGAGAGATGAAAATCTACTTCGATCACCCTCTACTCACTAAGGAAGTAGACCCAATTCATTTCTGGAATGCCAAGAAAAATTTGATGCCGATTTTGTCGAAAATCGCATTAAAATATTTGACTCCCCCAGCAACTTCGGTGTCTTCAGAAAGAGTTGGGTCTATCATCAAACTGGTCGCGAGTGATACTCAAAGCAGAATGACTCACGATCACGTGAAGCAACGTGTCTTTTTAAAATTACTCGACCAAAAACACTGGGTTTGAAATTTTGTATTCAAATTCTTTGAATTTCCTGTTCTCGTATTAAGTGTATTTTTTTTTATGAAGAATAAATTTTGTGCACATAAAACCATTGTGAAAGTTATTGTAAAATAATACACTCAGGCTATTTTCTATTGTACCTATTTAATTGACGTGTATTTTGTTTGTATTTTATGTTGCATGTCCTCATACATGCTAGGTCATTCAGTTCACTTATTGTCATTTATTTATGAGACTTTTTACATGGTTTTGTAAAACTTTAAAAAAATTGTTTAAAACTATCTTTTGTTTTGTGGTGCGTGACGGGATTATTTAGAAATCGGTCTAGTATTTTATTTGTCATTATCAATTTGTTGATCAATTATGGTCTTTATTCTTCACATATTTTTCCTATTACCATTGCTTGTTCAAAAGGAATGAATCATTACATGATTTTGAGTTATTCAATAATGAAGCTTGAACATTATCAAAACAAACTTCTTTTTTTGGCCTTCCTAGTAACTTGGGTTTCTATAAACTTTTTAAAAAACCCCTTATGAAATTTTAGGTTTTTATATAGAGACTTCATAAAACAAGCAATATTCTTCAAAGTTTTATCAGTTTTTAAGAAGTTACTTTATAAAAAGAAGTTACTTAAAAAAAATTTTATGAAATGAACGCAAATTTCATTAGGAGTTTTATAAAAACTTTATAAAAATCCAAGTTATTAGGGCCCAACCTTCCATTGTTCTTAAATTTGTTTGCGATTCTCTCTTCCTTTTTATTTTTTGTAGAAAATACAATATAAATGATATACCTAAAAGAAGAATGAACCTCTAGGTTCAGAAGAATAATCATATACACTCGTTCGCTGGATGCACGAGCAACTCGGGACCGAGACCTGCCGCATGCACGAGCACGTGAGTGGGCTCCCACTTTTGAACATTTCATTGCGTGTGTTAGTCTATCGATGAGCGTCTGCGCAAAGCCAGATGCGTGAAAGTCATTTTCTGCGAGATATTCGAACGCGGTGTATGTCGCCAGACTACAAAGTCATTGTCCCGTTTCGTCAGTTTCGTTCATATAGATACCAATGCATACGCGTTTCGAAAAAGTGCTTCTGTTCTTTGTGCGTTTAGAATTTGTTTACATATGTACTTCATTCAAAGTGATTCAAAATCGTTCATTGAAAGGCTGATTCTCCGTGAGAAAAAAAATCGTGATGGATTCTGGACCCAGCTCGGTTAGTATTTATAATGATATAATAAAATAAAATTCATAAATAAATTGAGCTTGATATACGCTTATTTCATTCAGAGTTTTGTTACTTATTCGTGATTTCGTGAAGTTCTTTCTCTTTCTACTAAAAAGAAAATGATTATTCATACAAAAATTAGTATTTGAAACGTATAAATAATAAGTTAATAATTAAATGATTGTCACGCCACTACCTTGTTACAAAATATTAATAAAGTATATTAATATGTATAATATTGAACTTATATCATGTATATGTATGTAATAAATATGTTATTCTTAAAAATGAATAAGGCTTACAATTAGAGCAAACAAAACGTAAGAATGTTTCGGAGGATGCAATAAACATAATTATAATTTCTGAGGTCTCTCATAATTATTATACAGTTAATAATATTGATATGTTATAAACAGGAATATATATGTTATGTACCATATTCTATGTAATAATTATATTTTTTGAGGTTTTCAAAAGTTTCGAAAAATATTTTTTCTCAAAAAAATAATGCACTTGATTATACACTGTATGTTATTAATGTTACTGTAACATGATTAATATTGTACATTTTTATTTATTGCATTATACTGTATACATGAGAATGAAACATCAATAATGATAAATAATATTATATGTGGGAATTCTAACAATATTCTCAAACAATTTGATAATATTTATGATGTATTGTGACATAATCGTTTCAATAAGAATTATTAATTCTTTTATTTTAAATACATTAACGCTGATTCTCGAAATATTTTACAATAATTTCTGAAATGAATGTTTAAAAAAAAATTCAAGTCACATTCCTTATTCAGACATAGGGCGTATCTGAGAATTTATAGAAAATAATAAAAGTTGTCGAAAACATCGTGAAAACAGTTTAAAAGAAAAATGAAAACCGCTGAAATATTCCAAGTACATTTCTTAGTATGATTGGTAGAGTCAAAAAAATTTTTCAAGGTCTTTATGAGAAACTCTGTTAAAGAAAATACAAAAAAAATAATACATGTAAATTTTTATTACTGCAAAATAATAATGTTGAGTTATTTATGATAAAAATATAAAAATTAATGGATAAAGTTCTCTGAACTCTTAGCAAAACGATTTTGAAAATACATATTCTTTTAATGACTTTCACTTTTTTCACCTTTCGCTTGATCAATATATAAATTTTTTTTTGAGATTTCTCATGTGCAATTTAAGAAGCAGAATGTATGCCTTTCTATTATATTTTTTTTTTTTTGTAGACAAAAAAGACTAGAATGGTCAAAGTTTTGACGATTAAAGACAAGATCGACATCTTGAGTAAATTAGAAAGTGGGACTAGAAATAGGAATATCTGTGATGAATACAACATTTCGAGCTCCTCAGTTTCAACAATTCTAAAAAACAAAGACAAGATAAGACAATTTTATATCGAATTGGAAAAAAACCAAGGTGATCCAAAGCAGAGAAAGAAGAAAAATCGAAATGAATGGCAAATACTTGATGATGCGGTTTATCAGTGGCTGAGACAGGAAAGAGCTATTGGAAAAATTATTTCTGGAATATTATTACAAGAAAAAGCGAAGATTTTTTATGATCTTTTGAGAGCAAATGGAGAAATAGAGGAAGGGTCACCGGAATTGAAGGCCAGTAGTGGTTGGCTACGAAATTTTTACCAGAGGCATGGAATACATAACTTACAAGTGAAAGGGGAAAAAGCATCTGCGGACATAAAAGGGAGTAAACATTTTGTTGAGGAATTCAACCGAATTTTGATAGAAAACAATTTTAGTCTGGATGACGTGTACAATGCAGACGAGACGGGGCTGTTTTTCAGGAGCTTGCCAAATCGTACCTTGGTATTATCTGATGAGAAAGAAGTGGCTGGACATAAAACAGCAAAAGATCGTTTGACTGTCATGGTATGCGCAAATGCGAGTGGTTCTCATAAGATCCCACCGTTAGTAATTGAGAAGTCAAGAATAAAACAATTCCATTGGACTATGTTGCTCAAACCAAGGCCTGGATGGACAAGAAGATTTTCTGGCACTGGTACAAGGATATATTTTTGAAGAACGTGAGAGAAATCAAACCCAATGCTAAGTAAGTGAATTGTCGGGCTTATGATTGAGTTCACGAATTGCAAATGATCAAAATGAATGATGAAATTAGAACGATGTTCGAATTGCCTCATGTTTTATAATTAATTCGTTTTTTATATACCATGCTAAGACCTACCTACTTTACAAATAACGTGAAGATTTTTAAAAGTGCCATGTTCAAAAATTGTGTTATATTTTTAAGCTCCAAAAAATCACATTTTATTCAACTGATATAGGCTACAATATTTCAAAATTTGTTATTGAGTAAAAGATAGTACAACTCCCAAATAAAAAAATCCAGTTAGTTTCTTTAGTTGCAAGACCAGCTAGAAATACCAATTTGCAAATCGACGTTTTTCCATTTGAATTGGGCAATTGTCAATATCAAATGGCTTGATAAATTAGTAAAAATTCTGAAAATGTACATTACAAAAAAAAAAAAATTAGATGAAATGGGAAAAAAATTATTCGAGTGAAAAGTGAAAAAAAAAGTATGAATTGGAGTGGTCGCGTTAATGGTAATTTTTCATAGTTGGACGAGTTAATCAAGCCCATTAGGAGAATGTCAATTGATAATTTGTTTTACCAACCGTTCATGCTATTGGCCAAAACTAATTTTATGTTTTCAGGAACGCATAATGTGAAAAATTCCAGGTTATCATTTTGGATTCTATTTTCGACCTTTTTTCCAGAATCTTGTTACTTCTGGACAACGCCCCCACTCATCCAACTACAAAGGATCTGAAATCTGCGGACGAAAACTGTACAGTGCTTTACTTGCCCCCGAACGTTACGAGTCTGATTCAACCCATGGACCAGGGGGTCATTTCTGCTGTGAAACGTCACTACAAAACGGCTTTTTTGCGCGAAATTATCTCTCACCAATTCGCCAATAATGCCGATGTCAACAAATTCGTAAAATCTTGGGATGTGTTGGCCTCCATGAATATTTTAAGTTATGCATGGAACTCGCTGACATCGAAGACTTTGCGAAACGCGTGGAACAAAGTGAGACCAGTATCACGTATGAGTGATGAAATTCCTCCTACAGACGGAGAAGTTCTTCAATTGTTGAATAATGTTCCTGGAGAAAATGCAATTTCCTCGGACGAAGTGACAGATTGGTTAAACGAAGAGGAAAACCTTCCAACTTTTGAGACACTGAGCGATGCACAAATCGTCCAGTCCGTGTTAAATGATCAAGAAAAAGCAGACAATTTCAAAATTAGTCTACAAGACGTCGACACATCGAATTCGAGTCTAGCAGACAGCGAGACTAAGAATAGCACTGAAGAATATCCAGCGCCACATCAAGTGCTATCAGCAGCACGAACTGTTTTGTCTTGGGCTCTAAAAGAAATGGATTTGTCAGCAGAGCAACATATTTTCCTCGTCGAAATTCGTAATCGTGCTCTTGACGTAGTTATGAATTCATAATTTTAGTGTGTTCACAGGTTTTCTGCAGAATATTGATTCGAGTTAATTATATTGTAATTTGAATATTTGAAATTCTAACTTTTTTACTTTAAGAAGAGGGTTATATTTTTCAAAATAAAAAAGAAATATGTTTTAAATGCAAAAATAATTTTATAATGTGTGCAATTTGAAAACTGATATGACAACTAGAAGACTGTCGAATGCTGTTAAAACTATTGTTATATCTATGTGCTATGTAATTTTGAATTGAAAATAAACATATTTTTATTATAGTGATTTCGGAAAAATTCTCATTCTTTGTTAACTAATGCACCCAAAAACTGAACATCTGACAGTTGAATTTGGAAGAAAATCGAGTTAGTATGTGATACATAGCTAAAAGTAATTTTTCTTGTAAGAACTTACATTCTGTCGTTTATCTGTACCATCATGAGTCAAACATTAAATATTACATTTTGCAAAAATACGTTACTTCTTGAATTATGAAAGAACTAGTTGAGTATCAGGTAAATTACAACTTTAAGGATTTGCTCTCGTCACTTTCGTGGCGATATCGCGATCTAGCGCCGTAGCGCGATCGCAGTCAATGCTTCTCCCTCAACAGTCGAGGGACGCGCGAGAGCACGTGGGGGGAGGTTCCCACCCGATCACCGCGGGTCGCGGGTGGGAGTAAGGGGTGCTCGTGCAAGCGGTCGTCGCTTGCTCGTGGTACCGGCACGCTCGTAGATCCAGCGCTCGTGCATCCAGCGAACGAGTGTAGAATTATATTTTTTATATATTAAGTTGACCGTAAAAAAATTTTTCTTCAAAACTCGCCCAAAAGTTTACATACGAGGGGGGACCCAAAAGTAACGGGAATTAGGTGGTGGGGGGACCGCGGAGGGGGGGATCGGGTTCTTCACTGGTTCTCTTCCAAGCTGCTACTCTCCCAAGTCAGTGTGCAAAGTTCATTTGCTGTGAGTGCATTCGTTCGTCCGTAAGAATTTTTCTAGTGAAACGACTTTTTCCGTTTCGGCGAAAACGTGAAATGGCTGAGTGCGGAGAGCAACGCGCGGCTGTAAAATTTTGTTTTTTGTTAGGAAAAACACCCGCGGAAACCCTTGTGATGCTGAAAACAGCTTATGGGGATAATGCTTTGAGTAAAACGCGTGTGTACGACTGGTTTTCGCGTTTCAAGAATGGAGAGATGTCAATAGAAGACCAACCTCGTTCTGGGCGCCCCTCGACTTCAAGAACGGACGAAAACATTGAAAAAATCAACACTCTTGTTCATGAAGACCGTCGCCGAACCATCGATCAACTTTGTGAGATGTCTGGATTGTCATGGAGTTCAATTCAGAGGATTTTAACTGAAGATTTGAGCATGAGGAGGATTGCAGCCAAATTTGTTCCTCGCCTTCTCTCCGACGATCAAAAGGAGCGTCGACTTCAGGCCTGTCTTGAGCTGCAAAATCAGTTGGATGAAGACCCAGATTTTTTTCTCAAGGTTATAACTGGCGATGAATCATGGTGCTATGGCTACGACCCCGAAACAAAGCAGCAATCAAGCCAATGGAAGACACCTCTCTCGCCTCGTCCAAAAAAGGCACGCCAAGTGAAGTCCAACATCAAGACATTGCTCATTTGTTTCTTCGATTGCAGAGGTATTGTGCACGCAGAATTTGTTCCTCCAGGCCAAACGGTCAACCAACACTTCTACTTGGAGGTTTTGAAAAGGTTGAGGGAGAACATCCGGAAGAAAAGAGCGGATCTTTGGCGCACAGGAGATTGGTTCTTCCACCACGACAATGCACCTGCCCACACAGCGCTGTCCGTGAAGAAATTTTTGACCAAAAACGGCATGTCACCGATTGTTCACCCCCCCCTATTCACCGGACCTTGCCCCCTGTGACTTTTTTTTGTTTCCTAGACTCAAAAGGGACATGAAAGGAAAACGTTTTGGGACTGTAGAAGAGGTGAAACAAAAATCGCTGGAAGGTTTAAAAAACATTGAAAAAAATGAATTTCAGAACTGTTTTGAACACTGGAAAAAAAGATTGAACAAGTGTATTACAGTCAATGGGGGTTACTTTGAAGGTGATAAAAATTGTGTGTGAAAAAATTTGTCAATAAAAAAGTTGTAACACAATTCCCGTTACTTTTGGGTCCCCCCTCGTATTCGGTGAAATCAAAGTAAAAACACTTTTTTAGATTTTTTATTGGAGTATCAAGTCATGTTGCGCAATGGCAAAAACCTTTGCCCGTATATTCATTTATATCGTAAAGGTTTTTCCTTCGAGTAATGACTCATTTTATTATTTTATTTATTTCAGTTGACTCAAACGAATAACTTGGATAACGATATTGTTCTTTTATTGTATCGAATTCGTAAACTTTTAAGCGGGTACAGAATCTTTTCTTACAACATGAAATACAATCGTAACAACAAAAAACCTGTATCTTTCTATTGGGACATGAGAATTTTTCCGGAATCCGGAATAATTTAAAATAAAAGCCAACGATAACCGATATGAGTTTTTGAACATACAATTATGTATTAAAATATTGATATAGGTCAATGACAACCGATATTTCGGTGTTTGAACATACGATAATACATATTAAAATATCAATATCAGACAGATATCGGTCAACGATAATCGATATTTCAGTGTGTAAATGCACGATAACATATCAATATCTGTTTTAGGTGAATATCGTAAAATGATTATCGATATTCTTGATATTGTTCGAACAGATGATGATATATCGGAATATCAATATTTTCTATCCGATATATCAAGACCGATGATGATATTGAAAAAAAATCGATATTATATCGATATTGATATTACCATGAATATCAACAACCCTACCCCAGACTGCATGCGCGTATCCTCCGTACCTTCAACACAGACGCAGGAGCTGACGTCACGTATACGTAAGCCCCTCCATGCTCCTCGCGACTGAAGAATTGTGAAAAATAAAAGAAAGAAGGGATGGGAAAAATATCAGTAGGAAGAAATATCAATAAGTATCAGTAAGGTTTTGGTACTACTGATATCTAGTGATATTTTTCAGGTATATCTACGTACAATCCCAGCGTACACATTGGATTTAGTGCTTGTTTTGTTGGTACGTACTACATACCAACTGAATAAGTAAAAGGTTCTTATTTTTTATTTCTATATATATTGTAATTAAAGACTGGCAAGGTGGCAGGAGTGGCAAGTGACAATTTCCCTTTCCTGCTCTCTTTTGTATTTGTTGTTATTCGAGTTCGAAAAAACATGTAAGTGAAAGTGTGTCCACGTCAATTTTAATTGTTTAACCAAATGGAGAGTCAAGGGAGGACTTCTCCGAGAAAAAAAAAGAATTTACCTTTAGAGAATCTGCAACAAAATAACAGTGGTTCCGGTTTTTCACAAGCTCGCGATAATGTCCCCAAAGTCAGTGCTCCTGTTATTCCTAGGTAAGCTTTTTGTAACATTTATACTTGGTATATACACTCGAATCGTTATATACAGGGTGTATCAAAAGCCACGGACTGATTGAGTAAAACGTTTCCCTCGAATATCTTTTTTGATTTTGAGTTTGTAGAAAGTGGCAAAAAAATTTTTTATTCAGGCAAATGTGCAGAAAGTTTTGGTTGATTTTGTTTTGAAGTTTCTGTCCCCACTTGCCTGAGGGGCGCGTTTATTGGTTAACAGTTGTGGCTTTTAGATCTTTTTTGTTTTTTAATTTTTTTAAAATTGGCAAAGGACTTTTCGACCTAGGAAATATGGGTAAAAATCAGGCAAATTATCGTCCGTGGTTTTTAATACACCCTGTATAATACGAAAAATGCAGAAGAATTGAACACATAAACTAATTGGCAATAAAACTAACTATAGGATCCAAGTTTGAGCAAAACGATCTCCATGTGGCAATTTTTCACACAAACCGAAGATGGAAAATCAGCAAAATGCAAAAGTGGTTTTACGTCTAAATTCAACAACTCCACAATCTTGAAAGTCCATTTAGAGCGTTGTCATTTAAAAGAATGGAACAAAGCGAACGAGGACAACTGCGATTCAACTGAAAGCCAGAGCAGCAACGAAGACAACGATTTGATGAAAACTGCGTAAGGAAAAGTTATATATTTATACGTTCCATGTAGAAACATGTGTATTACGGTTTTATTTTATTTTAAGTATTCTATGACATTGACAAATAACTTTCGAAAAAAGAGGGTATAAAAGTTATGATTATGATACAAAATAGCTATAATAAATTTATTTCTGTACAAAATGGCTCAATTTTTAGTGTTAAAAATTTTTGTAACCATAATTTCATGTTAAACAATTGTAAAATTTTTAACTGAATTGTTATTTTTCGCTTTTTTTCATAAAACTTGTGAGTGTCAAATTCATGTAAAAAACTTTTTTTTGAATCTTTTTTGATTGTCTGTAATAAATTCAATTCCTAGTATATTGGGTTTATATAAACTTGTTATAAAACCCTTTACAAAATTTCAGTATTTTATATGAAATTCCGCTTTTTTTATAAAGTGACTTTATGAACAGAGCAATGTTACGTAAAATTTTAATCAATTTTTATAAAATCACTGTATAAGAACATTTTAAAATTTCAATAAAATAACAGAATCTTCATAAAGTAGATTTTAAAACCTACTTCATAAAAATGCCATCATTTCATACAGTTTTTATAAAGTGACTTTATGGAAACTAATAAAAATTTCACGAAACATTGCTTTTTTTCTTAAGTCACTTTATAATAACAGCGGAATTTGATTTAAAAAATCCGAGATATTAAGAGCTTTTATAAAAATCCAAATTACTTGGGATGCAGGTGTATTTGTATGTAAAATGTATCATTCTTGATGTTTTATTTCTTATTATATTATTTTGTTATTATATTATTATATTTTTGTAGCGACTGCATTTTGTATGATGAATTGTATTTCTTTTAATAAAAACAGTTCTGGTTTTTAAAGTCGCAAATTTTTCTATACAGAAAGCAACAAAAAACTATGAAAAAGAAATTTTCACAAACGACTGTTGACAAATTCTTGGACAAGCCACCAAAAGAACCGTACAAGCGTGATTCTGAACGAAAAAAAACATTGGAAAAGGCAGTTGCGAAATTTGTCATAAAAGACTTGCAGCTACTTTCAGTGGTAGAGGACGAGGGGTTTCAAGATCTCGTTTTTGAATTAGATCCTCGCTACACGTTAACATGACGACGTACTTTACGAGATAAATTAATTGGAGAGACATACGAAAAAACCCTCGAACATCTGTCCGGTGTTTTAGCGAAAGCAAGGCAAATCATTAAAATAATACTTAACTATAACTATTCAATATGACATACTATTTTGTATGTTTTTCTAGCCACACGGCTCTAACATTTGATGGCTGGTCAAGCAGAACGATGCAGCACTACCTCACAGTGACAGGGCATTTTTTGGACGACATACTCTTAAAAGCTGTAATATTGGGAGTGATCTCTATTCCATATAGATCTACGGGGACAGAATTGAAACTTCTTCTCGACTCACTCATTAAGGACAAGTTCCCTAACTTAGATCTTGTTTGTGGTGTCACGGACAACGAAAAGAATATGATCCTGACTTGCCAGCTATTGAAGGTATAAAGTCATTAACATGATTCTTATGTCATTCTTATTTGCATTGAATTTGAATGAGAAAAACAGTAATAAAAAAATTTTATGTGAGTAAACGTTGATAAAAGTTAGTTTGTTTTTCCTATTCAACAGTTACCTCACTTGCCTTGTATTGCCCATTCCATTCAGCTGGTCATAAACGGCGCAATTCTGCAGACGCAAAAAACGAAGGACTAATTTATCTCGTAGAATTAGACCTCATGAAGTATGCATTTAATTAAAATCTGTAATATATGCATGGAGAGGAAAACATATACTTGGACTTGAATATTTATGCATGTCAAGTTATTAATTCAAAATTATAATACATGCAAGCCTGTAAAATGTAGCGATATAAGAGTTCCAGCTTCCAGCATGTAGTTCCACATTGATGCACGTTTTGAAAGTATGAATTGCATTTTTAGGATCATTGACGATGATGATTTCGTTGACGCTAACACCGAAATTTCTGTGTACTCCATCATCAGGAAATGTAAAAATATTGTCCAATTTTTCCACCGGAGTGGAGTTGCGACCAAGGCATTATCTATGGAATTGGTCAAACGAGAACAGAAAGATGTGAAACTTGTCCAATCCGTTGAAACTCGCTAGAACAGTTCATATCTAATGATGGACAGCTACTACTATTCTAAGGATGCGGTTGCCGTTGTTTTGAGCAATGTAGAAAACAACGTGCAGCCTTTGACTCCACAAGAAGTCAAATTGATTCCAGAAATTCTGGAAATCTTGAAGCCATTCAAAGACATGACGGAGGAATTAAGCGGGGAAAAATACGTAACGATTTCCCGCATTATTCCTTGTATCAAGGAGACAATTTTGAATGCAAGAGCTTTGAAAGAAAAATTATCTTCGATTATCACCTTGGAGTTTTATAACAAAATTTTTGAATTGGTGGAAGAAAAACTCCATAAATACGAAAGTATTGACATTGTTGCGTAAGTTAATAAAAAAAAAGGAAAAAGATAGTTTTAACTTTATAAAACGAACCAGATGTATGAAAATAATTGAATTTGATCTATTCAAAATATGCAAGAAATTAAATAAATAGTATTAATAGAAAATAAAAAATTACTTTTAAAAATAACAAATAATTTACACAAATAGAGAACAAAATTTCAGTTGTCAATATATTTAAATAATTCAGGTGAATATCCGTAAAAAAAAGAAATTTTCAAAGAGTGTGAAATAATATCAAAAAATCATTACAGTTTCAGCACAATTCTTGACCCGCGTTTCAAAGGTTTTGGTTTTTTCAATCCAATGAAGTATGAAAGAGCAGTCACAAAAATTCAATACGAGTTGAGAAAACTCATTCAAGCAGCAACTGCCACTGCAAATGAGCCTGAAAACTTGGACTCGTCTTCTGAACATGAAACTGAGCCGGAAAAAGGTATTTTTTATAACTTTTTCTTTAGCTTTTGCATATTCATGTATTAACATTAAATGTTTATCATTTTTTTAGGTAGGATTTCTTGATTGGACTCACACCGAAAAGGATAAACAACCCAAAAAAGACTTTAGATTCCTCATTCGTCGCAAGCGATTGTTTTCTTACAATCATATTTGGATGATGATTTGTTGCCAGACGACGCAAACGTCATCGAGTATTGGAAATATTACGTCGGATGCACAGCGTTGCAACAAATCGCCCTGAAGCACCTCTTGATTCCCACATCATCAGTTTAATCAGAAAGAACGAACTCAACCGCGGGAAATATAATTTCGGAGATAAGATCGCCGTTGAAACCAGACTTGGCCGAAAAGTTGATTTTTCTCCGACAAAATTACGAATATTTGAAATTATAGTGTAGTATATTTTACGTTTGTATTAACAAAGTTTCATTACAATAACTTTTATTAATAACAATTATTCGTTTGAATTATTTCCCTACCACAATCACTTGTACGACTGAATTAACCGCTCTTGGGGGTGGTGGGGGAAGTTATTGATAATTACTGATATATATCAGTAAGGGACACAAAATAACTGATATATATCAGTAAAAATTTTTACTGATATTTCCCATCACTATCCGCTAGCGGCGTTTCAAGTTTGAGAGCTCTGAGAGCGAGACCCTTCCGATCCCAGCGACGGCCGCCGGTCGAATGACTTGCACGCTTCCCCCTCTCGCATAGTTTCTTGGTTTGCCGCGAAACTGGCGTGGCAGCACGGGACGGCTGCAGGGAAAAATACACTCACGCCCGACCCGCGCTCGGTCTTTTCACTAGCCTCTGTGTCGCCTTAAAAGAGGTAAAAATTAAAAACGTTTAAAACATCGAAACATTGAGGAAACGAAGCAAGAGAAAAAGGAGTGCATAATATCTGGAAGTTTGAAATCCATAAACACTAATTTCTTCCAAAAAGAATCCAAAGGCTTTGTAACAAAGTAATATGATTCGTAAAAAAAAGTTGAATACATTATTATGAAAATAAGCTTTATGATGATTCTCACTTTATTTTTTTCTATAGAAGCGAGAGGAAATCTGAAAACTAAGTTTTAACTTTTCACCACGACCAAGCCGTTTCAAACCTCTTATGGATGTGGCGCAATATGTGATGAGGCTCAGTATAAAATTGAGATCCGCATAACCCACTTCAATGAGTATGGTGAAATCGAATTGGGAAAAAGACTGGAAATCGTGGGAGAAGTCAAAACTGAAATAGTTGTACATAAGATATATTGTACCATATATCACATATTTAGTGGGGATTTTGAAAATTAAATAATTTCTATTAGATAATAAAGATGAATGGTTCATTATGGCGTTTTTTTTTAATGTACAATAATTGTAAAATAATTGTAAAATTCATCAAAAAATTCTACAATTATTACAATTTGAAATTCAGTACCACTACAAACGTTTGCACGATTTTCATTAATTCGTGAGGTAACTGAAACGAACATTCAAGTTAGTGGGATACGAAAATTCAGTCAAATAAAACATATTTTTTTTAAAAATGAGATATTTATCATGGGTATGAATATACAAAAAATACTGCTTCTATTTCAAACATTTGATTCTACAGTAAAAGTTTCCTACTGGATATATATTGGTAAAAACTTTTGATTGGTGACTTGGTTTACTGCATCTGATGAAAAATAGAAAATTTACTGTTTTTTCTTGCCTACGAAAAAAATTAAAAACTTGAAGTGATATGCAAGGAATGATTCATTAAAATGCGGATAAAATCTTTAAATATACAATAATATACAATATGGATACATAATTCAGTGAAAAAAAAAGATTTTAAAATAAAAATTAATATAATAATAATAACTTGAAATAAAAAATATTAAAACAAAAATACTTTAATAAAAATAAAAATGGCGAGTGCGATTTGATATCTTCTCGATGGTAGAATAAAAAAGATGTGTAATGACATAAAGAATTGACAAGTGTATTCGGTTTTGCTGCGGATGGTAACCCTTTGTTTTGACTAAATCTACAAAGTGAAATTTGATAACAAACTACTATTTTCAGACAAATTTGGATGTGAACACTTGTTTTTACAAGTCAAAATATGAGTGACATTGTTGTCCTTGAAAGTGAAAAAATACTCACCTCAAAAGAGATGATACGAGCCATCAGAACTCCACAAAGGAAGGCATCGCAAAAGGAGGTGCAGGAGGAGCAGGAAGCGAAGGTAGTCGACGAGGTGAAGGACGGAAAGGTGGTGAAGGAGGTGAAGGAGGGAAAGAGGGTGAAAGAGGGAAAAGAAGTTTGTATTTTTATAATGTTTTTAAACATCATGTATTTTTGATGGAACAATTATTTACTCATTTTATCCTTTGTTCCAGAAAATTTCGTAAATATAAACTTGGACAATTTATTTATGTACCCACATAAATAAATGTGTGTGATTTCGTGTAATATATATATTTTTCTTATATTAATACTTGTGTGTGTATTTGTTATATGAATAAAGTGAAAAAAAATAATTTCGTTTGCTTGAAAAAATTGGAATGAAACGTCTCATTATTATGTACATTCCTACAGTTAACTTGTGTTGTAAAAAAAAATTCTTTATCGCAAGTATTTTACTCATCTACATTTCTATTTAAATTATTTGAGTAGTTTTCACTTAATGTTCTACAGTTTATTTCTCAATAATAATTATTTTCTGATCTCATAAAATTTCAAATAAATCAAATAATCAAGGTGATTCATCTTTTGTAAAGTGATTCTTATTATTTGGCTTTGAAAGTTGACTTCTAAAAAATATTAATAACTGTTTATTTGTAAATTTTTTGACGAAATGATATGTGCATTTGTATCATTCTATTACGAGGAATAAAATAAACTAAGCTTTTCTCTGATTTAAGTTTAATTTATCACGGAAATCAATCAAATGATTTTGACGATATTCGTAATGCATAAATTCTCAACCGAAATGCATTTTATTCACCAAGTGGCGTTTGACACAAATACTTTGACATACAGTAACTATTTTCCTAAACAATTTTTTATTTGATTGAGAGACTGTGATTGCATATATCACTTTTTAACCCATTACTATAAAAATTTTTTGTCTGAAATCACACATTTTGTTGTACGTCACCCGAGCCGTCGGGAAAAGACGTAAACATGATGAGGGAATTTTTCGGAACGAGAGATTTTCGAGGTTTTCGAGAGCGTTCAATGCGAACCCTCGAAAATCCCACGCGGCCACATTGTAAAGAGAAGTGGGAAGCGTGGAGAAGTGGGAGCAGCAGTCAAGGTGGGACTGATAGAAAACTACTCGAAATGAGGAAAGTGGGAAAATGGGAAAATTAATCGGGGGCTCATGATTGGTGCATTGGCCAGCAGCGAGAGCGTATATAAAGGGCCGCGAGCGACCGAATCTGCAGATTCCATCGAGCCTTTCTCGGCTCTGGAACTCCTCCCAACCCACCAAGCTCCTAACCTCGTGCAGCCTCTCTCGGCTCTGAGCCCAACCAATATCCTCACCCCGTGTAGCCTTTCTCGGCTCCGGGTTTTCTGCCGAATATCCTCACCTCGTGCAGCCTTTCTCGGCTCCGGGTTTTCCGCCGAATATCCTCACCCTGTGTAGCCTTTCTCGGCTCCGGGTTTTCCGCCGAATATCCTCACCCTGTGTAGCCTTTCTCGGCTCCGTGTTTTCCGCCGAATATCCTCACCCCGTGTAGCCTTTTTCAGCTCCGGGTTTTCCGCCGAATATCCTCACCCCGTGTAGCCTTTCTCGGCTCCGGGTTTTCCGCCGAATATCCTCACCCTGTGTAGCCTTTCTCGGCTCCGGGTTTTCCGCCGAATATCCTCACCCTGTGTAGCCTTTCTCAGCTCCGGGTTTTCCGCCGAATATCCTCACCCTGTGTAGCCTTTCTCGGCTCCGGGTTTTCCGCCGAATATCCTCACCCCGTGTAGCCTTTCTCGGCTCCGGGTTTTCCGCCGAATATCCTCACCCCGTGTAGCCTTTCTCGGCTCCGGGTTTCCCGCCGAATATCCTCACTCCGTGTAGCCTTTCTCGGCTCCGGGTTTCCCGCCGAATATCCTCACTCCGTGTAGCCTTTCTCGGCTCCGGCCCCAGTTCCTCTCCGTGTAGCCTTGTCTCGGCTCCGGAATTCCACCACATTCCAAACCGTGTAGCCTTTCTCGGCTCCGGCTCCCAAGTTACTCCTCAGAAACTCGTCTCGGCCAACTGGCCAGCGCAACTGCGCCACCGAGGGAAGTCTTCAGGGCCTCGTCTCGGCCAACTGGCCAGCGCAACTGCGCCACCGAGGGAATTACTCAGGGGCTCGTCTCGGCCAACTGGCCAGCGCATCTGCGCCATCGAGGGAAGTCTTCAGGGGCTCGTCTCGGCCAACTGGCTAGCGCAACTGCGCCACTGAGGGCCTACTTTAAAGGTCTCTAATGTTAATATTAGATATAAAATGAATAAAAATATAAGTGAATCATGTAGAAATAGGGGCTAATAAACGACTCCTCGGGAGCTTAAATTGTTGATCCATGAACTTTTCCTTGATAACGCCTCATTGTTGACGTCCCCTCCTTTTTGACGTACAACAATTTGGCGCCCAACGTGGGGCCCACGACTTTTTCGGATGAAAAAGGACCCTTCTCGACGAGAAAAGCGAGTCTCAGACGCTGAATTGTTTCCCCGTCAACACCGAGCACTCAACCGCGAGTTAAATCGAGCAAAGCTCAACAAAAAAAGAACCCAAACAGAGGTTTCTGGGAACCAAATAAACCCAGTGGCGCTCAACCAACCTAACATGGATTCAACCGATCAAACAACTATCGCATCAAACAGTCAGGAGCAAGGCCCGCTGGCTGATCCACCCCCAGAGGGAGCATACGGCCCTCCACCCCTTGAACAGAGTGGCCTGGAACACACACTGATTACCACTGGTGAGCAAGCGAATGTGACACCCTCCAACATCAACGAATCCCGTGAGAGACGTCAAATCCACAACTAAGCTGGTGCAACGAAGGAAATTCACGTGCCCCGGGAAATTGAAATAGCGAATGTGTTGGCACAACTTGCAAAACTGCTCACTCCCTTGACAGGACACTTGGCTGGCAAGGAAGGGCGAACCCGGTTCCCCGTTGATGATGGTGGAGCAAATAAAACATCCTGGCTACCTCTTTCTCAGCCGAATACAACGTGTGAGCACTCGCCCACTCAATCCCCGACTTTCTTAGCATCTCGCCGACCGGTTATTGACCCGTTATTCACCAGCACCTACCCTCAGACAACTGGTTACATGCGGCCCACCACGACGCAATCCCAGGCTACTATTTTTTCGCGGCCCACCATGGCACATCAACAGACCACTGATTTTTTACGGCCCGACTCGGCTCATCCCCAGGCTGCCTCATTTTCACAACCTAGTGCAGGCTGGCACCAACCAGTGACATATGCTCCACAACCAAGCAGCTACACTCATCATATCTCGTTGCCACAACCTGTTTTTTATGGCTACGATTACGAAAATCCTCTCAAATTTTTGGCAAAAACGGAAACTTATTTCCTCGGAGCCGCAATTCACCCTGCTCATTATTCTCTCGTGATTGGGGGAGGTTTAAAGGGTCAAGCCGAGCAGTGGTGGAAACTTTACCACAATATGGATCTGACCTGGCAACGATTCGTAGAGTTGTTCTTAGCTCGTTTTAATAACGTGACCCTCCTATCAAAACTCCAAGCCCAGCTTCACTCCAAGCGACAGGAGGAAAGGGAACCAGTAGGACCGTTTCTGCAAGAAAAATATCAGATTTTCGAAAGAATACGGCCGGACGAACCCGAAGCAACCAAAGTCGCCTCTCTGCTCGAGTTGATCAAGCCAAGTATCCGGCGACAGGTCCGAGCCTCTCGTCCAGCCACATTTGAACACCTCCTGACTTTTTCCATCGAAGCCGAGCAAGATGATATTGAAAGAATAATGCCTAAACATACCCCCAAGAAAGCAGAACCAAAAACAACGGCAGGCTATGTGCATCAACAGTTGCCAAAGTGCTGGCACTGTCCAGAGAGGCACTATCATCGGGACTGCCCAGCTTTGTTGGCCCGTCGAGAACAGAACTCCAGAGAATCACCGGACAACCAGCAGGGAAACTTTCGGCCGGCGGTGATGCCCCGCGCGCCCACCGCCGGGAATCCACGCCTATAATAAACAGCGCGAGCCCTGGAACCAACTCTTTGCCCCGGGTTCCAGTTAAAATAGCAGGCCAAGAAATTCTCGCCCTGATAGATACGGGGGCCTCTCATAACTTGGTGAATGCTCGCTTACTCCCACCCCGAAAGAGGAGTGTCGAACAAAAAAAATTACCTCAAATACAATTGGCCTCGATCAATTCAAGTATGTCGTTAATTGACGAGGTGGCTCTGACATTAGATGTTCAGAATCATGTGCAAAACATCAAGGCCCTGGTGTCCGACCAACTTCGCGAGGATTTGGTTTTGGGTCTACCTTGGTTGAAGTCACAAAATGCGATTTTCGACTTGTTCAACGAATGCGTGCATTTAGGACTTCAAGATCGATACACTCTTTACTTGCGCCAAGCCATCGCTGATCCAGTTCTACAGTCTGTGGAGCGAGCTGAGGTAGACCATAAATTCCCACAACAGTACCAGGAGAATTTTTTCAACTTATTGGAGGAATTCCGGCCCATATTCCAGCCACCAGGTGGGCCTGTCCAAGCCAGAGTCAGCCGACACAAAATTCAATTAAGGACCGAGAAACCAATTCATACGCCACTTTATCGCTACAGCGCCGAGAAGCGACAGTTAATCCGCGAACAGGTGAGCGAGATGTTAGCCAGTGGAGTGATCGAGCCATGCAGTTCTACATATACTTCGCCTATTGTGATAGCCAAGAAGAAAGATGGAACCCCCAGATTTTGCATCGATTATAAAAAATTGAATTTAATCACGGAAGACGCTCCCCAACCTATACCTGTAATTCATCAGACTTTAAAAGAGCTCGGGCAGGCTCGAGTTTTTTCTGCACTGGATTTGAAGAGTGGATATTGGCAAGTACCCATGGAATTGAATAGTAAAAAGTTCACCGCCTTTACCACCCCCGAAAGACGAACTTATCATTTCAATGTTATGCCGTTTGGATTAAAAAATGCTCCGAGTACTTTTCAACGCCTGATGACATTGGTACTACAGGGGTACATCGGAGATTTTTGTGATGTTTATCTAGACGACATTATTATACGCTCGCGATCGTGGGCCGAGCATCTCAGACACCTGCGCCTGGTTTTTGAACGCCTGCAAATGCACGGCCTGCTGACAAATCTTAAAAAGTGCCAGTTTGGTCATGCAGAACTGGAGTATCTCGGCCATGTCGTCTCGGCGAGTGGAAACCGGCCCCAACATGCTCATCAAATTGCGGTGCAAACTGCCTCAACCCCCACCACCAAAAAGGAGTTACAGAAATTTCTTGGAATCTGTGGATGGTTAAGGGAATAACTACCTCGGTACGCCATCCTCACAGCTCCTCTGACTGATCTGCTTCAGGGAAAAGGAAAATGGAAGTGGACCTCAGAAGCGGATGCTGCGTTTAATGAGTTAAAGGAAGAACTGGGTCGACCACTTCACTTGGGGCGCCCGCTTTCGGAACTCCCTTTTGTGGTACAAACTGACGCCAGCAAAATAGGAATGGGGGCAGTGCTGTTTCAAGAATTGCCCGAGGGCACCCGAAATATAATAAGTTACGCAAGCGCGAAATTTTCGAGAACCGAACAACGATACCACAGCAACGAGCAAGAATGCCTTGCAATCATATGGGCCATCAAGAAATATCGAATTTATCTTGAAGAGAGGCCCTTTATTCTTCGTACGGATAATCGGGCCCTCACTTGGTTACACCAGTTCCGTGACACACGCACGAAATTAGCCCGTTGGGCCCTCTTACTCCAGGAATTCTCGTTCAAGGTGGAGCATTGCCCGGGCCAAGAAAACCAACTAGCTGACTTATTATCACGCCGCCCCTCAGAGGCCATTGCTGAAAGCCCTGAGGAGGATCGGTTGTTGCCTCCCTCATTTGCTCCTACTTTTCATGAACAAACTCCCGTCCTCAATTTAATCGAGGCCCAAACTTTGGAACAAGAAATTCGAGAAGCGCAACAACGGGACCACGTCCTAACAACACGAGCACGGGAGTTACAGAGATTGGAAACCCTGTCCCAACTTTCTCCCTCTCAACAACGCCTTACAACACATTTTCGTGTGAACGACGGAGTCTTACAGGCCCGTGATCCAACTCGGTCACAGTGGCGTGTGTACGTCCCCGAGGAAGTCCGACAACAGGTATTAGAATACTACCACGATGAACCTTGGGCAGGACATCCCGGAATGGACGAGACGGAGGAGAAGATTTCCCAGCATTATTATTGGTTTGGAATGCAGAGAGAAATTCAACGCTATGTGGCAGATTGTTTGCTCTGTACAGCCATAAAACCTGCAACTCAAGCTCGGGTGGTAACTCAACAACCCAGACGTCCTAGATGGCCCTTCGATTTAGTTACACTCGACTTGATGGGGCCCTATCCTCGCTCCAGTAGGGGGAGGCAGTATTTATTGGTGGTGGTGGGCACGTTTTCTCGTTGGATAGAGGCCTATCCACTGGGCGCGGCCTCCACAGAGAAAATTGTGGAACGCATGGAAGAAGACTATTTTCCTCGGTGGGGATATTGTCGGGCCATATTAAGCGACAATGGCCCACAATTTGCCAGCCATGAGTGGAAGGCCGCATGCCTCCGATGGAATATAGAAGCTTGGACGACTCCTGTATATCACCCGAGGGCAAACCCTACTGAGCGCCGCAATCAGGAACTCAAAAAAATTGATTAGACTTTATTTAAAAGAAAGGTCTCACAAGAAGTGGGATAACGCCCTGCCTCAAGCATTATTTGCATTACGCAACCGCAAAAATGCCGCAACAAAAATGAGTCCGAGTGAAATACTACTTGGCCGGCCCCTGGCCCGACCTGGTGAGTGGATTTTTCCGGCATCCAAATTTTTCGGCGAAGCTCAACAACGATATCAAGCAGTCGTACACGAGCAAGAAAATATCTAGGGCCAAGAGTGGAAATTGAAAAATCAGATCTTCGGAAAGGGGATTTAATGTTTTCTCGGAAGCATATCCACTCGAAGGCCGTCGACGGATTTTGTGCGGGGTTAGCCACTCCCTGGGACGGTCCATACACGGTAAATGCGCACCTTGGTGGAGGGGTTTATTTGATTGAAAAGGACGGACAATTGGTAAAAATTCATCGCGACCAACTCAAAATCATCCGACGCAATCAATCAGAGAAAATAAACGCTACGGAAGAAAAAGGAAAACGACGCCAATGGGCCAAATTGACTACCGCGCTGTCGGTCACCCCCTCCAATTTTCGACCAAAAACGAGAGGGGGCGAAAGTTCGATAGTTTCCCCCAAAAGGCACCTCTTCGGACGAGCAGCCGCCCCACCACGGCGATCTGCGAGAGTGGCAACCAACGAGGCAAGGAAGGGCGTCCCAGTGCCCTGCGAGACGGTCAGTCAAAGAAAAACTAATCATGGGGAAAAGACGCGCTGGAAGACAGGTCCGCGAGAGGCGGAAAATTCACGAGGCGTACCAATCAGGGGCACCCAGCAAAACCCCGAGTCGCGAGAGTTGCGAACCTTCGTGGAAGCCGAGGAAGGTCATATGGACAAGGGTACCCTCAAGCTCCGTGGTCGCCCACGGAAACTCTTTGTCAACCCTGGATCCCAGAAGTCACCCGAGAAAGAAGAACGCCGTCTGCGAAGAAACAGAATTTCGTGACTTGCAACAGCGTCTTCGGGATGAGCTGCGACGGCAAGCTGCGCAAACGAGGCGTAAGGAAGGGCTGGCCAATCTCAAGCGGGCCAACCTCCGGGAAATCTGTTCGTTTAATCATCTTCCAGGATTCGCGGATAATGAAGAAGAGGAACAACCGCGACAGGGGGTCGTAGCCAAGGTCGTCACTCAAATACCCGAATCATGTCCGGGAAAAATAGACAAATCGCTCGATACTGCCGGGATTTTGGAAGGACTGAATATAGGAAGCATACCGGAATGGGTTAAGGACCTCGAGGAAAAATAACTTTGTAACATGAAGAAGGGGAGGGTATTATGTAAAAAGAAAATAATTAATAAGGAATTATCATGTAAATAGGTTTTTGATGTTGGTCGGTGAGAAAGCTGAAAACAAAATGTATTCTAATAAATAAAGGCAAAAATCCCAAAACACGAAAAAAAAAAAAAAAAAAAAGAGAAAAAAAAACAAACAAACAAAACGAGTACACAAACTCGAAAAATCTCGTCGTCCGAAAAAGTCCGGCGATTGTTGTACGTCACCCGAGCCGTCGGGAAAAGACGTAAACATGATGAGGGAATTTTTCGGAACGAGAGATTTTCGAGGTTTTCGAGAGCGTTCAATGCGAACCCTCGAAAATCCCACGCGGCCACATTGTAAAGAGAAGTGGGAAGCGTGGAAAAGTGGGAAGCGTGGAGAAGTGGGAGCAGCAGTCAAGGTGGGACTGATAGAAAACTACTCGAAATGAGGAAAGTGGGAAAATGGGAAAATTAATCGGGGGCTCATGATTGGTGCATTGGCCAGCAGCGAGAGCGTATATAAAGGGTCGCGAGCGACCGAATCTGCAGATTCCATCGAGCCTTTCTCGGCTCTAGAACTCCTCCCAACCCACCAAGCTCCTAACCTCGTGCAGCCTCTCTCGGCTCCGAGCCCAACCAATATCCTCACCCCGTGTAGCCTTTCTCGGCTCCGGGTTTTCCGCCGAATATCCTCACCCTGTGTAGCCTTTCTCGGCTCCGGGTTTTCCGCCGAATATCCTCACCCTGTGTAGCCTTTCTCGGCTCCGGGTTTTCCGCCGAATATCCTCACCCCGTGTAGCCTTTCTCGGCTCCGGGTTTCCCGCCGAATATCCTCACTCCGTGTAGCCTTTCTCGGCTCCGGGTTTCCCGCCGAATATCTTCACTCCGTGTAGCCTTTCTCGGCTCCGGCCCCAGTTCCTCTCCGTGTAGCCTTGTCTCGGCTCCGGAATTCCACCACATTCCAAACCGTGTAGCCTTTCTCGGCTCCGGCTCCCAACTTACTCCTCAGAAACTCGTCTCGGCCAACTGGCCAGCGCAACTGCGCCACCGAGGGAATTACTCAGGGGCTCGTCTCGGCCAACTGGCCAGCGCAACTGCGCCATCGAGGGAAGTCTTCAGGGGCTCGTCTCGGCCAACTGGCTAGCGCAACTGCGCCACTGAGGGCCTACTTTAAAGGTCTCTAATGTTAATATTAGATATAAAATGAATAAAAATATAAGTGAATTATGTAGAAATAGGAGCTAATAAACGACTCCTCGGGAGCTTAAATTGTTGATCCATGAACTTTTACTTGATAACGCCTCATTGTTGACGTCCCCTCCTTTTTGGCGTACAATAATTTTTTGGTATTATAACTATTGTGGGTGGCTTAATATATACATTTTTTCGTACTCTTATGAAACTTGACTTTATTTTAAAACTCTTGAGTGGGAAATTCCATTATAAAAATAAGAATATGCAGCTACATTCTCGGCAACTGAGATGCTTTTTTTTCCATTTTTGCTTTTGTTTTTACAAAAGAAAATTTCACTTGGTTAGTTACGATTGACACGTCACGTAGCCTTCGAATTTCTTCAAATACGTTTGTTCCGTTCGAAAACGAAAAATCTTCACTTTTAAAATAAGACTGCAAATAGTACCGCGTTTATATGTGTGTAACAAAAAAAAAATTCAGTGCGAAAACCACATCCTCGGCGAACTCAGCTCACTTTCTGAATCAGTTCGATTCATTTCCGAATAATACATAAAACGTTTCTCTGATGTCTCTGGCACCATAAGTATCGCGAGAAATCATTCATAGCGCTCACTGACAATAGCGTACTAGAACGAAAAAGGTAATTTGCATGTATTTCAAATTTTCTCTCATCAATTTTACAGCAATTTTTAAGTGATAAAGCATGTGAAAAACTTTGCGTCACTGTAATCTCAAAATTGACATTTTGAAGTGACTTTTCGGCTAGTGTAATGAGAAAGTATCTTACGCGACAGGCACAGTATGTGCCCACAGGCAAAAAAAATTACAGCTTGAGCCGAAGGTGAGGGCCGTAATTTCCACGTTTTGCCTAATTCACACATCTGAAAATATGTATGATTTTTGTATAATATATTCCTATTGTGTAATACATACTATTTCATATGAAAGTGGTGATTTAACAATCTTGCATAAAACTGAATTCATAGGTACAGTAGGCAGGATCTCCTTCATTGAATGACTGTTTAACTTGCCGAAAATTACATCCCCACCGGATTTAGGTCACTTTTCAAATGAAAGGTTTTAGACATTCGTAAACGATAATTTTCGACGTCTCTGGAACCCTTAGCTTCCAAAAATCCATTATTCGTTGTCACCGAAAACAGCGGGGAAGAAAAAAAGTAAGATTTTATGATTTTTTATGCAATAAAACATTTTTTTTAATGAATTTTCACAAAAATTTTCAACTATTTAAAATATATACAAAATTTGTGACATGATAGTTACAACTTCAAAACCTTGAGAATCAAACAATAAAATTTATCATGTATAATGGCCGTGATTTACTTTATTGGCGGCAAATGCTTTTAACTATTACGTTCTTCTACATGAATATGTATCTTTAAAGTTTTACTGTAGCATCAAACGTATCATATTTTATTCGCTGAAATCAATAAGTCTAAATACGACGATGATTCTTATCAAAATGACTTTTCACTTTTCATATAGATTTGGAAATTAAAATTTTCAATTACATACATTTACAATAAACTTGAAAACTTTTTAATGTATCACAATAAAAATGTTCATTTTATTACGATTTACATTTTTCAATTGTCATAAAAAAAAATGTTTCATCAAACTTTTATTAAAAGTTACAAAAGTGTGAGTGTCATCTGTACAATAAATGTAACAGGTTCACATGCACAAATTAGTATATTTTTCAAATATAACTTTTACTTTGTCGATTTGATTCTATTTCTTCACAAAAAAATTTTTTTATTTTATGGTACATTGTTTCAATATTGTTAGTATTTTATTTACAAAATAGAATGTGACTGAAAATTGTTGCTTTCACGATTTAAAAAAATGTGCAGTAAGGTATTTTATTTTAAATTGCTGTGTTCTCAGACATTGCGCTTACACTTGAAGCTAGCACTACTGCAATTACATGAACTTATCTATCTGATTTCCAACATTACAATATTAAATATTTTTTAAAAAAAATTACCGAATAAAAAAATAAACACATACATAAAGTGATATGTAAAGTGCAAGATATGTATGTGCTTCCAGAAAAGACGATGAAAAGAAATTGACTACCCGACAAACCATGACGAGCTCGTCATTTAAGTCGTCAATCAGGTCGTCACTTAAAATTTAGTATTTTAATGAACAAAAATTAGGGACTATATGATTTACAAGCATAGTTTTCGGAAAATATGTGAAATTTTATAACAGCTTCCATATGAACTTGTTTTACACTGATTTCATTCTGACGACTCTTGAAAATATATAAGTGCAAGTGGTCGTCATTGAGTATGTCATTCGGGTCATCAGTGGGTCGTCACTAAAAATGTCGTATTTCTATGTCTAATTGCTCTGTACCTTGCATCTCAGGAGATGTTAGGTTACTAAATGCACAAAACTTTCATGAGGGCATTCTTTTAGGGTCTGAAGTAGAAAATTTAGACTTACTCGTCGCACGACTCGTCACTGCTCGTCACGACGACCCTTAAAAGTTTACAAGTCCAAGAGGTCGTCATCAGAGGGCTGACACTCATCTATTTTGCTGGGTCTCTTAAAGACGACAACCCCCACCATATTGCAGAGCAGGCCGAGTGCATTCCCCTTCGCCCATGGCTTCCCACTCTTTGCTTAATGCTCGGCCGGCTCGGCGCTCCGTCTCGCTACTCTCGCTACTCTCCCTACTCTCGCTCGTTGTTGATTGTTGTCGTTCGTCTCGCTGGTATCGTTCCGTTCGACTCTCTTACTTACCTTACTTATTATCCTTATTGTTTTCCTTATCGTGGTAAATGATTTCAATGTTTAAATGAAATAAATGACTGGAGTATGAGGAATAAAATTATAAACAAAAAACTTGCTTGAAATTTTCCATTGTTTTATTCTTATTTTTTCAAAAAACACCTAATTACAATTTTCGCTTGTTCTTTTATTCTAATAGTTACAAAATGTTATCGAAAGCTTACTCCTTTAAGCAGCCATCAATCTCGAAGTCTTTTTCAGAACAGAGTGTTTTTTTAACCACTTTGTTATTGGTCCTCTGAACTACTCCGATCATCATGTGATGAATTGCGTGGTATAAAATGGTTCCCAACACTCTTGCCCCATGTTTTGAGCATGGGAATTTCAGCACGTCTTTCCTAGTGCGAAGAAGATCCGAAACTGTTCTTTTAAATGCATTTTTTTGTATTTTTGAATTTTTCTAAAATATTCTTTGTAACGTTTACAATTTCTGATAGTTCATTATAATCTTCATTAAAATCTATCATTTCCACAATTAACGCAACTATTTTTTGTCCATCCGCTTGAGATTTTTTTTTTAATTTTGTTAACTAGTTTCCCAAGAATTATTTCTGAACCATCCAGCCTAGTAACATTTTCTTGGGCACTATTAGTTTCAATGGGTTCCCACGGTATCACCTGGAAATTTCCAACCACCCTGACAGAAAGTTGATGAACTAAACTTTTGCCTCGTTCACCATACTCACCACCACGAAAACTCGTTAACAGCCCAACATTGAAAACTCTTTTGTTGCTTTCCATGTGAGCTGAAGTATTTCCTTTTCGTGGTGGCTTAAGCACAGCAGATAAAGCAAGAACATTATGAGTTCTTTGAACATTTGGGGTGTCAGGGTGGTCATTGCATCCACTGGCCTGCCTCAAACAACCGAAGAATCTCTGTTGCAAAAAATCAATTATATACATTAGAAAAAATGTCAAACAACGGAAGGAATTGAATTTTTGCATCTTTTTCCTTCAATTTTTTTAGGATGCATTTTAAATGTTATGTTAAAAATGTAGAATCTATCTTGTTCCCAGTAAACTTGAAAATTATAAATCTGCGTCTTAACGTACACTCAAAACATTGAATTTATTGGAGGCATTTTATATTGAAATCCATTGAGATTGAGACCAATGAAATCGAGGTTAGAGTGTATACGTTTTCCGACTTCTATTTAATTTATGAAAAAACTTGAAGACATTTTGCCAACTATGTACAGCCCATGTTTGAGTTGAGTTATAGTAGATGTTAGTGGAGTATTTGTTGGATTCGGGCGAGGAAATTAATTTTGTAGTTGAAAATCACAATGGAGTAGCGTCGTTCAAAATCAGTAAGACGTCATTTGTATGGTCAATATATTGTATGAAGTTACCGATTCGCTAATATAAAAGTCATCGAGTTGATATTTTACTAGTTTACCGAAAATCCCTTAGCAAAACAAAGTGTCTTTTCTTTTCGCAGTATCCCAAAAATTAATGTAAATACAGCTTTTAAACGGTTACTAATTAACACTAATGTATTATCATTGCGTAAGCGATTTATTTATATTTATATGTATATGAAATTCAAACGTTACGTAACATCTTAAAAAAATTTTGGTTACGAAAATAAAGAAAAAGTATGATGGATCACTTAAAAAAAAAAAAAAAAAAAAAAATGCATATGTTTCCGAATTCGTTGTTATTTCGAATATAGTGTTTATGCTAATGTAACGAGCGAGACTCGGAATATTAAATTTAAAAATTATTTCGCACGCATGGTTTGCCAATTCATCCTCGAAGTCCAAAGGGTGGTGGTTCTTGATGAAGTTTTTCCAGCTCGTTGGTGGGGTAAAGTGTTGTCATCATCTTCTTAGGATCGGTTTCGTCTTCAGGGACGCTGGGAGAGATTATGCTCAAGGGAATACCTGCTTCAACGTCCTCGCTTGCAATTTTTCGAGGCTGTTTCTTTGTAGGAACTCTTTCATGTAGCATTAGAGTTGCAAGACTGTCCCAGATTGCAGTGAAGAGGTAAATGGACCAGCCAAACACCGAGTGAAGGGCAAACAGATGTAGTCCCATATCAAGGAGTCCCTTAATAAGCTTTAGGCAAAAGTACATTCCCAGAAATCCTGCGCTGTAGGTGCCAAATAGAGAAAACTTCGACCACATGTTATTCCATATGTTCTTAGCCAAATCTTCTATGTTCAGCAGGTTTGTCATAGAAAGGCCCTCGACGTCAACTGGATCTCCCAGTGACCCTTTTGCTATTGTTTCTAGAACTCCAGCGTGGTCTATAGGGAAAAGGATGTCTTCTCGGAATTTCTTTAAGTCATCTTCAGTGTAAATGCCAGATGAAGCGAGATTGGCAATGCTGTGGTATTCCCCCGTGGGCCTTGATAAGGGTGTCAAATGCTGTGGCGCTGCTGTTTCCACTGGATTGGGCGTGAACTTGTACCATTTTCCGTCGATTTCATGGGTAGCAGGAGTCAAGGAATTGCACGAGATAGGTGTTCCTCTTCGTTTCAAGATGTGAGTTTTGGGCGTCAGGTAGAAGGTCTTATTGTTCGCTTCTACAAGGATTTCCTGATAGCAATTCGGAGTATTTTTGATTCTGACTATTATTGGAGCACATTTAAGAATATTCACAATTTCTCCTGAGATAATAGCTATATATCCAGGTCCATCCATTAGATTATAGGCGAATTCGTCCGGCTTCAATGTGGGCAAAACCAGGGAGTTACCGAGTACTTTTCTTTCCAACTTACAGCGTCTTTTCATCACATCGTAGTATAGAGTTTCAAATTGCCTCTTCATACGTTTTTCTATGTAGATGAACTTAAAATTTGTATAGGCAAGGATATCTATATCTCGCGTGTTGATTTCTTGTTTTGTCATAAGAAATCCTCCTTTTCCGGCTTCAAGGATGAATAGTCGGGGGTGCTCCGTGGAAAAAACTTCGTATCCGCACACAGAGAGTGAGTCCTTCTTCATTAGGGCGAAGGTCGTGCTTTTCGTCTCCACTGTATAGACAGGTTTCATCTTTTCTTCGGAATGGTCCTCCAGTCGAAATCCAAACCCTTGATATAGTACGGAATACTGTTGATAGTCGCAAAGTCCTTGAGGTAGTACGTCCCAGAATGCATAGTCTCCATTTGTCATTGAACAAAATTGTTTTTTCATCATGCAGCGGGTGCCGGAGTTGAAGAAAATTTTTCCTTCTTTTGTAGAGACGGGTGCGTAGTAGTCTTGGAGGGTAATCCTCACAGTGGCCTGTACAGTGACTTTTTGCCAATTGCCGAATCTGTCTCCGTACGTAGCGCCTGTGCAACTGCCATCAACGTTTAAAGTTCCAGCAAGTGTGATGGTCCTGGTGTCTGTGGTGTTGGCTTTGAAATCTGATAAAGTTGCTTGCTCTATCTGTATCCGTCCTCGCTCGTGGAGTTGTTTACATTGTTCTCTGGTGGGTTCGCGAAAGTATTCAGCAAGACCATTTGAAACTGAGTGGTCCGCGAAAAACCCACAACGAGTAACTAAACGTTTGATCTCAATTCTGCATATTTGGACGTACAAGGTTCCGAACTCGTTCAATTGGAGCAATTGTAGGGGTATTTTTGTCTTAACGACGTGGGGGTGGGGAATATTACACTCTCCCAGGTCCTTCAGTCTTAACCGTGTGATATTGGCATCTAATGTCCCACAGTCATATCCGAGTAATCCCACAGCGGGGGAAAAGAAGGTGATGATGACGAGAGCGGTGAACATTTTACTTATTCTATAACGAGAGAATTTCTTAATTTTACATTTCGTCGTCGCTCTTAATTTCCGTACGTATTAATCTATTCGTGGAGACTATTTTATCTGTATTGCCTATTCTTATTTTGGTTCTATTATCATCAAGGATTTCGATTATCTTAAATGGTCCATCAGTATAGTTGTCAAACTTGCCAACCTTTATTCCTTTTCTTAGAAATACATAGTCGTTCGCGGAGAGAGATACCGGATTTAAGCAACGATCATGGTATTCTTTGTACCTTTCTTTAGCCTCAATAAGGTTCTTCCTACACTCTTCCCTAATATTATCTAATCTAGCCATTAACTTAACAAGGTATTCATCATAAGTTTCCAACCTATCATAACTTGGTAGTGAGTGACTCGACGGTAATAGACCGAGTTTTCCGAACACTAGCTCATAGGGAGTGCGACCTGTGGACTCATGAACACTAGTGTTATAAGCGAACATAGCCATTTCTATCCATTGATCCCACTCGGAATCATCTTCTTGGAAAATGCGCAAATAGTGGACTAAGACGATATGGGTTCTTTCTAAACTACCGTTGGATGAAGGCCTAAATGCACTAGTCTTAAATTGCTTAATCTTAAACCTCTTTGCTACTATCTTCATAAGTCCTGATAGAAAATTGGTCCCCTGATCAGTGAGTACGGCCTTTGGAGTTCCAAAAGTGCAAATTAGTCGCTTAATAAAAGCGTCGGCAGTAGAAACTGCACTTGCATCAGGCAAAGGGACTCCAATGCAATATTTTGTCAAAAGATCCTGCATTGTGAGTATATATCAGTTCCCATTCTCGGTTGGTGGGAAAGGGCCTACCAAGTCTAAAGCAACCTTTTCAAACGCCGTGCCGGGTGTGTCAGTGATCACCATCGGCTGTTTGATTTTCTTCCGAGTCAATTTCTTTATCTTGCATGTCAAACATTTTGAAATAAAGTTTCTAACATCATCCCTCATGTTTTCCCAATAATATCTTAATCGTAGCCGGAGGTAGGTCTTATTGTGCCCTTGATGACCTCCAATAGCAGAACAATGAAATTCTTCAACTAAATCGTATCTTTGGGAAATCGGAGGAATTTCTATTTGACCGGTACAAACTATAATTTGTACAGCCTCATCCTTGAAAATTCTATTTATTTCATTCTCAAATTTCTCCCGCGGAATCTCATTCAATATTCCAAATTTGGGAAAATTTATTCTGCGAATTTCCTTTTCAATAATAATCTGTCTCAGCTGCTGTAATCCCTTCCTCATAACCTTCCAAGTCCTCTCTTTATCTAAATCTGACAGATTCTCCTGTGTACAGAACATAAAACAATAATTTTTCCCAATCTTGCTATAAACTAGATCACCAAATTCCAATTTCTTAGGTATTTTAACTTCTCGTTTTTTGTAAAACTTCCTTGAAAATTTATCTGCAGGTTTGTTATCAGTATCAAAAAACAAAAGGCAACTTTCCTGTTTCATAAAAAGGTGGTCTCTACTCTCGAAAATATTCTTACCAAGTATCAGTTTTTCTAAATCGTATTCTTCATCACTATCTTCCTTTTCTGTCGAATCGCTATTTTCAGAGTTTGAATTATCTACTTCTAAGTCTCGTTGTTTCTGTATCAATTCAGGTTCTTCATCCGTGGTAGATTTATTAATTCCATTTTCCGAATAAAGTCTTTCGTGGTTTGTAGGCTTCCGCTTGGATCTTCTAAGAACAAAGGTTTCTTCTTCCTTTTCTTCCTCGCTACTAGACTCGCTCGTTCTTTCCTCTACCTTTTTGCGTCTTCCACGTTTTGGCCTTATAATATTGGTTTCGGTATTCTCATTATTTTTTGTCTTTACTTCTTTCTCGGGCCCTTGACATACTTTTGATTTTTCTCTCAAATCTTTCCTTTCAATTTCTTGGCGATATTGTAATCCTTTATGAGTAGCTTCTTTAATTCGAGTAGAGCGTCTAGGAGTAATTAAATGTATGCTCTCTGATAATATATCTTCAGGAATGGGATTCCGAGATAAAGCATCAGCATTGATATTTGTTGCTCCTGCCTTATATTGTACATCATAATCATATTCTTCGAGTTTGAGTTTCCATCTCGTGAGACGGCTAGTCGGATCTTTGGCCGTTCTCATCCAGCATAAAGGCTTATGATCAGTCAGAATTGTAAATTTTCTACCGTATAAATATGGTCGGAAATGCGAAACACAGAAAACTATTGCCAGAGCTTCTTTCTCGTAAGTGCTGTAGTTCTTTTCAGCTTTGTTCAGTTGACGTGATACATAAGCGCAAGGCCGATCTTTTCCAACCTTTCCCTGACTAAGTATGCCTCCTATCGCATATTGACTCGCATCAGTCGTAAGAATAAAAGGTTCGTTAAAGTTCGGATACTGTAGCACAGGGCTACTACAAAGTTTATCTTTAAGAGTCAAAAATGCTTGCTCGTGGTCATCGTTCCAATAAAAATCTATATCCTTTTCCAATAACTGAGTTAAGGGTTTCGATATCTTAGCAAAATTTTCAATGAATTGTCTGTAATATGATGCTAGCCCTAGAAATTGTCTCACGTTTTTAACATTTTTTGGTCTTGGGAATTCTCTGACGGCTTCGATTTTCTTGGGATCAGGTTTTAGTCCATTATCTGTAATCCTGTGTCCCAAAAATGTGACGTCACGTCGCAAAAACTCGCACTTATCTGGTTGTAGCTTCAACTTTGCATTTCGTAATCGTTTAATCAAGAGTTTGTACTTCCTCCGATGTTCGCTCAAGTCTCTAGCATAAATCACGATGTCGTCCATATATACAAATAATTCCGTCCCTTGTAGTCCAGAAAGAATGACATCCATTAGCCGTTGAAAGGTGACAGGGGCATTTTTGAGCCCAAATGGCATTCTTGCAAATTCCCAATGTCCGTGGCTCGTTGAAAAGGCCGTTTTTGGGGCGTCTTCAGGTCTCATTTCAATCTGGTGAAAGCCGGAAGCTAAATCGAAGATAGAGAAGTATTTGGCTCCTCCTAACTGGTCTAGTATTTCTACAATATTAGGTAGAGGGTACGAATCTCCGACTGTCTTTTCGTTGAGGGCCCTGAAGTCGAGGACCATACGCCATCTTTTATTTCCTTGACTATCCTCCTTTTTGGGGACTATCCATACGGGTGTGTTGTATGGCGAAAAGGATGGTCTAACTATTCCGTTTTCAAGAAGTTCTTCTACTTGTTTATTCAATTCGTCCTTCAATTTTGCTGGAAACCGGTATTGTCGTGCGTTGATGGGGTTGTTATCTTCGGTGGTAATGGAATGTTGGTGTAGGTGCGTGCTCGTAAGTTGTTCGTCGGGCAAATGAAAGTAGTCAGCCGAATCTCGAATCAGATTATTAATTTCATCTCTCTCAATCGGACTCAAATCATCTAAACGCAATAACTCCTTGACCTTTTCTAGCCTTGTTCTGGTATTAATTTGAAAAATCTTTGTACTTTTTCCACTCTTCTTTCGTTTTCTTCGGGATTTCTTCTTTGGTTCTTTGCTCGATTCGGTTTCTCGTTCCTCAATTTCTAAAATTTCATGGAGTTCTTGTTCTGGCAATTCGATTTTTTTATCTTCTTCTGTACAATTTGTGAACGGCAAAAATGTTTTTCCCTCAAAGTTTCTAACGACTGCTTCTCCAGCATATAGCCCATTTTCTAATTCTATCATTTCGATCAATCCTACTTTCAGAGACGTTGGCTTTAAATTGATGCGAAAGACTCTTTTTGATCTAGCGGGAATAGTGAATGAAACCTTTTCAATAGAGTTTTGATTTGTAGAAATTTTGGCGAAGTTCCGATCCAAAAATGGTACCTTAAGGTTTTTAATTTCAAAACACTGATCTACCCAGTTAATTTTTGAAGAATTCTTCTGGAAAAAGGTGTTTCCTAGAATCGCATCGTGGGGTTCTATTGGGAATGAGTCAGGTACAATGAAAAATTTAGTTGGTATTCCAAAAATGTTTAAAATTACTGTACCAAGAGTATTGACTTGTTCTTCCGTAATACCTGTTAGTTGCATTTTCTCAAATTCGTTGATAAATTGATCTGTGACAAATTTTTCTTTAATAAGGCAAATACTGGCTCCAGAATCTAACATGAAATTTAATTTGCAGTTTCCTACCTTTAGTTCTATGCATGGAGTGGTCGGAACTGTGGTAGAAACATTATGAATTTTTACTTGATTCGTGGGTTTGGTGAGGGTTCGCCTCCCCCATGCGGGAGGGTATCCCCGTTTTTTGATTGAGAATGGAATGAGTTGTTACGATTGAAATTTTGGTCGTATCTAACTTGAAAATTTGGTGGATTTTGGTAGTTTCGATTCTGAAAATTTTGGTTCTGATAATTTTGTTTATTCTGGAAACCTTGATTTGGTAAATTCTGGTTCTGGAAGTTTGGCCTAGGCTGGAAGCTGCGATTTTGAAGGTTCTGTCCACCTTGATAATTACGGTTTCGAACGCTTTGATTCTGAAAATTTCCATTAGTTGGGAAATTATTATTGTTGGAGAAATTCCGGGACTGTTGGTTGTCTCTGCGCCAATCATTAGAGGAATTTTGATGGCGGGTGTTGTCGAATCGCGTATTTGGACCAGAATTATTATATCGAGATGTTTGCCGATCGTTGTAAAAATTGTTATAAAAATTTCCGTGGCCATTGTTGTTTGGTCCGGAATATCGTGCATAATTACTGGGTGGCTCTTGAATCTGGACAACTCTGATTGGTCGAAACTGGCAGTTTTCTATCGTGTGGCCCGCTCGCTTACAATATCGACATCCGCGATTTCCAGCGGAAGGGCAGTTTGGGGCCTCATGCCCAGGTATTTTGCATAGTTGGCACGAGCTTTTCTCTTCGAGGTTCTTCATTATTGGGCATTCGCCAGTCTCGTGGTTGTTAGATTTGCATAGAAGGCAATTGGTAACTGACTGCTTCAGATTGTCACGACGCTCTAAGGTCTTTTCTATTTGAATCGCTTGGGGCCCAGCAATGGCCAAGTCGTTGGTATTCGTCATAAGAGATCTTACCTCTGTCTTTAGTCCATTCATGAAGGCTTTGCAGGCTTCAAGATCGATTTCCGTTTTCCTGACAGGAGTAATCTGGCCATCATTTTCTGATTTGATGGTTTCTATTATTCGGTTTCCTAAATCTTGTATCTTGTAGAAGAAAGTGCTGACATCTTCATTTGGCCCTTGTACCGTCCGTGCCATGTTCCCACAAAGTTCGAAGGTACTCTCCAGCGGAGTAAGATTTTGCAAGGTTCTTAAAAGTGAGTCAATGGTTCCGGGCACGCTACTCTCAAAGGCCCTGGTGGCGACTCCTGACAATCTTGCGGAAATCAGTCCGGCGAGGCTACTTTCAAGTTCATTCGGTAATAATTTCTTTGCTTTCTGACAACCCAATGCAAATTCGCGAAAACTGGGTCCAGTTGAACCTCCAGAAAAGCGGGGAACGATATCTATTACATCCCGTAATTTGAGGTGATTACCAGCCATTTTGGTTCCTATCTTTTCCTGACTCGATGTATGAAAATCTGTGCCTGTTTTTAGGATATCTACATCTATTTTATCTTCGTTAGGCGTGGTTTTCGAGCGAGGTTTAGTAGCTGGAATTTGGCGACTTAAATATTCTTGCTTCTCTTCTTCAGAAAGCTTATCGAGATTACTTCTTGTTACGTGAGACTGTTCGTAACTAGGGTTAAAACCTTGAGGCATTTGAAAAGGGCTTTACAAAACAATTCTACTGGCGTTCTAGTTTATTCAGCTTTAGCTTTACTATCCTAATTTCGTACCTTAAAATTTTACACTCGTATTGTAAATAGTGCCTTATCGATCTAGGTAACTTTCTAAATTCTTCTGAACTATATCTGTTATGCAAGAACTTCTCTAAAATATTAATTTCAGCCAAAAGACTCTGTTTTCGTGATTCTGTTTCTTTCAATTCAGCAGTATCAAATTGTTCGCAAGAGATAACAGTGTCGATGCTTCCCTTATCACTGAGTGGCAATACATCCATTACAAATTGAATTAATAATTCCAACCGAAAACCGATGCCAGCCGAGCCAACCCGTTCTAGACATCGATCATGGGAAAGAACAATGAATCTCTTGAATCGATATTGGCCGAGCCAACCCGTTCCAAATATCAACCCAGAAATATCCTTCGATTAGAAGGTTTGAAATTTTTATTCAAAAGAAGGAAGCATGACACACAATTTTCAATGATCCTAGAACTTGATAAAATGTCCTTTACCTAACTCGATATTTCCTGGTAACAAGTGGAAGGTAGCATAAAATTCCCTAATTAATTCGCAACAACATTCCTATATTCTAAATTTCTCTCTTTCTCCATTCTGTACTCTATTACTGGTACAGCCAGAGTCACTTGCAATCCGTTTTCAACCCTAAAAACAATTCAGGACCCTGTTCGCAGCGCCATTTTTTTTCCTGTAACGAGCGAGACTCTGAATATTAAATTTAAAAATTATTATTATCATTTTTTTTGTATTGTTAGGCTATGCGCCTAGGAATAATTATATTCCTTAATCTCGTCGACAGGAAAGGACCCTCTGTAGACAACGGCCTACAGTGACCCTTTATCCGACTTTTAAAGGGAGTCGGGAGAATTGTTTAAGGGTTAAATAAAGACACCTCGAAAATACAATTTGAAGTCACAAGGTGACATTATTATTATAACTTTCTTTTACAAAGTGTAATTTCTTAATCTAAAAGTTATCTTCTTATTTCTTCTCTTATTTCAAATAATTCTCTTTTGTGTGACTCTGGCATGTCATCATCTGATTGCGCGTTGTAAAAATACCCTTCTTCTAGTAACTCATAAAAGCTTGAGGTTGCTTCATCCTTGGAAGAAAGGAGGAAAGATTCCAATTCGCTGTCTATTCGCGAAATTTTGAGGGTGTAATTCTGCGTTCTATTACAGCCCGTACATTGGACCTTTATTTCCTTGCTCGGGGAAATGAGGAGTATTCCACTCTCCTGAGAATATTGCTCAGCTATAAGGCTGTCTATCTCTTCGATTGAAGTCTCAGTTTCTAAGGGTAACCTTTTCAGAGCCCGTAGGCGTGAATAAATCTTTAGGATTCCTTTCTTTTTGAAATACAGTTTCCTGGCATTAGGCCTAACCTTCTTTTTCCTGGCTAAGTTCCTGAGGCTCCAGGTAAGTTCACGCACGGAGGGCACTAAGAAAATGACCGCAATTACAGTTCTAGTAATAAAAATAAAAAAAAAAGAAAGGATGAGCAAATTTGAAAAGCATCACTGGAATGGACTCGCGTTGAATAGAGGACACATCGATAGTAAATCAAGAAAATAAATTAGAGTAAAGTAACTTTTCCCTCATGGTGCTTAAAGTGTTTCAATTAAACTGGTCGAGTCCATTGCTCAAGTTGGGTACGGAGCTAGCCCCAGTGGAGATAGAATCTTCACTCCTGAACTATGAACCGACAGCAGAAAAAGAGAAACCGGACCACGGAATGTAGGTTCTTATAGAAATATCGAATACATACTTTCAATGTAAAATTGGCACTCAAAAATAAAAATAGGCGAAAATCACTTATTGTTAAGAAGTCGTTCTTTTGCTTATATGGAATCCCTCTTTTGGGCAATCTCCTAGGAGAAGCGAGTGGATTGAAGCATCGAAAACGACTACTTGATTTCAGAAAAAACGCGCGGGTTTATATACTATTCTAAGAGGAGATAAACGGATCCTTTTTGGTCCGTTTGTATCCGGTAGTCATTAGATAAAAATGAAAAATCATCGTAGCACGAAAAATAGTCAAATGACTAAGCAAATTGTGTTGATAGCAAGTTGAGAAATTTAAAAATCGTTTATCTTCTTTGAAAATAGCGAATAGTTTTATCAAGAGGAAAATGATCGGAGTGTTCATTATTGAAACAAAATGATTTTATTTCCTTATGCTAGAATGAAGGATTACTCTTATCTAATTGACTCTTTCATGTTGCACGAGCGTTAGTTTCCAGCGTCGGTGAACTCGTTATGATAAGTCGTGCGCTATCTAATCATTAGAAAATAGCTTTGCAAAATTCAGCAAAGCGAAATGTTTCTTTGCTTTTGAAATAAGTTTTCAAGACGAGGGGAAAAACCCCGCTCGTCACACTAATAAATACCTCTAGAGGATCCTGATTTATCTTCCCAGTTAGCACTGAGTCGAAATCGCATTGCCCACAAAGATAATCAGTGATGTCCAGGGTAGACTGAATCGTCAACCGTAAACCTACGGCTGTTTGAGGCATCAGAAAGAACGACTTACGATCTGTCCTTTTTCCTCTCCCTGTAATAGCAGTGGAAATAAAAATAGTGTCAATCTCATAAGTAAAAGACAGTCAAAAGAACATGTGACATATTACCTGAAAAAAAAGTTATAAAATACCTTGAGTAACTGGGATTTCTTGTGTTGGGGCGTTTTCTTCCTAAAAGTTTAGTTTAGCCAGAGACTCATGGAGAAACTGCAAAAAGAGGAATAACTTTATCTATCTGATAATTCTGATTGTAAAATAATAGTAAAAATGTAAGTATATTTTAATGCCTACCTTGTAGTTGTCATCGTCAATCTGCAATCCATTGTTTCTCAAATTTAATGAATCAAAAAGGTCGTTCATCCACTTACAGAAATTCGCTGTTTCTGTACAGTCATTCAACGCCTCGTAACGTTGTTGATAATGCAGTAGTCCTTCGTAAACTGAATTACTGAACAGCTGTAAAATAAAAATGATTATTTCCAAGCTGAACATTGACCACCTTCTAGAATAAAAATAACATCAAGGGATTTCACGTTTTTGTGCTCACTTGAACTGCGAGATACACTCTCATTTTTGACATGCTAGTCAATTTGAAATGGTCCATGGACAATTTGGGGCATAGACGGTCTTCTTCTTTGGAATCCAAATCATGCAAGATTTCGAGATGTTGAAAATCAATTGCAGGGTTGTTTGGGTCAATCTGTAAATAATTATAAAAAAAAAAGGTACGCGCTTATGTGGCATATACTACTGCAGCAATAAAAAAAATTACGATGAACTTTTTCGTCGCTTCAAATCGATTTCTTATGCATATGAAAAGATGAGAGGTGTCAGAAAAAACAAAAATTTTTCTCGTTTCATTGAGAGGATGAATAAAATGTGTCTTGACACTATTTATTTCTCCAGAAACGCCAAACTCTTTCCAAAAACTGCGATTGGTAGAGGCGCCATCACTTACAATACCATGAACGAACGCCCCAGCATTTTCCAAGAAAGTTATCGCTCTCAAGATCAATTTCGTCAATTGAAAACCTTTTGCAGGACCCTTGGTCGTAAAAAGAGCAATTGGTTGTGTGTGTAGTCTGCTCTTAGAGGTTGAAACATGAAAACTAAGGCGTGGTCAGCTTTTTCGTTCTTGAAAGCCTCCATTTCAGGGTCCTCTGCATTATTGATATCCTTTTTTTCTTCTTCAACTTCTTCAACCTCTTCTAAATGAAATGAATCCAAGCCAAAGTTGACCAGACTAGCGAATGATAAATCTTTAGTATTAATGGCTACCCTTTTTATTGTCCCCATTTAATCTAGAAGCAGAATACCATCGAGTTCGTTGGGTGGCCTTTCAGCGAAAGCAAGTTTCAATTTTTCAAAAAATGCAGCATCGAACCCGCAATCGATATTCACAGCAGCTACATGCCTGAAAAAGGATGATCAGTGTCGTTTTGGATGTTTGTAATACTTCAATATTTTAATGTATACCTTCTAATTGTGCGTGAACACGGCAAAGGTATGATGTCCAAGTCACGTATTTGATTGTAGGTAGCTGGAGAACGAAGGTAAAACAACAAGGATTTTAGAAGCCAATCTTCAGAGTATCGATGTCCACGTTTGTTCTTCTTCCTGGCAGCCTTCACTATTTCTTGAATAGTTTCCATATGACTTTGGGAAACTCCAATTTCTTCCATCAACTTAACCAATGTTTCTTCTTTGATTGCCGCTAATTGTGACTCACATTTTTTTTATTCATTCTCAAGTACTTCTTTCTTTATAGACAACCTTCTGCTCAATTTCTTTTCGGCAGACATCCTCCTTCGCATGTACAGCATTTTTTGTTTCTCCTTTTGAACTTCTTTCTGAGTCAAACGTATTCTTTTCGGAGCTACTTCTTTTTCGTCACTCTGCCTGCGACGAAAAGTTAACTTTCGCAGATTTTCACAGTGGTTGCAAAGTCTATGAGTTGTTGAATTTGCCATCAACAGTGGGCATTTCTTGTGTCTTACAGTAAATACACTGTCAGCATAACAAACGTCGCTGTTAAAATGTGTATAATTTTAATCCAAGTCGCGCCCAGGACATATTTTGTATGATTGAAGCGTTGTCAATAATTGCATGAACCTTGTCGTATCAACGAGTGCACCCTCGAGGTTGAAACGCTCATTGCTAAGTAGTGTTTGTCCACAAAGTATTTGCACATCTGCATTCTTAGTCACGTTAACTTGAAGAGTTGGGAAGTTGTGAAAAATATCTCCAACTTTCTTTATCGTCATGCGGTAAAAAGAAACTACTCCTCGATAAAAATTATCAGCGCGAAGCCATTCTAATGGAACTGTTAAATCGGGATCCCGTAGATCATGAATTAATATTATTGATTTCACTGGGAAGTCTTTCTTACTTTCATTGCTCTCATTATCTAACGTATTGTCTGTATCGCCCATCTAAGAATTTTCATTTTTTTCTTTTTCAATTTCATTCATGCTTTCAGTTTCAGGAATTCCAGCATCAACCGTGTTTTCTACAAAAACATCCATTTTAAAAGTAAAAAACTATCAATAATTGTAACATTCGAAGAATTTGACATTTCTGACAGATCTATTTATATTATGGAATTGATAAGTTGCATGGAAATAAAATACGAAGCAATAGATCTTTCTTCAAAATATCCCATTTCTTACATAGATTATATTGATTATTTCCAATTACACAGAAAATTTGTATCGAATCTGCAGTTGGAGGCTCAAAAAAAAAGTTTGTAAATTCACAGTAAGGAAAATCGAAAGAAACGACTGAACCCGTTCGTAAAATTATTTGTTCCAATTATAGACAGTAACACTTTATAGACAGTAACACTTATCAGCCTTTGACGAATAGTTGTAAAAAAATTGAATGATACAAATAGGAATATTGCATATACAGTAGGGTGTCACTCATTTTGGCGATGTTGGAATTTTGCACATTTCGACTTTAATTGAAATCGCTCGGAATTCTATTGATAATATTGACTACTGGGAATGATTGAAAACTCTCTCAAAAAAAATAAAATAATTTTGTTTTTTATTAGGTAATTATTAATATACACTTATCATCAAAATAGCACATGTAATTTTGAGAGTAAAAAGTAAAATAGAAAAAAGTTTTTCATCTAACCCTAATCTGTCAGAATCAAGCGCCTGTCAATCGATTTTTTAAATTTTGTTTTAAATATGAAACGTCAATTTTGAGAATCATGAAGGTATTACCTCCATGAATGAATATAGTGGCAAAGTAAATTGGTTTTCACTAATTTCAGATGACGGTATTTCTTTTGACAGCGGCAACATTGCATTCACTGTTCTGTAAATAATTAACACAACCCAAAAGGCATTTCATCATTTTGACAGCATATGAAAAAAATAATATCAATAAAGTAAATGAAATCAATTGGATAACTGAATAAAACAGAAAATAATATAAATGAAATTAATGAAACTACCTAAACCACTGCATAAGTTATATTATTTTGTTCACAAAACAACTGTTAGAAACTTTGATAATTTTTTATTAAAAAACTGTACACTAAAACTAGTTGTAATTTTTGCAGTTGTAATAAGGACGCTAATATCTTTCATATACATTTTTTTCGTGAAAATCCTAATTAATATTTCAATTATGGAGTTAATACCTTAAAAGTACTTATAATTCGATTTTTATTAAGAAAAATACTATTTTCGTTAAGTTTCTTCTATGATTTTCATCTAAAATACCAAAAGTTATAATTCCTCGAAGTTTCAAGGCGGAACATTACATAAATACAATAACTGAACGAAATAAAGTAATGAAATAGTTCTATAGAAATTGAGAAAGGTATTTAATTCTAGTTTCACCATTATTGCACTTATGTTGCACAAACTTTGCCAGGGAATAACAATAATAAGAATACGATTGAACTTGTTAGAAAATTACCTTCGCTCGCTTTTAATTTTTGCTGTGATATGTTGGTTGCTGATTTTTTAACAAAAATTCATGGAGTAGCTCCAGGCTTCAGTGTAGGTCGTGTATTCTATACAAAAAACGCAAAAAACCAAACCAAAATCATATTACAAAATGAGGTAAAAACTAAGTTAATGTAGAATGATTCTGATAATTGTAAGTTACTTACCGGTTTTGATATGTCGCCATATAAGTCAGTATGTTTAAAATGGCAGTGACATAAATACTGATTAGCCGTATACTTTTTATTGACATCGCGAAGATCCTCGGATTTTTTGACCGCTCCCACCCATTTTTCTCGAGCACTTTCGTCCCGCGGAAAACGAAAATGAAATTTGTTTTCATACCCGTTACTTTTTTCAAACTCACAACTTGGTAAAGCACATCGTTTAAATCGTCTTGATTTTTTTTTCGCGACATCGTTATTAATTTTGTTGTTTTTGTTTTGATCCATCACAATTTTTCTCGATTATTTAGGACTTTTAAATAAAAAACATGGAAATGGTAAACGAATTGAACGAAGAATGCGTGGAATGCGTGGAATGCGTGGAATGTACAGTGAGCGAGAGAGCGCGCGAGCGACGATTGAGAGAGACAGCGCGAGCGACAGCTATAGAGTGGGGGAGCTTGGAGAGCATCGAGTGAAGGAATAATCTCTCTGCTTGCTCTGCAATGTGGTGGGGGTTGTCGCATTTAACAGGCCAGCCCGATACACGCGGTAGATGCTAAGTGTCAGCCCCCTGTTCGTCATCGAGCACGTCATTCGGCTCGTCATGTGACGCAGTGTGACGCACCAGACTTGTCGGTGCCAGTGATGGGAGTAGAAATCCCCTCCTATTCGTCGAGCTGAACAGCTAAGCAGAGCTCGGCCAATAGAAGCGTTAGATCTTAAGAGGGGATTTCTTCTCCCATCACTGCTGTAGACGATCGAGGGTTCGGTGTTTTACTTCATTAGACTCATTTGACTTCATTTCATTTGAGCACATTTCACATCGTTTCACATCATTTACAGTCATTTTAATATTGTTTTAAAACAAAAGTCAGTGTTTAAAATTTAAGACTGCATATAAAAAAAAAATTAAGTGCTTTCGCGACGTGGTTCACAACGTCGAACAAATATTATAAGAGGTACGTAGAAAATTTTCTCACGATTCTCACGCGGTACTTGTGCACGTGTATTTTAAGCTAACATGTGGTTTTACGATATCACTCACGATCTTGGACTTTTATTGTGTTGCAGGTTTCTGGAGCAAATCGACCGCTATTAACCATAATTATTTATATGACGGAATAAATATTTGCAAGGAGTTTACCAAAAGGTAATTTTCATATAGTGGTATATTCTCAAATACTGTTCTTGAATATATTATTGTTTTTTATGAAAAGTAGTCTATCTTGAAATTCATTCACTATTATTTTTTTTCTCATATAATATGGCTTTGTACAGTGGCGTAGTAGACAAGTTTCTCGGGGGGGGGGGAGGGGTTAATTACAATTAAAATATCGAAGTTCCAGTTGCTTCCAAGAATAATCACTGACATGATTTTATTTATAAAATAGTAAGATTTTTATATTGTTAGTCCTTATTTTGAAGTAATATTGTAATTGGGAAGCTGTTTATAAATTGTATATATGTAGGTGTGAATATTGAATGAAAATTTCGGGGGAGGGTTTTATCCCCAACCCCCCCCCCCCCCCCTTCCTCTCCTACTTATACAAACACTGTCTTTGTGAATATTAGAAAATTTTTAGTTCTACTGTCAAAAATTTTCAACTTCTAATTTTTTTTCACTTTTAATTCTTTAAATTCATGCTTTATATGTTTTTCCCTGTTATTTTTGCTACAAAATGCATAGGAAATTTATGAAACAGTATTTGAGTGATTAAAAAAAAAAAATTGGAAAATTGAGTAAGAAAAATATTTTTGTCGTTAATATAGTTTTTAAAAATCATTTAATAATCTGTACTATTATAATTTATCCATTTTCTGAATCCGACCTTGAGAAATAATCAAAAATGTTTCCATATTAGCTGTCCATAATGATTACAAAATTTTTTAATCTCTTGTAACAATTTTGAACTGTGAATAAATTTTTTTAAATTTATTATAATTGTTCCAAAAATATATGTTGCGTATTTTATATAAATTATTGCTGAAAAATATTTTAGACGTTAATATCAACGAGTGTACTTGAAAATTTTTGATTTTATACAAAACTGTATCAAAAAAATAAATAAATAAATAAATAAAGAAGTGATTAACATAGTATCATCGTTATTATTGTGAAATAATGTTCATAAGCAGTAATTATGATGATCAAGTTTCTTCCTATCAATCATTAAATAATTTTCTATCGAACAATTGAAATCATTCCATGAACTAGTTTTGCATATTCTTTTTAAATATCAAGTTTTGAATATGTATAAAATATTAATCAAAAATACAGAAATTGAAAATAATAAAAATTAAAAATTATGACAGCAAAACCAAATACATTTTCGATTACTCATAGAGCTGTAATAAAGAAAAAGATTGAATGGTACCGTATATATGATGAAATGTTTTTCGCAAACAAGAATTACAATAGTTGTCGTAATTATGCATTAAACAGTTAATAAAATCAAACAAATATAAATGTAAATAAACTTAAACAATTTGATTGGATAAAAAAATAAAAATTTAATTAAAAAGGGATACATAGAAACACTCGAAGAAACCAACAATAAATAAAAACATACATTAAAATGAACTTATTAAACAATTATATTTTAAATCAATCAAAAATTTTCTATGAATATTTTTTGCTACTTTTATGAAAATCAGTGTTCACAAATTTCAGAAGCAGTCTTTAAAAAATACTTTATAAAAATAATTACAGATTAAAAAATGTAGACATCTGAAAGTGAAAATTTTTGGTTTTCTACAAAACCGTATGAAAAAAAAAAAAAAATAAACAAATTATCATCACTAATAAGCTCAAATAATTTTTATTAGCAGCAATAATGACAGTAAAATTTTTACCTATCAATCGTCAAATAGATTTTTTTCATGTAATTGAAATCATTCCATAAAATACTTTTGCATGTTTTTTTAAAATATCAAGTTTTGAATATGCATTTAATATAATTTAAAAATAAAGAAATTGAAAATAACAAAAAATAAAAAAGCGAAAGTGTATACATTTTCGATTACTTATAGAGCTGTAATAAAGAAAAAGATAAAATAGTAGGTATACATGATGAAATGTTTTTCACAAACAAAAATTACAATATTTGTAATAATTATGAATTAAACAATAAATAAAATCAAATGAATATCAATTATAATAAATAAAATCAATTAGATTGAACGTGAAAATAAAAATTGAATCAAAAAGGGATACATAGAAACACTCAAAGAAACACCGACAAAATAAAAACATACAATGAAATGAACTTATTAAACAATTATTTTTAAATCAATTGCAAATTTTCTATGAATATATTTTGCTACTTTTATGAAAATCAGTGCTCACAAATTTCTGAAGCAATCTTTAAAAAATACCTAATAAAAATAATCACAGATTAAGAAATGTAGAGATCTGAACGTAAAAATTTTTGATTTTCTACAAAACCGTATGAAAAAAAAGTAATAAGCAAATTATCATTCCCTGTACAAAATGGGGGAATTGAAAGGAATGGAAAAGAATTGAGTATCTTGAATTTCCGATGCGCTTTCTTAAAAAAGGGAATTCAATTGTCTCTCAATTGATTCCGTATCGACGTTTTCGATTCTCTTCTCAATTGTATTCAAAAAAGGAATAGAAACAATTTGTTTCCGATTCCATTCGGAGGATTGAAACCGTTTTCAATTCCTCGTGTAGCATTGAAATCGTTTTCGATTCCTGTAGAGTCATCGACAATATTTCCATATAATTTGGATTCCTCAGGAGGAATTAGAATCGATTTCGATTCCCTGTAAGATATGGAAACCGGATTTTAATTCGTGGTAGAGAATACAAATTATTTTAATTCTCTGAAGGGTATACAATGTTGATTTCGATTCTGTAATGCAAATCAGAATATTTTCGATTCTTTTTAGAGCATCAAAAACATAATTTTATTTAGACAACGCTATTGTGAACATTTACTGATTATTAGCATGTTTTTGGAATTTTTTTGAAATATTGAAACAATACTAAATTTGTTATCTCAGTAGATTATTTTTAAACGTTTTTTATTGAAAAAAATTAAACTTTTCATAAATACTTATAATCACATTGAAAGCAAAAGTATAAATTTTTGTGGTATGTCGGAGTAGGTGTAGAGTGTGTAAAGTATTGAATTACAACTGAATATCCAATATTCTTCATAAGTATTTTATTTATAAAAACTATTAATGCCACACACTTGTTAACATAATCAGTTTAAGTACCATATATTTTTTACTCCCTTGTCGTGCATAGTCGATGTCTTCAACAAGTTAAATACATCATATCTGCCTTTTTTTTTTACTTTTTTGGAATGAGACATAGTTTTTCAAAATCTATTAACATGTAAAGATAAATTTAAATTTTCCTATTATACAGTTCTAAGAAATTCAAATTCAGCTATAAAAATTTATAAAAAATCTCTTGTTTTATCAGCTGATTTTTTTATCAGCTAATTTTATGTGTTGAACTAATCGAACGTATCGACTTTGCACGATAGGGTTAATTCAGACGTTTGGTATTACAATTATTTCTACAGAGATGGGGATCCATCACATTTTCATTATCTTTGCATCGCAAAAAAATGTTATAATTTCATCGCAGAACCGTGCAAATTTTAGAGCAGATATTTTTTTCGCTGTACTTTTCAGGATTATAGTCAAAAACTGTTGATTGAAGGGTTTTTCATACCTTGATTATAGACAAACCATTTTCGATTACTGAATTTCTATGCATATTTTCTGAAATTTGCACAATCTGCGATGAATTTATTGAGGTTCAAAGAAGTTTGGAAAAATGCATAAGCATGTTATAAATTTACTTTCTGTTGAGGAGCGTTAATATGGGTTGAGGCAATAAGAACACGTAAAATTCTCTTATATCACTATATTTATTTAAACACAAAAACTTTCACTCTACACGTTAATTCAACAATTAGCGAACGCGGCTACAACCGACTTTCGACACGACACGGCACCGACCGTACAATACTTTCTTTTCGATCCGAACTGTTCGAGCTTTCCGTTGGAACTGAACTGCACTCGCTTGGGGCTCCGCCTATATATAGGGGAATCGCCTGAACGCCTGGAACTTTCTAGATACTTCCGGCTAGAAGATTCTAGCGCGTTCTATCCCTACCCCTAGCGTTTTCTAGAACATACTAGGCCGTACCTATGCCCTTCTATGTCATTCTATGATATTCCATACTATTCTACTCTATTCTATGTTATTCTATGTCATTTCGCAGTGTTCATATTTTGATTATATTAACCTAAAATTAGATTGCTAACATTCGGTCAACCTAGCTATATCTTGGTCCTCCAAGATTTACATTATAACTTATAATCCGACAAATGTTTGGGCGCCTTTTTGTTTCTTCCCGAACGTCTCACATCTTGTACACCTTTTTCATCCGTAGTTCCACTTAGCCTCTCTTTCGTAACATCCATTACACTATTATCGCAAATTTCTTCGTCACTATCCTCACATTCACTCTCATCCTCTATTTCCGCACACTCCGCAATATCTCTTGCGCGCCAGATTTTCACTTGACTTACATTCGCCGTTGTTTTAATATTTGTCTTCCTATTTTATGAAATTCTCGCAATTTCATAGGTATCGCCTGGTAACTTCTGAACAATTACAAAAGGACCTTTGTAGACTTTCTGGAGTTTCGTACTTTCTCCGGTTGCGACAGGATTCGTTTTAACAAAAACAATATCTCCAATATCGAATCTAACATTTTTCAAACGATGCTCATCAAAATTCGCTTTATACCTATCCTGTGCGTGCATGATATTCTCGGTAACTTCTTTCCGTATCTCCTGAGGTAGACGATAACTCTCACAATGGTTCGTCAAATTTCGCATTTCGCCGTCCTGGAACCTTGGCAAGTAACCAAAAAGTGCCTCAAATGGTGCGACACCCGTTGATTTGTTAATGGATGCATTTAAATCGCGTTCAATGAATTTCAATTTTCTATCCCAGTCCGCGCAATCCTCCTTCTCTGACGTCGCCCTCATCAACGGAATCAACGTCTGATTCATACGCTCAACTAAGCCATTTGCCTGTGGATGTCTAGAGGCGTTCAGCGTATGCCTAATTCCGTATTTTTCACAAAATTGCCGAAAACTATTTGACGTAAAACTCGTCCCTCTGTCACTCACAATTCTTTGGGGAGCTCCGAATCTATCAATGAATCTTTCAAAACGATTCACTGTCGTAACCGAATCAACGCCCTTGACCGCGAAAAGATTCACATACTTGGTCAGATTATCAGAGATCGCCATCACGTACCTGTTCCCCGAAGAAGTCGTGACAAAAGGACCGACGTGGTCGACGTGGACCACCGCGAATGGTCTAGGACCTGGCGGAATAGGGTGGAGTTCCCCTGGTTGTTCCCCCCCCCCCCTTTTTTTGCTCAAAATGCATTCAAGGCAATGCTCAATATGTCGTTTCACATAGTTCCTCATTCTCGGAAAATAATAGTAATTTCTGATTCGTGCCACAGTTTTATCTAGACTTAAATGACTCGCAAGATCATGGTATTTTATCACAATAGACTTTCGCAAAGATCTTGGGATCACATATAGGAGTTTTTCGCGATCATTCTCGTGGTTCCGGTAATACAATATGCCCTGAATCAACTTGTAATCGCGAACCAAACCACGTTCTGACTTGGTGCGCTCGGTTTCCGGTTTACTCAACGCATCACAAATGACTTTCAATTCTGAATCGCTCCGTTGATGAAGCAAAACTTCATCTTCTCTAGTGACAATTGTAAAAACTGGTTCAGCATCGGCATTTTCGTTCTCTGGAGTATCAACCGGTGCACGAGACAATGCATCGACATGTCTCATCGACGAGCCCGCCCGATGTTGAATGCTAAAATCGTAATCTGACAGAGTGATACTCCAGCGAACGATTTGAGGATTTGTAGACTTGTGCGCATTTAAGTAAACAAGAGCCTGACAGTCGGTCACAATTTTGAACTTTAAACCAATCAAAAACGAACGCAACCGCTCAACCGACCATATGACCGCCATCAGCTCCAGCTTACTAGAGTGGTACTTCCTCTCTATCTCAGATGTCCTTCTCGAAACTGCATAAATGGGGTGCAATTCGCCCTTCGAGTCTGATTGGAACAAGATTCCTCCAATACCTTCTGAGCTTGCATCACAATGCAATTCTGTAACCCCCGCATTTGGGTCATAGATCCCCAAAACAGGCTCAGAGCACAGGATCTTCCGAACCCTAGAGAAAGCTTCTTCCTGTTTCTCCCCCCAATTAAAAGGGACATCCTTTCGGGTCAATTCTGTAATCGGTGCCATAATTTTCGCAAACCCGGGTACAAATCTTCGGAAGAAACTAGCAAGGCCATGGAACCTCCTCACCTCGTGCACATTCCCTGGTCTTGGAAAATGTTCAATAGCGCGAACCTTTCCTTCACCCGGCTTTATACCGTCAGCCCCCAATGAAAATCCAAGAAAATCTACCCTTTTCAACCCAAAGAAACATTTACTAAGTTTCAGTGTCAATCCCGCTCCTTTCAAAGCTTCAAGAATTTTTCGTAATCTTTGCAAAAGGTCATCCCAACTCTCCGCTGGTACAAGAATGTCATCCAAGTAAAATAGCAAAATCTTGTTCCGCAAATGACCTAAAATATTCTCCATCAATTTTGAAAAGTAAAATGGGGCGTTTGACAGTCCAAAAATAGCCCTAGTGAATTCCCCAGTGCCATCTGGCGTAATAAAAGCTGTCTTCTCCCGCGCCTCTTTTTTCAAGGGAATATGCAAATACCCATTCGCGAGATCCAAGGTTGCGAAAATTTTAGCACCATGCAAGGATTCAAGAAACTCGTCCATGTTAGGCAAGGGGAAATTTATACGCTGCGTCTGCGCATTCAATCTGCGATAATCCACCACCATTCGCGCTTCACCATTCTTCTTTCTGACCAATAGAACCGGACTTGCATAAGGTGAACTTGTTTCTTGAACAATCCCCGCCTTTTTATATTCATTGACAATATTCTTTATCGTTTCGCGTTCTTGAGAATTCACCCTATATGGTTTACAAGCAATAGGTACACTACCCGGTTTTTCTACTATATCCATTTCAATCGCGTCCGTCTTTCCTAATTCAAAAATATTCTTCGCAACGCAAACTCTGTATTCATTCATAAGGTTCAACAACTCACATTTTTGGGTTTCGGGTACACCTGGCTCGAAGTTCAGCTCCTCCATGTAAACTGGTTCTTTTCTTTCTTCAGTTGGCAAGACTGCTTCCACTGCCATGATTCGTTCATCAATCTGCTGTCCCGTCGTCAGGGGTCGTGTTTTGTTATTGTGATTGATGACAGGTAGCGTCGACTCCTCTGTTTTCGTGGTCATCTTGATGAAATTTATTGACCCGGGTGCCAATATTTCGCGTTTTGTTGTACTTGGTTTTTCCGTGGAGTTGTTTTCAGCACTAAGCGTCATGTTCTCGAATACTTGGCGGTCATGGAATTGTAGTTTATCGCCCACCTTGTAGTACGCGACGTGAGGTTGATCGATGTAGGTTCTGCCAATGATCATGTCGTAATCCTGGACATAATCGGGAACGACGCGGAAGGTAGCTCGTGATGGTGTGACGTCGTCAATCTGGGTAACCTCTTCGATGATTCCAGGGGAAGTTATAATGTTTTTCGTCTGACCAAACCCTCGGAGTTCACTCGGTGTTCTGGTAACCTGGAACCCTTCGGAGATCACTGCGTTCGCCCGGATTGTGCAGATGCTGCTCCCCGTGTCCACCAATGCGGTAAAAGATGCATCTCCGATCCTTATTTCCTTCAGGTATTTTTCTATTGATTCATCTGGCACTTTGTTTACCAGAGTGTGGACAACTGGTAATTTGTTATTGTTTTCTTTCTGCGATCGTTGTGGTTGAATATTGACATTGTGATTTTCATTATTTTGGCAGTGTCTCGCGAAATGTCCCGGTTTGTTGCACTTAAAACACACGATTTCACTGTTCACATTTTTCACGGGATTTCTGGTAACCGAAAATTGCCCCTCCTGGTTGTTCCGTGGTGAAAATTCATTTCGCTGATATTTTCCTCGCAAGTCTCCTTGCTGCTTACGTCCCTGGTCAATTCGGTGGTAGTGGTGTTGATTTTTCATTACTTTTTCAAACGCAATTGTATCGTTTAATAGGTCGTCGATTGCTTGGTGTTTATTATTATACAGGAAACTGGATAATTCTCTGCTTCGAAATCCCTCGGCCACACGTTCAATAATTTCCTGCTCAGGTAGTCCAACGATTTGACATAGCCGTACTTTTTCCAGGAAATAGGCTGCTACCGACTCATGGGGTCCTTGTACTCTTTTTTCCATGTTTTGGAAGGCTTCGGTGACACTTGCATTTCTCAAGAACATCCTCTTGAAGGTCTCTTCAAACTCGCTCCAGGTTTTTGTCGTTGCGCATTTCATCGCCCACCAGGATTTCGCCGCCCCCTTGAACCTCATACTCGCCGCGGCGAGGGTGAAGCTATCCGTCCAATTGTACGTCATTGCTGTCAATTTCAACCTTTGGAACCAGATCTTTGCCTCCAGGGGTCCTTTTTCGCCGTCAAACTCGCCGATGGTCTGCGTCAAATCCGGTGTTATTTGGAAATTATTGTCTCGTTGAATGTTCTGCTGCATATTTTGGATCATTGTTGAATTTTGTTGAGAAATCTGGGCCAGAACATTCACAATTTGCAGCATTGCTGGGTCCACGGTCCCGTTAACTTGACTTGGAAGATTTTCTGGTGGTAGTTGGTGGTTTTTTTTTACATCGTCTCGCATCGTGCCCATGTTTTTTCTCATTTCATCAATATTTTGCATTAGGCTAGCTTCGTGTAGTCCTGGGCGATTAATTATGGGGCGAATCGTACTCTCCAGGTCTGCTTGGCTGTCGTCGAACATCCCCGCACCACCGATGTACGTCGAAGATGCTGCTTGGGCATTCACCCGGCGTTGAAAACGTTCGAATTCGTCCAACTGCATATTTCTCGTATCTCGCGATATTTCAATTTTCGCGCCACGACACTATACGATTTCGAATTTTCGCGCCACGAATGCCTCTCAACCCCACACTTAGATTGTTATAAATTTACTTTCTGTTGAGGAGCGTTAATATGGGTTGAGGCAATAAGAACACGTAAAATTCTCTTATATCACTATATTTATTTAAACACAAAAACTTTCACTCTACACGTTAATTCAACAATTAGCGAACGCGGCTACAACCGACTTTCGACACGACACGGCACCGACCGTACAATACTTTCTTTTCGATCCGAACTGTTCGAGCTTTCCGTTGGAACTGAACTGCACTCGCTTGGGGCTCCGCCTATATATAGGGGAATCGCCTGAACGCCTGGAACTTTCTAGATACTTCCGGCTAGAAGATTCTAGCGCGTTCTATCCCTACCCCTAGCGTTTTCTAGAACATACTAGGCCGTACCTATGCCCTTTTATGTCATTCTATGATATTCCATACTATTCTACTCTATTCTATGTTATTCTATGTCATTTCGCAGTGTTCATATTTTGATTATATAAACCTCAAATTAGATTGCTAACAAGCATTTCATATCATCGTGTTGAACAACCGTAGCTTTACATCTTATATTTTCGAAAGGAATTTATTTAATGGTATCCTCAGCTATAACATTATAAATATGAGGAATTTCTACTGAGCCGACGCAGACATTTGTAACAATAAGTTGTCGGACTTTGCACCTATTTCCATTTTCGTGACAATTGTACAATTCCAAAATTTCTACAAACTTTCTATTCTCTAACTGAACGTAACAATCTGAATGTTTTTTACCAGCATCATACGACGAAGTGGTTAAAATATGATTTTCAAAAAAAACATCTGTTGTAACGTTGCGACCCAGCAACATTTTTCGGTTTTCCAAAGAAACGAACTTTTCCGTTCACAGTAGACTTTTCTGTATTTTTTTTTTTTCGAGCTGATTGTTTCACAAAAGGTTCGGACAGTTGGCAATAGTGAGTCTTTAAATTCGGAGGATTTTATGTGCAAGTTAAGCAGCCAATTATAGGATATTTGGTATTCGACTCCTTTTGGCCCGTTTGCCATGTTTTTGAAAGAAAATATTCCCCGCTTATAAGTGAAAGTGGAAATTGCCCAGAAAGGACCACATTTTCGGACGGAATCGACAGCATGAAGAAGTAAGTGTACATTGAACGTCATACTTTCCATTTTGTACAAAATTTGAAATTGGCCAACAAATCGAATGAGATCGACTTCGCATTGCAATAAATCTTCCTCTGTTATGTTCGTTTTCGACAATGTAAAAATTGCTCGCACCAAAAGTGAATAATGCTCTAAATGTTCGTCAGGTATTAAATCGAGAAGAACTGGAATACTCCAAAAAAGTAGCCAGTTTTTCCATTGCGCAGCATTCCACTTTGCTTTGTTTTGTAGACATTCAGGAAGTCGATTCATATCATGGGCTGGTTGAATTTTAGCTAGTCTCGAATCAATTTCCTTCCTGGCTGCAGGTGAAAGGATGCGTAATGCAATCCAAAGAAGAAGTAATTGCTTTACAACCCCGAGAAACACTGTATGCATGGAATCAAAACCATAGCCCCAAACTGCATCGAAATCTTCACAGTCACAGAGAACACTGCGACCTTTAACGCCACTGCATGATGTTCTAGTTTCTGTAGCATTACGAATATCTTTAATGTGTAAATCATGGCTTCGTGGAAACGACTCATCTTTGGAATCAAAACGCACACATCCACCACAGTATGTTCCATAATCATAACAAAATGAACAGCCGAAAAATCCATTGTATTGAATGCGTTGCTGTATCACAGGCCGTGCTGCGGAATCAACTGAACAAATTAATGGTTCAACGAACATAGTAACATCTTCATTACCAAGTTGAAACGTTATACCTTGGTCATTAAGGTTAGCAATTCGTAAAGAGAACGATTTCATAAACAAATTCATCATTTCCAGTTTGCAATCGAAGTGGGGAATCATTATACCAGATAGAAGAATGTTTGCTTGCCTAAGGTCAGGGGGTAAATCAACAAGACACACTTGAAGTGGCCAAAAACTCCTTTGACGTTGGTTATTGACAGGAGCACCGTCTGTGCTAAAAATAAGGGGCAGAACGCAGGGATTTTTCATCACAGCTGCTTTATACAAAGAGCCACTAGAAATGTCATTGATACCCTCATTATTGGCAGTTCTAGCTGTCAAAGACTCTAGAAGAGCGTTTTGGACGTTTTCTTTTTTTAACTATTGTTCTAACTAATATCCTAAGTTGACGGAAATGAAAAAATTTTTCCTATCCTTACTCAATTCATACACAGTATTGCACACAGCACAAGCAGCTGATCGACGCCTATCATTCCAAGTACAAGTTTCAATTTCGACGAAACATTTTGTGCAATAAAAAATTTTATGAATCACATTTTCCGGGACTTGAGTTGACTGTGACAATTTTTAGTTTGAAAATGAAACTGAAGAAAATTCTGGACCTGCACTCATTTTCATTGCAGCAGCAATAGCGTCAATTTCTTTCTGAGTAAAGCAAAAGCGTACTTTAAAAATTAACAGAATATTCATATTATCGTTTTTCGTTACTCCGGAGTTTGGAAACATAACAATATCGTCCGTAACGCTTGCATCACTCACATACTCATCTGAATCGCTTGAATCATTCTTATCTGATGATTCGTTGTCGAAGAGAGGGTCGCACAATGGGTACATGCCATAAGTTTCGTAGAAATCTTCTTTCCACAAAACCTCCTGCGTGTCAGGTACTTCGAACCCAGAAAAATGTGGTTGGGCGAAAGAAATTTCCTCAGGTACGTTGGAAACCTCCTGCATTGTGCTGTGCGTTGTTGGATGCATGCTCCCCAAACTACAATCGTGAGTTGGAATCTCCGAAGCTTCTTCGTTTTCAATTCCTGCAGAAAAAAAAAGAAATTAGATAATTTCTCTGGGAAATATGTTTTGGAAAATTAATCGACATGTGCTCAAAATATGAATCAACAATAAAATTCTTAAAGTAACACATTTTTCTAAACTAAACTTTCAAGATAATTGCCATTAGAAATTGATATGAAATTACAATTTTGAAGTGATTCTAAAACAACAATGAAATATGTAGGAAAACAAAATTGTCATATTTAAATGTAAAAAACGAAATTTCCAAATAGAAACAAAAATCTGTATGAATTTTCATAAAATGTGGCATAAAAGGAAAAATATCATTTTCAGATGTAATCACAATTATTATCATTATAAGATAACGCTGCACGACCATCCATTTACAAAAATTATAAAATGGTCACTCCAGAGCTGAAAAAATTCATTTCCCCCCAAAGAAAACAATCAATAAAATCTCCAACTTCTTCGTATTATGTTTATTGAGCTTTCTGTCTTTATTCCACCCTTGACAGAAAATACAATAATATTATTCAGTAAAACATTATTTACAATTTCTGTTGAGCATTTTTCGGAGATTCTCGGGTCCAAGTTATAAAAAGTGAATATTAAATGGAAACTACAATACAAATACCGAAAATGAAAATAAAATATCAATTAATAAAAATAAAATACTTGAAGCTCCAAAAACATAATATGCAGAAGTTTCATAATTTATTGATTATTTTCTTTGTTAAAAAATAATTTTTTTTTTGCTCTGGTTTGATAGTTTTATAAATTTTACATACATTTATAAATTAAACGTGAATTTACGTATTGAAATATTGAATTTTTTCATTTTTGTAGTAAAAAAAAGTGTTAATTGCCAGATATGAAAACTCAACTTATCGTTTATTGACTTGAAAGTGAAAAAAGATGTATGACGCCAAACTTCTTTCTCAATTTAAACTATGTTTAACTATTAGAATAAATAATTATAGCTGCATTCAGAGGAACTGGAGTGTAACGTGCAAGAACTATTGATACTTGAAGATTAATTCCAAAAAACAACGTAATCAGTGACTTTTGATAAATTTATTGAGTTGACGATGGTTATTATTGTATTAAATCTTGATAAACGTAGAAAGAGTTGGAAAATGGGAATCAATATTCAAAATAACAAAATGAAAACGTCTCTTTGAATTTATACAATTGAACGGTAAAGACATTTTTTAATACTAAAGAGTATCGAAATGAAATGATTATGTTTTTTTTTAACAAAGTTGAACTTGAGAACGAAAAAAACATTGGAATAATTTCACTTTCGAAGTAACCAAATTTTCCTAAACTTTTTTCTGCCATTTGAAAGTTTTCAAATAGGGAAACAGATTATTTTGTCATTTGAAATATTGTAAAACTTACAAATTTCAACTGTAAGCAATCATGAATTTGTGTAAATAGTTATTTGATTGTCAATATAAGTTTCAGAAATTTATTTTTTTTATCTTCATTAAATATCAGAGAGAACTAAAATCATGTGACTACTAATTTTTTGATTTACTAATTATTTTATATTTTGATTACTAATTTTTTTAATTGAGTTAAAAAATAAGATAGTTGAAAATCATGTTACAGGATTCATGAGTTTGAACTTAAAAATTGAAAAAAATCCAAACTAAATTTTTAGATAGTTGCCATTACGAATTGAAATTGAAATTACAATGTATAGGCGATTCTAAAACAACAATTTAATATATAGGATAACAAAATTTTCATATTTGAATGTAAAAAATAAAATTTAAAAAAAGAAACATAAGTATGTTAACATTTTCATAGAATGTGACATTTAAAAAAATTAATTGACTTGATGCATTTCGAGCTATTGGCATTTGAAATACATTAAGCTTCTTCATAATTTGTTTTTCGAAAACTGGAGTTTTATAGAATTTAGCCATTTCGAAGCTGAGACATTATTTACAGTCTAATTTGTATGTGTGCAAGAATTACAATGTTAACAAAATTTGAATATTGTCAAACCTTCATTTTCTTCTTGTTCCATAAATGTTTCGACTAACTTTGCATATTTCGTGTGAGTTTGGTGACTCACTGTCCGTGGATCATAGTTAGATTGTAGCACTTACAAGTACCGCCGCCTAGCATGTTTCGGTTCCATTGTAAAATAATCTACAAATAGTCAGTTAAGATTAATAATTGTTCTCACTGTTTATGGCAGGATCAACAATACAATTTTGAAACTTTCTTTGTCGGTATCAATTATTATGGTCTTCTTGTGAAGCAAATATTGTTTTTAATAATAGGAGCACAGAAAATGCTGTACAAAAATAGTATTAATTAATGAAAAGTATTAATTTGTATACATTGATAAAAAGTCATGCACATTACATATGAAGTAATGTAATTCATAAGTAATTCTTTGGATTGTTACTATCATTTTAATACAAAATTCTATAACTGTTTTCATATTATTATTATGTTTTACAATTGTATTTCAGTTGTGAAAATTTGATATTCTCATGTTCAATGTCAAAAACGTTGGTTTCACGAATTTAGAGGAAAAAAAGAAAAATTTTTAATTTTTGGCACTTTCAAATCCGAATTTGTAAAAATCATCTTCCATACAAGAATCACAGTGAATCAGCTTGTAAAATAGTTTAAAATTCAAATATTTGTTACAACAATCACAATTTGTTATAATTCGACTATAACAACTAAAAAATTTGTATAAAATCAATATTTTTATTGATTGCGTTTATAAAAAAATTATAGTTTCCAACTATTACAATAACAATTTCTGATCTATATAAAATTTTGATAGGGGTACAATTTTCCCGAAACTTTTTTTCCCGAAAAATATTTTTCCCATAAAAAAAAATTCCCGAAATAGTTTTTCCCTTCGATTTTTTTTTCAATTTTTCGGTAATTATGTATTTTAGGGTAACTTAATGAATTTAAATTATGTAATTTAATAAAAAACTAACTTAAATAAATAACTTAATAAAGGTTAGGTTAGGTTTTAGTTCGACCTGAACGACGCCGCACGCTCCGGCAAGCGAAAATCGTTCGATGACGCCGAATTGCCAGCATTATTAGATGAAGACAACACGCAAACGCAACGACAGCTTGCAGATGCGTTGGGAGTTCAACAGCAAGCAATTTCCAAACGTCTGCGAGCCATGGGGAAAATTCAGAAATGTGGTAAGTGGGTGCCCCATGAACTGACCGAGAGACAAATGGAGAATCGGAAAGTGACCTGTGAAATGCTGCATCAACGATACAAAAGAAAGTCTTTCCTGCATCGTATTGTTACTGGTGATGAAAAGTGGATTTTCCTGGAGAACCCTAAGCGCAACAAATCGTGGGTGAGTCCAGGTGAAGCATCGATATCGACGGCACGGCCAAATCGTTACGGTCGGAAAGTCATGCTGTGTGTGTGGTGGGACCAGTCCGGTGTTATATACTTTGAACTGCTGAAACCTGGTGAAACTGTAAATGCTGTTCGCTACAAACAGCAAATGAAAGATTTGAGCCGAGCCATTGTGGAAAACCGACCAGAATATCAACAACGACAGAAGAAGGTGATTTTGCTCCACGACAATGCGCCGTCGCATAAGTCGAAAGTCGTTCGTGACTCGATGGAAAGGCTCAAGTGGGAAGTGCTTGATCATGCGGCTTACTCACCTGACCTGGTGCCATTCGACTACCACCTCTTTGCCTCGTTGGGCCATGTCCTTTCTGAGCAGCGCTTCGACTCGTACGAAAATGTACGAAAATGGCTCACCGAGTGGTTCACCTCCAAAGCCAATGATTTTTACTGGCGTGGTATCCACATTTACCAGAAAGGTGGGAAAAATGAGTAAAAAGCGATGGAAAATACTTTGAATAAAATAAAGGTTACGGTTTTTTTGGAATTATGTGTTTTATTTGCAAAAAAACCGGAAATTAATTAGGAGTACACCTGGTATTCATTTGCAATTTGTCACAATTATCGTATTTCAAGATTGTATAACTTCAATTCTTTCAAAAGAGTTTTTATCTGTCTTTGGTTTCATTTGATTTTTTTATTGAGTCTGAAAGTCACATTCGGGTAAAATGAATGATCATGCATGCAATTCCCATTTTACTTTGACAAAAATAATTATATAATAATAATAATTGAATAATTAAAAATAAAACATATAAAACATAAAAAATGTGAAATAATAATAATAAAACAATAAATAATATAATTACTATATTATATAATAATTATATGCAAGTATGTTTATAATATAATGGAATATTTACTATAATATTATATATTTCTGTCACTATATTACCCTAATTCAAATTATTTACAAATCGTAATGCAAATATACATCGTTACATAAACTAATTATTTTATTCAATACTTAGAAAAATACACCCATTACCATAACATATCAGGCGCGGATCCGAGGGGGGTGTTCACTCCCCCCCCCCCCGAAAAATTTTTTCTTGATACGCACCTGTTACATACTACTATTGTCTACATATTAAAGTGTCGATGGGTAATTCTGGGTAATTATTGTGCATGCATGACTGTACACGATTTAATAAATTTTTCACGCTCGCAGCACAGAAATCCTTTATTCTTGTGTTTACTACTGTGCCGTAAAAAACGAATTCTCTGCCACCGCACCTTTCGCCGCTATTTTTATACCACCCCAAGCTCGAGCGGCATGAAAATCGTTTTTTCATACCGCCTGACCTTGGGGTGGCATGAAAAAAGCAACGAAAGACGATGACAGAGAATTCGCTTCTCACGACACAACAGTAAACAAAAGAATAGGTCTTAGTATGAAAAAAAGGACATAAAAATTTTTTTATGTTATAAAAACTGTAACAAAGTTTTGGAAAAAAGTTATTTTGGAAGAATATGCTTTTGGGAAAAAACAATACAGCGGAAAAATTTTTTTTGGAAAAAAAAATATTGGGAAAAGTTTTTTTTGGGAAACTTATTTTGGGAAAAATGACTCCCCACCAAAATTTTCCCTTCAATTTTTTTTAAATTTTTATATTCCCCTTTTTAAAACTATATATTTTCATATTAATTGTAAAAATTGTCTAACTAACGAATTTGGAGCAAAAAACATTAATGATTTTCTAATTTTGGCATTTCAAAATCGGGATTTGTGACGATTATCTTTCACACAAACATTACACTATATTAAAAATATAATTTAAATATTTTTTGAAAAAATCTAAATTTGTTTTTATGTAGCTGCAAAAAATAGAAAATTTCGAGTTAGATTCACCAAGTTTTGAACTCATGAATTTATTCATTAGGAGCAACGGGTGAATGCCCTTATAAATGTTTCATCCATCTGTTATCAGTCACTGTGGTGAAAATTTTGAATAACTTATCTCGAACTGAAAAGAGGATCAAAAGTTTTAGTATTAATTTACAAGTTTCCAAATTCTGATAGTGAAGTTTGGAAGATTGTTCAAAAAATAAATTTGTAAAGGTTTTTTTTTCTATTCGAGAACAAAAATATACACAGAAATTTTTTTTCCAATTTCAGCGAATTCAAAATTGAATTATGCTAAAAGTTTAATTCAAGATTAATAAAATCAATTCAAGTTACACTAAAAGTTGATATATAATTTATTTATTTTATTCATTATTTACTAAAAGCCATTTATAAGGGTATATTTTTTGAGATTTTGAAGGTGGGGAGAAATTTTTTCATCCTCCCGAGTCCGCATTTTTAATTTCTGAAGATTTCCCTTGGTGCGAATAATAAGAGGTAGAACTTTCGAAGCGGGATGGTTAATTTAATGAAAAACTTACGACATGTGCAAATCCCACGGTGTGCAATTATTAAAAACGCTGATGATTGTTAATAATTGTCACCAAAAATCCATGTGGACCATGTGCTCATACACATATGGTATATCAGGATATCGGCAGCAATCGGCTGTCGGGTTAGTGCGAGTCCGTTTGGAACAGTTTGGAATTTTTTTTGTTGGTAGGTTGGGTTAGGTTGGGTCACTTATCACTTTCGACACACACTTTCACAGCTCCACGGGATGAACCAATCAGAACTTAAAATCCGCGGGAATGCTGCGCCACTCATGCCCACTCATTCCCACCACTGCCCACCACGGACCGCGTGCACGCACCACCGGGAACCGGGAACCGGCACGAAGAAGCGCATGTTCTTTGTTTTACTTTTTTCGGTGGGCACGTGCAACGTGTTATAATTAAAGTTTTCCACGATCGCTTGTTGGCTACAGTACCAAGTAAGTTCTTAAAATTGTACAAAATGTATTGCAATTTTTTCACGATATCATTTTTTCGTTTCTTATCTCACATTATTCATTTTATATCTACTAAATCCTATTATGTTTCTCTTAAATCTTCTTAAATCTTCTTAAATCTTCTTCTTAAATCTTGAATCTTGAATCATCTTCCACAGTGTTTCAGAGAAATAGTATATTTCGTATCAAGGAGCAGAAACGAGCGTTTTTACGAGTGCGAAGTTTTGCGAGCGAGCGTAGCGAGTGAGCAAATCGCACGAGTAAAACGCGAGTATTGATGCTCCTTGACACGAGAGATATTTTTCACGCTCGCAGCACATGAATCATTTATTCTTTTGTTTACTGTTGTGTCGTGAGAAGCGAATTCTCTGTCATCGTCTTTCGTTGCTTTTTTCATGCCACCCCAAGGTCAGGCGGTATGAAAAAACGATTTTCATGCCGCTCGAGCTTGGGGTGGTATAAAAATAGCGGCGAAAGGTGCGGTGGCAGAGAATTCGTTTTTTACGGCACAGTAGTAAACACAAGAATAAAGGATTTCTGTGCTGCGAGCGTGAAAAATTTATTAAATCGTGTACAGTCATGCATGCACAATAATTACCCAGAATTACCCATCGACACTTTAATATGTAGACAATAGTAGTATGTAACAGGTGCGTATCAAGAAAAAATTTTTCGGGGGGGGGGGAGTGAACACCCCCCTCGGATCCGCGCCTGATATGTTATGGTAATGGGTGTATTTTTCTAAGTATTGAATAAAATAATTAGTTTATGTAACGATGTATATTTGCATTACGATTTGTAAATAATTTGAATTAGGGTAATATAGTGACAGAAATATATAATATTATAGTAAATATTCCATTATATTATAAACATACTTGCATATAATTATTATATAATATAGTAATTATATTATTTATTGTTTTATTATTATTATTTCACATTTTTTATGTTTTATATGTTTTATTTTTAATTATTCAATTATTATTATTATATAATTATTTTTGTCAAAGTAAAATGGGAATTGCATGCATGATCATTCATTTTACCCGAATGTGACTTTCAGACTCAATAAAAAAATCAAATGAAACCAAAGACAGATAAAAACTCTTTTGAAAGAATTGAAGTTATACAATCTTGAAATACGATAATTGTGACAAATTGCAAATGAATACCAGGTGTACTCCTAATTAATTTCCGGTTTTTTTGCAAATAAAACACATAATTCCAAAAAAACCGTAACCTTTATTTTATTCAAAGTATTTTCCATCGCTTTTTACTCATTTTTCCCACCTTTCTGGTAAATGTGGATACCACGCCAGTAAAAATCATTGGCTTTGGAGGTGAACCACTCGGTGAGCCATTTTCGTACATTTTCGTACGAGTCGAAGCGCTGCTCAGAAAGGACATGGCCCAACGAGGCAAAGAGGTGGTAGTCGAATGGCACCAGGTCAGGTGAGTAAGCCGCATGATCAAGCACTTCCCACTTGAGCCTTTCCATCGAGTCACGAACGACTTTCGACTTATGCGACGGCGCATTGTCGTGGAGCAAAATCACCTTCTTCTGTCGTTGTTGATATTCTGGTCGGTTTTCCACAATGGCTCGGCTCAAATCTTTCATTTGCTGTTTGTAGCGAACAGCATTTACAGTTTCACCAGGTTTCAGCAGTTCAAAGTATATAACACCGGACTGGTCCCACCACACACACAGCATGACTTTCCGACCGTAACGATTTGGCCGTGCCGTCGATATCGATGCTTCACCTGGACTCACCCACGATTTGTTGCGCTTAGGGTTCTCCAGGAAAATCCACTTTTCATCACCAGTAACAATACGATGCAGGAAAGACTTTCTTTTGTATCGTTGATGCAGCATTTCACAGGTCACTTTCCGATTCTCCATTTGTCTCTCGGTCAGTTCATGGGGCACCCACTTACCACATTTCTGAATTTTCCCCATGGCTCGCAGACGTTTGGAAATTGCTTGCTGTTGAACTCCCAACGCATCTGCAAGCTGTCGTTGCGTTTGCGTGTTGTCTTCATCTAATAATGCTGGCAATTCGGCGTCATCGAACGATTTTCGCTTGCCGGAGCGTGCGGCGTCGTTCAGGTCGAACTAAAACCTAACCTAACCTTTATTAAGTTATTTATTTAAGTTAGTTTTTTATTAAATTACATAATTTAAATTCATTAAGTTACCCTAAAATACATAATTACCGAAAAATTGAAAAAAAAATCGAAGGGAAAAACTATTTCGGGAATTTTTTTTTATGGGAAAAATATTTTTCGGGAAAAAAAGTTTCGGGAAAATTGTACCCCTATCAAAATTTTATATAGATCAGAAATTGTTATTGTAATAGTTGGAAACTATAATTTTTTTATAAACGCAATCAATAAAAATATTGATTTTATACAAATTTTTTAGTTGTTATAGTCGAATTATAACAAATTGTGATTGTTGTAACAAATATTTGAATTTTAAACTATTTTACAAGCTGATTCACTGTGATTCTTGTATGGAAGATGATTTTTACAAATTCGGATTTGAAAGTGCCAAAAATTAAAAATTTTTCTTTTTTTCCTCTAAATTCGTGAAACCAACGTTTTTGACATTGAACATGAGAATATCAAATTTTCACAACTGAAATACAATTGTAAAACATAATAATAATATGAAAACAGTTATAGAATTTTGTATTAAAATGATAGTAACAATCCAAAGAATTACTTATGAATTACATTACTTCATATGTAATGTGCATGACTTTTTATCAATGTATACAAATTAATACTTTTCATTAATTAATACTATTTTTGTACAGCATTTTCTGTGCTCCTATTATTAAAAACAATATTTGCTTCACAAGAAGACCATAATAATTGATACCGACAAAGAAAGTTTCAAAATTGTATTGTTGATCCTGCCATAAACAGTGAGAACAATTATTAATCTTAACTGACTATTTGTAGATTATTTTACAATGGAACCGAAACATGCTAGGCGGCGGTACTTGTAAGTGCTACAATCTAACTATGATCCACGGACAGTGAGTCACCAAACTCACACGAAATATGCAAAGTTAGTCGAAACATTTATGGAACAAGAAGAAAATGAAGGTTTGACAATATTCAAATTTTGTTAACATTGTAATTCTTGCACACATACAAATTAGACTGTAAATAATGTCTCAGCTTCGAAATGGCTAAATTCTATAAAACTCCAGTTTTCGAAAAACAAATTATGAAGAAGCTTAATGTATTTCAAATGCCAATAGCTCGAAATGCATCAAGTCAATTAATTTTTTTAAATGTCACATTCTATGAAAATGTTAACATACTTATGTTTCTTTTTTTAAATTTTATTTTTTACATTCAAATATGAAAATTTTGTTATCCTATATATTAAATTGTTGTTTTAGAATCGCCTATACATTGTAATTTCAATTTCAATTCGTAATGGCAACTATCTAAAAATTTAGTTTGGATTTTTTTCAATTTTTAAGTTCAAACTCATGAATCCTGTAACATGATTTTCAACTATCTTATTTTTTAACTCAATTAAAAAAATTAGTAATCAAAATATAAAATAATTAGTAAATCAAAAAATTAGTAGTCACATGATTTTAGTTCTCTCTGATATTTAATGAAGATAAAAAAAATAAATTTCTGAAACTTATATTGACAATCAAATAATCATTTACACAAATTCATGATTGCTTAAGAAATTAAGAAATCTCCATTTTTGAACCGTCGAAACGACGTTTCACATGTTCGAAGTGTTAATGCACAATCACCATAAACTTCCACAAGCGCACAATGGCTCTTGGACACTTTTTTCCCCTGATTGAACGTGAAAAGCAATGCATGGCGCATATGCTCAAAATTCGGTACAAAATTCGGCATTTTTGAAGCGCAATAAAAACTTACTGGAAGATTTTTTCGAGAATTTGTCAACGCAGTTCAAGCACTCGATATGACTGAACAAAATGACATATGGTATGTGTTACCAACAGCGGTACAAAACAGAACGCCATTCATTGAAAAAACCGGAAATTACTTAGGAGTACACCTGGTATTAATCAATGTTATATAATTATTCGTATTATTACATAATGTTATTGTTCAATAAATGATATCAATTAAATTATTTAATAGTAGCATGTAACATAAGACTATATAATAATTGATGTACTATTGTACCGTCATATTTTACCTGACAAGAAAGTTCGACCGAACTGTTCGATACCCATAATACATATATTTAGATATCTATGCAGTATATAATTTAAATAAATTATTATAAGAGTATTATTATTTATTTTCCACAATTTTTACCTTTTTAAGGTACTATTTTCATTATTATTATAATATGTGTTTATATGTGTTTTTATTTTTTTATATACAGCATGTCCAAAGAAACGTGTAAAAACTGAAAACTACAGTTTCTATAGTGTATATATAATGAAAAATATCATGAAATTCTAAGATGCTTTTCGTTTAGATATTGCCCAGAAAACTCGAAATTAAAAAGATATAGTAAAGTTTATATGTATTTATATTCATTTATATGTATTTAGTTATATCTACTTGTATTTATTAATATATATTCAATAACATGCATTATTATGTATTGGTGTTGCAATGTATTTTCTGATTATTGAATTGCAATGAATTTATGCAAATGTACTTCCAGGATGCCCGGAAAATTTGCCTATGTCCAGTACGTGTCAGATGACCAGAAAGATATCGTTGAAACTTCGAAAATACAATTAAGAGACATTTCTCGATGGGAGAAAAATAGAAAATACAAAATACGAAGAAATGATGGAGATGATCAGTGCATTATTTTCTTTGTTGATGGTAGGACGCATTTTATTAGTAATATACAGCAATGAAACGCAATTTTGGAATACAGGATATACACCTTGCAAATTTCAAACATATGAAAATTATTATAAAACAATTGTAACACAAAAATATTCTAAAATAATGTTTTGCAGTTATTAATTTATCAAATATCATCATTACTATTCATGTGTTGAATAATATTATTTTGATTATAAGTATTACGTATTCATTATTATTATTATTGGTATAATTATTACATTATTACTATTATATTATTATTATTGTATATCATTTTTTGATTTTAATTTCTGTTGCAACTTTTCAGATTCGGTGGAAAAAGTGAAAAAACAAATTCAACGAAAACGGTTGATCAAACCGTCTGCCAAAACGTTGGTTTCTGCAACTGATTTATCTGACACTGAAGTGGAGTCACCTCCCAAAAAATCAAAAGTACATAATTTCTATTTAAATCAGTCCCCGTAATATATGATATTAATTTCTGTATTACTGTCAGGTTTCCAAAAATATTGACGAAAATATAAATCAAGCGATATCAAAGAGAATCGCAGCAGCCGCATCAAAACCTCGCACGAGCATTTCCAATGTGAATGTAAGACAAATAAAAAGTCATGGAAGTAGTAATTTGAGCATTTGTGAATGACTGAACGTACTGAAAAAGCAAGTGAAAAAGAAAAATGTACAAACATGAAATTATTTACATTTTACAAAAAAGACAATGAATTAAAGCTAAAATTAAGTGAGTACTGACATAAAAGAAACTCAATGGATAAAAAGTAACTGGATTTCGAAAAATAACAAATAAAATAATTTTTCCAAACAAACTAAGTATATAAATTTAAAAAAATTTTAGTCCTTCACGTTTTTAAGACATTTTTCGTAAATAAGAGAATTTTTAAGATTATTATTGTGTATACCATTCACTTGAAGCAAGTTTTTTTGAAATAAGAAGCTATTCATCATTTTCTCCTAGAATTGTTCTTCGAAAAAAATGTATCATTTTTTAAAAATTGAGAAATTTTGCTAGCAGAAACTCTGCTGCAATTTTATAACATATAATTCAGCTGAACCGGATTTTTCTTGACACACATTCGCTCACGGAATTTCCCCAAAAATATTAAAATACATAAACACAATTTTTTTATGTAATGAACATAGTAATCATAATAAATGTCATATCTTTTATAACAATGTAATTATCTACCAGGTTTCAACATGTAACAATCCAATATTAAATTACTCTTTGATTACAGTTATTCTCAAATATTAAATAATATTAAATATAAAATAAAAATGGATGAAATTATACATAAAGAAATATAATAAATTTTGCACTATTTACGTTTGCTTTACAAAATTTTCCGGAAAAAAATTAAACAACCAAAATTGTAGAAATAACATTTTATTATTCACAGGAGGGCACAATAACGACTATTGAAAAGCGTTCAACAGATCTGATGAACACGACTTATCCTCCATCTAAAAATCGAACTTATGAAAAAGGAACTTAACCAACCAGAATGGTAAAGTGTGTCAAACTTCGTTTCGATAATCAACTTTTTTCAATTAACACAAATAACGACAATTAATTTCCCTATACTTTCGTTTCATGATGTTTTCATAGAACTCTCTTTCATCTTACTTTTCTTCCAAATTACTTCCTTTCTATATTATATTTTATGAATTCTGATGAAACCTCATGAAACGGTTTCATGAGGTTTGAAGCGACCCAATAGGATTGGAATATATTTTTTTGAAACTATTAGTCTCATATCAATGATGAACATTTAAAAATAAATGTTTCCATTTTGAAAGCATTTTCAATGTGAATGTAAGACTTATAAAAAATTACATGAGTAGGAATTCGTGCTTTTGAGAATTACTGAACGTTATAAATGAGCCAATAAATAATAAACATGTATAAACATGAATTTATCCTCTAGAAATTAAAGAAAAAAAATGAAAAGCTACTATAAAGTAGGCAATGGAATACATTAAAAAAAATAGAATAAATAATGAGCGGAAAAAATTATCAAATAATAATGAATCAAGTGATTCATGAAGTAACCTAATAAACTTCGTACCATTTGCGTTTGCTTTACAAAATTTTTCAGATAAACAATTTTCAACAGCCAAACTTTCGCAATAACAATTTATTATTTACAGGAGAGTACCCCCACAACTGTTCAAAAGCGTTCAACAGATATTATGAATTCAACTTATCCTCAATCCACAAATTAAACCCATGAAAAAGGAATAAAGCAAACCAGGGAGGTGAAGTGTGGCACACTTCATGTCAATAATCCACTTTTTATATTTTTCATGTTCCATACTTAAGGACAATCGATTTTCCAAAACTTTTGTTTGATGATATTTTTCTTGAAACTTTTCTTTTGAATATGATATCTTTCTTTACGTTCTATTTTAAGAAAAGTTTCATTGCGAAAACGGTTTATGGCTGGTAAATGATAAAAATTCAAACTGTATGTCACTGGCTTGCTTCAATTAATTTTTTAACGAAATCATTATATTGGTTAAAAAAAGTTTCTCGTTATAACTACTAAAGAAGAAAAAGAAAATTTTTTATTCCAAAAATTTTACACGAATATTACTATACAAGAATTTGTATATACAACATTAATACTTGTATTTACAGTATCTTTGAATATGAACACTTTGCTTTGTAAATAAATTAAAAATAGAGAGCATTAGAGAAATTTTAAAACGAAACAGTAGAAAATACTATATACACATGGTCATTTTCGGTTAGTACAGAACCCAGTCATGGAAGATACGGAAATTGCAGAAACAATGACGAATATGCAAAATACAATTGAAGAGCTGAAGGAAGCCAACAATTCTTTTATGAAAGATAACCAAAGGATTAAGAGACAATTGGATGAAAAAACTAAACAAGCCATGGAGCTCATACGACTGAACATGGCTTTGCAACATACGAGGGGGGACCCAAAAGTAACGGGAATTAGGTGGTGGGGGGACCGCGGAGGGGGGGATCGGGTTCTCCACTGGTTCTCTTCCAAGCTGCTACTCTCCCAAGTCAGTATGCAAAGTTCATTTGCTGTGAGTGCATTCGTTCGTCCGTAAGAATTTTTCTAGTGAAACGACTTTTTCCGTTTCGGCGAAAACGTGAAATGGCTGAGTGCGGAGAGCAACGCGCGGCTGTAAAATTTTGTTTTTTGTTAGGAAAAACACCCGCGGAAACCCTTGTGATGCTGAAAACAGCTTATGGGGATAATGCTTTGAGTAAAACGCGTGTGTACGACTGGTTTTCGCGTTTCAAGAATGGAGAGATGTCAATAGAAGACCAACCTCGTTCTGGGCGCCCCTCGACTTCAAGAACGGACGAAAACATTGAAAAAATCAACACTCTTGTTCATGAAGACCGTCGCCGAACCATCGATCAACTTTGTGAGATGTCTGGATTGTCATGGAGTTCAATTCAGAGGATTTTAACTGAAGATTTGAGCATGAGGAGGATTGCAGCCAAATTTGTTCCTCGCCTTCTCTCCGACGATCAAAAGGAGCGTCGACTTCAGGGCTGTCTTGAGCTGCAAAATCAGTTGGATGAAGACCCAGATTTTTTTCTCAAGGTTATAACTGGCGATGAATCATGGTGCTATGGCTACGACCCCGAAACAAAGCAGCAATCAAGCCAATGGAAGACACCTCTCTCGCCTCGTCCAAAAAAGGCACGCCAAGTGAAGTCCAACATCAAGACATTGCTCATTTGTTTCTTCGATTGCAGAGGTATTGTGCACGCAGAATTTGTTCCTCCAGGCCAAACGGTCAACCAACACTTCTACTTGGAGGTTTTGAAAAGGTTGAGGGAGAACATCCGGAAGAAAAGAGCGGATCTTTGGCGCACAGGAGATTGGTTCTTCCACCACGACAATGCACCTGCCCACACAGCGCTGTCCGTGAAGAAATTTTTGACCAAAAACGGCATGACACCGATTGTTCACTCCCCCTATTCACCGGACATTGCCCCCTGTGACTTTTTTTTGTTCCCTAGACTCAAAAGGGACATGAAAGGAAAACGTTTTGGGACTGTAGAAAAGATGAAACAAAAATCGCTGGAAGGTTAAAAAAACATTGAATAAAATGAATTTCAGAACTGTTTTGAACACTGGAAAAAAAGATTGAACAAGTGTATTACAGTCAATGGGGGTTACTTTGAAGGTGATAAAAATTGTGTGTGAAAAAATTTGTCAATAAAAAAGTTGTAACACAATTCCCGTTACTTTTGGGTCCCCCCTCGTAAACTGTTAATGAATGCAGGTGACGTTTATAAACATATTCCATTTATGAAATGTGATTCATGTACTTGAGCATTAATAAACATGCATTCACAATGAACATCAACTAACAGTCAGAACAATAAGTTATTAAAAAACTCAAATGAGAATCATAACATGTGGTTTGATTTCAGGCATCAACAGCAACAGAGAAAAAGAAGGAAATCATGAATGTCCAACAAAAATAGGAACAACTCGTGAAAATAACGGTGTAAGTATAATTTTTCATACAACTGGCTCAGCTTAAGCACCTATAAAAGTCTTTAATCGTGCATCATTAAAATTGTTTTTCAGGTGAAAGAAATTTACATCGGTGAAGAAGAATGGATAACATATCAAGCTTATGCCGTCCTCTACAACCGGTGTAAAACGCCAGGCATGTTCGCCTCAGGTATAGCAGGAATTCTGTTTAGCGAAGCACAATTGGCCAACAGCACTGTGTCTGGCCATGGGAGCAATAGATTGAAACAGGGAAAAAGTGTCACTGTTGCTCTGAATCCTCGTAAAGTTGCCGCAATAAAAGGTAAATTTGATAACCATATTTGATTGAATTTCATTTTTGTCCCCAAAAACTAATGTTATCATAATTATCTTTCAGAGTTCGTGAAATTTTTTTGCGTAAAGAAGTTGAAAAAGAACAAGTATGAAGCGGATCTCGTTGCGGATCGAACGAGACATTGGATTTCAAAGAGATGCGCTCAATTAAAAAGAGGAAGTGAGACATACAGTTCTTTCGTTTTGCATGAACGTACTTGCGTTGCCATAACGAAACTTTATTTACTGAATTTATGGTTCACAGGACCCGAATATATACAAAACAATCAACTCAGGGACCCCGAGAATAGAAACGAAGAACAAGGGAACGAGGACCATCACGAGGAACATCGCGAGAACCATCACGAAGACCATCACGAGGACCATCGCGAGGACGATAGCGAGGACCATAGTGAGGACCATCACGAAGGCCATCACGAGGAAGGAAATGATAATAACGATGAATACCGAAGTGATGACTCGCAATTTTAATGTATTAATCATATTTTAATTCATTGATTTTATTTTAATTCATTGATTTTATTTTAATTCATTGATTGCATAATAAATCTGAGCTTTTCTATAATTACTGTGTGTGGTCATTACCATTTTCCTGCCGTCAATGGGTCGATATTTTTTTTACTTTACATATAATTGTAAATCTCATGATACAGGTATTTCTCACTGCAAAGTTGTGTCAAATTTTATTTTCTGGAACCTCAAATTTTTGAATTCTTTCGGTTGCATTCAATATATGTATTCCCGCAAAAGAATTCAATTTTTTCTATTCCTGAACGTTAACACTAATTCTGAAATCTTAATTCCTAGAAAAGAATCGAAATTCACATTGTTTCGATTCCTTTTTATTCCTAACAAAGAATTAAGAAAGCGAATCGATTTTGACGGCTTCTGGAAAACATTAACACAATTGAAAAAAAACGAGCAACTCATCTTCCTAGAATTGAAAAAATTGACTGAACTTGTGCGCATTTGTCCACATTCGAATGCGGGCCCGGGAAGAATTTTTTCATTTGTACAAGATTTGAAAGCGCCTAAGCGACGCAGCATGTCCAACGCAACTTTATCTAACAATCTTGTGTACAAATCGTCTTTAATTAATAGAAGGGAAAGAAGTGCAACTTCTTAAATTACTGAAGAGCACTACGAGCTAATGCATTCCAGCAATTTGTATGGGGAAAAAAAGAAAACGGATTAAAGTATACCTTAGTATGTTTGAATAATCTCAACACTCGTAAGGTTCTAAAAGTTAACTACAGTAAAAAAAAAAAAAAAAAAAAACTATAAAAAAGAAAACATAAAAAAAAGTTCGTTTAAAAAATAAGTTTAGGTCGAGTAAGTACAAGTAAGTAGAAGCGCCGACAGAAACATTTTTCGTGAAGGGTTTTCCAAAATATTGCTCTGTCGAATCGAATTAGTTCAACTATGCTATTTTTCGGCATTTCTGGTTACTTGTTTTAATTGTCAAAATCAACTATCGAATAAGTTGATTTGGATGGGTAGGTATATATAGAAAATATCTAACTCATAACTTAATTTCTTTTTAACCGTCTAATTAAAATGTTGTGACGAGCAGGGTTTCACCTCTCGTCTAGATTTAATTTTCATACAATATTTTAAAACTTTTGAATTTCGTTTTTATAGGAATTCTAAAAGGCAGTTAATTTCTTAATAACGTTCTGATAACTATAGCTCCGCCAGCAATCACGCTTACAAACGACAACAGGAAATCAATTTTGATAACAAAACTTTATACTTTTTTCACTCGACCTTTCTAGCACAAGAAATAAAATCATTTTTCAAATAACAATTTCTTCGATCATCCATTTTCTATTTTTAGCTTATTATCTAGTCTCCGTTAATATTAGCGGAAAAGATAAAACGACTTCTATTTTTTTTTCAAACTTGTTATCAATTCAACTTTCTCTTTGAAATATAAAAGATAAAACTATTTTTCGCATAATGATGACTTTTCATTCTTTCTACCTAATGATGACCGGACTTGAATGGACCGAAAAAGGGTCCGTTTATTTCCTTTCAGAACCGTATACAAACCCGCGCGTTTTAGGTAGCATTGGAAATAGTTCTCGAGCTCTCAAACCGATAGCTTCTCATAGGAGACAGTCAAAGGGTTTCTAAAAGCGAAAGACTACTTTTGAGGTCCAAAAGGGCTCGACCTCAAGACAGCCCAATAGCCTCATATTCCCTGGTATTGATTTGATGTAAAAGCCCAAGCTGTGCTTAAGGTCCGCTATCTGTCACTACAAGGCTAAAAAAATCGAAAAGTAAGCTTTTGAATAACTTCCTACTCTTTTATTAGAATAAGTCCATTTTGTATTATTCTCATCATCATTCGAGCGTCGAGACTTTTTTTCTGGCAGGGCAAGTTCCAGGCCCAACTTCGCTAATGATGGCGAGGAACAACGGGACTTCAAATATTCCTTCAAGTGAATAACATCTTAAGGTATAAATGTCAGATCTGCCAATTAAAAATTAACAATGAAATATTTTCTCAGTGCCCACCGAAGAGAGTCTAACATGGTGTTTAAGAAGCATAGCAAGACGTAATAGAATTAAGCTGAGTTCAAAGAAATCAGTATTCAAGAAGAAAGGCCTCCTCAACATATATCACCGTCTGTGGGTACTGACAAGGCTGCCCTCATGCGAGAATATCTCGATAGAAGAAGTCGATTCCCTCATCGCTAAACAAGCTTCTTTAGACTATGGAATTCCCCTTGTTCTGCCGGAAAAGAAATTATAATTCAGATTTGTTGCTTGTAATGCTATCCAGGATCCTTTGTTGAATGTTACTCTGGTAGATAAGGAAATCGAAACAATTCTTCCCCCACAAAGAGAGGCGGAAATACCAGATTAGGATTTCTATGACGCCTTGGAAAAAAAATATTTTTGTTCAACAGAGTTCAATGACTGTCTGCCAGAGCCACGCCAACGTAAACGATTAAAATTAAAGAGATTATATTGTAACTTCTGGAATTGTTTGTTTCATGTAACAAGATAGTTGATAATAATAACGTCGTTCAGGTGACATTCTAAAGAATTCTTGCGTTTTGCTTTTATCCTTAAAACAATTTCCCGACTCCCTTTAAAAGGTCGGATCAAGGGTCACCATAGGTTGTTGTCTATGGAGGGTCCTTTTCTGTTTCGACGAGATTAAGGAATATTTATTCCTAGGCACATAGCCTAACAGAAACAAAAAGGGGGAGAATATATATATACTGTTTTTTATTCCGGATATCGCTCGTCAAAATGTATTTAAATTCATATAATTATTTACCTATGCCAATGAAAAAAGTTCGATACGTATAATTATTGGGTTAATCATGATATTGGCAGGCTGATTGATCAGTAAAAGTGCATCATTGTGCATCAGATAAATGTCGTATATGATTCCCAATATTTATAGTGCGTCATGCTAAAATAGTTCAATTTGGATTTCAATATTAATTTCCTGTTTTAATTAAAACGTATTTGACAGAGTAATTAGAATATGAAAGACTTCTAATTCAAGATTTTCTATTTGAGTATTATAATTTCACTTTTGAGTAACTTGGACGGTATATCTTTCTTCATTATTAATTAACCTAATAGATTCCGACACAAATATGCGACAAAACGTCAAACAGGTAAGTGAACTTCTTGGTGAACGGAAATCTCGGACAATCTAATCGATCATTAGATTTTTTTTCGGCTTTCAGACAAAAATCGAAGGATATTTATTTGGAGCAATTTCACGCTTCCTGATAAGAATACCCAGAAAAATAAAAATACGAATACAGGAAGTGACTGGCTTCCCCTTGCGTCACAGCCCATGCGGCCCGACCCCACCAGTCCCTGAGGGACTCCCGACTTCTATGACATCTTTCACCTATCTCACTTCCCTTTGCCCAAAAACCTGGGATTTTTCATCGGGCTAAATCTGGGATCTTTCAGCTCTGGGTAGGGCGTGGTGGGGGCCCCACAGAGGCCCATCAGCTTGATATACATCAAGAAGACTATACAAGGAGAAATCACTCGGGTAAAAGTTGCGATACAAGGTCACCGTTCAAATCCCTACGCGGGATCCCTGGTCGACTTGGCGCGAACTGACCAGATCGCGTTACTGCACATCCCCACTAATGCGGGAGTTGGAAAGCACGTGCTCGCGCTAGCATCCCGCCAAGTTGCATCCCGCCTTTGAACAGCACGTGCTGCGCGTGGGGATGCGCAGTAATGCAAACTGGTCAGTTCGCGCTAAGTCGACCAGGGACTTCGCGTGGGGATTCGAACGGTGATCTTGTATCGCCTTAACGTGCAGAGAGACATAGGGAGTGATTTCTCCTTGTAAAGTCTTCTTATTATACACGATCGACAATTTTTGCTTGCCTTCGCTGAAAATAATTATAATTGCTACTACACGTATGTTTGAACAACTTTTGAAATATTTTTTGCTATTTATTGTGCAAAAAAGTTAAAATAATGAAATTTGCGCGAGTACTTTCGAAAATTTGACGTATGGAAAAACATTCCGATTTCGTTTATCCAAGACGTCGATGCGGACAATGTACAAAAAAATCGTTCATACAAAGTGTTCGACAGCGTGCTTGAAAATGATGATCCAGCAAAAGCAGGAAAATGGCTGGACGAAATTTTGGTTGTAGAAGATGGAGATGAACCTCAAGAAGCTGCATATTACAGAGTTACAATTGGAATGATAAAAGGTAAAGTTAACAAAGAAGCATCAGAACCTCACTTTTTCATGAAATTCATAATTTTTATTGTGAGAGAAACATGTTTAGCCGGATCCGCAAAAATTTTTTGCTGTGAATCTATCTCAAATTATAAAAATATTTTCCATTGAGTTATATAAAAATTTGAAAAATTAAAAATTTTTAACTGGAAGCATGTTTTACTTTGAACATGTAGTGTAATTAATTTTGATTAATGATCGTAATCAAAACAATCAGAACTGAAATAGTTAGAGACAACGTAAAATGATATTCAATATTTGTATTGTTCCATTATGAAAAAAATTCCAAATTTCAAAGAAAGTATGATGTAATTTGCTTTTGCATTTAATAAAATATAAAATTATTCGAAAAAATTATTATATTTATATGCCCTTCAAAATATAGAGATACTCAGATTTCTAAATTGAAAAAAATTTTTTCAATTAATAGGATTAAACTATTTAAAAAAAAAACAAAAACTGTAATTTGTAGTATTAAAAATACAAATGCGTACATAAATTATCTTGAACACATTGAGGTTGAAAAAAATGTTGAAGTGTGTGCTAATATATCCTTTTATTAAAAGTTTGTGGAACTTACAAATTCGAAACCATTTTTTTTTTTTTTTTTTTTCATTAAAAAACGACATTATTTAAATGTCATTAGATATTTCTAAATTATAATTTCGCGAAGCGTTATTTTTCGAATTATAGCAAGTTTCTAAAAAAATCCAATATACGAAAAATCGTGCAATGTATTGTAAATTGATTAAAAAAAATTAACACTTAATTTAAATTACTTTGGTGCATTGATTTAAATTTATTAGGTCTGTCAAAATAAATGTTTAGAGATTCTTTTAACAAAAAGTGAAATTCAAAAATAATAAGAACCTAATATGTTTTTATTTTCCAAACACATAATTTTACTCTTGAGACCGCATGATTATAGTCTAAAAACATCAAAATCATAGACCTGGTAAACTAGATTTTCAGTTTAAAATGTAATAGTAGAAAAATTCGCATCAAAAAAGCAAAGTAAGTTTTACAGTTTTAAGAAAAATGTAACCAAAGTAAATAAAACTATGATGTAAAAATGTTATCAAATAGAAACTTCTAGGTTTGAGTATTTTTAGAATAAAGAAAACTCACAAAATTTTTTTAAAATGCTGCATTTTTTGAAAGTATGAGCATTTTCATAAATGAAATACTTTAGGGAATTTTAAAAAGTAAAAATGTTGAATAAATAAAAAGTGGTCACAGTGATGATTATTCAATTATCTTCTTTCTTTTCCTAACAGATTCCATAGAAGATTTGGAAAAGTGTGATAAAAGGATAAAAGAAGTGCCGTCCAAATTTTTGTCAACTTCGTTTAGCGGGAAGTTGGAGCTGTCTGATAAGTTATCTAAACGCAAGAGACCGACTATAAAAACATCACTGAAAATATCGCCGAAGAACTTGCGATTCAAAGGCCGACCACCATCCAAAAAAAGTAGTTCATTGCCATCTCCTGGCCCAGAGGAAACGCACAAATCTCGCCATGTAAATCGTGTTTTTTCTTTCATCCTTAATATCATGATTATATTGATTATTGAATTTTCGATTTTAAATGTCATGCAAAAGTAACCCTTATTACTGTGTTATACGTATTGAAGCCGAGGTCAACTATTTGAAAGTTTAATCATCTTAAACATTCTTGAAATTAGTTTTCTGATTTCCAAAAATTTAAATGAAACAAAGCATCATTTTCTCAAATATAGGAATATATATTTCATTTCATTTCATAGACTAAGATAAATTAGTCTATGAAAAAATGATATATATCAAAATACTTATGGCCCAAATTGATGAAAATCTAGAAATAGTATAAATATAAAGAAATGTTATGAAAAAAAAAATATTCTCCAGAATTTCCAGTGTGGTGATTGTAAAAAAATTTGCGAAAAATAAATTTCTGTTGTGGGTTCAAAATTTTGACATTTTTCAAAACCATACTTGGTAAATGTAAATATTTGATCATGTTCTTATTCTGAATTGACGCGACTAAATAATAATTATCATTTTTCAATTTTTCAAATAAAAAAATTTATAACTTGAATAAATACTCTTTTTGCTAAATTTCAAAAAAAATACGCTTCTCAGGCCTGAAATCAGGGACCAAAGTGTCTTTTTTTGAACGGTGAATGTCGGTTTCTAAAATTGCTATTTCTATTGAATACATGACTTAACTTTATTCTCCTAGGAGTTTAAAGTCGACTTTTTTCAAAAAAACTTGCTTTTCTAGGACAAAAAAGTGATGAAAAAAAACTTCGAGTTACATTGAAGAAACACGATGCTGGCATATTAGGTAATGTACCATGAAGAAAAAATTAACATCATCAAAGATTGAAAGGTAGACAAAATGACACAGCCAAATTCCGAAGCTCTCCTACTTCCACATCATCCACTAATCCCCACCTTGCCCATGACTGTATCGTATAGAATATTCTATCCACATTCCAGATTCCACAGTAAATAAACGAAACTCGCTTGAGAAAGATCTCATTCTTTCTCTTGTTTCTTTTACAACTTTTTCTCAATTTTCTTCCATAGATCAAAATGGACCGCGAATGTAGTGATAGTGAAACCCCTCCTGAAATTCTACAGCAAGTGAAAAATCTTGGGAATTTCAAAATTCCTGAAAAATCGGCCTATTTATACCACCAGTCGTACGCGACATACATGGACTGGAAAAGGAGCAAAAATGTTACTTGTACAACTGAAACTGTCGTGATAGCATACTTCCACGACATGTCTAAGAAATATGCTCCATCGTCACTCTGGTCACACTATTCCATGTTAAAAACCAAGATCTATGAAAAAGAAGGGGGCACAAACCTCGAAAAATATCGAAAACTGAAAGATTTCATCAAAAAAATGAACAAAGGATACAAATGCAAACAATCTGCCACTTTCACCGAAGATAATTGCAGCAAGTTTTTCATGGAACCACCGGACAATCAATATTTGGCAATCAAGGTCAGTTTGTTTAAACTAAATATAACAAAAATTCAATCAAAACGAAAAAAAACTAGAATAAACTTCAAAAACGATAAAAACAAACCAATAAAACACAAACTAAAAACAAATCAACAGAAAAAACTGAACAACATTTTACAAAACAACAAAATAATAATAATAATACTAATATACAGAAAAAACAAAATGACACTTTTGATGGGAACACAAAAAAAACACTGGAAAAAACATATAAACCGCTCAAAAAACCACAAACAAAAAAAAACAAAAAAAAAAAAACAGTGACCTATAAAAAAAGGGACTCAACTTGACAGGTGGTGACTATATTTGCAACCAGCAGAGCGATGCGTGACTGTGAACTTGTTCATTTACGGACAGGGGACATCACATATCATGGAAAAGCGATAAAAGTGCAGGTGCAACCATCCAAAACCGAAAAAAGGCCCGTTTTTTTCATTGACGAAAAATTTCATTCGATTATCCAAAACTATATAGGATTGCGACCGAAAAATGTAGAATCGGATCGGTTTTTCGTAAAATATCAAAAAGGGAAATGTGCTGCTCAAGTTATCGGTAAGCATACGTTCGCAGCAATGCCACGAAAAATCGCGTCGTTTTTAAAATTGAAAAATGTAGAGCAATACACTGGACACGCTTTCCACAGAACAGCTGCGACACTTCTATTTAACTCGGGTGGAAGTGTCATGCAACTGAAAGAGTTAAGGGGGTGGGAATCGGACAAAGTTGCGCAAAATTATGTCGCGAATTCTGCGAGTAAATGTGAAAAAACTTGTACGCTAACAACCGGCGCAATAAATATGCAACAAGAAGAAAAAACGAAAGAAAAAGAAACAGAAAAAGTAGAACAAGAAGAACATCAATGTCATCAAAAAAAAGTATTATAATTCAGAACTGTACAGTGACAATCATCAACAAGTAAAATTGTTAAATTGATGTGTGAATAAACCACCCTTTTCAAGAAACATGTGTTTTAATGACAAAAACCATATTTAATTTGTCAATTCTTATACAAACTACGAATCACATTTCAACTAATCAAAAATTTTTTAAAATAATTGTTTTTTTTAATGATATTGACATAATTGATAATTTTCCTAAATAACTTTTGTAATTAATAAATTAATGATATAATATAATAAAATATTGGTAAAAATAATAATTTTTGAATTATGTAATTATTAACGAAAAATATTACTTAAATATAATTTTTTATTCAATTTAAATAGTAGTTTTATTTGTACTCAGGGGGGCTTCGCCCCCCGAACCCCCCACCGGGGCTCCGCCCCTGGACCCCGAACTCCCTCCCCCAAACCCCTCCCCCCCGAACCCCCTATCCCTAAACCCCACCCCGCCAAATTCTTTTTTACAAAATAAAAATTTTTTCATTAATAAATATTTGGTAAAATAATATGTTCCTTCAGTCACATGATGTACTCCACCGATCCAAAAAGAGACATTTACATCCCTTATTTCAGGCCCACCAGAAGCTGTACTTTTTTCCCAAAATTTAGCAAAAAGTACTGTATGCGTTATGGATCAGAACCTTTTCAGGCTTCGGCCCGGTGACGCATTCCGAAGCATTGTTCCGAGGTACCGCTAAATGCTTCGGAATGCGTCACCGGGCCTCTGCCTGAAAAGTGGTGCTTCTGATCCTAACAGCATAATGTACCAAGTTAGAATCGATTTAATACTATTGATTATAATCGTATGATAATGACATTTTTCATTTAAAATTAAGATGAAACTTCATAACTCTGAGTTCAAGCATTTGGATGTAAAAATTTTAAAATTTTTACGTTGTGTAAGTTTATGCAATATTTCGATTACAACATTCCGTTATGATATCATCATTTTCTGTGTATGCCTCTCTTTCTCTTTATTCTCAAATGATATTTGTGTCTCTTTCTGCTATGATAACGTAAGACTTGAATGACCCATAATTTTCAAATGCTTGAAAATCTCTAAGTATATTTGTGATGCTGCAAATCTCTCATTTTGAAAATACACACCTTGAAGGACTATCTATTTTTGAACGCTGTTTAAATTTGGAAGTATAAGAATTTTCTATTAAAAAAAACTATGTTTTATTTTTTATGAAAACATTAATACTTCATATGTTTTGTCGCTAAAAAAAGTTAAACGCAGTACAATCAAAGAATTCTTCAACTAATGTTACTTCAATACTTTCTAGTTTGGAGATGATCAAGCCAAACTTCTCAGTGCGGTAAAAGGGAACAACCCTAACAATCAGCAAGTTTCGGTTCGAGATATTGAGATGAAAATGAAGGCTTATTTGAAGGCAGTAGGGTCTGCAGCTGCCTAGGATGATAATGATAAAGTTTTTGAAAAAAGCTCAGACGATAAGAGTTTTTCTGACGACTCATCCCGCGACGGAACAATTATGTCACCAAAAAAATGCAAACAATTGCAGAAGCAACTGCATGACTCGAATTCTAGCTTGGAGCACGTCAGAAATCTCAATTCAACCCTCAAGAAAAGTATTTTTGTGTAGACAGAAAGTATAAAGACTTAGAAAAAAAAAATAATTCATTGAAACAAGAGTATGCTTCCTTGAAAGAAGGAAATATTGCTTTAAAAGAAAAAAATGCGTTTCTGAAAGAAAAAATGCTTCTTTGGAGATAAAAAATGCTTCTTTGGAGAAAAAATGATCCTTTGGAAAAAAAATGATTCTTTGGAGAAAGAAAATGATCCTTTGGAGAAAGAAAATGATCCTTTGGAGAAAGAAAATGATCCGTTGGAGAAAGAAAATGATTCTTTGGAGAAAAAATCGAAAAAACTGAATATACTTCGATTTCAACCCAGAACAGCACATCCGTCCATTCTAGCACCACCAAGGGGATAAACTGTTCGTCTATTAAAATAAAGCCTGTTAATAAATCAATCTTGAAACCTGAAGGCAATAAGGTAATTTTTTTTCCTTGCTTTGTTCTCAAGCAAAATGTTCTTTTTTTTATTAATATCAAAAAAAAAATGACAAGTAGTCACCCATACAATACGTCACAATTGTAGGGAGGAGGGGGGCGAACATTTGTGACAAACGGGATATAGACGAGGGAGGGGCTGATTTGTCCTGTGTGACGTGACTCAAAAAGAACTCTAAATTAATTATTTTACGTAAAAACAGACATTTTAACTCAACCAGTGAATACTTTGTCAGTGAAGCAAATCAGTTTTGTCAAATGAACGAACTAATGAATGTTTTGTTGGGTTAGCCGAAAATTAGCTGGTTCAGTTTAAGGTGTTGACAAGATATTGAAAAAAAAAAAAAATATGCTTTCTCAGGAAATTTTTTGTTCTTTCTTTACGAGTATTATGTTTCTAGGGGTGATATATTAAGTCTACGATTAACTTCAAACTTTCCTGCTGTTTCTATTTGTTGTAAAAACTTTAAACATTTTTTTCAAAATTAGTATAAAGTCGGTTTTAAAAAAATTTTATGAATTCAACATTCGTGGGTAAGTGCTTTATTATAAATTCAATCAAAAAAAATTTTTTGAATTTTTTTTTTAACCTTAAGAAAATGTGACAAGTTCTGAAAATGTATAACTGATTACTTCAAAACCTAGATAAACAACTAGCCATTCATGAAGTCAATATGAAACCACTTTATAAATATCAATCGATAGTCATAAACAACTCATAAAATCAACCGTATAAAGAGACAAATTTTTTTCAGAACTTTTTCGTTATTTTATAAAAATCATGCTGTTTTTCCGCGATAACTAATAAATGGAGTTTCTCATGAGTTTATTGCAGATTCAAGTTTATGCAGATAATTTAATTTTGAAAGAATAACTAGATCAGCTTTATAGAGAACGCTATGGAGAAAAAGGAGATTTCCAACTCGTCAAAAGGATGCTTTTGAAAATTTTTTCCGTTCATGAACTACGAGAAGCAACAGTCACTGGAAGAGTCGGGTCAACTGCGCTGAAAAAAGCAAAAGAAGCCGGCAATGAAGCTCCTCCTGCTCCTTCTGCTTTGAATGCTGAAAAGATGGAAGCTCTCAGACGTAAATTAGATTCCATCTTTTCTTAAAAGAGGAATACCATATCCATTTTGAACAAGTAAGAGGTTTTTTATAACGTCACAAATTTCTAATTCTTTTGCTTCTAGAATGCTTAATGGCATATATCACGGCAGAAATTCATAACGACAAGACTATTGTGGAAGAAATGAAGGCGATGAAAGTCACTAACGAAGTGGCAGCACGCGTCACAAAGAAAAAGGTCAATAAATATATTGCTGACCGTCTCAAGACTTTCAAATGAAAACTAATTAGTGTGTCTATTGAGTATTATTCTTTGTTCAGTATTATAACTCAAGTATTATGGAGATATATTCAAATTGGTATGTAAGAATCCATTGTTAAACACAACGTTTGCAATAATAAAAGTGCCAAACTGAAACTTATAAGAATGTCTATAATAATTGTTTTATCCGTTGCATGATTTGGCACAAATTAATAATATTTTTAAAGTTCTTTAGACGTTCGATATGAAAAATTAATGAAGGTTAATAGGCCTACATGAATTGTCTACAAACGCAATCGTTTGGTGCGACCGAATGGTTTAAATAGGTTTATCAGACGATCCTAAAAGCGATCATAATATACGGGCGAAATCGCATGCAGACAATTCCCAGAAGCAAATTCGTCTGTAGACGGCGATCGGTCGCTAAGAGAAATCCTTTATAGACGATAACCGATAGACAGACGATAATCTTTACGAATGATAATCTTTGACAGACGATCGTCTTCGGACGAAAATGCGTCTCAAAATCGTCACCAGACGATGGTCTTCAAACGATTTTTACACATGAGTTACTGCATATTGCCCGTGAAATTTGGAATATTTTTTTTCAATTCATAAAAATTGGAGTAAAAGTTAATAAATTCCATTAATTCAATAATGCACATTGATTTTACTACATTTCTTTGAAGCGTTAAATACGGCAAGTGCTTGAAAATTATAAATTCAGTAACTTTTGTATGTATAAGAATAGACATAAATTAATATTATGATTCAGGCTAACAATACTTCTTAAAACGAAAATTACTTATTATCTTTCTTGTTTTCGGGGAACGATAGTCATTAGGTTGAAAAAGAAAAATATATAATATTTTTTGTGGACAGTAATGAATTTATTCTTTATACACATGTGATTCAGACAATGGTAGAATTTTTTTTTACACATTTAAACTAATTTCATACACGAATCCAGGACGCAATGCATTTTAAATTTTATCCCGATTTTACCCCATTTTGAACCCGATTTTAGCAACTGTATCATCACTCGATTCATTGAATAATATGTTATGTTTGATAAATATAAAGCAACAAATGCTGCATTTTGTGAGTAATCATATAGAATACCATTAACACCATATAATTTATGTGAAAAATCGTCTTGTAGAAACCTATTTCACTCCATTTTAACAACACGACCGAAAAACAACCGCAAGCGACCGGAAAACGACTGTCGTGGTCATATTTCGGTCGTATTACGGTCACCTCAGTTTCATCTGTAATAACATTCTAATAAATTTTTACATTTGTTTGGTTGCAAGAAATCAAATTTTTTTGTTGTCACTGGCTTATTCGTTGACTCAGTTTATGACTCAATGAATAAGTTTCTTAAAAATCCTTTCATTCTTTATTCAATTTTTTGCTACCTATTCATTTTCGATTTTTTACACTCGACCCAAGTTCTATAAGATACAATTTAAATCCCTGTAAATTTCTAGTAATGAAATAAAAATTTCTGTACGCGAAGAAAATATAAAGAAAAGGGAAAGAAATAAAAAACGGCGAAAACTAGTGTTTGAAATATAATCGCACTTGAGGTTCCAAATTCATTGAAAATTTTATTTTTAATCGTTTGCGACTTCATTCTGTTGGTTGCTGTCACGCGACGCTTTTACCAATTATTCCGAATTCTATTCCTTTTCAATCCAAGTCCACGACAAAATGTAAATGTTCCTATTCATCTGACAAATCGATAAATCGGACAGTTGTGTTGTAGAAGTTGGCTTCTCAAAACTCAGTAGTGGTGATCCAGTATTTTTATTTCTCCTTCAAGGAACCTAATAATTTTCTGTCGAGTGCACATTTGCAGCACATCGTGTCTGAGTAATAATATTGTTTGCTATACTTAATATCGAAATTTTCGATTGTGTTGAGTACTATGGTTTGGTTGTCAAATTATCCTATTTTAATTGTTTTTTGCTGCATTTCGGGGATGTCCATGAAGCCCATTATTATAGAACACACAGGGGTCTGAAACTGTGCATAAAAGTTTATTCTGAAAAACAACAATATTATAATTGATTACATGCACATGAACAATACAAATCATGTTTTGCAAAATATGAAAAATGTGTAATCAAAGCTTTATGATACGAACATAACAATTTTTGAACAAATTTTATTATTACACATTCAAATAGTATTTTGAAAATACAGATAACTGATAAATAAGACTCACTTAAAGCAAAAGAGCACAAAAATGAAAGCACTAAACTACACTGAGAGAAAAAATGAACTTCTCGATCATAATGTTGTCCGCCGCGCGAGGCATGGCCCATCGATGCTTAAGAGCATGGATTCGATGCATCCTCTGCGCAGACGCTTGATTTAGAAGCGTGTGTCGTGCTCGGGGGGGGGGGGATACTTTATAACGTTTGAAGGTCGCCACAGCGCGCGCTTCGGACGCGCGGAGCACTGTCATGCTCGAGAAGTTTACTTTTTCTCTGAGCGTATAATTCAAAACAAAATTTTTTTTTATAATGTAGTAAAAAATGTAAGAAATTGGTACAACCCCATGATAGAGGAAAAATAAATAAAAAAATAAATATCACAGCAATAAAAAACATGTACCGTAGTTTTTTTAAAAGTCATTTGAATATACCTTTCAATTATTTTCCCTGTCCGTTCGTTTCTTATTATAGATTTATTTGTGTAAAGTTTGGAGTTAATATTAAAACTTGAAAAATATTTTATCTTGTTTTGAAAAAAATTATTTGTTGCTAAGATTTTTCGCTATTATAATGAAGTTCCATATGATATCAATCTATTATTTTTTTTGTAGAATTCAATTTTAAAGAAAAAAATTGTTTGTTTGAAACTGTAAGTTATAATAGCTGAATTTTTTTTCATTCAATTTATGATTCAATATTTATTATTATAAATTCATCTATTCAGCTTCATTTTGGAAATTCAACTTGTAAAACATAAGTGAAAATTTATCAATAGGTACAATCATTTTTTAAAAACTGCAAGAAAAGTGGAACATTCCTCAAATTTTACTATCCTTTGTTTTTATTATGTGTTTGAGCTCATTATTTTAAGTAGTAAAATTTTTAAACTGATTTTTTTAATATAATCAAGTGTTACTTTTAAATTAAGTGTTACTTAAAAATACAGTACACATTTTTAAAATCAACTTCTCTACAACTTTAGAATTTGAAAATTTCAATTTTAGAAATAATGTGAGGAAACCTTATTTCTAAAATCTTCAAATAAAAAATCATCAATTTTTTAATGATACTTTTTTAAAAATACTCAATGTAAATATATTTGGATTTCTAAGAATTTCTACATGCACTAAGACACAAATTGACATTTCTAGTTTATTTTATTATAAGAACTTAATAATATTGCTACACGAAAAAAAAAAAAATTCCTACACAATCACTCAAATTACCTCGTAAACAAATAAGCCCATTCTGAGTCTTTTATTGAGCATCAACAACATTGTGTTGAACAAACAAAAATACCTATCGCATCTTGTGATTCCCATAACCTAATTCTCTGGGACCACATGTATGATATTTCCAAGAGCACTTAATTCCTCTCCTTACAACCTTTCACTTCACTGGTGAAAATGTGAAGTGCTTATTCACGCTGTTTTATATTCGCAATAAATTGTTCCAGAGTAGTTACAAATTTTTGGGTTTTTGAAAAATTTTAAAAGTAACCCTACTTAGCAGCGTAGCCAGAAATAACACCGACTACGTTTTTCAATGCATGCGCATGTACGTCGATGATGCTTACTTTCACTTGGGCCGGGGAAGCCAGTAGCCGGGGAGGGATCCCTTCGGCTACTTGGAGGGGCGACGATTTCGTCTCCCTTGACTCCCTTCTTTTTCTAAAACCATGCCAAATATCTTATTGTTAATAGAAAACGCGTTCGAAGATCGAAGCCGATTCACATTTTGCCCAAGGATTGATTTCTAATGTAGATAGAGTACGAGGGGGGACCCAAAAGTAACGGGAATTGTGTTACAACTTTTTTATTGACAAATTTTTTCACACGTAATTTTTATCACCTTCAAAGTAACCCCCATTGACTGTAATACACTTGTTCAAACTTTTTTTCCAGTGTTCAAAACAGTTCTGAAATTCATTTTTTTCAATGTTTTTTAAACCTTCCAGCGATTTTTGTTTCACCTCTTCTACAGTCCCAAAACGTTTTCCTTTCATGTCCCTTTTGAGTCTAGGGAACAAAAAAAAGTCACAGGGGGCAAGGTCCGGTGAATAGGGGGGGGGGGGGGTGAACAATCGGTGTCATGCCGTTTTTGGTCAAAAATTTCTTCACGGACAGCGCTGTGTGGGCAGGTGCATTGTCGTGGTGGAAGAACCAATCTCCTGTGCGCCAAAGATCCGCTCTTTTCTTCCGGATGTTCTCCCTCAACCTTTTCAAAACCTCCAAGTAGAAGTGTTGGTTGACCGTTTGGCCTGGAGGAACAAATTCTGCGTGCACAATACCTCTGCAATCGAAGAAACAAATGAGCAATGTCTTGATGTTGGACTTCACTTGGCGTGCCTTTTTTGGACGAGGCGAGAGAGGTGTCTTCCATTGGCTTGATTGCTGCTTTGTTTCGGGGTCGTAGCCATAGCACCATGATTCATCGCCAGTTATAACCTTGAGAAAAAAATCTGGGTCTTCATCCAACTGATTTTGCAGCTCAAGACAGCCCTGAAGTCGACGCTCCTTTTGATCGTCGGAGAGAAGGCGAGGAACAAATTTGGCTGCAATCCTCCTCATGCTCAAATCTTCAGTTAAAATCCTCTGAATTGAACTCCATGACAATCCAGACCTCTCACAAAGTTGATCGATGGTTCGGCGACGGTCTTCATGAACAAGAGTGTTGATTTTTTCAATGTTTTCGTCCGTTCTTGAAGTCGAGGGGCGCCCAGAACGAGGTTGGTCTTCTATTGACATCTCTCCATTCTTGAAACGCGAAAACCAGTCGTACACACGCGTTTTACTCAAAGCATTATCCCCATAAGCTGTTTTCAGCATCACAAGGGTTTCCGCGGGTGTTTTTCCTAACAAAAAACAAAATTTTACAGCCGCGCGTTGCTCTCCGCACTCAGCCATTTCACGTTTTCGCCGAAACGGAAAAAGTCGTTTCACTAGAAAAATTCTTACGGACGAACGAATGCACTCACAGCAAATGAACTTTGCACACTGACTTGGGAGAGTAGCAGCTTGGAAGAGAACCAGTGGAGAACCCGATCCCCCCCTCCGTGGTCCCCTCACCGCCTAATTCCCGTTACTTTTGGGTCCCCCCTCGTATATCACGTCCCGGTGACATACTACTTTACCATACATATAGAAAACTTCCAAGAATCTTCTAGAATATTTCGTAAAAGAACAGTTTTTACGCCTATCAATGTAAGAAAAGTTAAAGAATCATTAAGTATTCCATTTTGTGCTGTAATTGCACGAAGCGAGCCGATTGGGATTCCCAATTGCCAAATAATAGAATCCGGTAATTAAGAACGTTTTTTTTCTCTTATCAATACGTTCAAACTTTATTTAATTTCTAGAAGCGAGCAAATTGGGATTCCCAATTGCCAAATAATAGAATCCAGTAATTAGGAATATATTTAGTTTCGAAACGTATACATGACCAAACATGGTCATGTTGTATGACATTTCGAGGGTGGGAGTTTTTTTGGCTGATGCAAGAATTTCAGTATATGAAGGGGGGCAAATCGGCTCCAAGCCGGTCTGTCGGTGAAAATTCGTAACCCTTGTAAAACCCAGCGTCATTCGGTCATTTCTCGAAAAACCTCGTTAGTCAGTCGTAGGCAGTCGTTTTCGGGAAGTCCTCTTAGTAAACTTGTAACGGTAGAATCAATAATCTTACTATTGTTGCGCCATCGAATTCACTATCGCGAAGAATTATAATACCACGAAATATACTTGTGCTCAGTGAAATTTGAGTATTTTATCATTCATTACCCGGTCCCTGAAAAAAAAGTAGCGGTTCGAACCCACAATTCGGAGCGTTACATTGGTGGCAGCGGTAACGCTACTTCAAACCGGCATTAGCGATTGATAGAATTCAACAATTTTAAATTTTTTTACAAAAAATCCAACCCCACGAAATTAAGGAAGCCGTCTACGCGCTTGCTGCTGTGGCGTAAGTTCAAAAAACTTTTTATATTTGATTTTTGGGAGACGCACCTTTTTACTGAAGTTATTTGATGTACGTATTTTTTTTTTCGCTGTGAAGCGACGGTTTTCGCTGTGAAGCGACGTTTTTTGCTGTGAAGCGACGTTTTTTGCTGTGAAGCGACGTTTTTCGCTGTGAAGCGACGTTTTTCGCTGTGGAGCGACGTTTTTCGCTGTGAAGCGTCGTTCCTCGCTGTAAAAGCGACATTCCTTTCTCCAATTTTTAGTGCATTACACAATCTTAAATTCCCTAAACAAGAATGACTAACCGAGACGAGAATTACACCAGAAACATGACGGACTCGTTTATGAAACCCAAGGACGCAGCGGCGTTCGTGCCAGTTTTCGATGGCCACAACATGCCTGTCCACGAATTTTGCCACAGTCTTGAACGGACTTTCGCGCTAATTGCCCCAGACCAAGAAAGAACATTTATGGCGATGCTGATAACAAAACTTGAAGGAAATGCATACTGACGTTTCAGAAAAGAACTCTGGCACTATGAGACGCTGAAAGAGCTGATCGAACAAATTACCATTGCATACGACGACGGACACGATATCGGCCATTGGACAAGCAAAATTGAAAACGAATTCCAGGATTTCGATGATGATGCAGAGAGTTTCGGTACCCGCATAATTGAACTTCTACGTCGCGGGAAAATAGCGATAGAAAAAGCAAACCCTAATAAGACGGCAAGGGAAATAAGACTTGAAGAACTGGAAAAAACTGCCACAAGGAAATTTATTTTGAGACTTAAGCCAGAAATCGAACTACGAGTCACAAGCTATAACCCTCAAAATCTAGCTGAAGCTATTGGAGCAGTCAGGCAGTGCGAAAAACGCTGGTGTGAGACCCGAACTATCGAGAATTCAAGGCAAAGAAACAGAAAATTGTACCATCTCAATGACAGGAATACGTTATACTGCGATTTTTGCAACAGAATGGGTACTCACGCATCGGCAACATGCAAAATGTGTGAACTACCTGTAAACTTGAGACAGAGAAGCGAGAATAGACACGACGATAACATAAACTCGCAAAACTACAGACGCCAAAACACTCAAAATGGTCGAGAAAACCAAAGCTTCCAAGGAAATCCAAGAAACCGGGATTATGACCCACAACAACTGACTTACAACACACGAAACAACGATTTTCCGAGACGCAATCAAGATTTTAGAGGAAACAGCTACCAGAGCAATTTTCAAAATAAAACGGCACGTACAACAAACATAATACCACCAACTCCAACCAGCAAGACTCAAACAGTCGAGAGGATTTAAACTCCAGGCTGATGCGGATGAGCGGTACCCTCCCACATCAGCACCCAGGTACCAACAACAACGTAACAGTGAACAGCATCACGGTCGAGGAACAATAAAAATCGCGGATGGCCGAATTTCTCAATCTCCAACAGTTAGTTTAAACACAGAAGAATTATTAGACAACTACGGAACTTTTTTAATAGGCACAGGCGCTACAATGAATATTATAAAAATTTCACAATTAAAAGGAAATGTGGAAGTAAACGACAACATCCAATTTAACATCACGGGCATCACTAGGGAATCAGTTAGAACGTTGGGGCAGGTAAAACTAACACCGCATGGTCACACACAGAATTTCCAAGTCGTCAATGCAGATTTTCCTGTAGGAAGCGACGGTATGCTGGGTTCCATTTTTTTTGAGAATACAGGAGCGGTTATTTCTTATGCGGACAGAGCAATTGTTTTTGGAAAGGAAGAAGTGGTTTTCAACGAGGACATTGTAACACTCCCTCTAAGGTCGCGCCAGCTAATGTACATTCGAGTGGCGAACAAAGATATCGAATATGGCTACGTTCCGAAATTGAGCACGGCACCAAACGTTTACCTGGGAAAAGCACTAGTGACCAACAAAAACGGTATCGCTTATCTCTACGTCATTAACGCGAATGAAGAAGAAGTACGAGTAAAAAGACCAACTACCGAACTATGGGAAGTCGAACATATATTACCTATGGACCAGCAGAAAAACTTGCATAAAACCCAAGATAACGACGCTCAAATGCTAAGAGTAACTGCAGAAGAATGTACGAAGGAAAGATACGGCAAAATAATGGAGAAAATAGACATCGAGAATCTGAACTCCGAGGAAAAACAGCATGTCCAAGAACTTGTAAGAGATTATCAAGACAATTTCCATTTAGAAGGCGAAACACTGGATCACACCGACACCGTGTACCACAGGATAGAAACGATAGATGAAACTCCCGTGAAGGCCAAATGCCAATACCGTTTCGCACCAACACAGCGAGAAGAGATTAACAAACAAGTCAACGTCAAACCAGACGAACGAAAACTGGAAGCGTTACAGAACTACCCTAGACCAAGCGATCCAAAGAAAATAAAATCATTCTTAGGACTCGTGTCATATTTCAGAAGATTTGTAAAGAACTTTGCAAAGATCGCCCAATCTCTGAACCAACTACTGAAAAAGGATGCAAAATTCAAATGGGAAAAAAATCATGAAGAGACCTTCGACACACTGAGGAATAAGTTACTGGAGACACCCATTTTGCAACTACCAAACTTTAAAAAGCCATTCTTAATCAGCTGCGATGCATCAGACTACGTTATCGGATGCATGCTATCTCAGGGAGAAATAGGAAAAGATCTTCCTGTTGCCTACGCGTCTAGAATTTCAATTGCCGCCGAAGTCAACTATTCGACAACGGAAAAAGAAGCATTAGCGCTTGTCTACGCAGTAGAACAGTTCCGACCCTACATATTTGGACAAAAATTCACCCTACTTTCGGACCACTGCCCACTCAGTCACCTGACAAGAACGAAAAAACTAGCTGCAAGATTGATGAGATGGCGCATTCAGTTGGAAGAATACGACTATGAGATCGCATATCGCTCCGGAGCAAGCAACGTTGTGGCCGACGCCCTCTCAAGAAATCCAACTGACCAGGGGGAAAAACCAATGAACGAAGACCAAGTTTTACTGGCAGAAGCCCGAAAACGGCAGCGAGAAAGGAATACAACAGATAGGGAAATGTCAGAAAGAAAAAAGACAGAAAAGAAAGAACAAGAAGAAAACACAGAAATCAAACATCAAGAAAGAAATAAAAGAACTGAAAACGAAGAAAAACACAAAAACGTCATAAAATTCCATAAAACGTCGAATCGGAGGATGCTGATAGTGAGGACAAAGAAAACCAAAAAAAATTCAGAACACGAACTTAGCTAAGGAAATACTTAGACAAAAAAGATAATGATATAAATAATCAAGGTAAAATAAATAAAAGTGGTAATGCCAAAAGTGAAATAGAAAACACAGAAGGCCAAAATGAAAATAATAACGGAGTTATAAATGAAAATAAAAAGAATGATGAATATATGAAAGAAAGCGAAAACGAAAACGATAATGATGCGAAAATTTATGATGGTACCGACGATGAAATTGAAGAAAAAGACGGCCTTGATACTAATGACGCATTGTCTGAAATAATCGACTTCTCTGACAACTTTTCGGTAATAAAACCCTAGCAAAATGTAGGCGAAAGAAAAATGCATGGAAATAAAGATGCATTACATGGAAACAAAAGAAAAATGAAGTTCACGAGCAGCTCTGATTCAGGAAAACCTCAGAATAGATCGTGCCCCAAACAAAAAATTAGAAAGCAAGAAAACTCACAAGAAACTAAGGATGAGATTGATGAGAACGCGCAGGACAATAATGAAGAAATCGAGTATGAGCTTACAAATACCCACGATGCTATTCCAACCAAAAAAATCGAAGATATGGATGATGAGGAACATAACCCTAGTGAAAAGGAAAATGAAATAATCAAACAAGACAAAAAAAACATTGATGTAGATACACGAGAAAAAATAGATGATTTGTATAACATCGAGGATGAATTAAATTTAGTAGAAAACATAGGAAATACGAACGAAAAACCGGATCTAACGATCGAGGATATGGATGAAGACGATAACATCGGGAACAACGGAGATAAAAGGATAGGAAATGCAATAAAACTCCGTTGGCGACAAGATCATCCTGTAGGTGCTAGAATGTACAATTTGGGAAACACATGCTACTTGAATAGCACCCTTCAAGCATTATTTCACGTCCCAGCTGTTACCAGTTGGTTACTAGACCTTGAGAAGTGTATTGAAGGGGAAATCAAAGTATCAAACGAGCGCTTTATCTGCATAATGGCAAAGACACTACGTGAATATCATAAGAAAACCACCGAAGCAATTAGACCAACTGAGATTCATAATAAACTTACAAAAATTTGGCCGAGCATCATTCCAGGAAAACAAGAAGACGCCCACGAATTTTCATGTAAAATCTTCGACACAATAAGAAATACATGTGAAACAATCCATCACACCGAAATGGACACTGATATCATCACTGAAATTTTCTCCATGCAAATCGAAACCGAAGTTACATGCAAAAACTGTAACGTAAAATCAATCTCTAATACAACTACAAATCAACTCCAATTATCAATAACAGAGGCCGAATCAGTTAGTGAAAGTATAACAGCTTATTTCGGTTTAGAAGAAAGAGATGAAAAGGACTATTTCTGTGGAAACTGCAAAAACAAAGTACAATCGTCGATCAAACATACACTTGTAAAATCTCCCAACGTTTTGTGCCTCACACTAAACAGATTCGACTACGAAGGCAACAAAATTGAAAAATACATAAAATTTGATTCAAGTATAGTTATGGAAAATGGAAATTCTTTCATGTTGGTATCAGCTATAGTTCACAAAGGAAGTACAATAGATCCTGGACACTACGTAACAATTGCACGAACAGGACCAATGAAATATTACACATTCAACGACGAAGTCGTTACGAGGAATAACGCGAAAGTATTCAACACATCCCCAGTCTACATACTGTTTTATCAACTCAACCCAGGGATAAATTCTACAAAAAAACAAAGTACACAAACAACCTTAAGAAAAAAGTCAGCAATAATCGAGGACAAAGAAACAACTGGAGAATTTGTAACATCCAGGAAAAATGCAGTCGACGAAGAAACCAACATAATATACTTAACGACAACAAATAACACACTAATAACGAAAATGCTAAGATTGTTGAAAGAACGCATACTGATTAAAACAACAGATAAGGTGCATAATGTCGGAGAGGTCTTGAAAACCAAACGCGGAGATCAGTTTTCACTTGGTATGGTCTTCAAACAAACAGAAGAAGAACAACCGTTAAACAGAAATTTTGAATTAATATTGCAAACCCTCAAGAACATGGTCAAGAAGCTGGAGATCCGAAAATTCGCTATCAATTTGGATACTGAAATATTGAGCACAGCAAATTGGGAACAATTTATGAACAAATTGAGAATGACTTTCCACGATCAACCAGTCAAAATTATATACTGCAGTTTGAGCATACAAGTACCACCATTAGAAAGACGACAGCAAATAATAAAAGAGATACACGGCGGTTTTCATGGCCACAAAGGAATGACCAAGACATACGACAGGCTAGCATCAGAATTCTACTGGGGCTGGAATGAAAGGCCAAGTTGAGGATCACGTACGATCATGCGAAGACTGTCAGAAAAAGAAATTAACGAGAGTTGAAACAAAAATGCCAATGGTATTAACAGAAGGAGGGAAAGACAGTTTCGAGAGGTTAGCAATCGACATCTATGGCCCAATTACACCACCGCATCAACCTCAGTTAAAACCACAGTACATCCTCACAGCTATGTGCATGTTGACAAAATACAGCTTCGCCATCCCAGTGCCAAGAATTGATAGTAAAACCATCGCCACTGCTCTTGTTGAAAAAATATTTTGCCAAGTGGGAGCACCAAAGTACATAATTTCGGACAACGCGAAATACTTCACTAGTGAAATAAATACAAAACTAACAAAACTTTTTGGAATCAAACAAATTTTCTGTTTCATATATTATGCCCATGGAAATGCTTCCCTAGAAAGAAGCCACATAACCCTCGCAGAGTATCTGAAGTTCTTTATCAGCCGTGAGAAACATTGGACAAAATATTTGACGTACGCAATGTGGGCTTTCAACACGTCTAAAAGCGAGAGTACGCTGTACACACCATTTGAGCTCGTCTACGGGAAAGAGTGCAGGTCAATCACATCAAGCACACCAGTCAAAGACGCCACAACATATGAAGAATATTTTGAAGAATTATCAGCGCGACTAGATGACCTACGAAAAGATGCTGCAGCCAATTTGTTGCACTCCAAAATAAGGGCAAAACCATACTTCGACCGAAAACTGAACATAAAAAAATTCACAATAGGAGACTACGTTTTCGAGCTAAAACCAGTAAGAAATACAAAACTTGACGACGAATACCGAAGACCTTACGAAGTTGTGAGAATAAATACAAAAAAGAATTGTGTAGTTGTAATTGACGACGAGAAAACAGAACGAACGATCCCTATGGCTAAAGTAAAAAGGGCACATTTCCCAAAAATGGAATTCCCTAAAACTACACTTGAATCAAGAAAACTTACTGACAAAGTGTTGTTCGCATAGCATCATCGAAATGGAGAATCTTGAACCATGTAGGATTACAACATTTTAACGAATGGAGCACTTCCTTACACGAGCTCCTCTATAAAATGGAAAAACACTGTCAAGCAATAGAAAATTGCAAAGTACGAAGGTTGTTGGAAAACACACAAATGCGATTGATATCAGCAGACAGACAGTACACAAAAGCAACGGGTATTACAGGAAAAAGCAAGAAGAAACGGGCAATACTGGGCTTCATCGGAGACTTCTATCGAATAATCTACGGCACAGCAACACTAGACGACATAGAAATGATAACGCAATCCTTGGAAATATCAAAAAACGATACGGAAAAATTCTTGGATCTTTTTATGAATCAAACAGACATAATAGAAACAAAATTGAGACTACATTCCGAAAAAATAAGCGAGATAAAGGATAAAATAGACCTATTCGAAGACAAATTCAATACTATAGAACAAGCGGTAGATGAAATGGCCAAAGAATTAGAGATCTCGATAATGGCATCTCTTCTGGAAGCATACGTAACCAGCTACGTAACAGACGTCACTATAATAGCTGATGCCATTTTGTTCGCAAAAACAGGTCGAATATATCCTGAATTCCTGTCAATAGAAAAAGTACTTGAAGTATGTGAACAAATATGGTACAGTTGACAAACCCCGGTCTGAAACTACCTACCCAACTGAACAAAATGGGAATGGCAAAACTAATGGATATCGCAAAAACATCAATGTATATGACAAACTCTAGATTAATCAGCATCTTGGAGTTCAACTTAGTAGAAATCAACGAATATAATCTGTACAGAAACCGAATTTTCCCAACGATTCAAGACGTGACAACCGAAAGATTCGCGTGCATAGAACCAAAGTTCGAGTTCCTTGCCATGTCTGAAGATTTTACGTTCTATTTTCCAATGACAACAGAAGAGATAGAGAAGTGTGTACACCTGGACCGGACACTTATCTGCAATAACATAAACACCATTCTTTCGGTCACATCAGAATCAAATTGGGAAGCCCAAATCATAGCAAGACCTGGCTTTGACAACTTCTATCGTTGCAACATAAGAACAGCCATAATCGAAAGTATATACTGGGCACGCTTAAACAGCAAAAACGCTTGATTATACTCCTGTGCGAGCCAAGAATCAGTTAACATAAAATGCTCAGGAAAACGAACGGAACAAATTACACTTACAGGACAAGGAATTCTGACACTAGAAAAAAAAATGCAACTCACAAAAATAATAAACAAAGCATAAGAATTACGTCAAAAGGTGGAAAAAGAAAAATTCGAATGGAAAAATAGCTTCACTTGGTCACTCACCGGTATAATCGGTATTCCAGCAGCAGCAGCAATCTTATGGTGGTCATGAGGATCCGGAATTTTCTCTAAACTCGGAGCCATACTTAACATCCTGGAAAACTGTGCTAAAAAGGAAGAGAAGCAAAAATACTCCGAAGTTTACCAACCAACGACTGAGGATATAGAAATGGGAACGTTCGGAAAAGAACAGAACGGAGAAACGAGAAACAAACTACAAACCAAACGAAATACAAAATTCACCTCTATTAACCCTATAGTACATGAAAAGAAACCGAAACACAAGAGCCAAGAACAAATCATTGAAGAAAGAACGTCCGAAACATCTGACTTACATTCAGCAAAAATACCACCAACAACAAAACTCCATAAATAATACTTACCAATACAAGAATCCAAGACAAAGACGAAAAGAGAAGAACCAGAAGCATCGAGACACCCAAACACGTAAAGCAAAATCAAAAACCATGGTTTTATTAAAGAGCAAAAGGAAAACAAACAGAATAATAACAATGCAAACAATAAATAGACAAACAATAAAAACAAAAAGTATGGTATCAATCGACACTTTATTAAAATCAACAGACATAATTTTCACCTCCCTCGTCTTCACTGAGCTCATGTTCCCACAACAGATATCCTCGCCGACTACGACGCAGCAGTTTGCCAATAATTTTCTCTAAATATTCATTCCATTTCTTATGCCCGTAATCTTCCGCACAATTAAATGTCGCTGCATATTGATGTCGCATCTCCAACTCGACATAGGAAATGATAGCATCCGGCGTTCCATCAAAAATCCCATAATTTATCATGTGGTATCGCCGACACCACAGTAAGCGTTGCTTGAGATGTTCCGGACAAAACACCTTGCCAACGTCACATGGCTGACGGCAAACCATCGGCCCGCACCTTGGAGTTGCGAGGCAAAATTCTCAACGGGAGGACCCACCAACCCAGTAACCGAGTTTTTAAGCCAATCAACGAGTTGATGCGCCAAGCGTCGGATACAAAAACTAGCCATCCTTCGTAATTGTAGCAAGATACTTCAGATAAAAAGAAAAAACAAAAAAAAAAAGAAACAAAAAAAAAAATTAATTTTTTCGGAACGAATTCTTAATACGAAATATAACAGATAGAACAGACAAAATGATTGAGCAACTTTCGAACATTATCTCTATCAGACCATTAAAGTACAATCAACTTTCGATCAAGCAACTCCGTACAATTAAGATTTGGCTTTTACAAATCGCTGAGCTGAGTTTGCTCGTGGATTAAAAAAAAAGCGAGGAGAAGTATGAATGTTACAGATTAATTGTTAAACATAAATGAAGTTTATTGATGATACCACTATAATGAAAGTTATTATTGCAGCATTTGCACGTGCAACTTTGTGGGCTGACATGCGCGAATGGTTGATACGATTTTCAAGGAATTTATATGTTATTATTTTTGTATCAATAATAAACTACATTCATGCTGAATCGTGGCTCTAAAATATTTACACTTTTTCTTCAATCAACGAGTGAACTTGACTTATGATTTGAGGCATTTACACCAGCCCTCTCCGACTCCCTATTCCGCTGTAGAAACAGTTTTACATTTACGAAATGAACTAAACCGGTAGATACGGCATCGAGCTTGGAGGCTTTTTTCGGTAGGGGTAATGGGGTTAACAGGGGAAACCGCGGTCATTATTATTTCATTTATGTACCTATTATTTCCAATATAGAAATAATGCGAAGGGGAAAATCAATTTAGCCACTTTTAAGCCCTTTTTCGTAAGCCTTCAGGGGAGAGCCTCCTATAGACACGGGTTTTCGTGCCTCAAATTTGTCCGTGGATTGAAAAAAACTATCCATCTGAAATATTTGAATTTTCAAACAATTATTCTTCTTTATCTATTCTAATTACAAAAAAAAATTTTTTCAAAAAATCTTGCGTAGACCGAGATATGGGCTGCCGAATTTGACCATTCATTTTTCGGAGAGGCAAACGGCATGCACTCTGGAGCCTCGAAAAATGATTCTAGAACCAAAATGTTTGACAATATTTGTTTATCATAATATAAAGTCTTTAATAGAATGACGTTCTTCGAATTGTAAAAAAATTTTTTTTATTACAACTTTATATCATATTATATCAACAATATGAGGAAAAAAAATTCAATTTTTACAAAATTCGTGTTAAAATAAAATTTTTTTTTTAAACCAAAACGTGATTCATCAAAGACTTTTAATAACAAATATTGTCAAACATTTTGGTTCTAGAATCATTTTTGGAGGCTTGCAGAGTGCACGTCGATTGCCTCTCCGAAAAATGCACGGTCAACTTTGGAAGCCCATATCGTGGGATCAAAGATTTTTCGAAAAAAATTTTTTTTGTTATTATAATAAATAAAGAATAATAATTGTTTGAAAATTCAAATATCTCGGATCGATAGTTTTTTTTTAAACCACGGACAAATTTGAGGCGCGAAAACCCCTGTCTATAGGAGGCTCTCCCCTTAACGTTTAGAACAGAACATATTTCCGTCCGTTGCGTCGATTTGCCATTGTTACTTGCGCTCCTTGCGCTTGAGCCCCGCATTTCCCGCGCCCTCCGTTTCGACCCATGCTCGCTCACGCGCAGACTATGGAGCGGGGAAAGAGGATGCGAACGGGGCAAGCGGGGTACACGTGAGAAGGCCTCCGAAGCTTCCATGCTTCAAGCGCCGCCCTATCGGTAATATCTGTCCCTATTCGCAAATTTACTGAGTCGGAGAGGGCTGGTAGGCAGTGCTTATTCGCACCGTTCGGACCATGCGGGGTATAAGGGGAGTAGCAGGGAGAGGAGAGAGTCTCCCTATTGCCTTCCGCGGGAGAGCGGCGAGGGAAGATCACATCGACACCCGACGCGTCACTAGCTAACATTGTGTGAGTAGGACCAAGTCCGGACCTCGTTGACTTTCCGTGAGGCCTGGGCCTCCACAAGTCTGCTTTTGTACATATTGCTCCGTTTTTGCACATACACTGCACACACTGTTTTGTATTGTTGTGTGTTGTTTTACTGATAAACAAACAATATTCATTATATAACAATATAGCTGTAAAGAAACAACGAAAAAAATCATCCTGATCGAGAGGACATCCAACGAAGTGTCAGCGTTTATCTCGTCATTTCAGTATGAAACTTCACATTTTGTTGTATATTATATTTTGTCATACATAACTTATATGTTTACCAAGATTCTGAATGAGAAACAATTATTTCTTAATTTTTCTAAAGACACATTTCTTCTGAAAAATCGAAAATTACTTAGAGAGTTTTTAAATTCCAAACTTGAAATGATCAACTACGAATTCGTCAAATTATTCAATTTCATAAACTATTTCATTTTCAACTAATTGAAATTTATATTAGCAAGGAAATGACACGTTGACCCTTGCACAGGCTCGGCCATTGCGGTGGCCACTGTTGGATGATGGCTCGCTATAGTCGGCGGTGGCCGAACCGAAAAAACGTTCTGAAGCCGAGAATTCCGAACGAAGATCGATATTCCGAATATATTAGAGCATTGGATTAGGGAGAGAGAGATTGGCATGCAAATCAGCGTTAAATTGGTCGAAAATTAAAAATTTTTCTATTAGAGCAAAAGTTAATGTCGAAAGTTACCGGTGTAAGCAAATTCCTCATTTTTTAATCAATTTAGCTTCCTAGGAATTATTCCAGATAGTGCGTCAATGCGCTGGTGTCCAGTGTCCATCGTATTTAAGTCAGCTGTTGCGTCGTATGTAAAAACGTCAACAAACCAAATAGACGTAAACAATCGTGATTGCGTTGTTTATTATCGCGTTAATGTTTAGTAACGTCTGTAGAGACGATTGCGAGTGTATTGGGTTGAAAAGTGCAAATTACTGCTTTTTTTATGATAACTAATATGGCAATACCAAAGTGACATTTTTAATTAACCTCACACTCCGTTGCATTAAAATACTATATTTCGAAATTGACCTTTTATCGTATCGTAAATGCTTTTATTATTTTAACTGTCTTAAACGAATGTTTCAAAAGTGTTGTGATCAATCGCGGAACTTCTTCATAATAATTTTCAGCAAGCTTCATTTTTAAGATTCCAATCGCTTGGTTATTTGTGGGAACAACATTCAGTTCATACTTACTTACACGTATCATTAGCTATACTTGCAGCCGCAGTCAATAAGTGTTCAACGTGTCTCATCAGATATGTATTATTTTATTACCTAATATCCAAGACATATTTTGACATAAATTTCTAAATTTCATTCCCTTAAAAAGTCTTAGTCGCTGCTTTACATTATGATCAAAAATAAAATGTTCATTACAAAATAACCATAATTTGTTAAAGACAATTAAAAATTCAATATTAATATTCATATTTGGTGCTTTTCAAGTTCACCACTGAAAACTTTAAAAACCATTCAAATATCGGTATGCTTAAGATAACGAAAATTCAATTGAAAAAAAAAGTCCTACGATTTTGAAATTCAGGGCAATTTAAGAAAATCATTTTTTGATTGTGAAAAAGTAGAAGAAAAACATTTCGTTCAACGTCCGCGAGACATATGTCATTTCGTGGCCCTGATGAGAGTTGTTGAGAGTTGTTGACAGTGGGCGAAATTATAAATTTCCTGAATGTTGACGAGCTGCGTGGGCGAAGATCTTCTCTCACTAGTGGGAAAAGAGGCTCTTCTCCCACGGGTACGGACAGAGACTTGTAACGGATTTATATATATTGTGACGAGCACCATGGTCTCTTACTGAATTTTTTTTCTTGTTCCTTTTGTTTTTTTTTTATTGCGGTTTGGTTTAATTATTCAGGGAGATTTTAAATCCTTAGGAATCGCTGGTGAGTAATATTTTCATTTTTGTTATGTCTTATTTAGTTGTTAACATGATGTATTTTGTTTATTGTGATTTTTATTACGATTCTAATTTATTTTCATATTTTTTTTTTTTTTTTTATTCAGATTTATGTTGATATTTGTTTAGTTGTCGTCCGAAAACGTCCACACTCGCCATTGTCCACTTTGCGAATAACGCTTCATGCACCATTTTGCTTAATATATAATGTCAGATTCTCTCAGTTCTTCGATGATTGAGTTTATCTCGTTGGTATGACTGGTGTTGCCAGCCTCTTAAAATGCTAGTATGAGTCGCAAGCGCTCGACGAGTTCGTTGGGATCATCCCAATGAACATAATCAATATCACGTTCACGATTTACTACGTTGTAAGCTCCTGTGCCAACTTTCTTGTCGGCAATGTATGTGAGGTACTGTAGATCTTTACCACCACCGTGCAGACTCGAGTCAGGTTGATAATATTTTCTATCTGCACTCGTTTGATGGATGATTTGTCTCTAATGCTCCACATCGACTTTAGTTACAATTGAACTGTTTGGTATTTTCTTAAACAAGAGTTCGATAAGCCCTGCTGTTTTCTCAAATTCCTCAGCCCCTACTTGAACAGTGTTTTCCGTGAAACTGATTGGAGCGTTTCCAATGAACAATCCAGTTTCCAACGATCGTACTCCATACTGCATGTCGAGATTCTTTCGTTGATTCTTGTTTTTTAACATGTCCAAATATTTATTCAGAGGGTCAACAGGAGCTGGGGAACTGACAAAACTTGGCGCGAATGTTTGGTCACCGATGGTTTGACTGAAGCTCTCGAAATCTGCACTATGTGGTTCATCTTCTTCAAACGTTGGTTCTTCTTCTTTTACTTCTTCTTTTTTGACAGATTCAATCTTCAGATCTATTGGTTTTCTAGCCAATGACTGAAGTGGATCGATGATGGGCTTAAACACTTCTCGCACCGACGTCTCCACGGCAGCTTTTCCACGTTTCAGCAGACGATGTTTGCGGCGAATGGCTTCGCTGGCTTGTACGATGTGATGTAGTACATCTTCTCGCTACATGGTGTCACGTCTGTCACAGATCAGGTGATACTAATGGCGCAAGCTTGGAGTCACTTTACTTTATAGAAGCAGTCAAACCCTCTTTTATATCGACCTTGATTTATATCGCTATCCTTGTCAATGACGACAAAACCATACTTGTTATCCCAACATATTGCGCATAAATCCCGAAACTATGTAAACGTCATGTCAGTGTTTACACGATCGTCATATACATGTTTCAAGTTCATATCATCTTGGCGAAACAGTACGAGCATATTAGCATTATCTCTTACCAAATGTTTCGGTAGACGAGCGTAAGTCTGACAGAGATACAAACTATCTACATATCGATGTAACCCCATGCAAAAGTATGCACGAATATTGTCTTGTTTTTCGCAAGCAGCATCATCGAATATCATCACAGAATTTGGATTGACGTTTTCGATACTGACGACTTCTTCGATGTCATTGTAGGGAAAATACCCTACTCCTTTGACCAGTTGAATGATTTTTTTTAAATACTGATATTTCGGTTGATTCAGAGATTTCGAGTAGATGTAAACGTTCTCGAATCTCAATCCATTTGGATGTGTAAGAAGTGAGAGCAGAGTATTGGTTTCACCACAATTCGAAGGACCGCAAATTATAGCGCGAACTGTATTTGGTAGTAACTTTCCGTGATTTTTAATTTTTTTCTCTCTCTCTGTCACACTGTCGAAATTCGTGACGGGTAACCTAACGATTTGTTGTTTAAACTACATGACTGCGCGCGCGACTGATTCGAAAACCTATAAATACGGGGTATTTATAGTCGCGAGCTCAGTCGAGCAATGGCTTTGAGAGGATGAGGTTTCGTCAACACCCTCATCAACAAGCTCCACGTTGAACTTCATATACCAGGATATCAATTTTGTGGACCAGGCACAAAACTTGCTAAAAGGCTAGAACGCGGAGATCGTGGAATCAATCCTCTCGATTCAGCGTGCAGGGAGCACGACATCACGTACTCAAAAAATCGTGAAAATCTGCTAGCAAAACACGAAGCTGATCAATTGCTAGCAAAACGTGCAATTGAACATATTTTTGTCAAGGATTTGGGAGTTGGTGAAAAAGCAGCCGCACTTGGTGTAGCCAGCATTATAGGAGTTAAGAGAAAACTCAGAATGGGACTGAAGAAAGCCAGGAAATTGGCCAAGAAAGCCAGGAAGGTGGTAAAGAAAAGGATTCCCTCGAGAAAAGTCATCGATACAGCGAAAGTAGCAGCTAAAGCTACAGGTTCTGTACACTCGACATTAAAAGCAGCACGAGCGGCCGTCAACGAAGCTGGTGGAAAAAAGAAAGTTCGAATACCTCGTCTACATTCTGTTCCAAGCAAAATTGGAGGTATTTTACCAGCATTCTTAGTACCCATCTTCGCTGGATTGAGTGCCACAGGAGCGTTGGCAGGTGGCGCTGCAAGCATCGCTAAAGCTATTAATGACGGCAGAGCAGCCAAGCGGCAATTGGAGGAATCAAAACCACATAACCTCAAAATGGAATTAATCGCCATGGGAAAAGGATTGTATCTGAAACCATGGGGAACTGGAATGAGACTGCATTTAAAAAACGTATAGAGCTACCGCACCGAGCACTCAGCAACCTAGATTTGTCGAAATATGCGAAATTGTTGAAAATTCCACATTTTCGAGGTGTGTTCATGAGAAATGATTTACCGAAAAATGGACCCAGGAGAGTTGAAGCTGCCATCATCAATTTGGACGATAAAAATAGCCATGGAACGCATTGGGTCGCCTACAGGAAAACCGGTCATAAAATCGTTTATTTTGATAGCTTTGGCAATTTACAACTACCTCGTGAACTTGTGAAATATTTTGGTGTCGGTAGCGTAATTAAATACAATCGTGATCAGTATCAAAACTATAATCAATTCATATGTGGTCACTTGTGTCTCAAGTTTATACTCGATAAAAGCAACGATAGTGTGTGAATATGTGTTAGTCGGCAACAAGCAGTCATGGCGGATACACTGACATTGACACTCTCGGGGACATCATCTACATTGGAGACTACTTACTTTCCGCCGATTGAACTGTCACCCCAGAAAAAGTATTCGTTAGGGTTAGTCGAATTATTGACTTTCAATTCAATACCTAACATTGACGTTGGTAACAATAAATTTTATGTTGCCAATACAGTAATCACTATACCTTCGGGAAGTTACGAGTTGTAAAGCATCGAGAGTTTTTTGGAAAAAGTGCTGCTAACAGGCATTGAACTCCAGTTACGAGCGAACAGTAGCACGCTTCGCAGTGAAATCAAATGTAATCAACAAATCGATTTCCGACTAAAAGATTCAATTGGAAAACTTTTGGGTTTTCATCCAATTGCTGCCAACGTGGAACATGAATCACAAACACCAGTGAGGATACTCACTATCAACGCCTTGCGTGTTGAGTGTAACATCACTACAGGAGTCTATATAAACGACCGACGAGTGCATACCATTCACGAGTTCTTTCCCGTGGTGCCGCCAGGATATAAGATCATCGAACTGCCAACGCACGTCATTTATCATCCGATCACCGTACAGGCAATACACCATCTCTAGCTGCGTATTGTAGATCAAGACGGCAAATTGGTGAATTTTCGAGGAGAAGTCATCACCATTAGACTTCATGTGAAAAGTGAATAATGGGAATCGTTTACGGAGACTATAAAAGTGCCACATCACGTCCAAGAATCATCAGTCGGCACAAACCGCTCAAAGTGCTCACACCGCAGAACGTGCAGTTCCTAAAAAGTTTATGTTACAGAATTCGATTCACTGCCTGATACCATGCTGTCCATTGAGAACATCTCGCAGACACCTCATCAAGAAGATCTTCTGGAAAACGCTGGATGGTTTTTGGACAATACGAGATCGTTGGTGAACAATCATGGATATTTCGATGTCTGCATACCACTACAATTCATTTTTGGATTTGCCGAGGATTATCAACGTATCATCGTCAACGCCAAACACGAGCTCATCATTCTCCGAGCCAACACCGATGTAAACGCTATCGTGCAGGCAGTGGTTGCTGCTCCTGCCGTTCCAGAACAGTTTAAAATAAATCTCAATAAAATCGAATGGCTGTTGCCATACGTCAAGGTGTCGGACCTCGAAAAGATTCGAATGTTGAACTACATCGCGAGCGATCCTACCATTGCTATGAGTTTTCGAAGCTGGGAGCTTTACGAGTATCCATTGTTACCTCAGACTACCAAGCATGTGTGGAGTGTGAAAACAACGACTCAACTGGAGAAGCCGAGATATGTCATTGTAGGCTTTCAAACAGGGCGGAAGAATGCTCCCAGAGCTAACATGAGTGGCTTTGACAATTGTGAATTACGTGATATGAAAGTATTCCTAATTCGCAGTGTTATCCTTATACGAATCTCAATATAAATTATGCACGAAATCAATTCGCCACGTTATACGAGATGTTCACAAACTTTCAATCCTCGTATTATGGAAAGAAAAATGCTCCATTATTGACAAAGTCACAATTCAAGGACATTGCACCTCTCGTAGTGATCGACTGCGCTAAACAAAACGAATCCCTCATAACGGGGCCAGTTGACTTGCTTCTTGAATTCGAATCGGAAGAAAATTTCCCTGCTCAAACCGCAGCTTATTGTCTCATTATACATGATCGTATAATAGAATATCAGCCAATCAGCGGAATTGTTAAAAAACTATGAAGCGAGTAACGTTTGATTGTAACCCACCTACAGTACATGTGCTGTATGTGTGGGATTTTGCGTATAGACTAGCGAGACGTGGCCCATGGGAACAAGCGGCCCGTGACCGTTATAGGTTTCAACGACGAATCACTTTTATTGAATGTGTATTAGATCCTATTTTACGTAGAAAAGCTAAAGATTTGAACAATAATCAGTAGATATTAGTTTTAAGACTGAATAATAAGCGGTATAAATTGGTTCGTAAGATGTAAACGTAAGAGAGTTCGTAGAGAGTATCTGAATGGTTGATGGTGGAAGGGGGGGGGATTGTAGCATTATAGAGTAGGGATGAGGTTATAAAAGCATGTAGATGTGACGTAGCGCGTCAGTGTGTGAAGAGTTATCATAATGAAGTACATCGTCGACGTTCAAGGATTTTCCGTGCAAAATACCTTCGTTGCCAAGGAGCTCGCAGTTTTAAGGCTCGAGCCCAACGCTGATGCGGTCATGACGCTGTTCAAGTCACCATGTGCCTGGCATGGTTTGTCATCAAAAGCGCGGGCAACCAACTTGTGGTTGACACGTAATTATCATGGCATTCCTTGGAACTCTGGAGACGTGTTATACGATGAACTCAATCAAGAGCTGCAGGATCAACTGATTGACTCCAGTTTCGTATTCGTCAAAGGAGTGGATAAGAAAAAATGGTTGCAAAATCATCTGGACTCAGTCAACATAAATGACCTGCAGGAAACGGGCTGTCCTTCACTCGACAAGCTGCGCGTCTCCGCAAGTCGATTTAACAATTATCATCGACCTGTCTATGATCATCACTGCGCCGCAGAAAACACACGTCGACTCGAAATATGGTTGACGGAGAAATTCGGGGATACACCATCGATGAGAAGATCATTTACGTTACTCTCTTTCGTAAACGGGATCAATGAGTTGGATTCCGAAGATATCACTGTTCTACCTCGAGAATACCTTCTGAACTTTCAAGCAAACTACATAAGCAATGCATGGAATAGGCTTCTGCTAGAATTGCAAGAAGATGAGGAATTTATTGCCTGGACGCGTTGTGATGGACATTGGAACTCTGATTATATCGGTGACATCCCGGACGGACCACCGCCATTGCGAAAAAATTGTACTAGATGTAAGTAAAAAATTGTGTTACGTTTAAAGAAAGAGAAATAATAAGAAATAAAAAAATTTTTAATTTAAAAAAAAATTGAAAAACAATAAATAAATAAAGAACAAAACTCAATTGCGTATAGTGTTAGGACAATCTTCTGTTTGTATCCACATGGTCAGAGATAAACTTTCTAAAAATATATCTTAAAACTGCGTAATAGATCGTTCAAGGTCGAATGATGGCGTCATCAATCAAGAATGTAATCGTTTCCGGCGATGTGTTTAAACTTGTTGAGGTGACGTCAGCGCTTACGTAACTGCGTAACATACTTTCAAGGTTAAATGAATAGATGATAATGTCATCGCTTAGTAATGTGATGATGTAATCGTTTCCGGCGACTTGTTTAAACTTGTCGAGGTGACGTCATCACTTTCGAAACTGCGTAATAGATTTTCAAGGTCAAATAATCCTTGAAATACGGATGCGCGAGCGGTAGAGCGACAGTCTTAAGAAAAATATTTATCAAGCAACATTGACTTCTCGAAGCTGAACAAAATAGCTCGTGTAGAGAATTTTCTGCCAATGCGTAAAATTATCGAGTTAGAACTCAATAAAAGTTTCACCGTCACCAACATTCGCTCCGTTACAACCAAGTATGGATCGAAATTCCTCATCACTCTGGATACGGAATTCGAGATTTTTCTCCCGGCAAGGCTTGGCAAATCATTACAAGAGGATTCGTATCAGCTTCAAAAACTTGTCGACGCTGTGAAGTCAGAGCTAACAGTCAGTTTCCGATTCCTTGGTGGTAAATTCAATGCTTGTGAGTTTTTGTAAGAACAATTGTAAAAAACTGAACAATAAAAATGGAGGAGCAATTAGCTGGTTGTGCTCCACAAAAAAGGGCGGGGAGGGGCCCTTTGTAAAATGTAAAATTTCTGTGTATTAATTTGCATGGGTATGGGTATGCGTGTGTGAGTGTGCGTGTAAGTGCTATCAACGTTCCGACTCTGGCGAAAAATACATAAAAGGTAAGTATTTCAATCTTCATAAGTCCGCCATTTTCGTTTTAATTTATTCTGTTTGCCATCATGCCTAGCAAACCGCCATTTTGTTTTCAATTTATTCTGTCCACCATCTTGTTTTGAAGGGAGGAAATCCGCGATAAGGGGTAGAAAAAGTTTGCGAAAACCAACGGAAAAGGGGTAGAAAACTGCGATAAAGGATTGGAAAACTGTTGAAATCGCGGAAAATTCGTGGAAAATTCCAGGAAATTTTGGGAAAACTTGCATGAAATTAGCGAGAAATCGCAAAGATTCCAAACAAATCTGGGAAAACTGCGGAAAATTCGTGGAAAGTTCAGGGAAAATCTAGGAAAAATTCTAGGAAATTCGCGGTAAACTTGCGCAAATTCGCGGAAAACCCCGGAAAAACGCGGGAAAATCCGGAAAATCCCGGAATAACGCGGGAAAACTCCGAGGGGAGGGGAGTGGGCGGGGCCGGAGAGGGGAGGGGGGTCACGTGATGGGAGGAGGAGTGGGAGGGGGCTGAACTCTCTTAGCCTAACTACTCGGTTGCATAATATTATAAAAATAAAATATTTTATTGTGAAAAGTACAATATTTTGTTTTCGGTGAGAACAAACAATACTTTTGTACTTGATTGCAGCATGTTGGACTCGAATTCGATACATTTCAACTAATCTGTAAACATTTATAAACTGACACATTTCAACTAAACAAAAACTGCGCCAAGTGTAAATAGTTTTAATTACGTCAATTGTTTTCGAAATTTCAATTTTTTAAGTTGTTTTATTAATTTCAATACTAGTTTATAAAATACTATTAAAACATTATCAACGTAGAATTAGTTATGAGTAATTTCGTATCAAAAGAATGATTGCAAATTTCTTGGGAATATTCAAGTACCAAGAAGCGCAGTGGTTGTCATTATAAATATTGACGGAGACTACCGCACTTTCTCTTTGAAACGTTGCAGTCTCTAGTATATAATCACCCAACAAGCACGGTACACGGCTCCGTTCAGTTTCTATACGACATCGTGTCTATTCTACACGGTTGCAATACAACACGAAGTTCCGTGCTTTTGCAGCACGGAGTTCGTTTCACGCACGCCTCAACACGATGATCGTGTTGCAACGGCACGGACCGTGTTGTCAATGGACGATTTTTTTCTGAGTGTATTACATTTCATATTTCGTTAAGGTCAGAGTTTTTTGAACGGAGAAACTGAATGAAAAAAAATTCCTTTCTACTTGAAAACGATTTTTGCAGATATTCACATCACCACGCATAAGTTTCTCGCTATGTAGATGTCAATTATTGAAAAATGACTGTAGCATTACCGTAATATATCGTACTAAAACGGTAAATTACGCGTTACATTACCAAAAAATGAATTACTCGCAATTTTTCATATCTTATTCCACTGCGTTCCCTCTGATCTGTCGAGGGTTCATGTAGAAATTATTTTTGACAAAAGTCCGATCTGGATTATTTACTATAAACCAGTGAAAATTCGAGCATTATTCTATTATAACACGCTTGTTATCCAATCTGTAAGAACTTGCCTTTTAGGACAAAAACATATTTTTCAAGTAAACAATTTTCAAATTTGTTCCTCTATTCAAGGCGAACAAAAGAACGACCTTCGCACATTTCTTAAGATGGACCTACCGCGTAAGCTACTGTAAATGTTACCATGATTCGATTCGGATTATCCTTTCTTTAACAATTTATCTGCTGTATTCTTTTGAAACAAATCTTGTTATAGGAAGTATATAATTCTAAAGATTGATCTTTGACGAGTGATCCTTATAGGATGTCATTCAAAGCTAACCCCGCGGGACCAGTGCGTGCATTCAAGAAACGAAAATATTCTAGTATAAACAAAGAGAGTCGATTGTAAATGTTTAGTCACACCTCCTCGTTGCAGGCGAGTAGGCAAACGGGGCGGGAGACAACTGACAATTAGTACAAGTTGCAACACGCAAGACCCTGATTGGGGAGAACCAACGTAGTCCCACGGTGAGCAGAAAAGGACCAATGCAGAGCGACGGCCCTGCTTGACCCCGTATGATGGGTGTGAAGTGCTTTGAGGTTTAAATGAAAACAAAATTAGTTTTTTATGCTCGGAATGCTGGTACCCAGCGTTATTATTTGCAAAATAGAAAGTTACAGTCACAATATTCCACATACATTCATTTGCATCGTTAAACATCTGGCAACGTCTCTATATGATCGGAGGTAACATTTTTGGGAGGGGCGGAAAAAGGGCAGCAATCTTCTCTATCTCAGTATCTGTTAGACTCTCTGCTCTAAATCTTTTCGGGAGGTTTTCTCCTATCTCGATTGTATTGTCAAAAAGTTCATCGAACTTATCCCCGAATCCCTCTGATATATGTCCCCTCAAATCCTGACTATCTGAACATCCCTGATCGTTAATATCCTTTGGCCTTTTCCTCTCTGAATTTCCCTTCTCTCTGTCTTCTATCCTAGCCGGGGTCCAGAATGGTTCTGGAGTTGGTAGCTCTAATCTTAGTTTGCGAAAGGCCCTGCACCCATCTAAAGCAATGAGCGCGTCGCGTTCCTCATTAATTAAGAACCTTGCGAAATGCGGGCTATTCGTGTTTGGAGGGTTTTCTTTTTGCTTAGCACTCCTAGCCCTAGCGGCGCACCCGCGTTGGTATGTCACGAAAATGCTCAGGTTTTTACACACTATAAGAAAGGATCATATTACAGTTATATTTAGTTAAATGCAAGAGAAAGAATGTATAATAAAGATAAATAATTACTCCTGAACGAAATGTGTTATCCTATAACAGTGCAGATGATAGTGTATCACGCAATGGGGCGATAGACGGCAAGTTCCTTCAAGAGGGCGGTTTTGCCAAAAGGCGCAGCACAATTTTGGCGACGGCCGGCAAATTTTCCTTCAAAGGGCAATTTGTTTAAAACGCTTGGCTTCGTGCAGATCGAATGCCAAAACTTCATGAACGGCAAGCCTTTTCATACCCGAATATTCAGCGATATCTTTGGGTGGAGGAAGGAAATTGCTTAAGATAACAATTCAAAAAGAAAATGAAATTTCTTATCGTACATGAAAATGTAAAATTGCCGAGATTTCAGTAAATGAGGTCTGTAAGAGATAGCCGACGTGAAGTAAGTAATTTGAGCAAGCTCGTTACCTCAAAAGCGCTCATCAATCGGTCGTTGTAAGAAAGTGGAGTTGAATGACGTCAGTCATTTAATAGTGGATAAGGAAACTATTTCTGAAGAAAAATATAAAACACGACAGTGACGTGTTACAAAGTAAAGACTATAACCCTGACCACAGTGGTACAAAAAATTATTCAAATAAACTGTCAAGCGTTGGCACGAATGGTTTTTGGAATTTCATTGATGGTAGCAAAAGGAACATAATTGCCAATTTTCATCGAAATCGGCGATGACAAAGTAAGACTCTCCCCTTGTGAGGAATTACTGAATTTTTGGGATCTACATATAAGTTTGCAAAAATACCAGTAAATTTTTTAATTTATACATACTCTGAAAAAATACCTTGAAGTAGTATGTCTGGAGTTTAACTGTTTTTTGGAAAATCTAAATAAATATTCACGATCTTTAAGACTATTGATATACGAGGGGGTACCCAAAAGTAACGGGAATTGTGTTACAACTTTTTTATTGACAAATTTTTTCACACACAATTTTTATCACCTTCAAAGTAACCCCCATTGACTGTAATACACTTGTTCAATCTTTTTTTCCAGTGTTCAAAACAGTTCTGAAATTCATTTTTTTCAATGTTTTTTAAACCTTCCAGCGGTTTTTGTTTCACCTCTCCTACAGTCCCAAAACGTTTTCCTTTCATGTCCCTTTTGAGTCTAGGGAACAAAAAAAAGTCACAGGGGGCAAGGTCCGGTGAATAGGGGGGGTGAACAATCGATGTCATGCCGTTTTTGGTCAAAAATTTCTTCACGGACAGCGCTGTGTGGGCAGGTGCATTGTCGTGGTGGAAGAACCAATCTCCTGTGCGCCAAAGATCCGCTCTTTTCTTCCGGATGTTCTCCCACAACCTTTTCAAAACCTCCAAGTAGAAGTGTTGGTTGACCGTTTGGCCTGGAGGAACAAATTCTTCGTGCACAATACCTCTGCAATCAATCGAAGAAACAAATGAGCAATGTCTTGATGTTGGACTTCACTTGGCGTGCCTTTTTTGGACTAGGCGAGAGAGGTGTCTTCCATTGGCTTGATTGCTGCTTTGTTTCGGGGTCGTAGCCATAGCACCATGATTCATCGCCAGTTATAACCTTGAGAAAAAAATCTGGGTCTTCATCCAACTGATTTTGCAGCTCAAGACAGGCCTGAAGTCGACGCTCCTTTTGATCGTCGGAGAGAAGGCGAGGAACAAATTTGGCTGCAATCCTCCTCATGCTCAAATCTTCAGTTAAAATCCTCTGAATTGAACTCCATGACAATCCAGACCTCTCACAAAGTTGATCGATGGTTCGGCGACGGTCTTCATGAACAAGAGTGTTGATTTTTTCAATGTTTTCGTCCGTTCTTGAAGTCGAGGGGCGCCCAGAACGAGGTTGGTCTTCTATTGACATCTCTCCATTCTTGAAACGCGAAAACCAGTCGTACACACGCGTTTTACTCAAAGCATTATCCCCATAAGCTGTTTTCAGCATCACAAGGGTTTCCGCGGGTGTTTTTCCTAACAAAAAACAAAATTTTACAGCCGCGCGTTGCTCTCCGCACTCAGCCATTTCACGTTTTCGCCGAAACAGAAAAAGTCGTTTCACTAGAAAAATTCTTACGGACGAACGAATGCACTCACAGCAAATGAACTTTGCACACTGACTTGGGAGAGTAGCAGCTTGGAAGAGAACCAGTGGAGAACCCGATCCCCCCCTCCGCAGTCCCCCCACCACCTAATTCCCGTTACTTTTGGGTCCCCCCTCGTATAATGTCCATATACGATATGATTTTAAAAATTTGGAATTCTGGAGGATGAAATGCCTAAAAGCGTACATAAAAGAAGCATCATATTATAGTTATACTTGAATTCAATAAAACTCCCATTTAACACGACATCTTAGAGAAACTTTCGACTTGATCGAAATGTTATTTATCTCGCATGGAATTTTTTTAAATCTATACCTACCATATAGCACTCTAAAAAAAACTGAAGAACCCTTAAAATTGTCATCAGTAATTGTACTGAAAAATTCGAGAAATACTGAAAATCTATTGATACTCAAAATCGGTATGGATAAAATTTTTAATAAAATTCATAAAAATACGGAAAAATCCTTCAACTTTTATGAACATAAATATGATATACTAGCAATTTATTCTGCAGATAAATGTAAAATATAAGCATAAGTAAATTCTCGAAACTTTACGATGTACAGTGTTTAATTCTAGGAAACCCATATAAGTACTCGGAATCTATGAACATGGCACGAATATTACGAAATTGTATGAATCGCATATAAAATGTAAATTCTAAAAATTTATATTTAAAATCTGTGTTGTCTAATTTTCTCAAAAATCTCAAGTGGTCTGAGGTGCACGCGATTTACAGGACGCGACGAAACTGCGGTTTCAGTGTACACTAGTCTGTGTAAGTTATCAGCTGTTTGAACGATTGAAACTGAGCCAGAAACATACAGGATCTTTACGTTCGCCGACAAGTAAACCAAAAAAAATTCATCATCACCAGAGCTAACAGAGTTGTGTTTTTAAATGAAAAGATATTTATTTCCATATTTTCGCCTATTTTGCCTATAAATCAATATTTTCCATAACCACTCAAATAAGCCCATATTTCTAACATTTAAGTGTCTGTGAATCGATAAAAAACAAATCTATAGCTCAAATACCTTGAGTTTCTATTGATTTGTTTCCAAATACTTTGAGTTTCTATTGCTTGCTTGATAATAATGTAAACAAAACATCGTTGCGTCGTTAATCAATCAAAATATGATTGAATATTCTGTAGCATTGTTAGTTTCCGTTAGTTTCTGATATCCTTCGGATGGATCATGATCGTTGAAGTTTGAGCCATGCCGAAAACGAGTAAAGAAAGTACGTGCGCGTTTCTGTCGCGAATGGTGCGCGAATATCCACAAATTTTTCGTGCAGATGGATCGGTATTATTTTGCAAGCCGTGTGAAATCGAAATCAACGCAACGCAAGTGTTTCAAGTGAAACAGCATATTGCCACACAAAAGCACGCCAATGCGATTTCTAAAAGAGAAACGAATCAGCAATTAAATCAAACTTTGGTGACTCAATTTCGGCAATCAACACGTGGACCGCAATTAAGTCATTTTTGCACGCAATTGGCACAAACTTTTCTACTTTCTACGTACAGGCATACCATTGCACAAAATTGCACATCCATGCATGCGAGATTTCATCTCCGAGTTTACAAATTTTCAAGCACCTTCAGAAAGCGCTCTTCGGAGTACATATGTGCCAAATCCGTACGAAAACTGCCTGAAAAAAATGCGTGAAAAAGCCTCGGACAATTACATTTGGATTACTGTGGATGAATCGACAGATTGTGAGCAAAGATTTGTTGCTAATTTTATATTCAGTGTTTTGGGAGTTGAAGAGGAAAAAGGCTGCAGTTATCTGTTCTCCATTAAAATACTCGAAGTCGTAAATAGCAATACAATTGCCACGTTCTTCAATGACTGCTTAAGTTCACTTTGGCCAGCAGGTACGTTTAGTACATATTTATATTGTATGTAAATTGCTCCTACTTTGAATTTCACTTCCTTTCATTTTCACTTTTATTTCAGGAATACAGTACAATAAAGTTTTTTTGGTTGTGACAGATGCGGCGCCATATATGATGAAAGCCATGAGAAGTCTAAAAGTGTTATATCAAAAAATGGTTCACTTGACATGTTTAACGCATGGTTTGCATAGAGTAGCGGAAACGATTCGTGCAAAATATACAAACGTAAATGCTCTGATTTCGAATGTGAAAAATGTCTTTGCAAAAGTGAGTTTAGAATTTGCAGATTATTATTTTATATTCTGCAGTTCGCGCAAACATGAATTTGCTATTCCTTGCAGGCTCCACTTCGATGCCAAAAGTTTATACAAGAATTTCCAAGTATACCACTACCACCTAGGCCAATTATTACTCGCTGGGGCACGTGGATTAAAGCCGCCGTATATTTTGCAGATCATTTTCAGGAAATGCTGTCCATCATCAACTCTTTTGATGCAGAGGATGCTGAATCTATTCGAGCGGCCCAAGAACTACTGGCCATGCCAAGCATTAACATTGACCTGGCTTACATCAAAAGAAACTACTCGTGCATTGTTACCGCGCTGAATGGAATACAATCTCAGAAACTTTTATTATGTGAAGGAATCGACTTATTCTTAAAGATCGGTGTTGAATTGAAAAAGGGAAATGACATTCTCATTCGTGAAAAGTTTGATTCCGTTTCAAAAAAAAATTCAGGTCTGCAAATTCTTCAAAAAAAATCGTGTATGTTAGCAGGCAATCTTATCGATAGTTCCTCAGTAGATGACGATAATTAAATTTTAAATACGACGTAATTTAAAATAAATGTTATCCATATTATTGTCCATATTTGTCCATTTTTTCATCCATAAATCCATACATATGTGTACAGTTTTAAAAACATAACTCTGTTAGCTCTGATCATCACATAAGTTTATCGGAATATTTTTATGATTTTTGTCTATTTTTGTGGACTTTATACTTGGTGGTTTTTTTTTTTCATTTCAGGTGTTGATACTGAAACAGATATATAAATTTTGACCGGAAAACTATACGTGTGTAATATTTAATTGCAGTTTGGAAACTTTAAAGTTTTCGTCCAATTCTCAACTTATCTCAACATGATAAACTCCTTCGACTTACTGAATCCAAGCAATACGCGTATTTCAGATTTTTCTATACTTGGTCTTAATAAAACACGCTCTCATGAACTCACATAAACGCTCTCCTGCGAGGAGTGGAAATAGAAATTAAGGACTAAAATTTACCTCTATTTTTTCCAAATTTTTGAGTATTGACAATTCCCTTTCAACTTGTGACAAAACTCAATATCAAATTAAACTTTAACAGCACACAGAAGTGTATCGTTACGTTGAACTACGTTTTCATGTAAAATGCTTATGTCAAATGTTTAATAATCTCATTGATCCAATAAATTTAAAATTGAGTAATAAACGATGTCGAATAATAACTTACCTATTTTAATACGTAAGAAAATATGTGTTGTTTTAGTGATGTTGAAAATTTATTCATTTCTGGCCTTAAAATCGATTGTGAAAATAGAAGTTGGATAGTCTCAAGACACGTGCTATCGAGTTGTTGAAGTTTGAAATGGAAGATAAATGTATTTTGGCTCATGCTTCACTTTAAAATTAAGAACTTTTCTCAGAATTAACAGAATATTCTAAATAACGGGGCTGAGTTTAGGCCCATGGTATTTCATACTTCGTAATCACTGTGGACAAAAATTCCACAGTGTAATCATGATCATTATTTAATTATTTATTTTTATTCAAGCGTTGAACAATCTTTACATAATATACAACATTCCCCACAAAAATAGCATAGTTATTTGATGGTGGGACTGACGTCCATTTGCAAAAATAAACAAATAAATGAAATTTTACAAATAATCCCTCCCTCCAATAAAATCCAATCTATTTATTGTTCATAAAGTACAATTGAAAATCAATGATAAAAAATACATACAAAAAAATTCCACACTGCGTAGTGAAAAAAGGAAAAATCGAATGCTCCCAAAGCATAAATATGTAATATTTATTTTAAACACACAACCGCTGGCTTTAACTATCATGTTGAAATGTGATGCTACTTATTGTAAAAAAATCAGAACAAACTTACTGCTAGGCCCTCTACCATTTACTCTGATCTCTGTGAAATGTAGGTCTCATTACATTTTATCAGATTAGAGAGAAATTTAAGTTTTTGAGTGAAACATGCAGAAATTAAATGTAATTTTTTTTCAAAACCCTACTAGATCGTTGGCCCGTGGTAATACTATCTGATTTTGGTCTAAACTGACTAAAAATTCCTATTATTATTTTCATTGATTTTTAGAGCGGAACCCAATAAGACATTCATGCAGTTACAAATACTGGCAACGGGGTTTGCTCCATCCGTTGCTGTAAGAATTGTCTAATGTTTGCGAATGCGGGTGGTGGCAACATTGTAACCCGCTTATGTTGCCGTCACTGTTGCGCAATATATGCGCTACCGTGGTCTGCATTTGTTTGCGTCAGAAGCTGTGGAAAATGAGGACGCACCTTGTCTCAAATATAGATAAAATTTATGTCAACAGCCATTGCTTCCAAAATATTGCAAACGATAGCTGCAGCTATGTTCTGAACTTTTGTGAAATTCTAAATATGCTAGATTTTCGTCTCACAATTGCATTATAAAACGGCAAATCTCGTCATTGCTGCTACTGCAATAGACATAAAGTCATAATTGATCGTATCTCCCGCGTCGCGCCATCAGTGCATTGTGTGCAATTGTGTGCAATTGTGTGTCGTGTGATGCAGTGTAATGCAGTCTGACACCATCTGACACCCTCGAGCTCGAGTAATGAAATTGTTTTTCGCCTGCAGAAAGGATTGAAAAATTTATTCGACGAAGCGATTTTGGCTGCTTTGGAGGCTCCGGAACCAGTGACAAGGAAAAGGTGCATCGTTTTGTAAGGAGCCTGCCCAGTTTTGTACGCAAACCGAAAGCTCCTAAAAATTGTCTTCTTTTTGTGAGTAAAATGGATGGATTTTCTTATAAAAGCACGTGAACAGGAACCCTTGGAAGCATTCCAAGAAACTTTGCTTATAACTTAACAAGAACGATACAACTACATTTTTTTCAGAAGCCTTTCTGAAATTGAATTGTTTTTCAAAACAAATGTCAGTATTTTAATTGCTAACTAGGAATGATAGAAATGCTTGATTACTTTCGTGGAAATTGAGTTTTGGGAGTTTCCTTATTTTTCAATATATTTTTGACTAATATTTCATCCACAATAAGTATGTCAGACATTTAGGAATTTTTTCGTATGTTCCGTGCCAAAAAAATTGAGAATCAAATTTATAAAATCCCAAATATGATTGATAAAATTATAATCCTTTTTTAGCATGGTGTGCTTTAGTCTACTGAATGTCACTCAAGTGATTTTAAGCTTTCACAATTAGTATTTTAGACATTTAGGAATTTTTTTCTATGTCCCGTGCCTAAAAATTGGAAATAAAATTTCTAAAATCACAAATATGATTGATAAAATTATAATCCTTCTTGATGATTGTGTGTTTTAGTCTACTGAATGTCAATCAAGTGATTTCAAATTTTCACAATAAGTATTTCAGACATTTAGGAATTTTTTTGTATGTTCCGTGCCAAAAAATTGAGAATCAAATTTACAAAATCCCAAATATGATTGAAAAAATTATATTCTTTTTTTAGTATGGTGTGCTTTAGTCTACTGAATGTCACTTAAGTAATTTTAAGCTTCTACAATACATATTTCAGGCATTTAGGAATTTCTTTGTATGTTCCGTGCCAAAAAGTTGAAAATAAAATTTCTAAAAACACAAATATGATTGATAAAATTATGATCCCTTTTCATTATTGTGTGCTTTACTCTACTGAATGTCAATCAAGTGATTTTAAATTTTTTAGAATACATGTTTCAGACATTTACGCATTTTTTTGTATTTTCCGTCTAAAAATATTCAGAAAAAATTTTCAAAAATCCTTAATTCAAATTTAAAAATTCTAATCCTTTTTGATTATACTGTATATTAGTCCAATAACTGTTATTCGAGTGATTTTGGATTTTTAGAATACTTATTCCAGTCATTTCGGAATTTTTTTTATGTTCCGTGCCAAAAAAAATTGAGAATAAAAATTCTAACAACCCTAATTCAATTCATGGAATTCTCATCTTTTTTATTTATAGTGTGTTTAAGTCTATTGAACGTGAATAAAGTGATTGATTTTAATTAATTCAATTAAGATTGAAATTATCTTGGTTCATTAGAAATAATATATATTATAAGTTATAATATAATATGATGAATGTTATAAATTATAACATACATCATATGAACCTTTTTTTATCAATTGATTTATACTGATAGGATAGGTTATATTTTTGATCGTATTCTTTTTCATTTGTACTTCACAAATGTTTTTCATTCATTGAATCAAAATCATCATAAATTGAGATGAATATATAAAACTTAACAAAACATCAAATTATGCACATGAAAGTTAATTCGACACTCTAACGTTATAGAAAAATATTGTCATTTTTGTGAATAATTAAAAATGACATTGGCAATGGACGAGATACGATAAGCTACATTTTAAAAGTGCTAAGACTAAGAAAACGCGATAGTCAGAAAGAAATAAGTTCATTTTCTGATGAATAACTCATGAATCTAGAAATTGAAAATAATAAATGTCACGTCCCAGTGACATGAGATTCTAGATTACACAAACTTAGAGTTTTAAAGCAGTAAAACTGTAAACTGTCTATGATAGACGAAAAACGATTAAAATACAGGGTGCGCCATTTCTTATGTCGGCATGTAAACATTGAATAACTTGAAAAAAAAACAACCGATTTCTGTAAATGAGGTATTTTTATTTAGTTTGGTCCTTTACAATTTATTTAGACTAGTTTTTGAACACAGCATCAATCAAGTGGCCGCCCTTATTGTTCACAGCAAAATATGCCCTTTTTGCGGCGTTTTCCATTACCTTTTCGAGCATCTCGGGTGGTATAGCAATGATTTCGGCACGAATATTTTCCTTAAGCTCTTCAATGGTCTGCGGCTTGCTGGCGTACACTTTACTTTTCAAATAACCCCACAAAAAGAAGTCTGGAGGGGTCAAATCTGGAGATCTGGGTGGCCATTCAATGTCGCCTCTTTTTGACATCAGACGTCCAGGGAATTTTCGTTGCAGAAACTGGATTGTTTGATTCGCAGTGTGGCAGGTCGCACCATCTTGTTGAAACCAGTAATCTTCAAGACCTTTTTCACGCATTTGTGGGCAGACATAGTGAGCCAACATCCACCGATATCGGTTTCCATCGATCGTTTGGTTCTCTTTGAAAAAATAAGGACCACTGATGGTTTTGGCGCAAACGCCGGCCCAAACAGTAACTTTTTGGTCATGCAATGGCGTTTCATGGATCTCGTGTGGATTCTGCGTTCCCCAAATGCGGCAATTTTGCTTATTAACGCCTCCAGAAAGTTTGAAATGTGCCTCGTCGGTCATTAAAATTCGCTTCCAAAAATCAGGTTCAGTATCAACTATTCGAGCGATTGTTTGTCCATATTCCAAGCGACGTGGATGATCTGTAGGCAATATTCTTTGTGTTAATTGCATTTTGTACGGAAACAAATGCAAATCATCTTTCAAAATGCGCCGTAGAGTGGTTCCACTGATGCCGAGATGCTGAGCGCGGTGACGATATGAAACTTTTGGGTTTTGGGCAACGCTCTCTCTGACAGCTTCAATCAGTTCATTTGAACGTCTTGGTCGTTGATGAACGGGTTGTTCGCGATCTTTCACTGTCCCGTGGTCACAAAAATTCGACACCAAACGACGAATAGTGTTGTCAGATGGTGCCTGTTTGCCAAGATATTTTCGACGATATGCTCGTTGAGTTAACACAACTGAACGACTATTTTCAATGTACAAAGTAACTATTTCAGCGCGTTCTTTTGGTGTGAAGCGATACATGGTTGAAATTGTACTGAATTGACGTTTCCAAAACAAGTGAAGTCAAGTAAATCGGTTGTCAAATGTTTAAGTTATTCAATGTTACAATACCGACATAAGAAATGGCGCACCCTGTACTATAAAATATAAATGGACCTCTAATGGCGCTGCCATTAGTAAATCGTCACACGCGCCGTCGTTTGATTACACCGGAACAGTCACCAATCTGACGTGGTGGGGGAGAGGATGACGTTGATTCTAGAAGCTTCTATTTCTCGTTTTTCGGATTGTCACTTCCGACGGCCATCTTTGGTTTTCACTAGCTATATAAAGGAGTAAATTCGCGCGTTCGCTCGTTTTGTCTCCCTCTTCTCTACCCAGTTCTGTTCGCGATCCTAGTCGTTCGCCCCCGTCGCCCAAAATGTCCCGATCGCATATTATATTTTCATAAGTTTAAATAAAATTTACTATTTAATAATTCGGGAGCGATTATATAGCCCTCCCTGACTCCCAGGCCCTCCCCTTTTCTTGATACCATCATCGATTGCCCCTTTCCATCCGTTGAGACCCGCCATCAAAGGAGGAAACCGGCACGAACTTGACGTGTCCAAAGGGCTACGCTACCCGGCCCTTCAACCAGGAACGTCACAATAAAAAAAAAAAACTCACTACTTTCATATCATATACACACATATATATATATATATATATATATGACCAGTTCTAAAATGTTGCATTAACTTATTAAAATGTATCAAATGATCATGGAACAGAAGACAAAAAATTCATTGTAATGTTTTTTTTTATTTTTTATTGAATTTTTATTTTTTGATTTTTATTACCTTGTGTGAGCGCAGGAACAATCCACATTTCATTCTTACAACGAAGAAATTTGTTTTTAGTATTCACCCAATAAACCAACGTTGCCAAGCAATGTAGAAGAAATGTTTGCTATAAATAATTTCTTTGAAATTTTTTGCAAATTGCTAGAAATCTTTACTCGAAACGCTTGTCGGACATTTAAAAAGGCAATTTGTGAACAATACTGCAGAAATTATTGACGCACTTATTTCTAGGTAATTTGCAGAAACTGTAGCAGCAACAGTTTTTGTCAATGCGATGGCAATGCCTAGAAAATATCTTTTTCATTTGTTTGGTTGCAAACAGAGCGCAATAAAGGAGAAATCGTTGCCGCACACATTTTTAGTGATTCGACAAAAATCGTTGCAGCAACATTTTTGCTCAATTCGCAGATAATTTGCCTTGAATTATTTTCATAAGATATTTGCAAAAACATAAGAAATTTTAAATGGGCAATGAGAGAACAATCCGCTGGAAAAGTTGCCGCATATATTTATGTTTGCCTGACTGAAACTGTAGCCGAAACAATTTTCGCCAATTTGATAGCAGTATCCGATAAATGTTCGTTTCACTTGTTTGGTGGCAAATAGAGCGCAATAGAGCAAAAATCGTTGCTGCACGCATTTTTAGTAGAATGACAACAATTGTTGTATGCGGCAATATTTTTTACCAAGTTTTAGTATCATCTACTGTGAATTATCAATCATAAGATTTTTTCGAAAACATAATAAATCATTGATAGGGAAAAGAGAGCAATTCAGTAGAATTATTGCCGCATATCTTTACGTTCCTTTGGCAGAAACTCTTGCATCAACAATGTTTATTAATCTGAAGCTAATATCTGATAAATATGTTTTTGATGTGTTTGGTGGCAATTAGAACGCAATAGAACAGAAATCGTTGGCGAAAGCATTTTTTTGTTTAGCGTCAACTGTAGGCTGCGCTTTATCTCATATTAAGGGGATGGGTTCACTTTCACCTTCGCGTCTCTCTTCCTCTGACGCGCTTTCTTTTCTCTACAACTTTCTCGCACCTTAACAGCGCTCCCCTCCCCTTAATACGCTACTAGTAGCGTATTAAGGGTGGGGGGCGCTGTTGGAGGGGACAATAGCTGTTTCGAGACGTGACTCGTGACTTGCAAAAACGCGGTAAAACAAGGCATCACGCCCAGCCAAAACGTCCTTAATCCTTATTTACGAGTCACGAAAAATACGTTTGGTTGTGTTACACGTCAAAATTTGATTGGTAAATTATCAATCGCCATCGATCAGACGCAGCCAGAAGATATTTTTGACGGTAAGTGAAAAGCAAGTTCACTCATATAAAAAGTAAGGTTATGAGGAGATATCGTGAGATATCTCCGTACGTGGAATCTCGTGGAATTGCCAAGGATGAAATACATACATATTTTTTTTGCATTTTCCTGTTTCAACGAGTATAATTTTTTATTCACAAAATTTACTACTAAAAGATTTTGAAATGATTAAGTATAAACATGTACCATGCATTTGTTATTTTTTTGCTGAATAACTTATTGTAGTATTGTAGATTTTTTTTCTACAATGTGGTAAAAAAAAGGTATTATGAATGTCGTATTGTGGAAAATTATTCGGTAGGTGTATAATGGACACAAAATTCTACAAATTTCTCAATAATTTATACAATGATTGTAATATTCGTTTTTTTTTATCGATATGAACAGTAATTATTTCTGATAATAATAATTATTATAAATGTATTACTATTGTAGAAAATATAAAATTATGAAATAGGCAACAGAAAATTAAAATGATTCAACATGGAAATTGCGTGAATTTGGGAAAATTCGAAATTCAGAAACCTAACCCTAGTGATTTTGATTTTTATAAAAAAGGCCAAATTTTTTATAAGAAATCCGTTTTTTATATGAACGACCTTATACAACTTTTATATAAAACAATTTTTGTATAAAGTGATCTTAAAAAACTATATAAAAAATTTTTTTTTATGAAAATTAAAGAGAATTTTATAAAAAAATTCAATTTATTATAAAAAAATATTTGAGCCTCGTACTTTTTTATGAAATTTGATTTTCTTATAAAAAATTTTCAAATTTTATACAAAAATCATCAATTTTTCTAAAAAATTGACAGAATTTATTTTGTTAGCTTTTTTTGATACGTGAGAAATTTTTAATTAAAAACAAACATTTTATAAAAAAATATTTTTGATAAAAATTTTTTCGAAATATAAAATTTTATAAAAAAATTTTTTTATAATGTTTTCATAAGGTCGCTTTATGAAAAAAGTTTTTTTTATAAGAATTTTATAAAGTCAACTTTATAAAAATGTTTATAAGGTTTTCTTAAAAATCAAAATCACTAGGGAATGTTGCTGAATTAAAAACTGTGTGTTTAACGACTCTGACATCGTCAGAAAACGGAAATTTTTTTACTGATGAAGTTGCATTAAAAATTCAAAATTTTCAAATGTTTTTATGGTTTTTAAACATTTTAACCCTTCTTTTTGAAACGATTTTATGAAATAAAAAATTTAGAAAACTTTGCAACGGTTTTTAAGAGTTTTGTTATGTGTAATTATCAACCCTAATTTTATTCTCCAATGTGTTCCTCCATAATGACAATCGAAAAATGCTTAAATTGATGGTTACCATGAAGAAATATTAAAATATGAGAATCTGAAAGGTTCTGTGAAAAATTGAAAACATTTTTATTTAGTTGGGAATGGAAAATCAACTACTCGACTATATTAAATAATTTATTCAGAAGATGATAAATATTTTTTCTGTTTGCATTATGTACAATTTTCAAAGAAGAAATTTGAAAAATTTCATATTAATATAATACTTTGGAATATATCATTGGTAAAGACCTCTATTATTTTACAATAATTAATTAACATATCGAAATATCTAAGGGTTCTAATCAGAAATATGTATTTCTTAATTTGTAGATTACTGTATATATAGTTCTTAAGGCTACTGAAGTTGAGTATTTAGACGAGAATTAATAGTAGTTATATTAAAAGTTTTACAATGAAATTCTTGCGAATAGTTCGTGTGTAGCTCTGAAATAAAAAATAACTTTCACATTTTCTATTTTCAGTATATATAGTCAAGATATTCATTATTCATTGATCTCAAACATCCAGCATTATTATTATAATTTTATTTTTTCATATGGTACAAATGATAAAAATGCCTTTAAAATATGTGAGTGAAATGTGCATTGTTCAACTTTTATTTTACTTCGTGAATAGTGACGAGATTCAAGTATTAATGACAGTAAATATAACTCCTTTGAAATTTTTTTTTTTTCGTAGAAGAAAATTGTACTGTCATTTTAGTTCCAACGCATTCGTATATTTCATACATATTGTTCTCTATCTCTCTCGTGCGCATTGTATTAATAATTGTACGGATTTTCAGAACGTTCCCCCCACTTTTTTCACGCTTGAATCAAAAATCAAAATAAGGAATATGTCGTCAACTGACGATGGTCAATCGAGCGGTGACCATGGAGCGGGCAAGTGAGTAAAAAACTTCATATTGAAAATATCATTTGTAATTGCTCGGAGTACAGAAAAACTGAGGCAATATGTACTTATTGTGTGAGCTATGAAAGCATTCGTTTATCAAACGATGAGATGTGAACGCAACCTAACTAAAAAACACGAAGTATATTTTCAACTCATCCACGTGCAAGTTCTAAATTAACAAATGGATATCCTTGTTTGTAAAGCTAAATTTGTTAGATAAAAATTGTAACTTAAGCTTTTCTTAATAGACAAGGTAAATGAAAGACAATAATAAATAACAATAAATAAGAGACAGTAATAAATACAATAATAAATAAAAATACAATAACAATAATTAAAAGATAATAATAAATCAATTCGAATTTCTACAAATAATGGTGTAACAAAATTTTTTTTCAAAATGTGCTTTTTTTCATAAAGAAATCGAATCCGTTTGCAAAAGACGCCTCTCGAATATTATGAAATTGTTTAAAATTGCAAAATAGTGAGTGACAGTGCAGACCAACTGGCAACTTTTTAAGAGTCATAAATGATGTGAAAAAGGTGAATAAACTTAACGAATTTGTTTTTAAAAGGGTTAAGCATCTCCTTTGACTTGAAAAAAGTAATTTTGGATTAAAAAAAAATAAACAAGAAATGGCAAAATGGGGTTTAATAATAACGTTCAAAATCCAAAAACGGTGGAAATCAAAATCTGATTTTTTCTTTTAAGGGGTTCTTCTCATGTAAAATGCTATATTTTATGACCGTTGTAGAAAATTGATTATTAAAAAACTACGAACGATTTTAGAGCACGGTTTTTTGGAAAACGTTAGTCTATTATTAAACTTTGAATATATTTACATGAATCTACCTACTTGACTTTCATTTGTCTTTGACCATGCTTCAGTCAAAAAAAGTCAGGCTACACGGGGTAAATATTTTCAGGAAAGCCATTGTACTTATCAAGTGAAATTTATTTTTTTTTCCAGTAAATATTTTGTTATAGTTAGACAGAAGATTTTCAGGAAATTATGAAATTTTTTTTAATTTGCAATACTTGAAATTGAATGATTTTCTTTTCATTTTGTTGTTTTTGCAATTACTGATAGTAAAAGGTTTACTGAAAATTAAAAAGAAAATTTGAATTGATGAGTTCTATGGCTTTTCTGAAAACATACACACAAAATGCATGATTTTTGAATAAACGTACTTATAAATAACTGAATTACTAATACGAGGAACCGATTTAAAAATGAACGAACGTTAGTTTTGATGGTAAATTATGAAATAACTGATGAAAAGTATTAAGACTAAAGGTAGGTGATGGTAGAATGATGGAGTGATCATTTCAATTGCAAATTTTTTCGGCAGGATGTAGTTAATGTCAATAAATTGAACAATCATGAGGGCCCTGCGAAATCTTAACATAGCTTCAAAGAGATGCCGACCACTACGAACGGTATCACAAAGACAACTGAGATCACGGTTGAAACAGCTGAAAAGAAAAATTCAGCAGAATATGCGCAATACAGCAAACATTTTGACTGCTATCCCTGAAACTGATGAAAAAACAAAATCCCAAACTAATATATCCACGATCGAAATTCTTAGAGATGATATTGCCAGTACAACAGAGACAGAAAATGATTCCCGATTTATCGGAATCGATTTATCGATCGAAAATTCTGAACAAATCCAAAATAATAATGACGCTACTTCTCATGCACAAAAAAACCCTAGAACAGAATTCCAAAAACTTTTAGCAGAACTTATGCTAGATTCGACTCAGTGTTTCGGTAACAGGTTGGTAGAGCTGCTCAGAAGTCATCCTTGCTTTTCTTATTTGCCTAAAGATATTAGGACACTTCTTTCGACACCTCGTTTGCCTCCAGTTCTTCATTCCATAGACCCCGGTGAATATTTGCACATCGGGGTAAGAAAATGTATTTTCCAGGTGTTAGAAACAATACCTCTTCATGAAATTCCTAAGGTATTGAAACTCGATTTTAGCACTGATGGTGCAAGATTAACAAACACTGGGAAAAAGAAAAATATTTGGCCGTTACAATGCCGAATTGTCAACATAAAAAGATCGGTTCCCAAGACGGTCGGTATCTACCAAGGCCAAAAGAAAGCTGCTTCCGCTACTCTTTTCTTCTTATTATTCGTATCTGAGATGCTCGAAATTTTTGAACAAGGAGGATTAGTTTATCAGAACGTTTTGTTTGAGATTCAATTACGTTGTTTTATTGCGGATGCGCCCGCTAGAGCTTACATTTTAGGGCATAAAGGCCACCGAGCTTTGGCTCCATGTTCAAAGTGTAAGATCGAGGGATTTTCCGATGGTAGGTACGTGGTACTCGATGGAGTGGACCATGACCGGAGGACAAATGAAGAATTCAATTCACAAGTTGATGAAGATCACCATAACTATGAAAGTGCACTTTCAAAGTTGCCGAATTTTGATGCCGTCAATGATGTTGTATTCGAATATATGCATCTTGCATGTTTGGGAGTCATGAAAAAACTTATTTTTTCGTGGTTCTCCGGAAAATATACTAAGAACACAAAACTCACAGCAAGTCAGATAAAAATGATGTCCGAGAGGAGTAAATTGATCTCGACGTTTTGTCCTCGGGATTTCAATCGGGCAGTTGAATCATTTGAAGAAACTGACGATCTTTTAAAAAACTTATACTAAACGATACTTTTACGAGTGGCTCTATACAAAAAGAATCTCGTTCGGCAGTATGCTTAATAATTCTTCACAAGTCAGGCGTTCGAAGGAAACTGACTGACGGAATGACAGTCAATGGGGAAAAAAGAGGAGACGACGTAGATTTTCCTACGTGCTACTGATTTCCAGAAATACCCTGGAATTTTAATATACTTCGAAGGTCATCAAACACTTTTTATTTTTGAATATTCTGACCCCGCGTGACAAGGCTGGATTGATGAATGGTCCCTAAGGCGTTGATACCTTTCCTGACCTTTTCCATTTTTGTCTACTCTACTCCTTGATCGACGGACGAATATTGTTAATGACTCTGGCCAACTCAATACCCTCTATTTGTATTTGTAGATAATTCCAAAAGAGAAAAATTTTTGGAGAAAGTTTTACTCAAAATTCTACGCGATATATTTTTTTCTGGGACAGGGAGGCAGTCCCGGTTGAACAAATCATCCCTCTCTGTCGAGAATCCCCTTAATCGCAAGCATCTGATAGTCAGATTGCACCCAGTCAGATTCTGACCGAGATAGCAGTAGGGGAAAAATCCTTACTCGCTATCTCAGCCAGATGCTTACGGTCGAGAGGATTCTAGACAGAGATGAATGATTAGTTCCACCAGGCTTGTGCAGGCTTGCAGGAACAGGAAGGGATGTGGCTTGCTATGATGATTACTAAAGTGGGCTAACTCGAACTTTTTTGTTATTCGAATTTTCCCTGACAGTTACCGCTGGCCTTTGTGGATACCAGACAGAAGTCGTGTCGCTTACGGAAGTTTTTGAAAAATCATATGATATACTCCGATTTTCTGGATATATTTGAGCATTTAATTGTTTCATTTAATTTTGAAAAGTTTCCCGGTAGAGCGCCTGAACTGGAAAAAGATTCCAGACATCAACAGTCGTTGAAAGTCGTGGGCAGTTGGCTTTTTCCAGCTATCTGTGAGTATTACCATATATTACCTGAAATTTTTTATAGTTAACAGTACAGAAAATTTCCTGATTCTTATGAACGTGAAGAAGTTGGTGAAAACTCCAAAATGCTCAAAAGTTTCGAGTCGTAAGACAGTTTTAGGTCTTTAAATCAAATTGTGAAGAAAAACATTTAAAAGTATAACAAATTTTGAAATTTTCGACATTTTAGAAAGTCAATAATGTATATTCTTGATTACTAAGTAACTGTAGAAGTTTTAGAAATCATAGCGTCAAGGATGTAGGAATCATATTTTATTCATCAAAGCCGCGAATAACACTCATTTCGCGTAACCAGGATGTAAAAAGGGCATAGCCGGGTTTGTATGTGACAATTGCTCCTTGACCGATTCAAACTTCAAATCAATTTTTCTAAAGTACTTGGCCTTGATTAAGCTTCGACCCATTTTTCAGGCCATTATCCACCATAGTGAATTAGTTATGGTTATACGCATAAGGTGTTAGTCAGGCAACTCGAGATTACAGTGAAACTGATATTATCAGGTTAATAATAGAATTTTTTTACGAAATGTATTTAACACGATGCAATCCCTATAATTAATTCAGATTTTTTAAATGCTGCCCGGAATCATAGTTGGCTGAAAATGAAATGATAAAAATTCTTTGTTGTGCAATATGTTAGTATTTTGATCGACATCAAAAATAGAACAGCGGTTTCATTAATACAATTCCATACGATTGTTAATATTCTAATAATATAAGAAATTTCGAGATTTACGTACTTGATTTTTGACCTTTAACATCAAGATGGGTTAAAAAATATTGGTAATTGTGTGATAAGTATATAAAATTTCAGAGATGGAGGTTAGTTCAGAAATATCTTTTATTTTTTTAATTTTCTAATTTTTTTCAATCTTGGCCTAGAAGTCTTATGCCTTCTTCAGCGTTAGGCCTCATGATGATGCACAATAATCCTTACCCGGTCCCCGAGTCATTAATCAACACCAAAATGAACAAAGACAGGTGATACTTCCCGCCGAAACATGTGACATTAAGAGAAAGTTTCAGACTATATTTATGGTTGCTTCTATTGACCTTTTCTAGAATTCCTTAAACCAAATTAATAGTTGGGCGCGAGATTAAGATAACTGAAAATTAAAAAATGCTCATGCTCCTCGAAAATTTTTTCATACCAAGTCGCTATATAAAAAATATTTTCCGCAAATTGATGTTATTTCGGAATCACAAATATATTAATGAGAATAAAAGTAATGATTAATGCAACCAAGACATTAAAAAATTGTTAAATATATTTTAAGCATATCTATACATAATATGCATATTCAACTGACGATTTTAATCATCAGTAGAAAACGACTATTTGCTAATAATATATTTCATAATTTTTTAATATTTTGAATTGCATTTATCAATAACATCCTTCTCTTTACTGGACTCGTTATTCCAGAATAAATTGCAACTAGAGGAAAATATCTCGTACATTGCGACTTGGCCGAGAGGCACAATACATTTTCGATTCAAACAGATTTGAAGAATTAAATACAGGAGCATGATCCTTTTTTTAAAAATTTCATCATGCATTTTTACGGATTTTTTTGAAAACTGATATAGATATAAAAACAAAAAAAGAAATTGCTAAATCCACTATAACTAGCTCAACATGGCGAATGATGGTCTGAAAAAATGTCACACCTTATCAAGGCCAAATACTTTTGAAAAATTGATTTGCATTTGGAATCGGTCAGGGGGCGATTTTCACATAAAAACCCGGCTATGTCCTTAGCGTTTAACACGTCTATCTGAAAACGCGTTTTCTCAAAATCGAAAGAGGTGCAGTTTATTACAGTTTTAAAAACCTTACGAGGATATAAAAATGTGTATAAAATCACTCTATAAGGTTACCACTTTCTTATAAGGATTTTACAAGGTCACCTCACAAGAATAGAAGTATTAATAAGGAAAATGAAGATTTTATAAGAATGTCAAAAGTTTTCATTACGATTTTGTGCATCCTTGTAAAGATCAAGAGTTAGAAGGGAAATTGTTATGAAATAATAAAGTACGCTCTGTTTTTTGATGATATGTTGATATGATGTGTTTCTTGATGATATGTTTTGATGAAATGTATCAAAATTTCATAATCATTTGATAATGGTAGGTTGTAAGTTTTCGAAAAATAATTCTCACGTTTAAACGAAACGCTTTGGAATGTAACGACTTTTACTCAATGCAGTTCGTCCCTAAACCATATCTGCAAAAAAATTCGGGAGAAAAAAAAATTTCGGCCCAAAAATTTTTTTTATATTTTCTGTTCACGCTCATTACAATTCAACAACGCTTCGAGACATAATAACAATTCATCATTCGGAAGATTTGTTCAATTTTGAATGAAATCTGTAGTTTTTTGGAAGTAAAATGAAGATTTAGAAATTTTTTTCTACAAAAGTAAGATTACTCCATATTCGACAGCGAAATCGAAAATCACGATTTCTCGAAAAGAACCGATTTTCCGAAAAAATTTAAAAAATTGTATTGCTAAACGATTTTTGGTATTAATATAATGAATTTGGAAAAAAATCGGTGATGAAGTTAGTGACGACCTAATGGATTCTAAATCGAATTACCCAAAAGTAAAAGTTAACGAATTTAAAGAACCTCTTTTTTTTTCCTTGATTTTGTGAATTTGAATATGAATTGACAGATTCTTGACATAAACATATATAGATGTTTCAAAATTCGTGTGAAGCTGACGCCCTTTTCTTCAAAAAACATAAAATTTTTATGAGTTGTGAGTAGCTTAGCAATAGTTCTGGAGTTTTACAAATAAATAAACAATAGTTCTAGGAAAAAAAGGTGATAAGGCCTTATCGAAAACAAAAGGCGCTAACTTCACGCAGCGTCTCTTTTTTGCGGTAAATGAGTTCTGATGTATTTAATGTATTGCTAATGAATAGTTCTAGAGTTTTTAAAAAGATTTCCGATGGTTCTATGCAAGTTCGCGAAAAAACAAGGTCTCAAAATTTCGAGAAAATAGCAATTTTTTACGATAAATCGGCTAAATCAAATGAAAAAAAAGTTCTGTTAAGAGTTCTGGGTAGCACACCAAGAGTTCTGACGAAAATTCTAATAAAGTTTTGCAAAAAAATCAAAATCCAAAAAGCTCGGGCAAAAATTCGTTTTCAGTTTCAAAAAAAACGATTTTTTGAAATAATTTCAGTAAATCTGATCGGAAAAAAGTTCTGATCGGAGTTCTGGGTAGCACCTCAAGATTTCTGAGGATAATTATAGTAGAGTTTTGCAAAGAAATCAAAATACAAAAAACTAGGCCAAAAATTCGTTTTCATTTTAAAAAAAAGCGATTTTTTCAAATGATTTAAGTAAATCTGATCGGAAAAGAGTTTTGATCGGAGTTCTAGGAAGCGCCTCAAGAGTTCTGAAGGTAATTCGAATAAAGTTTTGCGAAAAAATCAAAATCCAAAAAACTAGGGCGAAAATTCTTATTTAGTTTCAAAAAACTAATTTTCGACATAATTTGAGTAAATCTGATCGGAAAAGAGTTCAGATCGGAGTTCTGGGTAGCGCCCCAAGAGTTCTGACGATAATTCCAATGAAGCTTCGCGTAAAACTCAAAATCTTAAAAACTAGGGCGAAAATTCGTTTTCAGTTTTGAAGAAAGCGATTGTTTTAAATAATTCGAGTAAATCTGATCGGAAAAGAGTTCTGATCGAAGTTCTGGAAAGCGCCCCAAGAGTGATGAAGATAATCCTTATAAAGTTTTGCGAAAAAATTTAAATCCAAAAAACTAGGGCAAAATTTAGTTTTTAGTTTTGAAAAAAGCGATTTTTTGAAATAATTTGAGTATATCTGATCGAAAAAGAGTTCTGATCAGAGTTCTGGGTAGCGCTTCAAGAGTTCTGAAGATAATTATAATAAAGTTTTTCGAAAAAATCAAAATCCAAAAAACTAAGGCGAAAATTCGTTTTCCATTCCAAAAAAAAGTGACTTTTTGAAATGATTTAAGTGAATCTGATCGTAAAAGAGTTCTGTCGGAGTTCTGGGTAGCGCCCCAAGAGTTCTGAAGATAATTTAATGAAATTTTGCGAAAAAATAAAAATCCAAAAAACTAGGACGAAAATTTGTTTTCAGTTTCAAAAAAAGCGATTCTCCCACATAATTTGAGTAAATCTCATCGGAAAAGAGTTCTGATCAGAGTTCTGGGTAGCGCCCCAAGGTTTCTGATGATAGTTCCAAAAAAGTTTTGCGTAAAAGTAAAAATCCCAAAAACTAGGGCGACGATTCGTTCTTAGTAAAAAAAGCGATTTTTTAAAACTAAAAACGAATTTGCCCTGGTTTTTTGGATTTAGATTTTTTCGCATGACTTTATTAGAATTATCTTTAGAACTCTTGGGGCACTACCCAGAACTCCGATCAGAACTCTTTTCCAATCAGATTTATTCAAATTATTTCAAAAAATCGCTTTTTTTGAAACTGAAAACGAATTTTTGCCCTTGTTTTTTGGATTTTGATTTATTTGCAAAACTGTATAAGAATTTTCGTTAGAACTCTTGGGGCGCTACCCAGAACTCTTAACAGAACTTTTTTGTCATTTGATTTAGCCGATTTATCGTAAAAAAATGATATTTTCTTGAAATTCCGAGACCTTGTTTTTTCGCGAACTTGCATAGAACTATCGGAAATTTGTTTAAGAACTCTAGAACTATTCATTAGCAATACATTTTATACGTCAGAACTCATTTACCGCACAAAAGGGGCGCCGCGTGAAGTTAGCGCCTTTTTTTCGATAAGGCCTTATCACTTTTTTTTCCTAGAACTATTGTTTATTTATTTGTAGAACTCTAGAACTATTGCTAAGCTACTCAAAACTCATAAATATTATATGTTTTTCTAAAAAAGGGCGCCAGCTTCACACGAATAGTTTCAAGATCATCTCTTTTAAAAGTCTCAAAATAGTTGTGAAATTCAAGAATTCATCAATATTTCTGTTTGAGAACTATCGAACTATCATTTTGCCGTGCTTAAAAGTCAGTCAAAAACAGTGAGACTTCACTTTTCTTATCGTGAAATTCAACTAATTTTAAAAAATTTTTAAGTCACTCTAAGTTTGAATGGCAGTATGCTGACTTGACGAAGAGTGAAAATCGATTCGAAAGAATGGAAAGCCATCTTTTATGAATTTTTGAATTACATATTTATATTCTATCAATAATTGTATTTTTATTGCTTATAACAATTTAAATTATTTATTGTTAAATTAATGTCGAGCAAGAAAGTATAAATGTTGAATTTTATTTTCCTGCTATTCCTGAATGTAAAACAATTGAACTTTAATTGAAAAATGAAAATAATACAGGGTGTCCCAAAGTCACATACTATACACAAAAAGAAACCATAGATTCCTTATTCAATGTCAAGTCGAAAAGTCCTGTACCACTTTTTATAAAACTCAAAATTTAAAAGTTATTTAGGCCTAAAATTTTAACAACAATTGCGCTATCTCGACAAGTGTGGGTCGAATTTTCAAACCAAGCTTTACTAAAAATTTCCTTTATATTATTCTGAGTCGAAAAGTCCTTTGCCACTTTTCACAAACCTCAAAATCAAAAAAGATATTCGGGTGATAAGTTTTAAACAATCACATTTCTTAGATCTTAGGATTGAACATCTTTTTTGATTTTGAGTTTTGTGAAAAGTAACATAGAACTTTTCGACTCAGAAAAATATGAAGGAAATTTTTAGTAAAGCTTGGTTTGAAAATTCGACCCACACTTGTCGAGAGAGCGCAATTATTGTTTAAATTTTAGGCTTAAATAACTTTTAAAATTTTGAGTTTTATAAAAATTGGTGAAGAACTTTTCGACTAGAAATCGAGTGAGGAATCCATGGTTTTATTTTGTACATGTGACTTGGGACACCCTGTATATCTGAAACAATTTTGGAAGTTCCTAATTTAAATCCTTAATTTTCAACCTTACATTTCTAAGTAGTTTAGTTTTCATAATTACTTTATAAATACTTACTAAGTCGCTGTAGCACCTATATTATCAGAATATTATTTATGAATTTCGTAAATTCAAGAAATTGGCCATCCTTTTCAGTTACAAACCATTTTTTTGGTGCATGTCTTTAATTTCTATATTGAGTAAAATATATAATTTATATCTGTTGAGTTCTGCGAATGCAATTTCGAATTTATTTCATATTTATGAATGAACAAATGAATGAATGAATTCAGTTAAGCTTACATAAAGATGCAGTATCTAATATTCGATTTTGAAATTAAAGAATTTTCTAGAGTACACTTCAAACTTCAAAATGAAAATTTGAAAAGTTAAAACGCGCAATTCTCAGTCACATTATTTGTAGATCTTGAAATAAAAAAATTACTGATATAGTAGAAAAGATGATTCGCATCATTCGAGTTAACATATAGGGAATCAAAATTTTATATTCCGGAATTTAATATCCTTATTTATTTAGTTTAAACGTAATTATGAATGAATTTTTTCAAATTTGGAAGTGGTCAGTTTTAAAATAACTAATTGCACATGCAAAAATTATTAATTTTGTTGCTGAGAATTATAAACTTTGTAATGTGAAATCAATAAATTTGAAGCTCGTAGTTTTTGAATTTTGAAACTACGTACTGTGATTTATGGACTCAATCTTGATACTGTAAAATTGAAAACATGGATTTCGGTAATTCTTTTGCATGCATTCACATTTCACAGAACTGACTACAATGGATTTGGAGAGCGACAGCGATGTATCTGCTCAAATAGGTTCGGATGACGGCTTTGAATCGTCAGACCATAATCCGAATGAAGATAACGACGGTTTTGGTTTCTCTGATAACGATGGTGAGAACATTGAGCCTCAGGTTCCCGACCTTCGTCACCGAAACGATGACTTAGCAGATGGTTTATTCAATGACGAAGTTGATGACCAGCAGTGGCAAGGAAATGTGGAGGAGGAAGAAGGTGGAGCAGCGGAAGATGTTTTCGATGAAGATCCGGACTTCAATAACGATGAGGACATTGAAGATGATCCAGCAAATCAGCCATTTTTTGAGTGCAGCGAACATAATTTAGGGGATCCCTTGATGCACCAGCCACATGTAACTGGCCGGGACCATGTCATTTTCTTTTTGGCACTTATTTTGAGATTTCGCTCTTCTTATGAACTGGTGCTTGCCATTTTCCGTTGGCTGAAAACCATCTTCATCAACTCTTGGTTTCCCGTGACAAAGGAAGCTTTATGGCGCGTTCTTCGACAAAATGAAACAAACATTCGTTATCTCGTTTTTTTTGAGCTGTGCGGTGTTCAAGTTGGAGACAATAGGACTGTTACGCGTGAATGTCGGTGCGGAATGAGTGGTTCAGGAATGAACGATTACTTTCTTGCGTGGTTCATAATTCATTGACGTCAAAGTTCAACTCAAAGAACTGTTAAAAAAACCGGGGATGAGAAATTCACTGCGTTACAGGAACACCCGCTGGAAATTCCAGCAACAAAACGTCGGAGACATATTTGACGGCATCATGTACAGGGAGCACTGCCAACCTGAGGGCTTTCTTCGCAATGAGAATAACTTCTCATTCACTTTGTGGACAGACGGAGTGAAGGTGGCGAAAAGCTCACGAGCAACATCATGGCCTATTTTTTTACAAATAAATGAGCTGTCACCACGGGCGCGTCAAAGACACTTAATTATGGCTGGAGTGTGGGTTGGGAGCGAGCATCCAGTGATGAACAACATCATGCTACCTGTGGTGGATCAACTGCGAAATTTGAAAAATGATGGCTTGAACTTGACCCCCGCTGAAGGAGGTGAACCAATTTTAAGTAAGTTCATAACGCTTATTTTTTTGGCAGACTCTGTTGCAAGACCTTCTGTTCTACGAATGAGGCAGTACAACGGAGAGTACGGATGCACATTTTGCTACCATGCAGGAGTTCACGTTAATAATCATCGAATATACCCTGTGCGTGGTAATGGTAATCGACGAACCCATCAGCAGATATCTCGTGATATGAGACACGCCACACGAAACAACAGAATTATCAACGGTGTCAAGGGCATGTCTCCATTAATTCTGCTTCCTGACTTTGATTTAGCAAAAGGACCGGTCGTCGACAGTTGTCACAACATTTTTCTCGGGGTGATTGGAAAATTGTTCGTCAAAATGCTGTTTGAAGACGTAGGGGTGGATTGGTATATTGGCGGGAACAATGTAATCAAGACATTAATCAACACAAGGTTGTTAGGAATCAAAACCCACATTAAACTTTCGCGTCGACCTCAGAAAATCAATGACTATAAAATGTGAAAGGCTTCGCAGTGGCGGGATTGGCTTCTTTTCTTTGCCCTTCCGTGTCTGCATGGTATTTTGCCAGCCAATTACTTCAACCATTTGACTCTTCTGGTTCGAGCGACGTACATATTGAACAAGTCTTCAATCACGCAGAATGAATTGAACTTCGACGAACGATTGTTACAACAATTTGTTCATAATTACAAAACTCTGTATGGTCAAGGTGCTATGACTTACAATGTCCATCTTTTGCTCCACGCAACAGAATCAGTGAGGAATTGGAGACCTCTATGGGCAAATACGGCGTTCCCTTATGAATCTTGGAACAATAGGATTGTTGGGTACGTGTCAAGTGGGTTCAAAAGGGCCCACCAAATAGCAAGGAGTTATCTGCTAGCGAAGTATCTGGATTCAACGCGAGATGACCAAACGCTTTCCGAAGAGTTACGCAGATCTGCAGGACACTTGTTGCTCCGTGGAAAGTGGCAGGTTCCACCAGACGCATCAACAGGCCGATACTTCAAACCTATCATTCAACAGCGGCCACACATACCTTCAGCTGAAGAATTAGCAGCGTTTGAAAATACATTCCCTCAAAATCATATGCCACAATCGGAAAATGTAACATTTTACAAGAAAACGATAATTCATGGTTGTGAATTTGAGGTGCAAAATCTTGTTGAAAATAAATGCTGCAACCACCTTCTCTACTCTTCGACGGGTTTCTGAGTAATTAAGGCGATCATTACTTTCAATCTGGGGGAACAACGACACGAAGGGATAATTGGTCAGTCCCAGAATATTAGAGGTCAAGGATTTGGTACCAAACCCATTCAAAGGATCGTTCCTGTGGAGGAGACTCAATTCGTAACAAGCAACAACGTCATCGCTCCAGCATTCAATATAACCATTGTCAATGAAAACATGAGCAGCACATATGCTATTCCCTTAGGAAACTATTTTGAGATTGATTGTAAAGTTGTGAAAAATTCATGATTTGCTGAAATCTATAGCTATCAGATGTAAATATTTTTACTTTAAATAATTTTAATAATATTTAAAAATAATTTTTTCATTTGTTACATTCAATTTCATGAATTAATTATTTGTATAACGTTGTATTGAAATTTTCGTTAATCAAATCATATCTTTACAAATGGACATGTAACAACCCAAATTAATTTTTTTAACGAAATTCTACAGGCCTATGTAAATGTGACAAAAATTCTTAATATTATTTTGAAGTGAAGAATATCATAAGTTATTACTGTAATCTTCGAATTGTTCAAATTTCATGGGGAAAAAAGTAAAATCACATAAAAAAGAATCCCCTCCACCCACTTGTCACAAAAAGTCACAGATGAGCTGACCTCCCCTCTCCCCGCAGTAAGACCGTGACTTCATTAATGGAAGCTTTGTAACTAAAGTTTAAAGTAAAGTAAGTAACATAAAAATATCAATTGAAAAATTTTTGGATCTCAAATGTATATGTGCTAAAAAAATCTCCAGTAATTCATGAAAAAAATTTTAATATTTTACTTGCAAACTATGCATATATATCACAGACTAGAAAATTCTGACATGGAAAGTTTTTCAAATTTAAACTTAATACTACACATTGTAAATGAAACAATATTTGAAAATGTGTCATTCGAGATTTTTAATACTTAATAATGTAACAAAATATCGAATTAGATGATTTATTTTTAAATTCTCAGCCCCAGAATTTTGGACTAAAAATTTTTACCATTTGGAAGAACTCGAATAACTTACTGTAAAATATGATTAATTTATTGTCGAATTATAAACAGTTATGACAAATAACAGCGTTCCCAAATAAAAGATATTCAGTTTAAAATTTCATTACATAAATTATGTCTTAATGTATAAATCTTAAGAATAAGTAAATTTTACCATTTTGTCCATTTCTTGGCTCTAGAGTAGCAAAATGCTAAGTTAAAGCATATAAATCACATAAGGTGTTGAATTAAACATTGCACTAGTTGCATCTAATTTTAAAGTTTGTAGATATAAAATTGAAAGATTGAGAGTTTTTTATTTGTTTTTAAAAATAGAAGAATTCCCGAAAAATACAAAAAAAATTGTAATGTAAGTTTTTAAATTTCTTTATGCTATCAACTTTACTGTATTCGATAGAATGTACATGCGATTGGAATCGAAATAAAAATAAGTTGATTATGAACGAACCTGTTATTTTCCAATCTTGCAAAACACCTCCTCCAATGTTTTTTGACACCAAGTATCATACCAGGGACACCGAACAGCCGCTGAAAAAAGGAAAGTTCCACAAAGTAACGTATCACGAGACAAAAAATATTGAGTAAAAAAATTCAGTTTGCTTGAGAATATTCCATTAATGTAGAAAATTCAGAAAACTAAACGATTCTATAAGTCTTGTTTGCAAAATAAAAATGAAAGATTAACTTTTCATATGATATTTACGGAATGTTTTCAAGAAGATAACGTGAATAATTTAGAAAATAAAGTCTGAAAATTTTGAAGTATAACGTTTTACTAAAATAACAAATTGTGAGAAGAAAGGTGCACCCGGCTGACCGGTGCGGGCCTGTACTTAATAAAAATTTATAAAAAAAAATGTACAAAATAAATGTGAAAATTGTGTTCAGTATAATTATCTAATAAGACACCTCGAGTACTCATTCACTGCAGTTCCAAGTGTTACGTCCGTGCCGATAGTATTAGGCAGGTCGTAACAGGTCGTAACGGGTTGCTCGACCGATTCGTTCCCCTAAAAGTGTGGGCGTCACCGGTGTTTTAGATATAATATAAGAAAATTGTGAAAGGGGGGCGCCTGGATTTCGGGTGCTTTTGGCGGCGGCCGGTTGCGCGGGAGTTGTTGCGTTTTTCTCGTCATCGGTCGGCGTTGTCGCGCCCTCACGTTTTGCGGTTGTCTTCGTCGTTACGTTGTTACTCCAGCCGTATGGTACTAATAAAAGTGTATAAGGAATCGAACCCTAGTGCATTTCTTTATTACTGGAAAATACCCTCCTGGACGCCTAAGGGGCCGGTTCGAACCCCGTGCATACCTCTTGGACCACGCTGCCACGCTAATAACCCATACCTAACACTGGTGACAGCGACACCGACCCTGGCTTCATCCACGGAGAAATTTTCCAAAAGTTGCGAGCAACCAGTAGACATCAGGATTGAATTTTAAGTGAACCAGCCACATTGAAAATGCCGTGACACATCATGAAATTTCTACCCATCGTAATCCTAGCGTGAGTTATAAAAATTAGTGAATTATTATTACTATATTTTGAAAAGAATATTGTAATTAGTAAATGAAAGAAGAGGAAAGGTACAAATCGGAACAGAAACATGAAAATTTTAACAAAATATTGTAGATTGCGTTGACAAAAAATCATAAGAAAATGCTTGCACCACTTATTGAGGAGTCTTCAGTTTACAAGTAATGTAAGAATTGAAAGGTTTTACGAAATTTCATTCGCAAATGGACATATTTATTATAGAAAATTTGAGCTAAGGGAAAAGAGAAAGAAAGAAAAAAGAGAGAGAGAAAGAGAAGAAAAGATAAACGAAAAACTTTCAAGAGAAATCAATGCCTTATCATACGACTCATACGATGATAAAGTAATCGTAGAACAATTTTTTTTCAAAAAGTAATTGTCTTTCAATCATACGATTCGTACGAAAATAAAGTGATTTAGCAAAAGAAATCATTGAAAAAAGTTTTCGCAAGAAATATTGAATTTTATCAAACTATTCGTACGACGACATATCGAATTAGATAAAAGAAATCTTTTGCAAAGAAAATTGACTGAAAAAAAATTTTTCGCAAGAAATAATAAAATTTCATCAAACTACTCGTACGACGACATATTGAATTAGATAAAAGAAACCTTTTGCAAAGAAAATTGACTGAAAAAAAAATTTTTCGCAAGAAATAATAAAATTTTATCAAACTACTCGTACGACAACATATCAACAGCAAGAAAACTCGAAAAACGTTTCTATGATACAAAGAAAATAGAAACCGCACGCCAAACCGAATCATACATGTATCATGTGATGGACAGAAGCCACCTTTATTGCGATTTTTGCAACCGCGTTGGCCATGATTCGAAAACTTGCAGGACACGCAATAATACATGGGGGAGCGGTGAACAAGGGGAAAACCGAAGAGCACCTTTCGAGAATCAAACAAGGAGCTGGAGAAATCAACCACAGTACTCAAATTTCCAACAAACCGAACTCCCAGACAGGCGAAATAAAGCAAGGTTCGTACAAAACGATCATCGTTCAAATAGACCAAATTGGCAAAACTCTTGGGAGAACAGAGATGATCAGCCCCCCTTGGGAAACAACTATTTTCGAGGAAATCAAAGGGAATATGATCGACAATATCCACCACGAAATAGTTACAGACGCAACGAAATCAGCAACCGAGACAATGGATACTGTGGACAAAATCAAGCTTACGCAGAGCGAAACAATCAAGGATTCCACAACCAAAATGCGGGATCCTACGACAATGATCGAAATCAACAATATTTTGGACAAAACCAAACTTACAATCGAGGATATCGCAACCAGAATGAGAGACATAGCAATGATCAAAATGCGCAATTTTCCAGACAAAATCAAGGTTACACGGAGACAAGAAACAGGGAATATAATCGCAACAACGCGTCACGAGAGAATGATAATCAAAAAGACACTTGCAATAAGAGATTCGGAAACGACATGGAAGATTTAAACTCGCGCCTGATGCGAATGAGTGGCACGTTGTCGCATCAGGAAGAGCGTGCCAGACCAATCGCCCCAACGAGATACGTCACAAGAGGAGAAATGTAAAACTCATAAATGACATAATCGCAAATTCCCCAACGGTAAATTTAGACTCAACAAAGTTAAAAAACAAGTTTGGAACTTTTCTGATTGACACAGGATCATCTATAAATATTATTAAAATTGATGCATTAGAACCTGAAACTTATATCGATACCGACAACAAATACAATATCAGTGGCATTACAAATGAAATTATAGAAACAATAGGGCAAGTGGAGATCGACATTAATGGCATAGTAAGAAAATTTCAAGTCGTAAATAAGGATTTTCCCGTGAACTGCGAGGGTATGTTAGGTACTTCATTTTTTGAAGAAAGCAATGCAGTAATCTCATATGCTAAAAAATCACTACTCTTAGAAAACGAGGAAATCATTTTCAACGAAGAAATTATTTTTTTGCCACCACGATCAAGACAACTTATCACTGTCAGAATTTTAGACTCAAATTTGAAGTATGGCTATGTACAAAAAATGAAAGCCGGCCCAGATGTACATATAGGAAACGCATTAGTGACCAATGACAATGGAACTGCAACCATGTATGCAGTAAACACTAGCGAAGAAGAAATACGATGCGTTAGACCAACTGTAGAACTCCACGAGGTCGAAATAATAAAAGAAGTTATGGAAGAAGGTGGAATATCGGAATTGTTTAGCGAGGACGAGAACATAGAGCACAAGGGAAAAGCAAACATCTCCAGGGTGTCAATGGAGCAATGTACAAGGGAACGTTGCAAAGAAGTCTTATCCAAACTTGATCTCTCTAACTTGGACGACATTGAAAAAAAGCACGTGAAAGAATTGGTGACAGAATTCCAAGATAATTTTCACTTGGAAGGGGAAAAGCTGGGACATACTAATGTCGTGTCGCACCGAATCGAAACGACGGACGAAATCCCTGTGAAGACGAAGTGCCAGTATCGTTTTGCACCGGTACAGCGCGAAGAAATAAGGCGCCAAGTGCGAGAGATGCTTAAGAACGACAATATCGAACCCTCAAATAGTCCCTACGCGTCACCAGTCTGGATTGTGCCAAAAAAACCAGGTGCCAATGGTGAGAGAAGATATAGAATGGTTATCGACTTCCGACAGTTGAACCTAAAAACCGTGAGTGACAATTTCCCACTCGAAAACATCGCAACATTGCTCGATTCGCTTGGAGGTGCAAAATACTTTAGTACGTTTGACCTCGCGTCTGGATTCCACCAGATAACGTTGCACCCCGACACCAAGCATAAAACTGCCTTCGTTACAATGGATGGATTATACCAATTCAAACGCCTGCCATTCGGACTTAAAACAAGTCCAGCTTGTTTTTCCCGGATGATGAATCAAGTGCTGTCTGGACTAACGTACGTGGAATGTTTGGTGTACATGGACGACATCATCCTGTTTGCAAAAAGCCTAAAGGAGCATGCGACAAAATTCAAAAGATTGATGCAGCGGCTCAGAGAAGCTAACTTGGTTTTGCAACCTGAGAAATGTCAATTTCTGAAGAAAGATGTCGTGTATCTGGGTCACCACATATCAGAAAACATGGTAAAACCAGACGAAAAGAAAGTAGAAGCTGTCAAGAACTTTCCAGTGCCAATTAACGAAAAAAAGGTTAAATTATTTCTGGGCCTTGTAGGATATTTCAGAAGATTCATTCGAGACTTTGCGAAAATAGCGCACCCATTGCACCAACTACTGAAAAAAAAATAACAAATTCAAATGGACCAACGAACACCAAACAGCATTCGAAACATTACGAAATAAATTATTAGCGAAGCCAATACTACAATTGCCAGATTTTACGAAGACATTTTCAAACAGTTGTGATGCCTCCAATTATGCCATAGGTGCAATGTTGTCGCAAGGGGAAATCGGGAAGGACTTACCGATCGCATACGCGTCAAGATCCCTGAATGAAGCAGAGAGGAACTACTCAACGACGGAGAAAGAAGCCTTAGCTTTGGTATATGCGGTGGAGCAATTCAGACCATACGTATTTGGTCAGAAGTTCAAGCTCCTCTCGGATCACTGTCCGCTCAGCCACTTGACAAAAACCAAAAAACCTGCCCCTCGCCTAATGCGTTGGAGAATTCAGCTTGAGGAGTATGACTACGAGATTGCCTACCGAAGTGGTAAAAGCAATGTCGTAGCCGATGCACTGTCTCGAAACCCAGTCGATCATGCTGATAAAATAGCGAGTAGCGAGGAATTAAATTCGTACAGTCAAAAATCTACCAAGAATAAAGCTAACGATAGCACTACCGAGAAATTCAATAAAAAAGATAAGACTGAAATAGCAAGACCTGACAATACAGGGGGACAATCTGAGCCAAATCACAAAAGTAAGGAGCCGATATATTTGGCAAACGTTGAGAAAGGAACAGAAAACTCGACGAACGTCTTAAACATAGAAAAAGCAACGCACCAGACTAAAAAAATAAAACAAAAAGATGTCAAGAAATTCTACAAAAATTATTTCAAAAACGATAGTGACGCCGAACCAGAGGATACCGATTTCGATATCAAGGACCACCTGCAGAAAAAGAAAGTTAAGAAAAAATATTGGATTTACGAAACAGAAAACTCCGATACAGAACAGAAAAAGGATCAAAAATCGAAGACATGCTGGGAATACAATACATCGCAGACAGAAACCGACGACCACGAACAAACCAACCAAACAGAGAACAAACCAATGCGGAAAGATAAGAGAAAAGCAAAGCGTCCTAACTGGACATACGAGCGGATTGAGTCGGAGCAATCCGCTGATAGCGAAAAGAGCTCTGGTATTTCTGGAATAAGAACCCGAAGCAAGCACAAGAAGAAACAAGAAAAAGAAATAAAAAAAAATCACAAGAAAGAAGAAAAATTCATAATGAGTGATGATGATTCGAATAAACAAAGAATAGAAAAAAACAAAAATTGCAAAATAACAGATAAAAACGACAAAATAATAATTGCTAGTTGTTCAAAAGACAATACTGAATCAGATAGCGATAAGGGCATGTCAAAAGAAGAGACAGATAGTTGTATTGACATCGATAACGATATCGAAAGGTCAGAATGCGAAGAATCAAGACATAAGCAGATTAAATATGAAACAAATAGAACAAAAAGAATAAGAGAGAGCAGTTCTGAACATAGCAAAACGAACAAAAACAAGAAAACCGAACCCAAATTTGGAAGCTATACAGAAGTATCATTGATGGAAAAGGAAGAGCCTGGCGTAAGCGACACCGATGATGAAATGCTAAAATTCAGATTGGACCAGCCACGACCACCAGAAGAGGAAAACGAAAAGAGGGAACAAACAGAAAAGGACGGTAATCTAATTGTAAATAGAGAAACCCTCAAGAAAAGAAAAAGAGTACAAAACAGCTCATCAGAACTAACAGAAAAGGAAAACTATAAGAAGCCTGCCCGGAAGAAAGAAAGACGCGATTTTCCTACGGAGGAATCCATTCAGACATCGAGCGACGAAAGTGACGATTTAATCAGTAAGGCAAATTATGAGTTGACGCAAAGTGTAATAGAGGAATATTTTGAAAATAACGATTCCAAGAGAAAGGAACAACAAAATGAGTTAGCAGAAGAAAAAGAAGTTGAAACTTCAGCAATCGAGATATCACCGAATAAAATAGAAGTTGGATGGAGATACGACTTCCCACCAGGAACCGGAATGACTAATCTCGGGAATACCTGCTATTTAAATAGCGTACTGCAAGCATTATTTCACGTCCCAGCTTTCGCCAGCTGGCTATTAAACGTGATAAATTGTATTGAGAGAACGAACGAGATTAACAACGAGTGCCTAATCTGCGCATTGGCAGAGACACTACAGTTGACCCACAAAGACACTAACAAAGCAACAAAACCCAGCAAAATTTAGAGTATGCTTAGGAAAATTTGCAATACAATGGAACCAGGCAAGCAACAAGACGCACATGAATTCCTGTGTTTCCTTTTACAAGAGATGAAAACGGAATACGTTCAACGACACAGCGAAATAAGCGACACAAAAAATGTTGTAGACGAGATATTCAGCGGCCTTTCGCTGACAGAGATAAAATGCCTTCCATGCGACCATGTGTCTAGAACACACAGACAAGAAAGTCAATGGTGCATAGAAATAACAACAGCAGACAATATAAGCGAAGCCCTTGAAAAATATTTTGGAAAGGAACAAATAGAATACACGTGCGAAAAATGCGGAAAAATAGGCATTGCAACAAAAGAAATTACGATCGAAGAGGCTCCTCTAGTAATTTGTATACAGCTTAAACGTTTTGGCGAAGGAGGAGAAAAACTCAGTAAACATGTCCAATTTGAAGCTACTCTTGACGTCACGCAATACTTGTCACGCATAGAAGAAAATGAAAATGATAGCATTTCATACACAATGATGTCCGCGGTAGCACACGAAGGATCAACCCCGCAAGTAGGACATTACACAGCTATTGCGAGGACAGGACCAATGAAGTATTTCATCTTCGACGACGAAAAAGTGAAAAGAACGAACGCTCGCAAATTTAATAGTACGGAAGTGTATTTTGTATTCTACGAAATCAAAAGTGAAAGTAAAATTGCACTTCAACAAAGAAAGACAAAAGAAAGAACAGTAGAAAACGATAAGCCAAAGGACGAAAAGGCAGAAAGAATTGGCCAAACTTTTTGACATAAAACAAATATTCTGTTCCATTTACTACGCACAAGGCAACGCGTCATTAGAAAGATCGCACATTGTTCTCACAGAATACCTTAAGTTTTTCATCAGTCAAGAGAAGAATTGGGTAAAATATCTTAGTTATGCGATGTGGGCGTATAACACCAGCAAACACGAGAGTACGTTGTATTCCCCATTTGAGCTGGTGTATGGGAAAAAATGTCGCTTAATCACATCCTTAACAACGGTTGACAGTGCAATAACTTACGACGAATACTTTTCAGAGCTGGCAGCCCTTTTGGAGGACTTGAGAGCAGACGCTGCAGCGAATTTGTTCGATTCGAAAGTAAGAGCTAAAAGATATTTTGATCGGAAGCTTAACATCCAACATTTTACAGAAGGAGACTTTGTTTTTGAAATGAAACCCGTAAAAAAGTCCAAGTTTGATGACGAATACCGTGGCCCATATGAAGTAATAAAAGTGAATAAAGACAAAAATTGTGTAACCGTTATCGACGACAAGAAAGAGAACAGAACTATACCGATGGCACGCGTGAAAAGAGCGCATTTTCCACGAGCGAATTTTGAAAAAGCTGATCTTTGAGAAAGAGAAACAAGAGAAAGAACGCGTAGAATTCGTACATTCTGAATACATGAAACTTTATTCTACAGGGTAACCGCTAGCAACATCAGGGACAAGGCATTCGTGGTTAGAAAAATTGGACAGTCACCGGGCATCTTCCCCGAGAGAATAGGCACGCTGAGACTAGCTGCGGCAACGTGGAAAGTATTGAACCATATCAAATTCGGACATCTTACCTTATGGGAGCAAACGTTGCTCAATACAACATACGAAGCTCGACGAAGATGCTTGGAGCTGGAAGGAAATTGCACCACGATGGAGCTCTTCAACAACATAGGAAGTAAACTTATAAAGGCAAGCGCACGTTACGGCGAAATAAAAAAGACTTTAGCACCAAACCCACTAAGTAAGAAAAGAAAGCGAGCATTACTAGGAGTGATTGGCGACATTTACAAAATTCTGTACGGTACAGCAACTACAGAAGATATCGAAATGGTAAGAGAACTAATGAGATCGCAAAGAAATAACACAGGTGCCTTGGCAAGACTGTTGGAGAAACAAACCCACTTGGTAGAAACAGAGTTAAACCTGAATAGACGTAGCATTGCAGAGATCGCTAATGAACTTCAACTACTGGACCAAAGGCATAATAACGCAACAAGAATAATAAACAGTTTGACGCTTGACGAAAAATTAGGCAGTCTGGCAGCAATTCTGGAAGCATATACCGTAAGTTATGAGCAAGATATAGAAAATGTTATCAATGCCATAATGTTTGCCAAAGCAGGGAAAATTCATCCAGACTTTCTATCATTGGAGACGCTATTCGAAAAGAGCCGAGAAATACAAATACATAAATTTGGAATGGAATTCCCAGTTAAACTCACACAAGGAGGTATGATCGAACTGTTGGAACTCGCTGCAATACGGGTCTTCGGAACAAAAACAGCAATAATTGCAATCATTGAATTTCCGTTGCTACAACTGCAAAAATTCACCATGTACAAGAATCACAAACTACCCTCAGTACAAACTGAAAATATTGTTAAGCACGCGTACATCAAACCTCATGCTAAATACGTTGCTATTTCAGAGAACCATCTGACATACATTAAAATGGAACCATATGACCTTACGCAATGCAAAAAGCTGAACAACCAACACATTTGCGATAACATAGGAACCATTATAACGATCACCTCAGACAGCGAATGCGAAGTAAGAATAATAGCAAACAGAGGATACGAAGATTTCTCGGATTGTGACATACGTATCACTACACTGAAAGGCACCTACTGGCAACAACTATGTACCCGGAACGAATGGCTATTTTCATGTCAAGGAGAAGAAGTAGTGGACATATCGTGTGCCAATCAGGTTACCAAGCAAGTAGTATTATCTGGAATGGGAATCTTGGCAATCAACCAAAAATGTGCAGCCACTACAAGTACAGTAACTCTGACACCTATAAAACAAATAGAAACTGACATCGAAAATAAGATAGGAGAATACAAGCCACTGAAGTTGAACGAACTGCTTAATCAAACATTTGGAGGAGAATTCAGAAAAGGCTTATTGGAAATCATCAACAGAACAGAGCTAACAATGATTACAGCGGATTTACACCATGCGTATACGGCAGACTTGGAATTTCGAGAGATACTCGAATCAGCAAAAGAAATCCAAGAAGAAAATAAGAGAGAGGATGAGTGGGACAAGGCTTGGAAAACTGAATCAGCATGGAAAATCGTAGGCCTAGTAGGAACAGTTTCAGGAGCCATTGGAATAATGTGGTGTGCCATCAAATATCTGCCTTTCACAAAATTTTTCGATGTAATGAGCATTTGGGACCTAATACGGTCATGCAAAAGACAGAAACGAACAGAGTATGGAGACAAAAGTAGTAGTTATGAAGAGGAAGAGAAAATTATGCCAATGCCCAAAATTAGGAGAAAAACTGAAGCAGAAGAACAAAAGATTCGTCTCATATCCGGAACCGAACTGCATATGCAAACCTTGAAAGCAGACGCGGTCAGGGTCAAAGAACGAGGAGAAAACGACGAAGAAATTGAACTAAACGAACCCCGAGGTATTAGAAGAGCAGACTGGAAAAGAGAAATAGAATATGAGAAGCCAAAACATCCATTCTACTAAGCAACTTATTAAATGCACATACTAACCGTCACAGGAATCCTAACTTCTCGAAACCAACACTCGGCACCAAGAGAAAAAATACGCATCGAGGTAATGGCTGGGATCACTGGTGAATACTATTTTAAAATGTTAAAATGCTTTTAATTCCTACTTTCAGTTGTTCAAACCATATATAAATGCTATTAATTTCTTACCTTATAATGTTTAATTCCTACTTTCAATTGTTCAAATCACATATGAATTGTATTAATTTCTTACTTTATTATGTTAAAATATGTTAATTTCAAATGTTAACATGCTTTTAATTCCTACTTGCAATTATTCAAAGCACGTATATATTGCATTAATTTCTTACCATATCATGTTAAAAAAAAAAAAAAAAAAATGTAAATGAAAAAATGCATTAAATTCTCACTATTAATTGCTCAAACCGCCTGTGACGTGTAAAAGTATGTTGAATTCTTGTCTTGATATGCTGAAGCGTGTCGCTTGGATATGTTGAAATGCGTTTAATTTTTACTTTGATATGTTCAATATGTTACTTTGGAATGTGAAAATGCGTCTAATTTTACTTTAATATGTTGAAAATGCGTTCAATTTTACTTCAATATGTTCCAATGTGTTACTTTGATACGTTAAAAATGCGTTTCATTTTTACTTCAATATGTTTTAATATGTTACTTTGATACGTTAAAAATGCGTTAAATTTTTACTTCAATATGCTTAGATATGTTACTTTGATATGTTTAAAATGCGTTAAATTTTTACTTCAATACGCTCAGATATATTGCCTTGATATGTCGAAATGCGTTGACTTCTTACTTGCGTTAAATTTTTTACTTTAAAATGTATCAATATGTTACCTTAGAACGTTAGAATGCGTTTAATTCTTACATTTTGGTGACAAATGGCATTCATTGCGTTGAATTTTCACCGAGTATGTTACAACGCGTTAATTGGCCGACAATGGAACGTCGGATTTTGGTAGAGAGGGTGGAATGTCCAACGGACATCCTTATGCAATAATCATAACAAAAGAGATTTTTTTTTCTCCTTTAAAGTATCTTTTAAGCGGTACGCGAGAACGCGCACACCTAAGGGGGGAGGAATGTTACGTCCGTGCCGATAGTATTAGGCAGGTCGTAACAGGTCGTAACGGGTTGCTCGACCGATTCGTTCCCCTAAAAGTGTGGGCGTCACCGGTGTTTTAGATATAATATAAGAAAATTGTGAAAGGGGGGCGTCTGGATTTCGGGTGCTTTTGGCGGCGGCCGGTTGCGCGGGAGTTGTTGCGTTTTTCTCGTCGTCGGTCCGCGTTGTCGCGCCCTCACGTTTTGCGGTTGTCTTCGTCGTTACGTTGTTACTCCAGCCGTATGGTACTAATAAAAGTGTATAAGGAATCGAACCCTAGTGCATTTCTTTATTACTGGAAAATACCCTCCTGGACGCCTAAGGGGCCGGTTCGAACCCCGTGCATACCTCTTGGACCACGCTGCCACGCTAATAACCCATACGTAACACCAAGTATGGCTATTGATGTCTTTTCACACGAGGACGAGTTTTACGATGTCCCGGCAAGTCACATTAACTAAGCGATTCATTTGTTAGAATTAAAGTTTGCTGAACATTTCATTCTATACATATGGAATTTGAAATTGACCGGAATCAACTAAAAATATCCTAAATCAGTAAAGAATATGAAATTTATCATCATTGATAAATCAGACTTTACTTTATTTTAGTTGTTTGATTGAGTTTTTAATTTTGTTTCTAATTTATTGAACTAATCACGAATATTGGTTTTTTCTCAAACTTAAAATCTAAGCCGAAATAATGTCATTCTTAGCGTATCGACAAACATACCTCGAAATATTTCGAATTAAAAAATGTCAACTAAGTATATCTACAAGAAAAAAAAACTATAAAATACACAAAGTAAGTGCTTTACAAATTATTAACATTTAAAGTAATCTATGAACAAAAATTTGTGAAAAATATAAAATTCATCACCAAATTGACAAATCAGACTGTACTTTATATTATAGTTGTTTTAATATATTTCAATTTTCATCCTAATTTTTTCAATCATTAAAAAATCATAAAAGATGTCATTTTAAGCATACAAAATATATATCCAGAAATATTTCAATTTAAAAAATGTCAACTAATGTCACGCTGTCACTCGAATAGTTAATTTTTACGCTGAATAGTTGCTTCACATTATTGAAAGCTGAAGCAATTTTAAAAAATACCGATTATTCGAAAGAATGTTCTATTTTTATGTTATTTTTGGCAAACTACATTTGACCCTTACCGCGCATCAATGTTGTTAAAGAATGGAACGTAAGGTGCTGCGACCTTTCGGGCGCAGCTGTGTGACACGGCACACAGATAGAGCTTCCGTGTTTGAGTCGTCGTGACGAGGGTACGTATTTTTTTCGCTAGTCTCGATTCCTACGTTTCTTCCCGTGCATTAATTTGTGTTACCTTCGCGAGAGACTTTTCCCTGTGTTTATCACAGAAGCATTTTCGTTTCTACTGTTGTTTCGCGCAGTGTATTTCTGTGAATTTCGTTTTTGAAAAATAAATCGCGAGTTCCAAGACTGAAATTCTTGTGTCAAACTCATTCCGATTTTTCCCCTTTGTGTTCTGCCGATCATACTCTCGTCGGTCGCATACATGGTCCTTCGAGATTCCGAAAATCGAGACCCGTGAAAACGGACTCTATGCCAGTGAAAATATCACGCCCGAAAAACATCAAAAAATTGGCCACGAGACAAAAATCGGCAGCCATTCTTCGAGGCACATCACTTTCGTTTTCATCGCCAAGTGCCGTCGAAGTCACACGACAACACCCGAAGCTGACGACCTATCTCGTCATTCGGCAAAAGGAGTTGGCAGAGGTTTCATTAATGAGAACGAGAGAGCTCGAGCAACCCCACACTGGGTGGGGTCGGCCGCAATACCGTAGCTCTCTGTCTCCCTCGCGCTCCCCTTCCCGCTGCGACTAATCGGCCGTTCCTTTTGTGCGGATCTTCGCGAGCCACCGCTCGGCCAAGTCACGGCACATACTTTCTCGCTCCGTTTTGTGCGACTCTTAGCTCGATCTCACTCCTTCTCGCGGTGGTACTACGGCTATCGCTCCAACCACTATTTGACGTTTCGTCGCGACTGATGACAAAAACGCGCCAGCAGAAAAAGATGGACTACATCAAAATACACAAAGAGCTAGAGCTTCTCATGCGAGAATTCGACAAGTTGGAGGAACGCACCCGGAAATACAATTCACCATCCAAGGAGCTGCTTCAAGATCGTCGAAAGGAATTCCAGAATTTATTCAACAAGATTCGGGCACTGCACATCGATCTCATAACGAGGAAGCAGCCTGCAGATTTGGAATCACCAGATTTGTACAACCCCAAAATCTTCAATGACATTGAAGTTAAGTATTATTCGATCATCGAATATTTGTATGCTTCGTTTCCCACAAATGTTTCACGTCAAGATTCAGAAGCGTCTGTAAACGGTGTGAATAATTCTCAACATTCTCATTTCAAATTACTAAATATTGTGTTGCCATCTGTTAAGGGTGAAAATGACAAATGGATCAATTTTAGAAATTTATTCGAATCAATTATCGTTGAACGCCATAAACTCACTGATTCCGAGAAATTGCATTCTTTACAAACATGTGTGAGTAGAGAACCACTAATTTTAGTCACTTCAAATGCGAATCAATTGGGATTCAATGAAATTTGGTCAAATTTGAGAAAGCGCTATGACAATAATCTAATTTTGGTAAATACGTCATTTAAATCAATGTTCGAGTTTGAACAGATTACATCCGACTATTGTACTAATCTTAAAAGATTACGAGACACCATTCTTTCAGCATACAACACGTTTCAATCGCTTGGGCGTCCTGTAAATAATTGGGACGATTGGTTCGTTTATCTTATTACGTCTAAATTTGATAAAACGTCTCGAGACCAATGGGAAATGAAGATGGGTGAAGGCAATAACTTACCGTCATATCAGGGTATTTTGAGTTTTTTGGAGACACGTATTCGTGTCACATCCAGTAATTCGAGTAGAAAGAGAAGTGATGTTAACAATGGCCAACACCCATCGTCCCCTGCGGCAAAAAATACTGTACATACCCACCAAACATCTCCTTCCCCCACACCTTCAAATTCAAAATCCAAAAAAGAGAGAAATAGTCTTTCTGAAATATGGAAAAACAATTCTAGGCAAAAATCCTGCCTTTTTTGTAAAAATGCTCATCAGATTTATTGGTGTGAGCAATTCAAATCCCTTCCTATTTCTGAAGAATAAAATTCGTACAAAACACTAATTTATGTTCGATTTGTCTAGCAAGGGGAGGGCCCGCACTGGGACATTGAAATTGATATTAGTCTATTATCATTCGATAAAATGTAAAAAAATATCGCACACGTATCTCAGCGTTTTTGTATGTGGGCCCTAGTTTTATTATAATAAATTTTTGAAATTTATGGTCGCAGCAGCGACCCAACTAGTATCGCATTTTTAACGCCGTTGGTACTATGTAACGGTGGCTCGGTGGCAGAGTACCTGACTGTTGTCCCGAGAGCGCGAGTTCAACTCTTGACAATGGTTCTTTTTTTTTTTATTTTATTTGTTATTTTACTGATAGTTACTAAAAATAATCATTCAATGACGCTTTCGTGGTAACTGAAATTTTTATTTATAAAAGATTCGGATTATAAAATGAAAAAAAGGAAACGTGAATTTTTTTTGAATAACTTTATTATGTGATTATAGTGTTCAATATTATTCACAAATTCGCGGATGATATTCGTCGTAAAAACACTTAAAACATAATGTTTTTTTACAACGAGCGCATTTTATGAACGCAACACCATTGCAGCCGCAATTTTCACGAGTGAGAGACAGCGGAAAGCAAGTTTCATTTACATTCGCAAACGAAATTTTGTCTGGCAATAATTTTGACGCGTACCAAGCATACTTGATCATTTCATGAAAAACTGGGGCACTCAACTGGTGGTGGATAATCGAATGTATTTTGATTGCATCTTCGCGACTGTTTATTTCCCGTTTTTCTTTCAGTAAATCTGATGCGTTTTGAAGTTTTTTAATAATATTCTTCATTTGCCGGTAAAAGTACACGTCGCATGGCTGGCACAACGGAGTACACTTCGGAGGTATTACTTTGACAGCGCAAGTTACTTCATTCGATTCGTTTGTGAAAATGTCATCGTAAATGAGCGAATCTGCTTGTCCTCCCCAAGAATCAATAGAAATTTTTTGTCACTGACATACGGTTTCAGGACTTTTTTCAAGTATTTGATGAAAAGCTCTTTTGTTAATTTTCCAGATTTCGAACATGTTACGATGACATTTCCGTATTCTTCAGTCAGCCGTTCAACTGTTTGTCCAACTCTAGGTCCAAATTTAGTCCCTGTCTCTTGCGTGCATACTATGAAAACATGGGGCAAAAGTTGTCCATTCGCGGTCAAACTGTATTGGACAGTGTAAGAATGCGTCGTTTTATTTAAATTCTGCTTTTGAACGAAGACAGTTTTGGAGCCTTGGAAATCAAGGGAGCGATCTAGAACCATTTCGTATTGACAGCCGGACTGATCTGTATTTATCACGTTTTCCAGAGGGTACTTCTTGATTAGCTCTTGCGTTTGCCGTTGGAATTTTTCGGCGATTTGAACAGTTTCTTCAAGGGACGCAATGTCATTTTTGCTTATGAATTCTGTCACTTTACACTGTCTTATGCGGTACTTCCTTTTGAATTTTTTAGCCCACGAATTACTGGCGATGAAATGAAACCCATCATCTGATTGTAAAAGAGGAAATGCCACAGACATTGCCCATTGCTGGAGGATTCTTGTAGTGACCTACAAAAATTAATATTTTATTATATATATAGCAAATTTTCATTTTTTTTTTTAATTTTCCACAGTTTGCTCCTGTTATAGAAAACTTGCAAATTCATTTTTTTTGTTAAATCTTATACTGGCACATATTGATTATTTTTCTCGACGTAATTTTACCTGTTCATGATTGTCTCGAGCCTCTGTGAATCGTGAGAACGTTTCCACATCGATCTGCTCCACTTTATCATGAAAAGTGCCACCATTTTCAACATCTTTTTTCCATCTGGCAAGATAATCCCTTTTTTTCAATTTCGCGAATGCCCGATTCAAAGTTTTGAAACTATAATTGGGGTATTTTCTAGCGTATGCCACAGCTCTTCGTTTGTATTCCAGTGGAACATACTCAAAATTTTCCGGAGGATCAAAAACGTCATTAAAACAATCATCATCTCCTTCTTCCGTACACTTGGAACAAAACGAAACGCGAAAAATTAGCTTCATTAGCCTATCGAGTCTCACGAAAACTTTAAATGCAATGAATTAACCAAACTTTACTCACCATTACATATGCAGTTGAATCTGGTTGCTCTGCCAAAAGAATGAGATCCTCTTCTGTTGAGAGGACATTTTCTTTGAAGAAATTTATAATCAAATTCTTAAGAGCCTTGCCAACAACCCTTGCAGAATGGTCAATCTCATACAGAGGCGATTAATATATAATATTATATAAATAAATTTATATTTATTATAAATAATAAATTTTTTCTCTGCCAATAAGGACCAGGCGACTTTCATTGAATTAGTAAAGTCAGTAGGTGACAGATTATCATCAAGGAAAATGCCGTTGAAATTATTTTCACTTGCACTCACAAAATCGTTACTTTCCATTTTTGTAAAAAGATGCACTTTTCACCGCAGCTGCAGAAGAACGAAAATCGAAACGACGAGACACGATAACGAAAGAAGGTACCAAAAATTTCCCCTCTCTTTGAGGAATTTCGATAACGAACCGAAAAATAGATTTTAAAAAATACGACAGTCATTCTTCCCGAAAGCATCATGATATTCCACTTATCTTTTTGGAATCTTTGAAATGCGACGCATTAATTACCTGTTATCAAAACGCATCAGATTTACTGAAAGAAAAACGGGAAATAAACAGTCGCGAAGATGCAATCAAAATACATTCGATTATCCACCACCAGTTGAGTGCCCCAGTTTTTCATGAAATGATCAAGTATGCTTGGTACGCGTCAAAATTATTGCCAGACAAAATTTCGTTTGCGAATGTAAATGAAACTTGCTTTCCGCTGTCTCTCACTCGTGAAAATTGCGGCTGCAATGGTGTTGCGTTCATAAAATGCGCTCGTTGTAAAAAAACATTATGTTTTAAGTGTTTTTACGACGAATATCATCCGCGAATTTGTGAATAATATTGAACACTATAATCACATAATAAAGTTATTCAAAAAAAATTCACGTTTCCTTTTTTTCATTTTATAATCCGAATCTTTTATAAATAAAAATTTCAGTTACCACGAAAGCGTCATTGAATGATTATTTTTAGTAACTATCAGTAAAATAACAAATAAAATAAAAAAAAAAAGAACCATTGTCAAAGATTTGAACTCGCCCCCCGGGACAACAGTCAGGTACTCTGCCACCGAGCCACCGTTATATAGTACCAACGGCGTTAAAAATGCGATACTAGTTGGGTCGCTGCTGCGACCATAAATTTCAAAAATTTATTATAATAAAACTAGGGCCCACATACAAAAACGCTGAGATACGTGTGCGATATTTTTTTACATTTTATCGAATGATATTAGACTAATATCAATTTCAATGTCCCAGTGCGGGCCCTCCCCTTGTAGGACATACAAAGCAATCGAGCTGCCGCAGTACCAAAACATGCTTCACATGTAGCGAAAATCACCATACGCTTCTGCACAGTGACTTGGATCCGACGGTCAACGAACGGAACTCAAATGGCACTACGGCAATGAGCACTTTCAACGTTCATTTCTCTTCCGGAGTTACGTCAAGCCTAAAGATATTGCTCGCCACTGCAAGAGTTCGTCTCGTCGCCCCGTCCGGTCGAACAACTGTAGCACGCGCCATGCTCGACCCGTGCTCTGAGTGCAGTATCCTTTCTGAACACGTGGCTCAGATTTTGCGTTTAAAGAGATTTCATTCTGCGGCTACTATACCGGGTGTTAATGGTACGACAACTGGTGAAGCTATTTCGGCTGTAGGATTGGGTGTCACACCTTTCAACTCTGATAGTAGTCGGATTGATGTTCACGCGTTTGTTCTTCCTCGCGTTACGTCATATAGACCACCGAGGATTTGTTTGTCAGGTCTCCCATTGGAATGGCAGGGCCTTCAATTTGCAGATCCATTTTTCCAAAATGAAGGAAGGATAGATCTTTTGCTTGGAGCTGATGTGCACGGTCAATTACTGTGTGATGGTTTCTTACAAGCCAATTCCTCAGCCTTGTATGCTCAAAATTCTATCCTTGGGTGGGTACTTACAGGACCTCTTCCATCTTCCTCTATCTCCAGTCCTACAGTGCATGCTCATCACGTTTCCCTTGAAGAAACTCCTGATTCAATTCTCAAAAAATTCTGGGAGTTAGAGGAGGTTCCCAAAATCTCGGCTCTTACTCAATCTGATTACGAGTGTGAGAATCATTTCCTCCAAACTCACACACATTGCCCCGACGGACGATATCAGTTGAGATTACCTTTCATTCAAGACAGACCTGAAATTGGTCATTCCAAGAATCTCGCACTATCAACTTTCCGCAGACTGGAGAATAAATTTTCTCAGGATTCCATTCTTTTCAATAAATATGGTATGACGGGTTCATGACTGAATATGAACGTCTCGGTCACATGACCAAAATTGGACCATTAGAAACTCATTTCTGTGGCCAGAATTTTCTTCCACATTTTCCTGTAGTTAGGGAAGATAGCCAGACAACCAATTCGCGAGTGGTTTTCAATGGAGCAGCTACGACCTCGAATAAAATCTCGATCAATGATTGTCTTCACACAGGTCAAGCTCTTCAGACCGACATTGTAGCAATCATAACTCGTTGGAGACAGCATCGATATGTAATGAAGAGTGACGTTGAGAAGATGTTTCGCCAATTTCTCATCGATCCACAGTACCGAAAATTCCAATGCATCCTTTGGCGGGACTGTCCTCAGCGCCCTCTCATGATTTACGAACTCAATACTGTTACCTACGGGCTACGATCATCCCCCTTTCAAGCCAACAGAGCAGTTCGACAACTCTTTTTGGACGAACATTCCACTTTTCCTGAAGTCACTCCTGACTTTCCTGAAGACATTTACCATACGTTGATGATGTCTCCATGGGGGGAGAGACAATTCAAGAAACTCGATCTCTCCGAGACGAAATAATTCGTATCGCTGATGCAGGCCAACTCACACTCCGAAAATGGGCATCCAATGTACCAGAACTTCTTGAAGATCTATGTACAGAACCTCATCAGGTCGCTGTTGACCTTCCTTTCCAAGAATCTCAGAACTGCCCTGTCCTAGGCATCCAATGGAATCCTTCCACAGATTCTTTCCAATATTCAGTACATATTGAATCTTCCAAGCCAATTTTGACGAAACGTCAATTACTCTCTACCATTGCTAAGGTTTATGACCTAATGGGTTGGATTTCACCTGTCGTGATCCAAGCAAAAATTCTTCTTCAAAGCCTCTGGCTTTTGAAGCTAGAATGGGATGATCCCTTGCCACCTTCAATCTTGAAAGAATGGGATCGATTGAGACTTTCTTATCAGTCTTCTCAAAAAATCATCATTCCAAGATGGACTCAATATTTATCCGAGTCTAATACCCTGATCGAAATGCATGGATTTAGTGATGCTTCCTCTAAGGCCTATCGTGCGGTAGTTTATCTACGTGTACGGACTACTACATACACGCACATAACCTTACTCGGCTCAAAGACCCGTGTAGCACCACTAAAAACTGTAAGCATTCCACGGCTCGAACTTTGTGGAGCAACTCTACTTACTGATTTGATCTTCTATTTTTACTCAGTTTTCAAAAAAGTCATTGGATCCATTTACTGTTGGACAGATTCGTTAATCGTTCTCAGTTGGCTTCAAAAACCTCCCTCGACGTGGGAAGTTTTCGTCGCAAACAGGGTCTCACAGATTCAGACATCATTGCCTCAGGCTAAATGGAACTATGTTCCAACCTCACAAAATCCTGCCGATCTGGCTTCCCGTGGGGTTGAGGCTGCTCGGCTAGCTGGATCTAAACTCTGGTGGAATGGCCCTGAATGGCTATCTCAATCTTGCGAACATTGGCCAAAACCTGTGTTCCCAGATTCCAACCTACAAGAAGAACTTCGCTTAAGTTCCCACATTTCAGTTTCCAAACCTTCTGAGCATTGGATTCAAAGTCTTGCTGATAGACTTTCTTCCTGGTCAAAACTGCTCCGTGTAGTTGCCACGGTTTTGAATGCCATTCTCCGCATGCGCGGAAAATCCATCAGTCCAGATATAGACCATCAACAGATACAAGAAGCCTCAAATCTTGTTGTGAAGTTTGTCCAACAAGAAGCCTTTTCGAAGGAAATCCAAGCTCTTGCCAAGAACAAGTCCATTCCCACTTCTTCCTCCCTACTTTCTCTAGCTCCTATTCTCGATGACGAAGGAGTGCTTCGTTTAGGGGGGAGACTCCGTTTGACCCTTCCTCACAATCTTTGTACATTGCCTGCAATCCTACCTCCAGGAGAAATTTCCAGACTGATTATTCGTCAACTCCATCATAATCTTCTCCATTCTGGCGTCAAGCTCACTCTCTATATGCTTAGAACTAAATTTTGGGTTATCAAGGCTAGAGGTTTGGTGAAAGAGGTCATCAAGAATTGTGTGACTTGCGCAAGGAACAGGGCTCGGACAATGACCCGGCTGATAGGAGACCTGCCTTTACCTCGTGTGCTGCCTTCTCGTGTTTTTTGCCACACCGGTATTGATTACGCCGGTCCCTTTTTTGTACTCAATAGCACGGGTCGGGGACAGAAGTCTCATAAAGTATGGGTGCCACTGTTCGTTTGCTTTTCTGTTAAATATGTACATATTGATTTTGTCGACGATTATTCAACTAAATCAATCTTGAATGCGCTTCGACGGTTTTGCAACCAATATGGTTTACCCAGTGCCCTCTATAGTGACAATGCGACAAATTTTAAAGGCGCGGACCGCGAACTCAATTCGTATTTTCGAAAGTTGAGCCAAGACTCTGAAGTTCGCAAGTTCCTTGCTATGGATTGCATTTCTTGGCACTTCCTTCCTCCCTCGGCTCCCCATTTCGGTGGGCTTTGGGAGGCCGGAGTTAAAAGTGTGAAGTCTTACTTGGGGCCCATGATGGGCAAAGCGACACCTTCGGTTGAGGAATTCCGGACTTTACTTAGCGAAATTCAGGGTTTACTCAACTCACGGCCAATCGGGCCTCTATTTGACGATATCGAAAGTTTCGTAGCTCTGACTCCAGGTCATTTTTTGAACATGACTGCCGTCAAAGCCATTCCCACTCCAACAGTCTTAGATTTGGCTGAATCTCGATTAACTAGATGGCAATTTTATCGAAAAATTGTCGAACAGTTTTGGAGGAAATGGAGACGTGATTACCTCCAATCACTTCAACGACGGACGAAATGGCACAAGACTCAGCCAGGTCTAAACTGTGGGGAACTTGTGATTATAAAGAATGAACTTCTTCCTCCCACGAAATGTGAACTTGGTCAGGTAGTCGAGTGTCATCCCGGTCAAGATGGCTTGGTTCGTGTAGTTAAAGTTAGAACTGCTAATTCCGAATTTTTGCGACCAATTGTTAAATTAGTTCGTCTTCCTGTTTCATGCGAAACTTAACTGGTTACCTTTTGTTTAACCTGTTATCTGGATTTTCCTTTGAAAACATGTTAACAGTGTAGAATGAAGCTAGTTATGACTGTTTTCTATCTTGCCATTCTCCTGCGTACCGCTAATTTATTTTCAGTCGTACTTTCTATTGTTAGGATTTAATTTAGCGATTATTCGCCAACGCGGGGGAGTATGTTAAAGAATGGAACGTAAGGTGCTGCGACCTTTCGGGCGCAGCTGTGTGACACGGCACACAGATAGAGCTTTCGTGGTTGAGTCGTCGTGACGAGCGTACGTATTTTTTTCGCTAGTCTCGATTCCTACGTTTCTTCCCGTGTATTACTTTGTGTTACCTTCGCGAGAGACTTTTCCCTGTGTTTATCACAGAAGCATTTTCGTGTCCACTGTTGTTTCGCGCAGTGTATTTCTGTAAATTTCGTTTTTGAAAAATAAATCGCGAGTTCCAAGACTGAAATTCTTGTGTCAAACTCATTCCGATTTTTCCCCTTTGTGTTCTGCCGATCATGCTCTCGTCGGTTGCATACAAATTTTAACAACAGCCATAACCATACATTGCCATACACGTTTCGAAGCGAACCCCATCCCGCGCATTTACTCACAAAGCACTCGCGATCGTCTTTGGAGACGTTTACACAACGTCACACGAAACTTAATCGCGAAAGTGGTGCAAATTTGGCACAATTTTGCCAAACATTTGTACCGGACGATTGACAACAACTTGCCACGACGTGCAACTGCTTGCAACAGCTAACCGCACTTCCTCCCCCCCCCCGCCCTGCCCCTCGCCAATCGTATCCTCAAGCGTGCGCTGCACGCGCCATCTGGAATAATCCCTCGGTAACAGAATATAGATTTAAAAATAAGGAATCTGCTAATACCGATAACTTTGACAGAAATTCTCGATTGATTGAAAAAATTTTTAATTTTTAAATAATTTAACGCTAATGAGCATACCAATCACTCTCTCCAGTTATTCTGATACTTTTCTGAATTATACGTATCCATTTCCTTGATAAATTTACTGTTCAAGAACGTTTTTCCAATTTGGCCATCGTCGGCCATCGTGGGCCATCGATGGCCATTAGAGGTCTGCATTGGGCGGGTTTATCATAAAACCCGAAACCCTAAGTCTTAACACGACTGGCCTGCCCATTCTCTCGGTGCCCAAAGTTTGGCGTTTTCTTACATTCATTCCCGATGAAAAATTTCGTCTAGGACAGTTATGTCCAAAACCTGCCTCAGTTTGGGCAAGCATAATATCCGATACCCAAAATTAGGGCTTGAGATACCAATACCTGCCGAAAACGAAAAATTTTAAAAATAACAGTTTCATGCTTGTCAGTGATCTTCGTGGACAAAGCTATGAAATTCCATACCGGACGTTTATGGAGAATGGAAAGCTCTGACCATATAATTTGGGTTACTGTTTTGAAAATGACAAAAGGATGATGATCAAAGAGAAATTGTATGGTCAAGATATTTATGGAATCTTTGAGTCCCAAGTTAATCTGTCGATGTGTCTATAGTAATCGATAGTGACACAAAAGACCTGATGCAGGTAAAACAAGGGACTTTCATTCCAAAAGGCCATCATAAAAAAGTTTTAACTGGTCCTCAATCTTTTAACCAACTCTTTTAAAATCTCCCAAATTTAGCATTGTGAACATGGAAAAATCTGCATTTTTTATAAAAAAATCGCATAAATAAACAACAATAAACAATAACAAAGTATTGAAATTTGTACTGTCAGCCGCAATCATTTTCCACCAACTTTTGAAATCTAATCGAATGCCCAAAAATCGTTAGGTAGAAATTAGTTTTTACTCACAAGATGCTTAAATGTTATATATAAATAATTGTCTCATAGCGAATACAGCTGTTTTTAAAGTAAGTGAATATATAAGCCTTTATGAAAAATGTTTATTAGATATGAGAACATTGAGAACACGAGAAACAAATTTTCCGTCTGAAAAATAAAAAAAACTTCCATATATTTATCACACATTATTGTTATCAACTTGATCCTGCTCCTGGTTGCTGACTTAGATTCTAAATTAGAAATATAAATGCTCGAAAGAAAAGTCGAAAAGCGAAAATCTCGGCAAAGATTTGAATTTTTCAATCCTGTTCAAAAATCTGGCCTTATTTTCTGCTTGATTAGTCCCATTGAAAGAGTCATTTTATATGCGATAAGAATTTCAAAAATGGGACTACTGTTCTGGCGAAGCCTCAAACCGGTCGACAATTGGCCTCTCATTTTTAAGAGGGAAAAAAATGACACGTATTTTTTTTTTAAATAATCTGAAACGTTACTGAGCTTGTAATTTTTTTATTTTCTAAATTTATTAAACCAGGTTTAAAGCATTGTTAGTAAAATGCTTACGAAACCCTAGGCTTTTATTAAAAGTCTATTTTTACAAAACAAAGAAATGCGGTCCTTTGTCGCCTGCAAATTAACAAATTCGTAAACAAATATCATTTTTGAAAAAGGGACCTCTTCGAATCCAATTTTTTTGTTTGTAATTTGTTCATATAGTTAATAGAACATTTTTTTCACATTTTTTCAAAAGTGGTGGACAATCAAATACCTTTTGAAATAAGTTATGATATGGGACCGCGTACTTCGAGCGCGCAGGGTGAAGGATGAAGTCGAGGGTCCACTTTCAAATTAAAAAAAAAATGTTTTATAAACTGCACGATTAAATCGCAGACAAAAAAAACGAATTCGAAGAGGTCCCTTTCTCAACAATGCTATTTGTTTATAAATTTGTTAATTTGGGGGTAACAGACAACCACATTTATTTTTTTTTGTAAAAATAGACTTTCAATGAAACCCTGATAAGCATATTACCAACAATGCTTTACTCTTAAGAGTGTGACGAGCCGGGTTTTACCCACTCGTCTTAAAATTATTTTCTCAAAGGAAGAATGATAATATTTCAAGAAAGAATTTTCAAAAGTTCCAAAAGAAGCTATTATGATAGCGCGCGGCGATATCATAATTGCAGCAATTTTACCAATGCTCGAAAATCGAAGACAATAATGAGAATCTTTTTTTAAAGTAAACGATAACGACTATTCGTTATAGAGCGGATACAAACGAACGAAAATCGTTCCGTGATAACGATTATTTTTCGACTTTTTCGAGTATTATAGAATATCGACGGATGCAAATGGCCAAAATGGAAGACGAATTTTACCCACTCTCCTCACTCCTTTTTCCTCCCCTTATTCTAGAATAGTATATAAACCAGCTGAATTTTTAGTTCATCGGATAATTTTCTAACGTTAAACGTCCAGTAACTCTTCCGAGTCCAAGAACATCCTGAACAAGAGAAAGATACCCCCGACGGGTCCAATAAGGGTCCAACCTGACGACGACCCTTTATAACCCCATCATTGACTTCTGAGTATTGGCAGTGGTAAAAACCAAGGTTGTACTTCAGGTCCAAAACCCGCCTTCACGAAGAATAAAATTCTAACAGTAAGCAATTTTGAAATTTACTAATACGTGGAGTACATTGGAAAGCCGAAGATCGAGCGTAAAAGACTCGTCTTTTCTGAGCTGTAATTCCAAGGCAACTCGTTCTAAGGCAAGTACAATTATCCCTCAGCCCTTCTTTGTAATGATATTATTTCGGACTCTCCCTTTAATGCAGTTGAATAGTGATGTCGGTGTTATGTACCTTTCGCGATATTTTTGAAGAAATTCTAAATCATAAAACTTTGCAAGTGACAAATTGATTATGAAATGAAAATTCTAAGTTATCAATTACGAGAGAAATCTAAAATGTGTTTGCAGTGCCTTCGGTAGAGGATTTAATGTGGGCAATTAAAACGATAATAAAAAGGAAGGGAATTAAGCCTAGCGCTAATAGGAGCGAGTTTAAAAGAAAAGGGATCTTAGATTTATATACCAAGTTAAGGATTCTGAAAAGGTTCCCTTTGTCTTTTCCGTTTTCTTGGGACGAACTGAACAACGAAATTGCTAAAGAGGCTTCTAGGCATTTTAGAGTGACATTGATATCTCCAACAAAACACGGTCGTGTGCAGTCAGTGTGGGAAGAAACAAATACAAGGATTAAACCTGAGCTCTATCGATCAGAGCTAAATGATTTGGTACGACCAGAAAATTTTCCAGAGACTCCGAACTCTAGCGCACCCAGCGAGCTGTCAAAACGCGATTTAGATTTATCCCATGAAGCCCTAATGCGGGATTTTGCAGACATGGAGAACTTGTGGTTTTAGAGAACAATTGTCGGAACCATAACAGGAATTAATATCCATACTGATAGAACGCACGAGTAGGAACGATAGAAATACGAACGATCACTAGCATCCGGAAATACGAGATGAATAACAAATTATTACAAAGAGTGCGAATATTAAGACATATAGCGGGATACGAATGACCGAGAATGTTGTTGGGACGACAAATTGTAACATATATGTATCTTTCTATCTCTACTTCTAATAAAAGTCATTATTGATGACATGTTAAATTTAACTACGACTGTTTTTATTTAACCGCAAAAAAGGCCACCCTTTCATTCTTGAGAAAGTCCTAAACAAGGGTCCTCTTGGGCAGAGTCTCCATTGGGGTCCTTTATCTGTACAAGTGAGTCTAAATCAATTCAGCGACAAGAGGCCGAGGAATGAGATTACGTTGGAATCGATCAAGTTTTCTGGAGCGATTATAATCGTCGTTGGTTGATGGAAGCTCGCTCGTTATAAGAGTAAATAATTATTCAAAAATTGAACGAAACTACGAGGATTTTGAAAAACTTGGTTATTTTAAGATCGAAAATAAAAAATTCAAAACTAAGTAAATTTCCATATTACTTTGAAAAAAAATACGTGTAGTTTTTTTCCCTCTTAAGAAAGAGAGGGCAATTTTTCGAAGAAATCTAAATTTCAGTTGTAGATTTGACATGGAATGACCCGCATATTTTTGATAAAATAATCCCGTTACTTCTTGTAATAGTATGTTATTGTAAGTTTTGTAAATGTCTTGTTTTGTGAAACGAAAAATTATTAAGTTTTTTATCTGCTGGAAAATAGACTTTGAGATATAATTTCGTATGACTGGGGCACCACTGAAATTCAGAAATTTCAAGCTTTTTCCGAAAAAATTAGAAAGATTAATTATTAGTGCAGCACGAAGCGACGCCGAGGGCTATAATTGTTTCGTCAAATAAGGCATTTCCAAAACTTGCAATACTGCATTTTATTCCAAATCTTTCGAATAATTCACGTCCAAAGCTCCGATTATTCGGGAATTCGGAATGAAAAGTTTTTATTTTTTTTGTTTTTTTTTTGTTTTTGTTTTATTCAACTAAGTAATAAATGTAAGTGGAGCGAATTCGACGAGATATTTTATTTCAATAAATATATATTAAAAAGAAGAAAGTTGATTATTATCGGACTTATTGCAATGATCACAAGATTAATTTTTATAATGAATACGAAATCGAGCCGAAACATTCAGATTCTGAAGAGAAAAAGAAAATTCGAAAGATGCATAAATACTGCATTGTAGCATGCGATTCTCCAAAATGTAAACGTCTACTGTGAAGTGTGAAGTAAACCTGTATACATACGTATAATATTTATCGGCGTATACCTGCGCCGATAAATTCACAAAGGAGCAGGAGCAAAAGCATTATACAGTTTAAGATGATATTCAAAATTAGATTTTTCAATATTCAAAATTTCAACCATCCCATCACCATTTTAGGGATCACTGAACCCTAAACCGTGATTGGTTCTTTTCTGAAACTGACGAACAAATGAGAAAACTTGTTATTTTTGTCTGTTATCGTCAATTTTTGTCCTTGCACGCTCAGATGTAAGGAGCCTACGATTTTTCTCCAGTTGGAAACAGTCACAGTCCCGGTTCTTAATTGAAAAACGTTTGAAGTTCGTGACTTGATCATTTTATTTTTTTTTCTTGCATTTTTTTTATTCGGGAATAAGTTTTTAATGACGAACTATGTCGGGAAGTAAAGCAATCGACAAAAATACAGTTTTACGAAATTTGCGGAATAAAAGTTTCCACTTAATATCGGTCAAAAAAAAAAGTGAAGTGTGGAAGAATTTTCAATTAGTGGCCGACTCCAGTGATGTCCAATTGCCTTTTATCTGGTGCACAAAATGCGAAAGCATTTTATCTTACTGTGCCAAAACGGGAACATCATCCTTGATGCGACACAAATTCCTTGATGCTCCTGAACCGGCAACATCGACTTCAGCCGATCATATTACACCAGAAATCAAACAAGAGGCCACCGACATGTGCGTGAATCTATGTGCGACCGATTTGCGTCCCTTCAATATAGTGACGGGTCCTGGTTTCCGAAATTTGCAGAATTCTGCATGGACGTTGGAGCACGTTTGAAGCGTCGTCGTCTGAGCGCGGACCATTTATTGCCACACCCAACAACAATTCAGCGAACGTGTGTGGCGAAAATGGAAAAGTTGCGGGAAGAGGTAATGAAAGAGCTAAAGCCTCTCATTATTGATGGTAATTTTTTTTTAATTTCGTTGTTCTTTCATTTAAATTTTTAAGTAATTATACACGTATGAAAAATAAGTTTTTCTGAGCAGTTTCAACAAGTGTGAAAAGAATTTATTCAGTTATTGGAACTTTTTGGCGGTAGTACTGAGAAAAATTCATTAGAAAGTAGAAGAGTTTTTTATGAAATTATTCATTCACCCTACGGGAAAATTTCATAATCAATGATAACACAGCCCAACAACACTTTTGGTAAAATGACGGAAGAATTTTATTAAAAACATGTGACGCGCTATGAGAAAATATACATAAGGGTACAAAATCTCAATTATCACTTTTTCGGTGTATTAGTTCCTTGCTTCAAAACGCGATAAGGAAATTAACTTATTTTCAAAACAAAAAAATGACAGTCATGTTGAGTTGAGCAAGAAAGTTTTACCGAGTTTCGAAAAAGCTGTCGATCCCTTAGATTTTACGCTAACAAAATTAGGATCTTATCTGTTCTTTAATACCAATCAAAAGAAATTTTGACTACTCATGGTCACACAAAGCTACTGATAGTTGATGCATAAGTATGACGGGAAGGTCGTTTTGCCAGGCTGAGCCTGGCAGGCTCCCTGCCTCTCGACCTCCTTGACTAAACTTCAATCGTCGCCTCTTTTCTAAAATTTTTTTCATAGCGCTTTGATCGAAACCTCGATTTTCGGCACATGCGGAGAAAGCCGAAACTTGGAGTTCCGGCCCTAGGGTTGAAACTTCAAGTTTCAACTTCCTCTGCATGTGCCAAAAATCGAATGTTCAATAAACTTGCTATGAAAAATAATATGCATTACGCGGGACAAAACGCTGAGTTTCGTCCCTTGTAATGCAACATACTATTTCGTGCCCTTAATTGTTAAAGGGGATCACTGTTTAAGATGGTGAAAAGTGCCCCCAAAGCAAAGCGGTAGATTGATGGAAATAGCTTCATATGGTCGAAAAAAAAAATTTTTTGAGCGTTTTACCAGACCTCGATATGGTCCTCCATAGGCGTAACAGTTGAATATGTATTTTTTCTTCTTTTTCATGCCACTCTTGCACATATTCAGATAAAAATCCGAAAAAAAGCAGAAAATTACATAAAATTGACTTCCATTCGAAAAAAATTTTTTTGATTTTAGAAATCGATTGCCACTCTGATTTTTCGATTTCCTTTTGAGTACATCTTTTACACGTCCTCATGAATTTTTTCATAATTTTCGGACTGTTGGAAGATATTCAAAGGAATATTTATTTGAAAAGATTTTGGACCCTGGTTTCGGCTTCTAGTGCATCGATGGCCCTTTTCATTTCAAATCGACCGGTCCATTCGGGACCTAATTTTAGATTCCAGCGAAACTTCAATATGTATGTTGTTTTTTGGTCTATTTAATACTAAAGTTTTTTGTCAAAAAACTTTTTTTTCAGATTTCTGGCCATTTCTATTTTAGGAGTACCTAAATATCGATATTTTTCGCCTAAAGGAATCACTTTTTTTTTATGCCCATAACTTTGTCGAAAATTGATGGATTTTATAGGTTGAACCCTTAAAATGTTCGTAATTGCTGAAATTTTCAATATATTTAAAAAAAAATTATCCGAATGTTACAAACAAATTTTTATTCAACAACAAACAAAAAGTTCAATTTTTGTTCAAAATTGAAATGTGTGAAATTTTGAGTAAAAAATTTTTTTTTTACTTAAATTTTGAAAAAATTTTTTGCCAATGGAAGTTAATTTTATGTTATTTTCTGATTTCTTTCTGATTTTTATCTGAATATGTGCAAGAATGGCATGAAAAATAAGAAAAAGTACATATTTAACTGTTACGCCTATGGGGGACCATATCGAGGTCTGGTAAAATGCTCAAAAAAATTTTTTTTCTCGACCATTTAGAGTTATTTCCATCAATTTATCGATTTGCTTTGGGGGCACTTTTCACCATCTTACACGGTGATGCCCTTTGTTAGAGATTTTCGACTGCGATCAGTTATTTATTGAAAACTTTTTGTGAACATAAATTCATTTTACGATAATTTGAGAAAGCATAAAAATTTCTGAGATATTTTCACGTTTGTACTTAGTTTTATTAAAATTAACAAAATTAATAGCTCAAAAACGGTACAAAAAAAAAAAAAAAAAAAAACGATGCAAAAATGTACAAGCAAAATCCTTTCCGGAACTGTTTCATGAGTACGCTCTCTTTATAATTTTGTTGAAAAGAACCCGTCGTTTTTTGTTTTTGTTTTTTTGTTGTACTGTGTACTTCTACATAGCTATTGGTCTACATAGATATCGAGAAAGTTATGTATCGTATTTTCCTTTTTTATGTTAACTTAGGTTATTGTAGCGCAACAACGGACATATGGACGGACACTATAAAAAAAGTCGTACCTGACGTTTACAATTCATTATCTCGACGGACTTTGGGCCCTGCAAAAGTAAGTGGAAGATGCATATAAACTGTCTGCTTATAAAAATTGTCTACGTGAAAGTTAGGCCCGTATAATAAAAATAACTTTATACCATTTGATATCGGTATTGCACCTCCTTATAAGAAAATAATAGCAGTAAAAATTATATATAAATATTAAATATAACATATTATACAGGGTGTCCCAAGGTCCGCGATACAAAAAACAACCATGGATTCCTTGCAAAATTCTAAGACTTTTTTCCCTTTGCCATTTTTTAAAAAACTCGAAATGAAAAAAGTTATTTAAGGCAAAAATTTAAACAATAAATGCCCTCTCCAGACGAGTGGAGGTCAGTTTCATGGAAATAAATTCTTTATAAATTTTCTTCATATTTTTCTGAATAAAAAACTCTTATACCACTTTTTACAAAAGTCAAAATCAAAAAAGTTATTCAGGTCACAAGTTTTAACCAATCAGATTTCTTAGATTTTATGCTTGAATAACTTTTTTGATTTTGAGTTTTACGAAAAGTGGCAAACGACTTTTTTATTCAGAAAAATATGAAAAAAATTATTAAAGAATTTATTTTCATGAATTCGACCTCCACTCGTCTGTAGGGGGCATTTATTGTTTAAATTTTTGCTTTAAATAACTTTTTTAATTTTGAGTTTTTTAAAAAATGGCAAAGGGAAAAATGTCTTGGAATTTTGCAAGGAATCCATGGTTTTTTCTTGTTTCGCGGACTTTGGGACACCCTGTATAATAATACTAATTGTACTATCATAAAAATACATATGTATTTTTATGATAAGTACAAAGCACAATTAGTTTTTCATTTTTTATAGAAATTGAAAAAAACTTAAAAGTTATCAGAAAATTAGGAAAAATCATCATTAACTAGGAAATTAATTGTGAAATATAAATATTTAACAAGTTTGAATTACATTCGAATTTTTCAAGATTTCGAAAAATGAGACAAAATTGAAAACGTAGGATGTCAGTATGATTTAAAATGTATTACGTAATCTGAAAAATTATGTGTTTCAAAACCTGAGGGTGACATTTTTCGCCTTTTTTTTATATTCAACGCTCAATTCGACATTATTGAAAATATTAATCTTGACAAAAATTAGGTCATAGTAAAATGGTTTCCCGTTAGAAATTCCAGGATAAAGGCGAAGGAAATCTAAAACCCAAGTGTTGAAAAAATTCTATATTATTTTATATTACTGTCATTTACCATACATAAAATACTTAATTTATTATTCATCGCATATGACTAGATATCGTATTTATTTTATATATCATAAAAAAATTTGTAATGCTATATCATGTTATTATATTCTGATATTTCGGGTAGAGGGGGGGGGGGGAGGAGCCGAGCCCGGACCTCCCGGACCACCCCCCTGAATCCGTCCCTGAATATTTCTAAAATGTTAATGAATCTCTGTGTCGTTTGTCAATTTTCAAACTTTTTGAAAATAATAGATTGAAGACAACAGGAATCGAAAAAAAAGAAAAGAATTTTAATGTACATGGTACACGGATAAATACTATTGAAAATTCAAGAAAAAATAGGAATAGTCATACAACATTATGCAAATAAATTCAAATTTAAAAATTAGACAAATTTATAGTTTCAGAATTCTTACAATCGATTGAAAATTTTGTAAACTACTGAAAAGTCTGAGAAATATACGTCAACCTTGTGTCGCTCATAGATATTGAAAATTTTTGTAATTAATAATAAATGTAAGAAAGTTTTTTTCAGTCGTTTAGATTTTTAGTAATATGTATGGTCTCTTCAAAATCATTCCAAAAAATCTACGATGAAAAATCTAAAGTTGTTACACAAATTCTATGATGAAAAATCTTATTCTTATTTCTTATACATAGTTTACGAGTTTATAAATAATATTTATTGAGAAATTTTGGGTTCACGTTTTTCGAGAAAATTTTAAATACATATTTATCACGAATTCTCACATTCAACGAAAACCAATTACCAAACACTAGTAGTTTTGATCCTTAAAAAAACCTTATAAGAAAATAAAATTTTTTATAAGAATTCATTTTTCATAAGGTGCGCCTCATAAAAACTTTATAAAAATTCGATTTCTGATACGATGTCCTTATAAAAACCTTATAAAAAAATGAAATTTTGTATAGAAAAATGATCGAAAAAATTTTGTAAGGTTTTTCTTTTATTGGAATACATTCTTTAAAAAATTTGAGTTTTCCTCAAGGTTATTCTATAATAGGTGTAATACCTATTACACCTACTACACTGGAACTTTTAGATATTGTAAATGAAATTAAAAATTGTTTAAAATTAAATTAGAAAATGAAGAAAAATACAGAACTTTTCTATACTTTTTGGCAACATGATACCTATATTTTTTAATTATGTGATTAGTACTTTAATAGGTATTGGTTAAGTATCACAAAATCTCCCTTAGAGTTCTTATAAGATTTTTATGAGGTCACCTTATAAGTTATCGAAATCTCATAAAGTTTTTATAAGATTCATCTTATAAAAGTTGAATTCTTATAAGAAACTGAATTTTTTTTATAACGTGTTTACAAGGATCAAAGTGACTAGGGAAAAATATTTCTGAAACTTTTGAAGGAAAAAAAACCGGAAGAAAAGAAAACGCTATGTGAAAATTTTTCACTAAAAAAATTTTTACACGCTATCAATCGGTGCTAATGACAATTCAACAACACTTCGAAAAATCTTTACAATTCATTATTCATAAATCTCTTACGTCTAATTCGAAAAAAATAAATATGAAAAAAAAAAAACTATTCAAATCTATAGATTTCCCGATGAGAAATGAAGATTTTAAAAAACAAAGACGAACACATGAGGATCATGATTTCAATGATCTTCATTATAAAATTTGCACTGCTTTGTGTTGCAGACATATTCTCTTCGCTCTACCATTCCAAGTTGACGAAAAAAAACTGCCGAAAACATAAAGAAAATGATAATGAATTTCTTCGAACTGTATGGTTTGGATGAATATGAGCTAATGAATTTGAATTTCATCACCGATGGTGGTGCGAACATTGTAGCAGCACTGGCTGACTTCAAAAGATTACCCTGTTTGGCTCATGTGCTCAACAATGTCTTGCGAGAATGTTTCAAGGATCAATATTTGCAAGCGTATTCTCCTGAAGTTTTGGAATTGATCAAATCCTGCAAAAGACTTGTTGAGCATATGAAGAGAACAGGGGATATTCAGAAATTGTCCACAAGCTTGAAGCAAGAGATTGAAACGCGCTGGAATTCAATATACATCATGTTCCTGTCAATCTCGAAAGAAGTGAAACAGGTGAAAGAACTGTATTTGAACACGCCACAGTGGAGTTACATTAAAAACATTGACGAAAAAGTGCTCAAAACAGTGACAAACTTCCTCAGGCCTTTCAAACATTTGTCGGACATTCTTGAGAAAGACAATCAAATTACGATGCACCGAGTTCTCATTGAAGTTAGTGCTCTCCAAAAACAATTAGACACAAATGCTCGCGAACAATACAACTTCAATGACGAAATGGAAGAACTGACGAGCGTGCTTTCGAGTAAAGCTGGCGAAACCCTGAGGACGAGGTTCGCGATTGACGACATATACTGTTATGGAGCTTACCTGTTTCCGAAATTCAGAAAATTAAGAATGTTGCCGGACGCTCGTCGAGGAGTTATCATGGAAAAGATAAAAAACATCCTGGAAATGGATCAACTTAGTGAAAGTGGCGTAGCATCTACATCGACTTCTACTTTGTCCGAAAATGATCATGGCGCCAATCAACCCGATGATATCCTCACTGAAGGTAAAACTTTATAGAGAGAAGTATACTATTTCTAAAAGAAAAATATTTTTTTCCACTGTTGCAACCATTCTGATTTGATTCAGTTTTTCCTACATAATTGTTCATTAGCTCGTGTACATTATGTTACCCTAAACCCCTGCTAAATCGTATTAATTTATAAATTTTAGGCTCATCTACTTGCTCAACTTTTCGCAATACAGAGGATTTATCGAAGTTGTCCGAAACTTCAGATTTTAATTTAAATTTTTTTGATATTAAAAATTACAAGATTCACACATTCTTTAGGTACTTCTGAATTTTCCAAATTTTTTACAATCTAAAAAATTCATGTGCATTTTTTGAAATCCTACAAATATTTCGAATTCTTCAGAATTCATACGATCCTTAAAGTTTTGAATGTTTTGCAATTAAAAATTTTTTTTTAAAACTTGATGTAATTGTGTATTCAATTTTTATCAATAAATGAAAATTTGTCTTATTCACGAAAGATTTTACCAAATTTTTGGAAATGTTTTAAATTTTAAAAATTTTTATTTACGAATAAAAATAGGTAATTTTATTCATATTGTTAAGAATCATGGTGAACTCGGTTTATAAAATTAATGAACATATTCCGAAATTGCATGAAACTTTTTTGAATAATATTTTTATAATGCCCTCGTAGTTTTTTTCATATTTGTATTCGAAAATGTAGAAACATCATGCGTATTTCGAATTTCGAATAACTACGTAGATACCCCCCACCCCCATTTCCTACTCATTTCATGAAATATTTTCACACCTTTTCCAAGCAAATAAGGTCAAGTTTATACATTTCATAGTCTTCACGCGCACGCGCTGTTGTGAAAACGATGAACTTCATGCTCGGCCAGCAGTCAGTCTAAAGGAACAGATATTTATTTGGTTAATCTCTAATACTTATTCAACAGGACCTATGGATTTCATATCTTCCCAAATAAACGAGTGGGCCGAAAGCATCCCAAATTCCCCGCTGTCTTCGATCGAGGAAGAGACGAAGGCCTATGAGAATGAAAACTTTCCCGGGGATGACGTGCTACATTTTTGGAAAACAAACGCCCTCAAGTACCCCTCACTTTTCAAATTTGCACGAAAAATACTTGCGATTCCTGCTTCCTCCGCCTCAGGTGAAAGGGCGTTCAGCACAGCTGGTCGTATAATGGAGGAAAGGAGAACAAATCTTGCCCCAGAATCCGTGGACTCTTTAATTTTCCTGCACTGAGAAATGTTGCCACTACCCATAAGCTAATTTATTTGATAACAGCATAATATCTGTTTTTTACATCATAAAAAGTTTCACATTTTGTTATACTATGAGATGTATTTTTTTACCAATAAATTGTAGGTAACAATAGAAATAAGGCTTATAAATGTACAAGTTCCAATAAATTTGATCAAATTGAAAATTATGTTCCATTAACAATTTTTTACATAACTTCAACCTCAAAACTGACACGTCCCGGAAAACCGCATCCCAGATTCGGACATAGATATCCAATAATGATCAAATCTAGGAATAAACCCCAGATTCGATCAAAGTTGTTTTTTTAATTATATTTCTTTTTTTTTTAGAACTTATGCAGCAGAAAGAATGTTCAATTGTATTAATTTTGTAAATTGAATTGGATGTATTTTTGTTTTCTATATGAATTTCTAGACTGATTTCGATATTCTAATAATATTTTATTCTTCACGATCAGTGGCGGATCAAGGATTTAAATTTTTAGCCTAAATAACTTTTTCAATTTTGAGTTGTTTTAAAAACTGTAAAGGGAAAATTGTCTTAAATTTTCACGAGGAATCCATGGTTTTCAGTATTTTCGGGGACTCCAAATCACCCTGTGTAAAACCTCCATACGTTTTATGTGTATAAATAGATTTCTGGTTTTTTTCGCATTTTTCTAGTAGGTATATATACAAAACCTTGGAGAATTTCTGTAGATTTCTAATATTTAAACAGATTGCTAGGTATGAATATTTAAAAATCCGATGCTCGAAAATGCGCATTTTGATCTATCCTTCGTAATTCTATAGATTTATGAAAAAATCACATTCATATAGATTTTTTCAGAATTTGATGCTCTGGAATTTGAAGTTTTATAGATCGTATGCAATGCATTTGTTGAGATTTTCTGATTTCTATGACTCATTGTATTTTTTAAAAGAGTTCTTATCATTCGGAAGATTAGTTAATAACTTCATATATTTATACATCGATTTCATCAAGATTTCTAGAATTCGATGATCCAGGAATATATCTAAAGTTATTCAGAATATCAGCATTTTCTTTGATTTCATAATTAATAATGGAACTCAATTAAACCTCTACAATCAATTTAATATTGACAGTCACTAGCAATAACGTTAAGTTTTGTTTCGTTTCGTTTCGTCGGAATGTGTCGGGTGTCGGAAGTCCTAATGCGATTACAGTCTAGTTAAAAAAAATTAAGCGCTCGACGTTTCTAATGTATGAGCAAAATGGGAAATTGGGCAGACAATAATACGAGAAAAAAAAGGGCCTGCTATTACCTGAAAGAAAAAAACCTGTGCCTGAATGAATCAGTACCATACATCAATCATCATTCGATGTATGATTTGGACCTTACGATTAAGTCCCATAACTATCTACGAATGGGCAGTAAATGTTTTAACTGCTTTGTCACCTTTTATATTTGAACCTTTGGGACAAAACCAACTTGGGATTCGAAATAGTCTGGTAAAACTTTGCTATGTCAAAGCAGATAAACAGAAATACCCAACATTTTTTTTTTGGGTTTTCAAATGACTGGGTTGCCCAATAACTTCGGGTTTAGGGTTTTATCGGGTAGTTCGGGTTTTTAGGGCTTTTTGGGGCCCGATGCAGACCTCTAATGGCCATCGTCTGATGGTGGCCATGCGATTGCCAAGCGTCTGCAAGGGTTTGCCTCGGCCTACAAACTTCCTACAAGGAAATAAACATATTGTTCCCGCGGAACATAAAGTAAAATTATAATATTTGTTTATGACAACTGAAAACACCCGCGATGGTGAGGTACAACATTTTAGGAACAAAATTTTGTAACAAAACTTTCATATTTAACAAAAAAAGGAGTATAATCTATTTTGGCGTTTGTTTTATTTTGAGCAAATATGAATCGATTTGATTTTTTATTGCACTGCGTATTCAAAACTATAAACATCGAAAAATGCTTTCATGTTAGACAATTTTTTTTCTGGAATTCCTAAGTCTTACTAAGGCTTCTAAATAGTTTACGTTGCTTTTGTCATTGAGAATGAAAAACATTTAAACGAAAACGGCTTTAGCGAGATAATTTTATTTAACACCAACTAAAAACCTAAAAAAGACCCAAAAATATGGTATACATTGCATAAAGATACGACAACCCTTTCGGTAGGGTACTTCTGATTTGACGTCAAGTCAGAAATACCCTCGGAAAAACTCATCTACGGAAAAACGGCAAAGGCCTAAACTTCACAATTACTATCAATTAGTAACCCAAAAAAGACCAAAAATTAAGATATGCGTCACATGAAGCTCACACAACCCCTTCGGCTTGAGGAATTCACATGTTGCGTGACGTCAGAGATACCGAATAGATAATTTTTATGATGAAAACGGCTTGAGCGAGAAAATTTTTTTCGACACTAACTCAAACCCAAAAAAAAAGCAAAAATATAATATACATTACATAACGATACGACAACCCTTTCGGTGGGGTACTTTTGACTTGGCGTCAATTCAGAAATACCCTCGGAAAAACTCATTTACGGGAAAACGGCAAAGGCCTTAAATTTTTAATTAACACAAAATAGTAACTCATAAGAGACCCAAAATTATGATACCAATGCATCACATGAAGCTCACACAACCCGTTCGACTTGGGGAATTCTCACGTTGCGTGACGTCAGAGATACCGAATAGATAATTCATTTAAACGAAATTTATTTAAACGAAAACGGCTTGAGCGAAAAAATTATTTTTAACACTAACTGAAAACCCAAAAAAACCCCAAAAATTTATTATACATTACATAACATTACGACAACCCTTTCGGTAGGGTACTTTGACTTGACGTCAAGTCAGAAATACCCTCATAAAAAACCCATTTACAGGAAAACGGCAGCAACCCAAAATTTTTAATTATCACCCAAAGTTTACTAAATGAATTCTGATATATAATAAATCTAGGTCTGGGATAGGGGTACTTCTGACTTGACGCACCTGAAGTTAGTATGGCGCACATATCATTCATGCCATAAACTTTGTACATTTAAAACTGTTTTTAGACAGTTTTACAACTACAAATGGGATTTGACGTACTTAAAATCCAGATGTGTAAGCGTTCTTTGACGGCTATTTTCCAAGTTGGCCGCTATTGATCTATAAATGCATTGTCAAAAATGTATCGCAGGTTGCTTCGTTTCGCTTGATTTTGTATTTCGCGTGGTGATTGAATTTGTTTCGGATTCAGATGAGTTTGTTGATAGCACACAAAAAATTAGTTTTTGCTAAACACGCAAAAAATGTATTTCGAGGACCTGTATGGCGGCACTGAAGACGTTTATTTACGACATGCAAATACTTAAGTCTCTGAAAACACGCACTGAAGCATTCGCCCGTTGTAAATGGACGTGATCAATGCAACCATACAAGTCCTTCAAAAACATTTTTCTCATATCTTTTGCAGAAAGAATCGTTTGCACCTTGGACCATGAGACGTGGCTTTTTTGTCAGAACAGTCGGACTAAATATCATTCTAGGCTGCGCCTCGGCTAGTAAATTTGCCCCAAATCTAAAAGCCACGCTTTAGGTTCTCAATACCAAATATGCTATTTTTTAATTAAATTGGAGAAATGTTCGATTAACGAAAATGAGGGAAAAACATACACTCAAAATCCAATACAATGAACTCCGATACAACGATGCATCTGATAAAGCGATTCGCGTCACTCCAATATAACGGTGCAGATGCCTCTCTCTTTACCCTTACTCTTGATACTAGTGCGCGGTAACAACCTACTCTTGCATGTGAGACTCGCAGACAGCACGCTCACAGTGAAAATGATGCTGTGGTGGGAATCTCTACAACCACCGTTGTGTTGGAGTAGGCTGGGCTCGAACGCATCGTTATATTAGAGTTTAAGCGTGTGCATGAGATTTGAAACGATTCATTTACAATAATACTTCTACTCCTGTCAAATATTACTATAGTTGCTGCCTTGTCCTATTATTGCAACCCTGTCGTTAGCGTGTGGCCACTAACCAAGAAGAAAAAAGGATTAAGTAAAGTTAAAGCATTACTATGCTACTATCAACCTCTTAATAAAATTGCTTTATAAAAACTCGTTTTTCATCAAGTCTTAGCCTCGGTCTACAAATTTTATACTCGTGAAAAGTATGAAATTTGTATACTTTGCACGAGTATAAAATTCGTGTCCTGGTTACGTACTATCTGTACTATGAAAATACAAACTTTAACAAATAACAAATGAAGGATGGCTTGCCAAGCGAAAAGAGGTGCGCTGCCTCCCCCCTTCCCCAAAAAAAATATAGTAGTATTTTATAATTTTATTATTTTTATGTTATATATTGAAAGAATAGTCGTTATTATAAAAATTTCTTTTTTTTTATTACAAAGTGCTATCTTCAGACTTGTTCAATAAGTACCATTATTTTACTTTGATTATAAAAAAACTTTCTTATATCTGCTTCCGATTGGGTTTTTCCAATAATTATTTTTCTTTCAGCATTTAGAGAGATAACATTTAAGATAGATAGTTTTATCGAATAAAAACTGTTATCACCTCCGGCGAGAATACTTTAAAAATGGGCGAAACGGTTCTCGGTTTTGGTTTTTGTTTCTCCGGCGTCTAACGTGTAAGTTCTTATTTATTCACAACCGATTATAAATATATGTAAGTACCCATAATTATTGCGAGCTATAAAATTTAAAGATATATTGATTTGTAAATTGATGTGAAAATTCCCTTTTAAAACAAATACCTTGAGTTATAATAAAATATCTATATTCGTGTGTTAAATGGGTTTATTTTTTTTTTTATATTTTACTCCAAGATCCTTAGAGTTTCGAAACTTAAATTTCCTGTTATGTCACCTAGGACATAACATTTATTATAATTATTTTTTCATCATAATGAGAATTTTAAAAATCATTATATGAAAAATAGTTATTAAGTTGAATAAATAATTTTGAAAATATAATTGTTTCATATATTTCATAATTATATTGATTGACATCAGGATTGGGCGAAATTACTAATCGACTATTACAGATTACAAATTACATGTAACGCGCTACACTGATATTACTCAATTACATGTAATTTTGTAGTGCAAAAAAATGATATTACTTTGTTACATGTAGTTAAGTAATCGCAATGTAGCGTGTTACATGTAATCGAGTAACGCAGAAGCAGCGCGTTACATGTAACGCAGTAATCGACAATTCCTGATTGCTGCGTTATATGTAATCGAGTAACGCAGAAGCAGCGCGCTACATGTAACGCAGAAGCAGCGCGTTTGCGTTACATATAACGCAAATTACGCAAAAATAGAATTGGGCTAAAGCCGACCGGGCCCGTGCCAGCCGCCGGGCAGAAGTTTCGAAAGAGTAGGGATACTCGAGAGATAAAGTTTTCTCTTCTCTTTGATTCCTTGTTCCCCTACGTTCGTGGCGAGCGTGGTCTAATCTTTGCGTTACATGTAACGCGCTGCTTCTGCGTTACTCGATTACATGTAACGCAGCAATCGGAAATTCTCGATTACTGCGTTATATGTAACGCGCTACATTGCAATTACTCAACTACATGTAACGAAGTAATATGATTTTCTTGCACTACAAAATTACATGTAATTGAGTAATATCAGTGTAGCGCGTTACAGGTAATTTGTAGTTTTTATGTAATCGATTACCAAAAGAGATCGATTTCGCCCAACCCTGATTGACATACACAACTTAATATGAATGCATATTAATAGGAAATCACAATAAATATAAAGATACATTACGGAGCAACCTATTTTGGCGATGTTCGGTTTTTCTTCATTTTCGGCCTGACAATCAATTAAAATAATTGGGAAGAATTTTGTTCGTAAAGTTTGAGTGAAATCAGAAAGCATTAATATGTGCAACTGAGGTAGTATAATTTGTGACGAGTAATTTTTCACTCGTGTGTTGGATGGGGTTCTAGGGACTCTTTCCGACCGTCACTTATTATGAATCAAGATACCCGGGAAAATAATAAGATTCCGGGAAACGAAGAAACGAGAAAATTTTGACAGTTAGCGTGTTGCTGGGCTAGGTGACCAGATTGAGGAGGCTGCCCCTCCCGTATAACCCCCTCCACTGCCCACAGTGCCCACCACTTCTTCATAGCGAAAGGCCGCGGCTGCCGTTTTTGCTTTATTTACGCTGGGCGGTAGGAAAAAAAGGCCCAAAATCAGAGTAGCTTGGAATAGCGGATTTCGTTTCCATAGTCGAATCTTTTTGAATTTTCATTTTTGAATATTACAATTAAATAGGTCATCTAGTAATATATCCTTACTTAGAACAATTTTTCGAACTTCGAATCTTTGTTATAGTTAGTTCGAAATAAAGTTTAAAAAAATGATCATAAAAAAACTAATTCTGAAGTGATGTTATAAATGAACTTTCTCATCTATATTAGTTTTACAGTGACATGATCTTCTTTATTTATATCCTGAATTATACTCACATGTTTATTGGCAGTACATCCAGATTTATCAGTTATTAATGCGCTAGATTTATTATCTGTTTCTTTTGATTCGACAAAAAATTGATAGTTATAACTGCTTCTCCACCTCTCCACTAAACTAATTTTTCTAGGGCTATCTTGTCGCTTGCTGTTTTTGTGTATGCAACAACTTGGATTATCCCTGCATTGCAACTTTTATGCTCGCAGTGCAAATAAAATAGCTTTTTTTATTCGAATTTTTGCATAGCCAAGATGCAAAGTGTAACAACTATGAAGGTTGATCACTATAACACTTGAAAACTGTTCTTCCATTTATTCGTTGATTTTATTGTAAGAAGTGAACTCATAAAAAAAAATTAGCGTTTTATAAACCATTTATTTCAAGACAACTTCATACTCACAGTCGATTGTAGAAAACAACCAGAATTTTCCAACTAGTTCAAAAATCTATTCTCGAGGAAAAGAGCAACATGATTGTGAATTACTTATATGAAAAGAAATTTTTATCACTGACAATGAGGAAAGTTGAAAAATATAATGAAAAAAATTTATACGGAAATATAAGAATCACTGGACAATATTTGACTACAATAATTATTGTAGTATAAATTGGGTTGAAAACAATTGGAAAGTAAGTTTGTTGGGTTTTACATATTGAATGTTAACAAAAAAACTGAACAAACTTACTTTCCAACTTAATAGAACCTATTGAAAATATGATAAACAATTGATGTCTTTCATACTAAAAAACTAGTACAAGTTTTTATCGTAGAAAAAAATTTAGAAAGTCGTACATAGCTCTGTGATTATCATTCCCCGAACCTTATCTAAGGTAAGCTAATAAGCATTTTGGGATGAAAGTCGATGGGCCTTACTTTTTTCCACTCACCAATGAGGTTTATCTCAAATTTTCTTTCATTTCCCATCGTCTTTCGAAGCTAGTAACATCTTACGTTTCTCAAAAGTATTCCGATTATTAAAAACTTAAAAATAGTGAGATCGTAACATATCTGTTTTTGCAAAAGTTTAAATAATATTCCTACATTCATTCATCGTCTCGTGCTGATTAAAGGATTCAAGGTAATTTTTGGGGTGTATTTCTTCGTATAACAACACAGTTCCAAAATATTGGTAATTTTTCAATTAAAATATGGAAATTTTTTCACTATATTCTGTTAGACCCATATTCTGGAAATTTTCTCATAATTTATGGAAGAGTTCCATAGCATATGGAAAATATCCAGAGTTATTGATGGGAAAAATCTTGTACAGAATATAGCTAAAAAACTTGCAATATTTTTATTGAAAATTTACCAATCTTTTTTGACAGTGAAAATAAACGGTTGGGTACAAACAATCAGGCGAAGAATTGTTCAATGTTGAGTAGCTGAGTAAAATTCGCAAAGAATGATTCCTCCGTTAAATCCATTAATATTATATGTTAAATTCATTCAATTTCACGAGAATTATGTATCATTTGCAGTTACGTGACTTATTTTTTGTATAACTTTTTCATGAATATACGTCGTTCTTGTATGAATTAGACATAAATTTGACTGAAATTTATACAAAAAATAAAGTTTCAAGGCGAATTTTTTCTTTTATGTTTCTTCAGTTTTCAGAACAAGTGTTACCTTGTAGTATTATTCATATCATATTTACTCCTTTTCATATACAGGGTGTTTCCAATTCCCGTGCCAAAAAAAAGTCCAATATTCCTTATTGAATTTTGAGTCGAAAAGTCTTTTACCACTTTTCATAAAACTCAAAATACAAAAAGTTATTCAAGCCGGAAGTTTAAACAATAAATGCGCTCTCTCGACAAGTGGGAGTCAAATTGACGGACCAAACTTTCCCTAAATTTTCTTCATATTTTTATGAGTCAAAAAGTCCTGCGCCACTTTCATAAAACTCGAAATAAGATATTTGAGTTTGAAATTAAAGAAATGTGATTGGCTGAAACTTCTTACTGGAATATGTTTTTTCATTTCGAGTGTTATGAAAAGTGGCACAGGACTTTTTGGCTCAGAAAAATATAAAAAAATTTGGGGAAAGTTTACTCAGTGAATTTGACTCCTACTTGTCGAGAGAGCGCATACATTGTTTAAACTTTCGGCTTGAACAACTTTTTGAATTTTGATTTTTATGAAAAGTGGTAAAGGACTTTTCGACTAGAAATTCAATAATAAATGTTTTTTTTTTTTTGGCACTGAAAATTGGAAACACCCTGTATATCGTTTTTCAAGTTTTGGATGGGTTCCACTACGGCTTGTGTTGTCAAATACTATTTATGTAGAAATAAGTCATTTTAATGATTAAGAATATGTTATAACTTTCATTTTGTCATTTCTTATTACCTGTTGTGATGGAAATTTATTTCAAGAGTGAAGGCGAAAAACATTTTCTATGTGTGTTTCTTATAAAAGTATCTATTTTCCTATATCTTGCAATTTCTAATCTCCGGCAACCTTTTCTATTTTCAAATTTTCTCAATTTTAAAGTAAATCTTCATACATTGTTATATTGCTATTTTTCCTTTCAATATTGAATGTAATTCAATCTGACTTTTATGACTGTTTGGTAAATGATATATTAATTATTGTTATGTTTTAGTTAAAAATGTTTTAGTTGAAATTTGTGTGTTTTGAATGTTTAATCTCATAAATTTAAAAATATCAAGCATACGAATTTTGGCTGTTAAAAATTGATACTCATTTTTGTTTATTTATCTAACTATTTAATTGCAAAAAGAACAAATGCTTGTCTCATTTATTTTAATAAAGAAGCTTTTTAAAATTCTTACCCAATGTTTGGAAAGTAACGTTTGAAATACGGATTTTTTATTTTTCTAATCTTGGAATGTTACATTTTTCACATTTGTAGCTATAAACATTTGAAGTTTAAATTTTCCATGTCTAATTATTTATTTTTAATTTAGGATATACAATAACGTATTATAGATAAAAATGAAGGGTGTTCCATTTTTTTCAAATTTCATGCGAATAATACTACACGGTTGTGGGGTTCTTAACCCAAGCACTCAACATTTGTTTTAGTTGAACAATTCTTGTTGTTTGACACAATCAACCGTAAATATTTAAAAATAGCTTAAATTTAACAGTTTATTTCATCATAGTTTTTTTTTTTAAGAATGAGTTCACTTCCTGAATCCAAATCATCGGTTAAAAGGAGAAAAACTTTTCAAGATGCGTGGTTTAGCGACCCAACCCTATTAGAGTTCAACTTGACGTCTTGGCTTTGCAAAAATCCAAACGATGAAAGCAAGTTCACTTGCACTGCGTGCAATAAAAGTTGCAGTGCAGGGAAGACCCAAGTTGTCGACCATGCAAAAACAGCAAGTCATAAGAAAGCCCTGGAAAATGCGGTCGGTGGAAAGGGTGAAAATGAACTTGTGCCTTTGCATAGTTTCGACGAATCAAAGCCTTTGCTCACCAAAGTGAAAGAAGCCGAAATAAAAATTAGTGCATGTATCGCGAATTACAACATATCTTTACGGGCTGCGGAAAAACTGTTGAATGTTATTCAGGATATACACAAGGAGGATACACGTGTTATAGGAAATTTAAAGTTGGGGCGCACAAAAATCGCGAGTATCATAACGAATTCTTTGGCGCAAATTGAGAAAGAACGGATAGCATCTATACTACGTGAAAATTGTTTTTCATTCCTTGTTGATGAGTTGACTCATCAAAACAAAAAGTATTTGTCGGGCGTTGTACGTTTTGTTGAGCCAGAAACTTCAGATGTTAAAGTCGAACTTTTGGAACTTATAGATTTGGACTCGAAAGATTGCTCTGCTCCAAAATTAATGGAAACTTTCGATAATTGTTTAACAAATAACAATATACCGATCGCTAGCACCATTGCAGTTTCTTCCGATAATGCCTCAGTGATGAAGGGTGTCAAAAGATTTTTCAAAACTTTCTTTGAAAGTCGGGTTCCAAATCTGTTGTCAATTTTTTGTGTTTGTCACATGTTGGCCCTTGTTTCGAGTAGTGCTAGTCGTGTTTTACCTCCCTTCGTCGAATCTTTCATGGTGAAATGTGTAAATTATGTTACAAAAAGTCCGAAAAGGAATTCAATTTTTTTGAAATTACAGAAACGTTTTGAAAATTGTGAAGAATCTTTAAAGCGGTGGTCGGAGATACGTTGGCTCTCACGTTTAGCATCCATTCGATCGATCATAAAACATTGGTTTATTTTAAAAATGATTTTCGACACAGCCCAAGGTGATTCACAATCAAATAAAACTGCTACATATCTCCTAACCGAAATGAAAAAACCTGAAACCCTCGCTTATTTTCACTTTTTATCTCATTCTTTACCTCTGCTTGATTCGATGAATTTGTTTTTCCAACAGTCACAAGTTACTTTAGTTCACAAACTCCACTCAAAATGCTGGGGCTTACTTACAACACTACTCTCTTATTTTGTTAAAGATTTCAACAGTTTTGACTTGAATATGATATACTGCACTGATTTTTCTGATAGCAAATACCATGTACCACTGACAGAAGTTTCTCTTGGAATCGATTGTGAACTTTATTTACAAGAATTTGAAGAAGGAAACACAGAATTAGTCATGGAAATTCGGAAGAACTGTTTGAATTTTTATGTAGTGGCCGTGAAAAAAATAATTTCTGATTTTTATTACATTAATGATCAATTTTTTGTCAATTTCAGCTACTTGAGACCGGACATCCTTTTCTTCGATACAGAACGCGACAAAACAGTGAGCAAAGTGATACAAATAGCAAAAAGAATTGACAGAAAAAATTTCATTGATTTGCAATTACTTAGTGACGAATGGACTGATTTGTATTTTTTATCAGAATCGACGAAACGTACGTTTGACGGATACGACTTCGACGAAATATCAAAGAATTTAGCCCTCATCAAAAGAAATGATCAGAGTTCTCGTTTTCCACAATTATGTACCCTTTTCAACTTAATCAGAACAATACCTCACTCAAACGCAGATCCTGAACGGACTTTTTCATTTGTACCCAATGTTAAATCCGACGAAAAAAATCGCATGTCGAACGAACTGTTAGATGCATTTTGCACGGTAAAATCTGCTATACGATCAAGTGGCCAACCGGTTGCGAATTTCAAAATTACTGAAAGCCATTTAGAACTCATGACATCTGATACACTTTATAAGAGGAAAAGCAGCGATTAAGGATTTTTATTTATTTTGACGCAATTCATTATTCATTTGATAAATATCTTAAAACTTTTTTTTTCGAAAATTTCGTGTCGAAAAAACAAGTTTATTTTTTGAGGTTCAAAAAAAGTGAAAAAATGAAGTTTGTAGATATTTATCTGAAAAATGAATGAAGAATATAAAATATGAAACTTTATACCCTCCCAAGTATAAAATCTCAAATAATACATTAATACAATACTTTGCAGTGTTTTATTCAGGAAACATGCAGTATCGAGTTATTAAAATTTCAAATTGTCCAGTCAACCTTTTTAAGCTATGTGATTAAATCTTTGTAGTATGAACCATATATTTATTACATTTAAAATCGTTAACTCTTTGAATTCTAATTTTCTATATCTAGTGAATCAGAGATATTAACTCTGTTAATATCTACTTTTTCATTTCGGACGAGCAATCTTTCGAGTTAATTTTATTCAAACTGAAAATTTAGGTTTTCCTGACAAATTCGATGGATTGTATTTGAGTACTGTTTCGTAAAATTTTTTGGTGTAATTGGATCTTAGCAGTTGTATTTACGACACTGCAAATCGATGTTTCACAGCTATCTCGTGTAGTAAACATTTTTATTTACCAAGAATAGTACATTTTATGTTATATTTGATGGATTCTTCAAAAAAACTCATTTTAATTTTTTTTATTCGAATTTATTGTGAACGAGGATTTTACTCAATTTTTCGATTTTGAGAAATTATTTTTGAACAATGGAATAATTTTTATAAATTTTGATATCCAATAAGTTTAAATCTTCCAAATAACGTGCTTAGTAACGGATAAGATTTAAACTTAAAATTTCTTAAGTAAAATAATTGCTGGACTGTTGTAGTATAAGATTAAGGCGTAACATTATTGTAAGCATAGGTGCTGGAATTGTAATGAGTTTCATTTTCATTTGAAAATGAAATGAAAAAAATTATGCAGCGTGAAATAAATTTTAACCTTATCACAGAATTTTTCTATTCTACATTTTTATTAATATACACTACATTTTCTGCTTTTGAATAAAAAAATTCGAGTCATTCTTATTATAGGAGCTTATTTTTCAGAAGCAAATTGTGTCAAGTCTTAGTTAAATTTGCGTGCAATTTAAAGATTTTATAATTATCTAAGTACAAATTTTTTCAATAAATGGTCTAGTTTTCAAACTTTATTTCGGACTTACTATAACAAAGATTCGAAGTTCGAAAAATTGTTCTAAGTAAGGATATATTACTAGATGACCTATTTAATTGTAATATTCAAAAATGAAAATTCAAAAAGATTCGACTATGGAAACGAAATCCGCTATTCCAAGGTACTCTGATTTTGGGCCTTTTTTTCCTACCGCCCAGCGTAAATAAAGCAAAAACGGCAGCCGCGGCCTTTCGCTATGAAGAAGTGGTGGGCACTGTGGGCAGTGGAGGGGGTTATACGGGAGGGGCAGCCTCCTCAATCTGGTCACCTAGTTGCTGGGTGTATTGGCCGCGTCATCGTGGGTTGTCGGACCAATCCGGGCCCTCTGAGTGGAGGGGGGAAGGAGCCCGCGGTCGTTGCCGTCCCCGGACTGCTCGCAGTCGAAGCCAGAGATTCGGAGAGTCGAGTTGTGGGAAAGAGTCGGAAGAGGGAAAGGAAGATTTTGGAGAAGGTGAGAGCAGGGAGATGACGGCGAGGGTCACGGGAAGCGGGTCCAGGATGACGGGCTAGGGCGCCACGACGTCGCAGGGGAGGAGGCAGCGGCTCCAAGGGTCCCATCGTCGGGGGGAAGGGGTGATGGCTCCCAGGAGTGAGTAAACGGGGGAAAGTGCGCGGGCCGTCATGGGGGGTTTTCTCGTGGTTGTAATTTTTGCCGGGAGTTTAGTTATTATCTTATTCTGCTGGTGTTTTGCGTGGGTGGGATTTTAGATTTTCCTTTTGGGTACGGGATGTATTTTTCGAGTTAGAGTACGTTTTGTGTGGATGGATGATTTCACGGGATTTTGAGCGGTGTTGTATGAGGCGGGGGCGGCGTTGGCCCCTCCTCCCCCTGGATCATTTTATGTACTGTGTATTCCTTTTTTTTATTTAATTATTATTTGAATAAACGTGTCGATTTTATACGTAAATCTGTAGTGTTTGTGTTTTTCTCGCCCTCCCCCAGGAAACCCTCTATTGCCCCTTTCCCCTCCCCTCTTCGGCGATTGACGAGGCCCGTCGGGGAACATCATCCTCTTCTACGAGGATATGGTATCTTGGTGGGCCCGGTAGCGGGCACCTCGTTACAAGTTCTAAATGGAAAATAAGATGTATTTTTTCGCATTATTTATTTAAAAAAATTAATAACTCTTTTTCAAAGCCAATAGGAAATTCTGAACTTGGCTGAATTCAAGTGTATGGTAGAAGGTACAACAATCAATTTACTCATATTTTTTGATTATCATTATCATCATTTATTTTTATGTAAAAGCTTTTCAAACCCAACACCATTGAGTTTTTTGTTATCAGCTATGAAAACATGATAATATTTACATTATAGTGATTTTCGAAAAGTCTAAAAAATTCAGTTTTTTACCCTCTACTATGTACTCAAACTCTGCCAAGTTTCCAAATACTTGATTTATTACGAAAAAAGTTAAAACATTGTGAGTGAAACACGGAAAAAAACATGTTTTTTCTATTTAAAACTTTACCTGCTTGGTAACTTGGTAATGGTATCCGATTTCAATCAAACTTTACGAACATTTTTTCAATTTTTTCATATTGATTTTTAGGCCAGAAATATGAAAGATACTGTGACATATCACAACTAATAATAATGATCTAATAATGAACATCATTGTAAATTATCTAATTTCGTATATTTCCTAATTGTAGGTGATACGAGTTATTCATCCACAAATCAAACTACCGCATATAAGCTAGTATATTTTCATAGAATATCATCTTCACAATAGTTACATTGAATAGTTCTGTGATTAAATTTATTTTAAGGACAATAAATTTAAGCGTCTTCTCAACATCTTATATAATGCTTCTGGGACCCAACAATGTTTAGGACATCAAATAACGGAACAAATACAATACACGACTTTTGTAAAAAAAACGAACATTTTTTGCTCTTGTGAATAAAAAAAGTCCAACATTTTTAATGTAAACATTTTTCCGAACTTTTTAAAAAAACTAAATTTACAGATATTTTGTTATTCCCATTGAATGATAAACTGGAAAAGGGTTAATAATTTATTGTTTATTATTTTATTATTTCATTATTGAACCTTCGAATTTCTTATATTATTTGTATGAGGAAGTGTGTCAGGATGACAGTTATGGATTTCGCGAAATTTCTTACAATTAAAAAAAGCATTTACAAACATTTTACAGCGAATAATTTTTAATTATGTAACAGAAAAAAATTCTTATACGTTGTTAATTACTTATGAAAATACAAAAAAAAAAACAAAGTTAAAATTGTATGAGAACCTCTGAATAAAAAGGATCTTTGCAATGAGAGAGATGATGAATGAAAAAAAAGTTAATTTTCAAATAATGAAACCAAGTGTTTTCAAAGATAAAAAATTATTTCAATAATTGGTGTCCAGATATTCATTATTCAACGTAATGAATGATAACAAAGTATAATTGATTGATATTATCATTAGAATATACCGAAATATTGATGAGTGGATTTGTTGAAAAAAATAAAATAAATAAAAGACTCAATATTTATCGACATGATAAGACAAAAAACAATAATAAGATATTCATTCATGCGTAAAAATGAATTCACATAAGATAATTCGAAGAATATAAAATAGAAAAAATATCATACAATTTTTTTGATATATCAATATATGTTTGATAGAACATACAGATATGTTGTTAGGAAAAATTTATTATTGTAAATTCTCTGGATTTAGAAATAGGATTTCATTTTCATCATGTTAAATTTTACACTTTCATATTTTATCTCTAAGTAATTTACTACAATCGGCTCATTTTCTGTCTGCCTACGATTAGAAACATTCGAACTTATCATGCCACTTTACTAAATCATCATTTTTAGTGATAGTTCGTATGCTACGATTTATCTGTTCAATCCATCTGTAAAACGTACGACTATTTGTTAAATCACTATATTTTTGCTTATCACACTATTTGTAAAATCACTTTTGCCGAATTGTAATCGAAGTAATTGTAGAAATGAATTAAGAGATAATTTTGAGGATATATAAAGGCCATGTGAATAGAGCGGGCAGCGCATTATTATAAAATAAATCCATTCACTAACATCAGAGATTCTTGAATTAACCTCTCCTAATTTGGTCTATTCACTTTTTGAAGACGCATTTTTAAAAATTTAACAATGTATAACATACATATTTGATACATACTAACTCAAGTTATAATCCATTAGAGTTTAATAAATATTATTGAAACGTTTTAATTTCTGCGACTAATACAGGAATAGCGTACAATGATATCGATATTGCACAATCGATTTTATGCAAACAAATCAATGGTTACATTATATATATAGCGCGCTTGTACGGAATCTGGCGAATGGTGGATGCGGCAGATGAAAAACAAAACACAACCGCACAACAAAACAAAACACAGTGTGCACTTCACAGCGTTAGATTTTATTCGCGTTATTCAGCCAACGTCAAGTGGTCCTGAGTTTTTTAAGAATGGAAATACTCGTAAAATTCATTTTTTGCAGGATGCAAAACCATTCCTTGATTTTCTGGTGTGCTAAACATAAGTCTGTTGTCAGATTTGCAAGCATGATTTGTTTAATATTTTTTTTTACAATTACTTGCAGAATAGGAGTTTTTGCACAATCGCGTGTGCTTACCATGGTTTGCAGGTGCGTAGATAACAAATCTGATGTCAGATGTATAAAATTGATTTTTTTTATATTTTCTTAAACAATTACTGGCGAAATTAGGATTTTTACAAATTCGCGTATGCTTTCCATGTATTTCAGGTGCACTGATAACGAACCCAATGTCCAATTTGTACAATTGATTTGTTTAATATTTTCTTTAACAATTACTTGCAAAATTGAAGTTTTTGCAATATCGCCGATGCTTTCCATTGTTTCCGGATGCGCTGATAACGAATCTGGTATCCATTTCATGAAATCGATTCATTAAATTGTTTTCAAACAATTACTTGCAAAATTGAAGTTTTTGGAAATCGCGTATGCTTTTCATGGTTTTCAAGTGCGCTGATAATGAATCTAATGTCTGATTCGCAAAATTGCTTTGTTTAATATTTTCATAAACAATTACCGGAAAAATTGAAGTTTTTGCAAAATGGCGTAAGCTTTCAATGGTTTTCGGGTGCGCTGATAACAAATCTGGTGCCGGATTCGCTAAATTGATTTGTTTAATATTCTTTTCAACAATTATTCAAAAATTTGAAGTTTTTACAAAAACCCGTATGCTTCCCATGGTTTTCGGACGCGCTGATAACAAATCTGGTATCAGCTCCGCAAAATCTATTTGGTTAATATTTTTTTCACAATTACTAGCAAAATTAAAGTTTTTGCAAAATAACGTATGCTTTACATGGTTTCCAGGTGCGCTGATAACGAATCTGATGTCCGATTTGCATTAATAATTAGTTTAAAATTTTTTTAAACAATTACTTGCGAAATTCAAATTTTTACGAAATCGAAAATGCGTCTCATGGTTTTCGGACGCACTGATAACGAATCTGGTGTTAGATTCGCAAAGTTAATTTATTTCATATTTTTTTGATAAAAACTTGGTAAATCAGGATTTTTGCCATATCGCGTATACTTTTCATGTTTTTCACGAACGCTGATAAAAAAACTAGTGTCAGATTTTCGAAATTGATTTGTTTAACCTTTTTTTAACAATAGCAAGAAAAATCAAATTTTCTGCAAAATCGCGTATGCCTGACATGGTTTTCCGGTAATTTTGCAAATCTGACACCAGATTCGTTATCAGCGCTCCTGAAAATCATGGAAAGCATACACGATGTTACAAAAATCATAATTTTGCATGCTTTCGTTTGAAAAAATATTGAATGAATCAATTTTGAAAATCTGACACCAGTTTTGTTATCAGCGCTCCTGAAAACCATGGAAAGCATACGTGATATGGCAAGAATCTAAATTTTGCAAGTCATTATCAAAAAAATCTTAAACAAATTAATTACGCGAATCCGACACCAGATTCGTTATCAGCGCACCGCTAAACCATGGAAATCATACGTGATTTTGCAAAAACTTCAATTTTGCAAGTATTTGATCGAGAAAAGATTAAACAAACAAATTTAAGTAGTTACCAACCTAATCTGTGAGCTCACTGTGAGTTCCACTAAGAATATAACCACTAAGAATACTTCAGAAGGTGAATTAATAGTGGTAACCAAAACGGAACATTCACATCCTTCAAATACAGAAACAGCAAAGGCGGAAATTACTAAATCTAACTTGAAAAGAAAAGCTGAAGAGCATCCAGAACTTCCTACTGCTCAAGTTAGCATTTTAAATTAATATAAAATCATATCGACGGTTGATGATAATTTTTTATTGTGATTGATGATGTCTTTTCCCTGTTCACATATATAAAATTTCTACCCATTTTCAATCATTATAATTAATTGACACTGATTGATTTTTTCTTCAACCATAATCGTTTTTATTAGATAATGCGCACGGAACTCAACGATTTACCGGCAGAAGTTCTTGCAAAGCTTCCCGAACGTCCAAATTTAAATAAAAGTATAAGGAGGCAGCGTCGACATGATCTGCCTCAAAATCCAAAAAGTATTGAAGATTTAGGAGAGTTACCGCATCATTTTCAGCAATCTCGTATGCATGATCAATTTCTTCAGTATGACTCAGCAGACGATGAACGTTTCACAACGAGAGGAAGAGTTTTGTTTTTCGCCACAAGAAAAAATCTTGAGTTGCTTTCTAATAGTGATACGTGTTATTTGGATGACACATTTAAAGTTTCTCCAACAATATTTACGCAGGTTAAATTAATATTATATGACATATTGGAATATAGTATTAATTATTATAACTTATGATTTTACTTTATTCGATATCAGATATTTACTATTATTGAAACAATTACGAGACCAGGTCGAAACATTGCAGCTGAACCCCAAATGTATGCCTTTCCATTCGTATACGCTCTACTTTCTTCAAAAGAAACGGCTCAATATCAGGTCGTTTTGGAAGCTGTATCATTACTCGCGTCTTCAAAATATGGCATCCGTCATTGCAGACCTCAGAGGATTATGTCTGACTAGGAAATGGCCATAATAAATGCAAGTAAAGCGGTTTTCCCGGATGTACCACTAGTCGGTTGTTTCTTCCATTTAGGGCAGTCTGTGTACAGACATGTTCAAAGTCAAGGCCTACAAGCAGCTTATCAGAAGCCCGAAGATAGGACGATTCGAAAATACAAACACATGTTATTGGCGCTTGCAACGGTCCCACCCGAATTCGTGATAGAAGCTTTTGAAATTGTGTACAATGAATGCCCGGAAGATTTGTTAGCTGTTTTTAAATATTTCGATCAAACGTACGTTCGCGGAACACGTGCTCGTGGAAGAGCTCCTCGCCGTCCTCCTCGTTATCCGATTGCTCTTTGGAATCAATACGAAGCTACGCTTGCGGGTCTCCATCGCACAAATAACTTAAGTGAAGGATGGCACAATAAATTTCATATAATGATGGGCAAAGATCATCCCGATATGTACTCATGTTTGAACGAGATTAAAAAAGAACAACAAGAAACGGAGTCGCTTATAACAGAGCTGTCTTTGGGAAAATACGTGAAAAATCGACCGCGAAAGTCATGGCTCGAATCACAAGAACGAATGAGACGCGTTGCAGAGAGCTTCCGGGGTTACTGAGAAGAAAGCAGAATTATTGATTATTTGAAGGCCATGTCCCATGTCATAACAATTTAAATAAATATTTTTTGGCTTTTACGTGGATTTTGGTTATTTTTATAAATCGGGCTATTGGCGCCAGGTAATTGACGTCGGGCAAATGGGACCGGGCGATCGGCGTCGGGCAAATGGGATCGGGCGATCGGCGTCGGGCAAAAGGGATCGGGCGATCGGTACTGAGAAAATGTCCAGGGAGGTGAAAGGACCGTCGGGCAATCGCCGTCGGGCGAGTGGCATCGGGCATTTGGGCGCCTACCCTTTGGCCGCTTAATGTGAGTCCTCGGATTGTTTCCCGGGGGCTCACAGGGGACTCACAGAGAGCTCACAAGGGGCTCACACAAAGTTCACAGTATAAAAAATGCCCAAATTTTTATCAATGAATATCACACTGTTAGTACTTCGCTGATACAACGAAATGGTTTTCATTGTTCGTCTATAATTATTTATTCATTAAGACTTAATCTCACGGATTTTTCGGCGTTTTTACCGAAGCTGTCCTCTTCCGTGTATAGATTGCGAAGTATTTTCAATTCTCATCATTCATATTAAATAATTCGATTACAAAAAATTTGTTAAAAGTAGTTTATATCGATTGTTTACAGTAAATTATTTATTGGTCACCATCTGCATTAGGAATGCAGACTTTTTTTCATTCAGATGAAATTATTTGAGTATAGTGTGGCTTATGGAATTTCAATTTTTTTTTTACGTTATTCGTTTAGTACAAAATATAAACAATTTGAGTAGTTCGAATGATTGCAGCAAACCATTTTCAATCACATAGTAAAGGCTATATCTACGAGAAATTTCAGAATGCTGCCCCGAGGGCAAAGTTGTTCTTACTCCGGTTCATGAAAAATGCCATAAGAAAAGTTATTAGTCTTACTTATTGGCTTTGTCAGGTGAAACTTTTTCGTATTGTGACCACAGTTTAACAAAACAAAATCTTTGCTATATTTTTCAAGTAAGTGATGCGTTAGGTTATGGTTAAATAATCCTTTACATGATTGTCATTGTTCACATTATATGTACTTTAGTCATTTACAATATTTATTAAAAACGTGTTCAACAGGTTTGCTGTATGTAACCAATTTAAAAAAATCGATCACGTTCTTCACGGGCTCGACTAAAGGAGTCGATTTCGATAATTTGTTTTTATGAAATATTTTCATTTCGAACAAGTTATTCGGCTACCATACAGTCAAATTTTCTTGTGTAAACGCCTTTGACCTTCCCGGTGGAGGTGGCCGCAATCTCACGCGCCTCACACCAACAGATTGCGATAAGCGATCCTTCTTTCGCTCCACTTCGAGAAGAGATAAATCGAAGCCGGTTCCCCGCCGGAAACGTAAACAGGCCTTTCTAGAGAATAATTGTACTTTTCTATTGGGCAAAAAAACTTCTGTAGTTTTGGCTAAACAATTCATCACAACTAATTTCTCTTGCCAAGTCCGTAAAAATCGTGTTACAAATCATACATACATTTAATGGATATATTGTTTTCGTACTACCCTCAGTTTTATGAAAGATGTTTTTTTTTGTTCTCCTGCGTATATCCTCTCAAAAAAATTCATTAAATTCATTTTGATCATTTCGAGAAAGTGAGAATTTTTTTTGGTCATCATTTTGATGTCAAAACAAACATAATACTCTTAGCTTTAACATTCAAATTTCTCACGATTCACTGAACATCATTTGTTAATAATAACTTACACGTAACTTGTTTGTAATGAACTCTCGTAAACATATCAAGCTTTTGCATTTAATATTTTTGCTTGATCGGTAAAGTGTGTTGTGGAATATTGCTTGGAAAACAAGGAGTTTATGCAAATATTTACATCATTTTCGGTTAACAATAAATTTATTGCATGCATCATTGCAATATTCACCATTTCTATTCATTATTCATCACGAAGTCAAAATCTGTCGAAAGGCTGCTTACCTTCCTGAGATACACTTGTTCCGTGGCACTTCACGAGGAAGTAATTTGTGCGCGCCGAATGTATTTTAAAATGTGTGATGAAAATTTGACTACGTCAAAAATATTTAATACATATATATCTTGTTTAACGTAATAATTACGCATCATAGGAAACTTTAGGAAGCGTTAACAAAATTTTTCATCATCTACAACCTACAATAGATACCCTCAACGATAAAAATTTTTAAACTTTTCATAAAACCTCTCATGAAATCTTTAATTCAAACAAATACTATTGTTGTTATTGTTTGACTTTACACAAAAACTATTTATTTGGGAGAGACAGCTACAATATGATGATACACGGCGACGCCGTGGGCTAAAAAGGCGCCGCAGTTCCTTGGAAATGCGTTTTTATATGAACAAAAAAGGCGTACTAAAAGAATCGCGAGACTGAAACTTGCTGAAACTAGTCAATCAAAACGAACGACGATTTATAATGAATCGTATGATAGAGTTCAATGGAAATTTTCCAAAATGACGTGAACGGCCTTCGTTAAATCCATTCGGCATCGTAACTAAATGAACTACAGATAAGTTCAATAGCTTGTTTATCAAATTCTATTTCACAGTGCACTCAGAAAAAACATAATGACGTTCGCGATCTTCTGAAAATTCATATAATATTATCAGTAGATGAGTTACTCGTTACTTCTGATTTTGCATCGTAATTTATACTAGCAAAATCAATTTGATTTGTTGTTAAATCGAAGAAAAAGTTTTTGCCTTTGAGAAAAAAAATGAAAAAGAATAATAGAAATATATAAATGTTATAGTTGTAGATTTAGGTAAACAACACCAAGGAATAGGAAGTAGAAGTGTTGTCCTCGCATGTGTTGCGTTTGTGATGGGTTATTCAGCAACATTTTCACGGCTCGATATGGTAAGAACACATCGAATACTTTGTCGAGAGTAATGATGATAGCGGGACCGAATCAAGAACTCACTAAGCGAATATCAGTGACGACGTATTTTTGATTCTTGTCTAATTCAGCGATTTTTTTTGTCGAGAGAAAGTTCTCCCGATGAGTAACTGCTTTAAGTTTTGATCAATCCATTTCGCTTTCTTCAACGTTATGATGCTGCTGCTGCGAAACACCCCTATATATAACCAAGGTGTAAACACGCTAACCAATTTTCGGAAAAAGTATGACATCATCAAATTCCCAAGCATTTACGTCACCTTTTCAAGGTCAAACCTCTATTTTTAAAACGAATTTGTGTAATACAATCATACAGGAAAAAACAATCTTTATGTCTAGAGTCTTTTAGAACTTATCACAATAAGCTATAAATGTATATGATGAAATGTCAACGATAATTTTATACAACATTCACAAATTTTTCACGAAAAATTCTTGATTTTGCCGGTCCATAATTAATTTACTGCACTATCATGTATACATTCTAGCAATTTTTACTAAGGTCAATAAATAATAACAAATCAATAATTTCAGTTTACAAATGAGTTTATTTAAAACTAAGTCGTACAATGGTTGTAGCGTCGATAGTATATTTTAGCGCGAAAAAATCTTCATATTCCAGAGTATCGCTAAATCGGAGTAAGGCGATTGATCTTTTCACAGACGGTAGATCACCAAATTTCTCCCAAAATCATGTTCGCAGTCGTCGAACGTTTTCTGTAGCGCACTGCTGATCGTAGACAGGTCGATGAAAATTGTTCTAGGGACATGCAGAGACTCACAAATCATTCGGTGATTGGCAGCCTATATCCATCGAATTAATGATAATCGCATTTGTGTACTGCTTCGGCCAACGCTTTTCGTCCAATCCTTTGACGAATATGAATGCGGAATGTCGCAACTGATTCCTTAACTCTTAATAGAGTTCCTCCTATGCCACATCTCCAGAATTCCAAGGAATGACATGATAGTTTCGTGTTAGCCACAAGTTATTCGCCTTCACATTAATTGGCAAACCATCCAAAGAACATAGTGGCTTGAATAATGTCGTGACAGCGTCGGCGCAGAAGGGCTTAAGCCGTAAAACTCAGAGCTCCTTGACAACAAAGGTACTTTGCACGGAAAATCTTTGAACGTCCAGGATGTACTTCATGTTGAAGCTTTCGACAAATTAACGAAAACTAATTAAAACCTAGCTACATATAGCTTAAGTCTAGTAACTTTTCACTAGTGATTATATATATTTCTGTAAATAAGACTTTTCTCACAACGCCGCTTATTAATTAATATTTAACAATTTTATCATAAAAAAAAAAACAAAAGGGTACTGTTTGAGCGTGAATTTTTATCTATATTCGTTCCCTGCCAATCAATCTCACATAATTGGTCTATTTTGAGACAGGTTTATACTTATCAGACAATTCACTAAATAATGTTTGATCCATAACCTTTCTACGTAAAACAAGATCTAGAATTTTTTTAACATCAGCGATTCGTCGTCGAAACCTATAGCGGTCACGGGCCGTTTCTTCCCATGGGCCCCGTCTCGCTAGTCTATGCGCAAAATCCCACATATACAACACATGTACTAGAGAGGAGTTACAATCAAACGTTACTCGCTTCATAGTTTTTTAACAATTCCGTTGATTGGTTGATATTCGATAATACAATCATGTATAATGAGACAATAAGCCGCGGTTTGAGCCGGAAATTTTCTCCCGATTCGAATTCAAGACGAACGTCAACTGGCTCCATTATGAGGGATTCGTTTTGTTTAGCGCATTCAATCACCACGAGAGGAGAAATGTCCATGAATTGTGACTTGGTCAAAAATGGAGCATTTTCTTTCCGTAATATGAAGATTGAAAGTCTGCAAACATCTCGTATAAAGTGGCGAATCGATTTCGTTCAAAATTTACGTTGAGATTTGTATGAGGATAATACTGCGAATTAAGATATACCTTCATATCTCGTAATTCACAGTTATCAAAAGTACTCGCACTTTCTCTTGCCGAATTCTTTCGGCCTGTTTGAAAGCCGACAATAATGTATCTCGGTTTCTCCAGTTGAGTCGTTGTCTTCACACTCCATATATGCTTGGTTGTTTGTGGTAGTAGTGGATACTCGTACAGTTCCCAGCTTCAAAAACTCATAGCAACGGTAGAATCGCTGGCGATGTAGTTCAACATTCGAATCTTTTCGAGGTCGGACAGCTTGACGTATGGCAACATCCATTCGATTTTATTGAGAGTTATTGTCAACTCCTCCGGAACTGCAGGAGCTACAACCGCTGTCTGCACGATAGCGTTGACGTCAGTGTTGGCTCGGAGTTTGGCGTTGACGATGATTCGTTGATAATCCTCAGCAAATCCGAAAATGAAATGTAGTTTTATACAAACATCGAAATATCCATGATTGTCCACCAACGATCTTGTATTGTCGATAATCCATCCAGCATTTTCCAAGAGATCTTCTTCATGAGGCGTATGCGAGATGTGAGCTTTCATCGCGCTGGTGAGACCGACATTTTCCACCCTTTCAATCTCTACGGCATTAAGCTCATAACGAATTTCCTCGAACAGGTGAGCTATACCATTATTGATTATTGAAGTACGAACAACATGAGTTCCACCTGCTTTCGTCTTCGTTCTTACCTTAGATATGAAGCGAACTCTTGCTCGGCAACACGCATGAACCCTGGTTTCGTACACCGATACGAATTTTATCGTTGTTATTGTACGTTGACGAGTCGTATGGATGATGCGCGTGTTCTTCATACTGTGCTATAGACTCGACAAAAACGATCTTTTTCTCAATAGATAACATGGTATTCAGCAGCGATTCGAATCCTGAAACTTAAACTTTTTAGGAAATGCACGTTCCGCGGTGTAAGCACTTTGAGAGGTTTGTGCTGACTGATGACTCTTGGACGTGGTGTGGAACTTTATTACTCCTCGTTGACGATTCCTATTATAAACTTTTCACATGAAGTCTAATAGTGATGACTTTTTTTCGAAAATTTACCATTTGACCGTCTTGATCTACAATACGCAGCTGGAGATAATGTATTGCATGTACGGTGATCGGATGATAAAGATGTCAGTTGGCAATTCAATGATATTATATCCTGGTAGCACCACGGAAAAGAACTCATCAGTGGTGTGCACTCGCTGCTCGTTTATATAGGCTCCTGTTATAATGTTACACTCGACATGTAAGGCATTGATAGGAAGTATCCTCACTGGTGATTGTGATTCATATTCAACATTGGCTCCAATTTCGACTGGGTCAAAACCTAATAGTTTTCAAAAGACTGTTTTGGGCGAAAATCTACTTTGAAGTGAAACTTCTTATAGCACGAGGCAAAAAAAAGTGAGGAGTAAAATCAACGAACGTGAGTCGTCAGCACGAAAAGCGTAAGACCGAATGGATAGAGAATGACGGACTAGTCGATAGCTCAGTATAGACGCGGGGAGCGTGGAGCGGGGGGACGAGAGCCGTAGATATGAATTGGAAAGGTGTATAGGCGAAGAGTGTTCGGGGCGAGGGGAGCGAAGTTGTAGCGCGAGTTTTCGGTGGAATCGTGCGTAAGCGTTGAATGTCAGTGTGAGTAAAGGACGAGGAAGCCTCGATGTTGCTTAGGGTTACCAGACATACTGATTTAATCAGTACGCGTACTGATTTTTGACCTTCGTGCTGATTTACTGATTTTACAACAAAGCGTACTGATTTTAGCGAAAACTATGATTTTTCGCATTTTTATTAAACTTTTTTTCCAAATCGATTTTTTTTATTTGAAACAGCTCTTTAATTTATACACACACAGTACATAATACATACACCGAATGATTTTTTTTCTTCGTTCTACTATTACTATACATATCTGGTGAAAAGAGACAAAATATATCGTTTGTTAGTGCGTTCGCGAGCGACATACGATCGATTATCGAGACTGGTAACAGCTCTAACCGCACTAATTCATAGTTGTTCACAGCCATTGTAAACAATGTTTTTCATATTTGAGTTATTTTAACTCAATCGTGTTTTCGTTTCATTTACTACTTGTCGAACGAAAAAGTATGTACATAGAATAATATTCAACACTGCATTTCTCGAACTTTTGGAATTAGTCGACGTTCGCAAGTTATCGGTAAGTGTACAAATAAAAATTTGTAAATTTGTAAATTTGTATTTGAGGCATTTGTGAGGTTATGATGGAAAATGATAATTCGTTACTCTACTTATTCCAAAGATTTCCAGAAATATCCAAGTGATTTGATTTTTGTTTTCAAAGAATACGTTGATGTCGTTGATGACGTTGATAGAACGTGACTTTTCAGCAATCAATTTTTTGCAGATATTTGGAGCACTTGCATCAGTTGACAATGGCAACTGAAGCGAAACGGGCGAGAAAAGGCAACTATGCTTTTACTTCTGCATTGAAAAAACAATTTCCATGCTTCGTACAGGGTAGAACCGAGCAAGAAGTGAAGTGCGAAATTTGTTGTTGTTTCGTTTCTTTTGCTAATAGCGGTGGGTGACCTTTCTACTTTGTGCTCCAACATCAATTATATTTATATTTTTCTTGTCAAAAAAGAAAAAAAAATTGGAACAACAGTTTGTAGATAGTAAGAGTGAAATTTAAAAAGTTCTCAAATGTATCTAAAAACTTTACTAGCTTTTTCTCTCGCTTATATTACAGTGGCAGGTGACTTTCTTCCTTTTAAAAGTTTTTCAACACATTTCTTTCTGTAATCTCTGTTTGAGTAGATTAATTTGAAACACTTTACCCTACATGTTATCAGATTTCTCTAAAATTTGATTGAATGCACGTTTTTCTTCCTTCTCAATCTTTTAAATGTGTAGTCAGATAGGTTTTTTATTTCATTATTCTATGAGCTGTAATGATTTAGTTCTTGAATTATTTTATATTGTTCAAAATTATTAAACTTGTTGAAAAATTATTTTTGATCCTTAAGACTAAAAGAGTTTGAAAATAAATATTTCATTAAATAATTTCATGCTTATTTTAATCATCTATAAACTAAAATTTTCAAACTCACGTGAAATGTGCAAATTTTTACCCAGTCATTAAATGAAAACTTTCTTAAACTTTTTTTCACAAAATGAAAGATTGGGATAAAAAAACTTCTCAAGAAAGTTTTTGTAAATTACGCACAATCTAAAAAAACTGCAACATTTTTACCTTGAAAAATAGTCATTTTATCATTTGACAGTTTCATTATGTTTTTAAAAAAATTAAATCATCGAGGCTATGAAAAACACAGTTCTTAATTTAATTCATGCGTCAAAAAAAATGACTGATTTCTATTGTAAAATATGCATTCTGCATGATAAATGAAATTTACATACTGATAGTTGGAATGATAAAATTTTTACATTATTGTAGGAGTGTCTGATTTGAAGAAACACGTCAACACAGACAAACATAAAAAACACATCAGGACTGCTTTAACATCTCAATCTTTGGATACTTTCATGGTTGCAAAATCATCTCCAATGGCACTTAAAGTCTGGGCTGCAGAAGGAACTCTAGCATTTCACACAGTGAAGCACCACTCGAGTTATAATGAAATGGATTGTACTGCACCTCTTCTTCGTACAATATTCGTAGATTCTGAAATTGCTAAACAATTGTCTTGCGCGAGGACAAAAATCGAGGCCATAATTAATGGCGTTTTAGCTCCACGTGCGATCTACGATGTAAAGAAAGCTTTAGAAAAAATTCCGTTCATTAGTTTGAGTACAGATGCTTCTAATCATGGTCATCATAAACTTTTTCCTCTTGTTACCCAATACTTTGATTATGAAAATGGTGGCATTAAGGTCAAATTGATAGATTTACAAGAAACAAATAATGAGAAGGCTGAAACGATAGCAAATTTGATTGAGAGCGTACTTGAGAAACATGATTTCACTGAAAAATTGTCAGCTTTTGTCGCAGATAACGCTCCAATAAAATTTGATGGTCTTAATCGCCAGGGCTCTAACAATGTGTTGGCCCTACTCAAAGAAAGAGTCAATTCTAATGTCATTGGTGTTGGGTGCCCTGCTCATATTCTTCATAATAGCGCCCAGCATGGATTGGATCAATTCGGGAAATTCGATATTGACGCCCTCGTTTTTAAATTGTTCAAGCATTTTTCGATTTACACTGCGAAAACAGCTGAATTACGAGAATTCTGTGAGTTCGTTCAGGTGGAATTTCAACCTTTACTTTCACACAGCACAACTCGATGGCTCAGTTTGTTTCTTGCAGTGGAACGAATTCTCAAACTGTTTCCTGCATTAAAAGCTTACTTTTTATCAATAGAAAAACCTCCAAAATTTATAGAAAATTTCTTCTCTGATGATATGGCTGAAAGCTATCTTTTGTTTGTCCACTCTTTATGTTTATTTTTCAATGTAAAATAGCAGCAATAGAAAAAGAAGGCAACAGTGTTTTAGAAATCACTTCAATCATTGAATCGGTTACTAATTCCTTGCGTGAAAGAATCAAGCACAAGTTTTTGCCTTTGACTTTACTTTCGAATCTCAATAAAATGAAAGCTGAAGGAAAAGAAAAGGAATGCGCGAATTCCCATGAAAAAGCCATTAATGTTTATCAGGAAGCTCTTGAATATTTGTTGAAATGGACCTCATCTTTATCCGAATTAAAAGTGTTCCAGTGGTTGAAATTCGATCTGACAACAAAAGAAGTTGACTCCGATCAAGTTGTCCGAACAATGCAGTTTCTTGAGTCGAAAAATGTTCACATTCATGAAGATAAGATCATTGACCAATTGGCTAATTTGAACAATTTTATAGAGATGAAAAAAGATAATAAAGATGATTCTGCTAAATTTTTTTTTCTAACTTCAAATGATCAAATATGTGAATTTTTTAAAGCAAATTCTAACATTGATTCTTTTTCAGAAATTTTGAAAATTGCACAGTACTTTTTTTCTATTCCCGGGCATAACGCCAACTGTGAACGAATTTTCTCTCTTATAAATATCCAATGGAGTGATGAGCACAATCGTCTCCTCGTTGAAAATGTTCGTAACATTATTGTCACACAGTATAATTATAAGAATATGTCTTGCAGCGATTTTTATAAGTATCTGATAAAAACTGAAAATGTTGATATATTAAAAGCCATTGGAAGTGCCAAGAAGTATGAAAAAACGGCAATGTAAATTTTTTGATGTTTGAAAATAATTAAATTCTACTTGATATTCTAAAATTTGTGATTTATCTGTACCTGGCCTTATGTTAATTTTAAACAGTTAAGCTTAAATCAGCACTATCTTGCATTTAATTTTATTTGACACAATTGGTTAGTTTAATTCATCAATTTTTTTTTTTTTTTTTTTTTAAGAGCGTTTGACTGTGCCAGGTTTGGTTATATGTTATATTATATGAGGGGGGGGGGGGGTGCAAATGGTGGTGTACTGATTTTTCACTAGACTGATCTGGTAACCCTAATATTGCTTGTTATTAAGTGTACTTAATATCGGAAATCAACGAGTGTATGTGAATTTAATGATCGATGGATCTCAAAATGATAAAGAGGAAAACGGCGACAATGTAAGTTTTAAAACTATCTCATGCACGTTTATGTCAGTGTCCCCAAGTGGGATACGCGTACCCTCGCGTACCTTTCACACAAGCGCAACCTCATGACGTCACCTGTACGTGAGCCGCGGCGGTGGCTCGAGCTCTACGTCGAGTCGGGGTAGAGTGGGGCATCGAGGCGAGGCAAGTGAGGGAAAGAAACAAGTTGCACCAGGGGCGGCAACTATAGGGGGGCAAGGCACTTTTTGCCCCCCCCTAAAATTTTATTGGAGGGGCCATGCCCCCACCCCCCCAATATTTCGGCAACTAGAATAAATATTTGAAAATTTGGTAGAGATAATCCATGATATCACACTTTTTTTCTGTAATCCTCAAAATTAATCTCCGTAATCTTTCATACTTCTTAACTAGTTTCCCACAATTTTGGAGTTCTAATAAATCGAATTTACCCGCCTGTCCAACATTAATTTAAACAGGTAAGTAAGCACAAGTAGGGATAGGAAATATGGTTGCAGTAGATTGGCACGATTTTGATAAGTGCCGCCTATATATTGCTCTACCACTTTCTGACAAAACCGAGCGTCAATAATGTTGCTTTTCGCTCGGTTTTTTCAGAAAGCGGTAGGTGATGTACACAATGTAACATAACCAAAAAGCAGCGAAGTATAATTTGTTGACGAGTTAATTGAAAAAATGGATCGCTTTTTAGTACGAATACCACCCCCATCTGATCGAACAACATGTCAAAGTAATCAAAGTCATCAAAGAGAATCCGTCAGTGCCGTGCAAAATCGTTCCGATATTTCGAAGACTTCTGAATCCAACCCGCGTGCTTCCAATTCTGACAGTGATGTGCGAAATAGTTCAAAATCATCAGAAATTATTAGTAAATCTGGACGTCGTTTTAGAGAGGATTAGAAAATATCATCATATCCATGGCTCATTCATGATAAAGACAAGGATTCTGCTTTTTGCATTACATGTAAATCTGCCTCGGAGAAAAAAATGTTGTCTTTAAGCACGAAATCCGATGATGCGTTTATAAACACTGGATTCTCCAACTGGAAGAATGCGATAGATAAATTTCGAAAACATGAAAGTTCTGGCACCCATCGAGAAGCTGTATTGAAAATTACGTGTTCTCAAAATTAAATCGATGTTTTTGAAAGTTTATCTAACGAAACGCTAAGACAAAATCAAGAAAATCGCACGTGTTTGATGAAAATTATTTCGACTCTACGCTATCTTGCGGTTCAAGGCATTCCAATCCGTGGGCATAATGATGAAAGGAGTAATTTTAATTGTTTATTGCAACTAAGAGCCGAGGATTCACCAGAATTACGGAAGTGGTTGAACAGAGACACCTACAAATGGATTTCTAAGGAAATGCAGAACGAGATGCTGCAAATTTTGAGTCATAAAGTTTTGCGTTCACTGATCCAAGAAGTGAAGGGGGCAAAGTATTATACTTTAATTGGCGATGAAACTCGCGATGTGGCATCCAAAGAACAGTTCAGTTTTTGTGTCAGGTATTATACTCATTCAACCAATATATATTCCTAAAAAATGATTATTTTCATGTCTTTGTATTCATATAACATTACTGAATAAGATTCTTTCCGATTCAACATTCACACTAAAAAAAAAAAATGGCGAGAATTCTCATTTTTATTCGTAATGTTACCTCAGAAAAAAACAATAGGAATATCTATCCAAAGTGATGGAAGAATTTCCCCTCTATATAGTATTTTTTCAGTGGAGCATCAAAATTAAAAAAATCTTTTAATGAAAAACTTCGTACACATCAATGATTCTTTTTCAGATTCGTTAATGGTGCATTTGAAATCGAAGAACTTTTTCTCGGTTTTTATTCCACTGCTTCCACAACAGGGAAAGCACTGTGCGATTTGATAATTGATGCTTTACGTCGTTTTGATCTCAATATTCAGTGAGTCCGGGGCGTTTGTTTTGACGGAGCAGCAAATGTTTCTGGGCGATTCAACGGAGTTCAAGCTTTAATTTCCGAAATTGAAGAAAAAGCCCATTTTGTGCACTGTTCAGCCCATAAATTGAATCTAGTCATCCAAGATTCAGTGAAAATGATTCCTGAATATCGTGATGCCCTCAATGTTGCAAAGGATCTTATAAATTTCATACGAGATTCACCACAAAGATTGGAGGCTTTTGCCGGTAAAATATGATTAATTTTTCAAAGTATCTTATATTTACTCTATTTCATATTCGATATATTGTCACTTCCGTTTCATAATTAACAATCTAAATAAGGAAATTAAAAATAACAGATATTCTATTTATTTCTGTTCTAGATTTACAGAGTATGGATAGTATGTAAGACAAGAAAAATTTAAAACCCTCTTGCCCTACTAGATAGACTGTCCGATTCACATCTTTGAGTTCCATTTCAAAAAATTACAAGCGATTGATAGCTTTTTTCGAAACTCTGTCATTACAATCAACTGAAGCAGCTACTAAAGCGAAAGGTTTTTTAAAATCAATGAAATCTTTCAATTTCTTTTTTTCGATATTCATTCTATGCAAAATGTTTTCGCATGTAGATGCTTCTAACTCGGCCATCCAAAAAAAGCAATTCCATTTTGGTAATGTGAAAGAACTAATTGAAAATTTGAATGTAACTATTTCGAATTTGAGAAATCAATTGATTGATGTTCGGGCTGAGATAGAAAAAGAAAGACTTGCCAAGGATATAGATCCTCCGAAAGAAAATCGCAAAAGAAGAATTCCAAAAAAATTAGACGATTCGTATAACGCTGTTAAAGAGTGCTTTGAGAATTGCGAAGAAAAGTGTAGAAGTCTATGCTATGAGATCATTGATAATATCGTGAATTGTTTGAAAGATAGATTTGACACACAAGTATACACTTTTCTTGGCCAGGCAGAAAGTTTTCTTTTCGGGGATGACGCACTGAAAAAAATCGGTGATAGCTACCCTAACTGTATACATACTGTTGAGGGAATTATAGTTGGAGTAACTGAAAACACAGTTGTGACAACTGCAATTAAAGGTATTCCAAGTTCACAGGCGCAGTTGACGCTTAACTATAAATTTACAGTTCGTTTTGCCACCAACACTTTTTTTATAGTCAGTGTAAGTTTAAATTCAAGTTGCTACTTCAATACTCGTACGGCTAGGCGTGTATTTCGAGATACAGTTGTTGCATCTTTTTGAAATACACGTGAGGCAACTAAAATATCTTGTAGAAAATCACATAAAGTTAAAAGCTGCAACAATAAAAGAAACGTGATGGTGAGTTGCCGTCAGTCGCCGTTTTCGTCTCGAAGAGGAAAGGTAAGTCATATATTTTATTATTTTATTTCATAAATTGGCTTACTTTGAAATAATATTCATGCACGTAAATGCTCTTCTTCAAATCGCGCGCGCTCGAATTCGCTGTTATGTTTCGCCGCCATACATGCGAATAACATCAATGTGAGTGAGCAGCACGCTCAGGCACGCTGGCATTTGTTTCATGCAGTTTCAAGTTTCGACCCCCTCTGATTGTTTTGAAAAACCTGAAAAAAGACATTACATCCCCCTCGAATAATTCTCTCGATCTAGATTTAGAGGCCCATGGAACAAAACGCAGAAGGTGAAAAACATTTCCTAAATTTTCCATTTGTTTCGCGGAATCGCGAGAGTTTTGTTTTACCCTGGGACACATAACCTCGAAATAATGCTACTCGGCAAACGTTCGTGGATTTGTTTACTTTTCTGCGACTTTTCTTTTTGTTTCGAAACTTTTGTTGCCCAAAACTGTAAAAAATGAGATGCCTTGTGTAGTTGTGTTTAATGACATTAAATAATTTGATTTAGTAGTTAAAATGTTTTGTTTTTTATTAGTATTTTTTTGGTTTTTTTGGTTTTTGACAGTTTTGGAATTTACTAATATTTTCATTGCGTGTGTATTTGTTTACACTAATATCTCCTAGTTTGTTTTGTATTGTATAATGTGACATAAAAAATTATAAGATTCGAAAATATTTTTTTCTATCCCTTTGTTTTTTTTTCTTTTTATTGTTTATTTATTTTTTTATCATGAAATAAATAATTAAATAGTCTCGTCTATTGCAGAGAATTTTTGGTAACTTTTAAATTGTTTCGGGATATTAGAAAGAACTTTTTTTAAATAATTAAATTTCTCATAAGGTCGCCACATGAAAATAAAAATATAACATTTCCACGAAACTTCAATGAGAGAAAGTAGACTGTATCTGAATTTTATATCAAGATTTGTTCTTTAACAAAATTTTTTTTCGTTCATCAATGGCTACAGATATAATCATATACATTTAAACTTATGCAACATAACTAAAAAATTATTATTGATAATATTGTTATACTTTCCTTATCAATGTTATTATTTTAAGTTCAATTCGATTCAAATTACATTTATGTTTCAGAACATTTTGTATAAATAAGTGGGATGTTTGTCAGTCAAAATTTAGAATGTTGAATTTTTTGCAAACAATTATTTACTGATGAAAATTTTAAAGGTATGAGTGATGATTTCTTGGAGCCAAACCCAGGAGTACAAGTTGTGGCTATTGAATGGCCAACAATCGTTGATGTTCGTTCAATTTCCGAGGATAGTGAACCTGGGCTGGAAGGAAATACATCTTCAAACAATTGCGAACCCAGAAATGTGAGTCCCAAAACACGAGAAAAAAATAAGAATGTTGCTGAATTACGTTAAAAGTTATAATTTTCTTATGCTCTCATATCCTACTAAGTATTGAAACACCACAAGAATAAAATCTACAACTAGGAAAAAAAATTTTTCATTTTTGTTTCTTTATTTAATAAAAAGTGTTTTTTTCAGAAATTTTGAATTTTGTTTGCAACTTCGCTTATAGGATGTTAACAATGATAGTGTATGCTAACTTGCTCGATCACGTAACCTAATGTATATGACGTGACTGTATGCTAAAGCATTGGCTCACGTGACTAAGTACATTACCATGAACTGCCGTAGTGAACATTCTTAATTTCCTTCTACAGAAGATTTTCTAAAGTATCGTCTATTCGCATATTTTTTGTCACTATGATTATACAGGAACGAGTTTCAGTGAAATATTTACAAATAAAAGTATCAAAATGTCTATCAATGAAAGTGAACGAGAAATGTTTCTATATGCTTACTCATTTGAGAACCATAAAAATATGTAAAATTTACATATTAATTGTTTAAATTTTAAATGTTCTTATATCTGGCCTCTTTGTAAAGTAAAAAAAAATAAGTTATTTCTATCGTGCAAAAAGGAAACAATGATTATCAATTGAAACCTAAAATATTCAATTATTTAGATGAAACTGTATAAAAATGAAATTAATCACATTTTCAATCGAATACTTATAACGTTTCGGACGCTAAGATCGTTGCTGGAAAGGAGAGAAGTCGGTAGAACATTACTTTGCAAAGATCGATTAAGTAAAATCGATCGAACAAAATTGGTTAGCATAATTATTGATGCGACAATTGGCAATAAAAGAGGGTGAGTCTTGACAACGTCAGAAATATCGTGAAATTGACTAGAAAATTTTCATTTTCATAAAATAACTGTGTGAAAGCTTTTTGACTTTTAACAATAATTAGTGTTATTCATGGTTCTGAATAAATGTTCTGATTTTCTCTTCGAAAAGTTATTTAATATGCAAAATTTTGTAACGATTCTCAAACGTAGTCACCTTTAATATTTTTATAAAATTCTGCAATTTGTAGTATAATTCGCAATATTTACATAATTTGCCTAAAAAAAATGTTGAATTGGAATCATTTCAGAATTAGGAAAAAGGTTGACTATAAAGAATATAAGAGCTTTGAGAAATAAGACAGTAGTGATAACTAATCGTTTAAACAAAATGTTTAGATATTTATCTCCATTTACGATTTCCAGAATTTTTCTTCTTTCGACAGTTTTTCTAGTTGAACAATCTGTAAAAATTCACGCAATATTAAAATTTTTAACAGGTTTGATAAATATCGACAATTTTAACATCTCAAAAAAAAAAAATTTTGCAGACCTTTTTAGAACGCTTCAATATTTTGGCATAAGTATTATTCCTTGAGACTGTCATAAATTTAGTCAAAAAAAGAAAAAAATACATACATTTTTTATAAATTTTTTATGTATAGATAAAAATTTCTTACATTTCTATGATGTTACTTTCAATCAGACAAAAACCCAGTTGTGTCAAGACGTCGAGACAGTCGCTGAGTAGATTTAAGACGGTGACTGTCTTTTTTTAAAACGGTGACCGAGTTGACAAATGTCGAGGCAAAATTTTTCAGAGAGGCCTCTCTCGCGCCAGTCGCCTAATTCGATCGAGACGGTTACCGATTTGATTGAAAATGGTACGGCTCCAACTTTGTGACCGCCTTGACACAGCTCGGTTTATCTCTGAGTGTCATAAAAATTAGACAAGATTAATAATTACAGGAGTTTATTCAATGAAGTGCTTCAGAAACACTTCTCAAGAATGAGAGATGAAGTAGAACGTGCAATAAATTTTTTTTTGTTTTCGAAACTTTCACAGAAGTCTGAAATGTTTGCTGACATTTTGGGCTAACAACATAGCAGCACTTTACCCTGGAGAAGAAGCTTCTGATTATTACAAGCCATGCGATAAGGAAAACAGAACCCAACAAGGTGGAAAATTATACTACAAATGGACTTTGGTCACGAAATACGTTAAAAAAAAAGGGAAAGATCATGTAGCAGAAAACGTGCCTGATGAGCCTTCATTAATTGCTTTGCAATTGATGGCACCAAACGATCCACAGCTGATAGAGACGTGGAAACGAACTTTTGCTCAAAGGCGAAAAAATTTACTGCCAATTCACGAGTACTTTGAGAAATACCCGTTTCTCAAAGAAGAAATCGGTCTCGAATTGGTAATGAATTTTACATCAAAATGTTCAAATTGCTCTATTTTTGCTCACAAAGTAACTATTTGCAGATGCACATAGATTTTGGACTGTTGCACGTTTGCGAAGATAATAAATTTTTCACGAAATGGTCGCCTTTTGCTCCAAACGTCATAAAATCAGCAAAATCAAGAAAAATTTGCCAAGAGCTCACGAAACTAGATGAAAGTAAGCATCGTCTAGAATGTATACAGGGTGTCCGGAAGTCACCGTACAAACGGAAAACCATGGATTCCTCATGAAATTCTAAGAATTTTTTCCCTTTGCCACTTTTCAAAAAACTCAAAATTAAAAAAGTTATTTAAGCCAAAAATTTGAACAATAAATGCTCTCTATTAACAAGTGGGGGTCGAATTCACGGACCAAACTTTCCCTGAATTTTTTCCATATTTTTCGGAGTAAAAAAGTCCTTTGCCACTTTTCCCAAAACTCAAAATCAAAAAAGTTATTCGAGCGCGGAATCTAACAAATGTGATTGGTTAAAACTTGTGACCCGAATAACTTTTTTGATTTTCAGTTTTGGGAAAAGTAACAAGGACTTTTTTACTCCGAAAAATATGAAAAAAATTCAGGGAAAGTTTGGTCCGTGAATTCGACCCCCACTTGTTAATAGAGGGCATTTATTGTTCAAACTTTTGGCTTAAATAACTTTTTTAATTTTGAGTTTTTTGAAAAGTGGCAAAGGGAAAAAAGTCTTAGAATTTCATGAGGAATCCATGGTTTTCCGTTTGTACGGTGACTTCCGGACACCCTGTATAACGAAATTAAGAAACTGGTGTGCATTATTTTCATTGATATGTTACAGGTGAATCGGTTGAAACTTTAGCATTGCTCATTCTTCCTCAACTTTTTACGCCATCTATAGTCCAGATGAAGCCAAAAGTCTGGAGACCAACAACAAAAGAGATTCGGAATGGTTTCATTGCACAATTTTCGGTATGCATTACAAAAATTCATGAAAAAACTCCGAACTACATTGTTTATTTCACAGACTTTTTTTAGTTCACTTTCGCAAGTTTTTTTTTATGTATATACTTATATTTACCAATATACAAAAATAAAAGTAACAAAAATACACAGATAGTACAAGACTAGAAAATTTCGTTTCAGGAAAATCGCAAAAAAAAACTATTCTTCATTATCAATATCTGCCTCGGCCGCCAAAGGCTTCGTTGTTGTCTCGTAACACAATATACTATTTTAATACTATAACTTTATTTTACAAAAAAGTACGAAAAATTAACGAAGAAGTACATAGAAGTTTCAAACTTTTGATAAGTATTAAATTATTCTTATGTTTCAGACTGTTGCTCTTATGGAACCGGCTTATGAGGAGAGACTGCGGATACTGCAAGGATTTGGAACAACACAACAACCCATCATTATTGCAGTGGGAAAGGAACCGAACTTCGATGCAATTTATGTGCGAGTCAATGACGTAATGTACAAAGTTCCTGATCTACCAACAGCAGTCGATTCATGCTTCAAAATCTACTTTGCCACGGATGCAAGATTACCACTAGATTCAGCAGTCGTATGGGAAAATACATTTATGGTCTCGACTTGAATGATCGTAAGGGAAAAAACTCAGTGTAAGGAGCGTTTGGCTCGATATACAAAATGCTGCTTCAGCACAATGAGCTAGATTCCTTCAATGCACCTGTTTAGTAAAATTTGCCAAGGGTTTCTTTTTTTCTATGCAGATTTTATTGTCATTTTTAAAGTTGCAAATGTAACTATTTTATTTTAGTGATATTTGGCGTTGCAAGTTACTATTTTAAGATTTATTATTATCTCAGAAAAAGTAGTCATGATTGGTGATATTTTTAATGAGAAAGTTCCTCGAGGAGTTGTGGAAATTCACAAAAAAGTGGTTCACGGTGTTGTTGATAAAAATGAGTTAAAGTGCACTGTGAAAGACTGCAATCGCGAATTTTCAAACAAAAAAAGTTTGCTAACCCATACCAGTAAATGTCGCAATATTACTAAGTCGGAGTTTCCTTTAAAAAATAATATCACTAGCGTAAGTGACAAGTTACTTGGAGATATACCATAAACGTAAAAGATGGCGACAAATACGATTTTGATGAAGTGTGCAATACTGTACATCATAAAAAAGTAAACAATGATAATGAAAGTAGCATAACTCTTGACGATGGTAGTGAAGACGATTTCGATTACTATGAGAAAAATGTGGATCACTTTTTGAAACAGATTACACTTGAATCAGATATTTCTCGAAGTAACGAGAAAAATTGTATTTTTGATGAGCAGTCAGACATTTTCAGTAACAAAAATATCGTATCAGAGGTTATTTTAAATAAAGATGCTTTGCGTATAGCCACGAGTTTTTACTCTGAAAAAACAATGACTCGAGCACATTCACAAAAAATTATCCAAACCATTCATAGCTTCCTCAATCATGAATACTTGAATGATATCAAAAAAGATATAGAAAATCTAGAAGATCCAAGAAAGACTGATATTATTGACCACCTCGAGACATTTCAGAATTCTTTTTCTAATTTACATACAGAGTACCAACGCTTTGACGCTTTAACAAAAACGGATTTATTCATACGTCCTGAAAGTGTATATTTAGGACCACGTACGGACGAGAAAGATGGAATCTCGGTAACTACTTCAGTATATGGGCAGTTTATTTCAGTTGATGAAGTTTTAAAAAAGTTTTTAGAATGTGACGATGTTTTTTCAAAAATACAAGAATACACCGAATATTTGCGAAAAAAAGAGGGTGAAATATGCAACATCGTTCAGACCGAATTTTGGAAAAATGAGATTCAAAATTACCCCCCTGATTCTATAATATATCCTGTTTTTTTATACGAGGACGCGTTCGAGACCGGTAACCCACTTGGTCCTCAAGCTGGGATTCACAAAATCAACGGGGTTTATTTAGGTCTCGGAAACTTGCCACCAGATATGCAATCGAAGTTATGTAATACTTTACTTTTACAATTGTACCACGTTCAGGATCTTGAAACCGCCTCACGTAAAACAATTTTTTCTAAAGTAATTTCATGCTTGAAAAATTTGGAAACAGAAGGCATTATCATCGACATCAAAAATCGTGGAAAAGTAAAGGTGTTCTTTAAACTTGCTGCTGTAATCGGTGATAACTTGGGTTTGAACAGTATACTGGGATTCACAGAGGGTTTCAATGCTAATTACTATTGTCGAATTTGCAAAGCACATTCTGGAGATACAATATCAATGATTGAGGAAGACAGTAAACTTTACAGAACAGTTAAAAATTATGAAGAAGATCTTGCGATTTCAAAAGTAAGTGAAACTGGTGTCAAAGAAAATTGCTTTTTCCACGAATTAAATGATTTTCACGTAACAAAAAATATAAGTGTAGATGTTATGCACGATTACCTTGAGGGTATTGGGAAGTATGCAATGTTCCTGTTAATAACTTACTTCATTAGCAAAGGTTACTTTACCCTCAAAACTCTGAATTGGCGGATCCAATTTTTTAGATTGAATAACCATGACAGTAAACCTACTCAAATATCTCAAAATGACTTGAGAAATGAAAGTTTAAAAATGACTGCATCGCAAATGAAAACTTTTATATTAAGCTTTGGTATAATGATGGGTGACTGCATTTATGATAAAAATGACGATCATTGGCATATGTATAAACTTTTACGGGCAATTTTATGTACAGTTCTCCAAACTAGTGTTACGAAAGAAACGCCGCATATGCTTCGAGCTTTGATAACAGAGTATAATCAATCGTATGTACGCTTGTTCAATCAAAACTTGAAGCCTAAAGATCACATTGCTACACACTATCCTCACATTATGACTGTCTTAGGCTCTGTTCGTCATTTGTGGGCAATGCGATACGAAAGCATGCACCGGCCTTTTAAACAATATTGTCATGTTATGAACAATAGAAAAAACATATGCTACAGCATGGCAATGAAACATCAGTTAGGATTGTGTGAGTATATTTTAAGAAATGCATTTTCATTGTCAAACGTTTCCTATCAAACTTTTAGAAGCCAAGCAAAAAATTCGAGTAATCTGCGTTTCGAAGGATCTCAGTACTGTGATGTTCGCCAAATTAACATAGAAAATCAAAGTTTTGTCAAAGACACAATTTTCGTGTTGAGTTTAAACGACAATGTACCTACCTTCGGACTAGTAGAAACTTTGTACAAAAATGTAGATAGTAATGGGTTTTCTGTGAAAGATTTTTGTATGCGAGTCAATGTTTTGTCAACGAATTTTTATGAAAATATGCAAGCCCACGAAATTCAGAGAGGATTAGAATTTAAGATATTGTTACTGAAAGATTTACCACTGTTCAAAACATATAAAAGTATTTCTGTATTGAATAAAAGTTTTGTGTTGTTCTCATACTAAAAGAATATGTTTTTATTACATTATTCACCTACTTATGTTGCATATAAATTATAAAATGCTCCAATTCCCTTGTGTACAGTTGCATCTACTACGTATACATACAAGTTGCAACTTCACTATACAGTAATTTCAACAGTAAATAAGTAGAGGTTCACCTCCTGGTGATACATTTGTATGTACACTTGAAGCATTGTAAGTCCAACTATATTTTTATAGTTGATGCAATTTAAACCTTTTTCTTAGAAAGCATCGTACGCCATATGCATTGTGAGTCCAACTGTAATTTTATAGTAGATGCAACTTTAAACTTTTCTCGGGAAGCGTACAGAACCGTACTTAAACCAACAATAACTGTACTGGTTGGTGTTGAAACGAACTACGTATTTACTGTGGAGATCACAATATTATTACAGTTGGACGGACAATATTTTTCTTTCAGTGCGAATTTCAAAAAGAAGTATTGAAGTTTTTTGGCTCCGATATTGACGAGGATCGACTTGTTCCGCACAGAAACATGTTCTTAGACATTTTGCGAGCGAAAAAATTGCTGCCTCAAACAAGCTCTAACAGCAAATTCTCAATGAAAAATTTTGGCGACTTCTTACTCCTTTTGAAAAGTAAAAACCACATTCTAGATTTATTACCAGAACTCATGAAAATTACGGAATTGATTTTAACGTTACCTGTAACAACATGCACAGCCGGAAGATCGTTTTCTACCTTAAGAGACTTTTGACATACATAAGAAGCACTATGCCTCAAGCTCGGCTCAATTCTTTGAGCAATTAGCATGTTCATTCCGAAGTTGCGATGAATGTAGATTTGAATGAGATAGCGAATGAATTCATTGAACGTGGCGAGATGAGACGCAAAACATTTGCACTATCATAATGTAATATAGCAACAATATTTGCGTTGATTGTGCTATTTTTTTATTTTTTTACATTAAATAACTGTTTGTATACCATCAACATATGGTTTCATGTTTTTTTCCTATGTTTGATACTCACTCTACCCTCTCCGTTCCCTTTATAAAAATTTTTTTTGCCCCCCCAATATCTTATAGAACTTGCCGCCCCTGAGTTGGACGATGATCACTCGTTTCCGCTTCATTTGATTTTCGGCCGATTTAGAAGTAACAGCAAATTTCAGTATCAACCTCGTCATTTATTGAGGAACGAGGATTTTTTAATTTCGATTTCAACTTGAAATCAGAAATGTTGAATTTGCAAAAAAATGATTCTCATTTTCGACCGAGTTTCTGAGTTGCTCAAAAATCAGAAATTAAGCTTATAAATAAAGACTGAAAATTAATAATTATTTGCGGTTATCAAATTATTTTTATAATCAAGATTTTTCAAGTAATACATTGAATATCGATAATTTATCAAGATGAATTTTTTCAATAGTAGTTATTCTGTTACCTGGCACTTTTCTTGTTTCATTTATTTCTGAACTTTAATTACATTTTAATTATGCATTTTATACAAAGTGTTCAACTTTGAACTTTAAACAATAAATGCGCTTCCTCGACAAGTAGGAAACAAAACCACGGACCAAACTCGACCAAAATTTTCTTCGTATTTTTCTGAGTCAAAAAGTCCTGTGCCACTTTTCACAAAACTCAAAAACGAAAAAGATATTCGAGTTTGAAATCGAAAACTTCGAACTCGAACATTTCACTATCGTTTTTCAATTTCGCGAAAAGTGGCAAAGGATTTTTCGACTCAGAAAAATATGTAAAAAATTCAGAGGAACTTCGGTCCGTAGTTTTTATCCCCACTTGTCGAGAAAGCGCATTCAAAGTTCAAATTTCAAACTTGAATAACTTTCTTTCTTTCTTTATTGAAACTAATCATATAAAAGCACGCACAGAAATAATAGCACATGATTTTCAGCTACACGAGATTTACGAAATTTATAAAAACTTTCCGCCTTCACGGGAAATCTTACAAAAAGGATCACGCAAGACGGAAAACTGTGAAATCATGATTTTACGCATTATTTGATGCATAACAAATTGCACATAGGAATAGCAACGGATGATGCAAAATCATGTGGTATATTATGGTGATTTAAAATAAGCGAGCAAATACGAAACTATACATATTGGACATGATGGTTATTTATGATAATTTTAATGTTATATAAGAAATTTTCAACCTTTTTGTTCGACGTCACAAGAAAAATTACCAATTATGATGGAAAAATTCTATATGTTGTATCAACTCGCACGGACATTATATAATGGTTTGAAATCATGTTAAGTTAACATGATGAACTGCCTGTAGTTAAATCATATCATAATCACATATAGAGATGCAGTCTGCAAATATGGTCTTTATTATACATAAATGCAATTTAAAAGTATTCGCGTAGCCGTTTCCGCGTCACCTCATAGGTAGAATCGTTTCGTTTTTGATATTTAGTGTCTACACTTAATACCAAAAGCAAAACTTTTGACTCACTTTTATTAACGTGCTTTCCCACGTAGGTCTAATGCACGTATTTCAATTATCTGCACACCTTCATTTACTAAGTGAATGTGGACAAATAAGGTAAATCAAAGCGAATGAACGTAAAATTCAATGAAGATATAAAAATTTAAATGAAGGTCCAGCTTCGGCTCCCTGTAAACAGACCTTGAAATGACGTGCAATTATTTCAAGTTGTAATGGCTATGAATTTATGAATTTACTTTTATTTAAATTTACTTCTATTTGACTGGCAAAATGTATACTGAATAAAATTTACTTTGTAATTGCTTCCACTGTTCTCTAACTTTGTTAAAATTTTCTTTTTTTTTTTGAAATGTGTATTAACCGTGTTAAAATATGATAAATAAATATTTGAATAATTTCGTAAGACGAAAAAAAACTATTTGATCCAGAATTACAATTCAATACTACTAACAGTTTGATGATTGTGTTGAATTTTTATTTGCACATGATTATTATTTCATTTGACTTGAATTACTATTTAAAAAGAACAAACAAGCACAAATCCAAAAGAAATTCTTTGGCCTCGGTCTGAATTCCTTGATTTTATCTAACAAAAACAAATTCCTTCAACATTCCTTAACTTTTTCTGACTATGAGGCACTTTATTTTTCTCTCAATTCCGAGTGGAAATTCTGTAAATGTGTTAAAAAACAATATGCTATTTCCGGAAAGTGTTGAATTAATTAGAACTTAGATTATGGCGGCTTCTATTTGAAATTCGAAAAATTCAATTTTAATAATTACTTTAATCGAAAAATGTTGCGCAGTGGTAAAAGAAAATAACTGTGTCTGAAATAAACTCTCCTTTTATTTACAGAATATTTAATCAGAACTGAGGAAAAAGCTTTTCTAATCCGAATCCCCCTTGTGAAGTGTGATATTATTTCTTTTCTTTGGATTGACTCGCTTATATAAATTACTACAGGCCATCTTTGCACGATGATCTATAGTAATTTCTTTTTCAGAAGCCTTTTGATTTTTCTTGCTTTTATTTGAAAATTTAACTACTGCCATTAAACTCACTGTTTTCTTTGCAAGATTATTTTTGCGCACATTGATGATGTCTGGAAACGTTGAAAAAACACGTTCCGCATCCGCATTTGAATGAGGAAGTGAACGAACGATCCCGATAAACTTCCGCAATTCAGGAAATTTGAATTCTGATTCCCCACCTCTTTGATTAAGAATCGTTTTCCAAACATCATCAAATTCTGTGAATCTCAAGTTTTCATCACTTGAAAATTGTACATGAATTTGTCTCCACTCATTTTTTAATAAATCTTTATCAAAACCCCCCCAACCTTCTCGTAACTTGAAGCACTGAACGGAACGAAACATCCCGGTTTCTTGAAAAAATTGCGACTTCAACGTTCAACACTGATAGGCTCTGATAAAACGGAACGTTCTCTTGAAAAAATCGCTGTTTGATGACACTGGCAGCAGTGACGTAGAAAAGCAGGCAGTTTTGTTTGACCTCGTTGATCAAAACAAGATCAGCCTCTGACTCGCTAGGCATATCCTGCAAACCCGCGTCAAAGTGAGGTCCAAAACTGACCTCATCCAGTGGAAACTGATTACCAGGGGCAGCAAAATAAATTTTTCCAGTGCAAACGTAGGGCAACAGTGCTGTGCGCCAAAAGTGTTCAGCAATTGTTTTCAGAAAATCAGTTGTTTTGTTATTCACGGTGTGAATAACTGTTTTTTCTGTTTGAAAATAAATATTGAAATCATTGAAAAATTCCAAAACCTTTCGAAGAAAATCCAAGTAAACAGGAAGCTCAGGCCTTGCCAAGTAATTCCTAGTCCTATCCAAAATTGCATTGCTGCGTGAATCAGAAACTTGGAGAGTCATTGCGAAAATTGTAATTATATCCCACTTTCTTCGGATGTATAAAATTGAATTTAAACGGCTAAGCCATCGCGTGATCACATATTTGATCATTTTTTAATCATCCTCTGTCAAACTGTATTGCAAATCTTGAAATTCGTCCGCTCTTCTTGGACTTGACGTCGCGAGATGCACAATGTCTTTGATTGCCTGCTCAACCCACTCTGGAATCGTTTTACAAGCATCTGCAGCAATTAAGGCGGATTTATGGCAGGGACAAGGAACAGTGAGTAGGAGAGGGCAATGTTTTTGTAAAAGAGTACAAAAGCCGTTGTTGCAGCCAATCATGACACTGGCATTATCGCACGTCATTGCAATACAGTTCAAGATCGGAATGTTCAACTCGGCAAGAGATGTACTGAATGTATCGAAAAGACTTTTCGCATCGACTTTCGCACCTAACTTTATCAACTTTAACAACTTTGTTTCAACTTCAAAAGACTCTGGATCAACATAACGAACAAGAAGTGGAAGCCATTTTGAATTTTGAATTTTTTCTGAACCCTCATCAATAAAAACTGAAAATTTGGTATTTCGCAAAATTTTTACTATTTTCTCAACCTCAGCTTCGCCTTATGCATTTGTAATTGTACAGGAAAGCTTTTGGTATCCAACACGACTCTTAATGAGGGTTTCTGGGTCCTCTTTGGCCATTCTTGAAAAAATTTGTGTATTGTTGAACCTGTACTAAAGGGAACATGTTTATCTACAAAAAGATTGGCATACCGTACTGCCCAATTTTGTCGCCGAGCCTCAAAACGTTGCGGTTCTTCTTCCAAGATGCGTTGATCGTCCTCTTCTATGAATTCCACCCCTTTCTTCTCGCAAGCTTCCCGATGACTGTGTGTCCTTCGATGGCGCGAAATGGTGGCGTATCCGCTCATGCAGCTCAATGATGGTTCCTCGCAGACGGTGCAGTTGAACTTGGTTGAATTCGCAGGGTCACTCGTCAGCCAGTGCTTATTTTCGATCCATGTAGTCCATTCCTGTTGAAAGAGAGTAATTGTCCGTCTTCTTTTCGCCGAGTTGTTACCAGTTGACTCTACATTTTCACCAATTGACTGTTGTCAACAGATGGAAGTCGAATTGGAAAAATTAAAATTAAAAAACAAAGCTCACATCAAAAGAAACCAAATGTTATTTTTTGAATATCAAGTCGAAAAGTCCTTTACCATTTTTCACAAAACTCCAAATTAAAAAATAAATATGAGCTACAATTTTCACGCAATGAGATTTCTCAGATTTCCAACTTGATTATCTTTTTTGATCTTCATAGTTTTTTGAAAAGTGACAAAGGATTTCCCGACTTAGGAAAATAAGAAGAAAATTCGGAAATATTTTAATCCGTGGTTCTTATCCCTACTTGTCAAGGGAGCGCATTCATTTTTTAAATTTCAAACTCAGATAACTTTTTGATATTGAATTTTGAATAAAGTGGTACAGGACTTTTCGAATCGAAATTGAAAAAATTATATTGAATTTATTGTCGGTTCGAAGATTTTATTACACCCTGTATCTAGAAATAATTATTTAATATTATTCACATGAAATTTCAATAAAGTTTTATAAAAAGAAAAGTTAAAACCTCGAAGAATATAACTCATTGCAGAATCATAAACAGTAAAATTCAATAAATCTATATAGCAATCTGCAAAAGTATAGTATAAAGATACTAGAAAATCCTTTGAAATTTCATAATATTCTAAAAAAGTGCAAGAAATACTAGAAATCTTGAAAAACTCGAAAAATACATAAATAATACGATTTTCCAAAAATTTGAAAAACTTCTTATAGCATATAATTCTAGAAATATATATGGAAAACAATAAAAATACCCGAAAACTTTTTTCATTTACATACATGTTTACGGAAAAAATACGAAAAATAGTACTAAAAATCTATATAAAAGTAACTGTTATCTAAAAAATCAATTTTGATGCTGAAAATCGTTGAAAGTTTTAATACTGAGCCTATAACATCTAATTTTAGAGATTATCTATAGAGTAATCAATAGAAAAACTATAAATCTATAAGAATATTGAAGAATACTACAAAAATTTTTATAGATTTAAAGTATTTATATTGATAGCTGAATAGATTATCTCTAGAATTAAATGTTGTGTAGGCTCAGTATTAAAACTTTCAACGATTTTTTCAGCATCACATTGATTTTTTAGATAACTATGTAATTGTAATATAGATTCTTAGTACTTTTTTTCTTATTATTTTCGTATATATACAAATAAAAAGAGTATTTGGGTATTTCTATTGTTTTCCATATATATTTCTACAATTATATGCAATAAGATGTTTTTGAAATTGTTAGAAAATCGTTTTATTTACCTGGTTTTCGCGTTTTTCAAAGTTTCTAGTATTTCTTGCACTTTCAAAAACTTCTTATAGCATATAATTCTAAAAATGTATATGAAAAACAATAGAAATACCCGAAAACTCTTTTTATTTGTATATATACGAAAAGAATACGAAAAAAAGTACTAAGAATCTATATTACAATTACATAGTTATCTAAAAAATCGATTGTGATGCTGAAAAAATCGTTGAAAGTTTTAATGCTGAGCCTACACAACATCTAATTTTAGAGACAATCTATACAGCTATCAATATAAATACCATAAATCTATAAAAATACTGAAGAATACTACAACAATTTATCAATAACACACAATACGAAAATTCGAGTAGTTTATGTAATACGTGAAAACTGTAAAAATTAGTAAAATCTGTGTAAAATCTTAAATTAATTATTAACTCATTGTTGACACATTGTTTATAACAAATAATAAATTCGTTTGATAGAAATCACCAAGGCACGATTGCTTTTAAAAACTTACATTTTCATCCACAGTGATTGTATCTTCGTCGTCTTTACTACGATGGGTTTGGAGATGCCGACAAGCGTGAGCTTTTTTGGTGACCATTAGAAATTTTTTGCAAAATTGCAAATGTAAAACCCTTTGTTAAGCGGATCCGCACAGATTTTCTCCTTGAATTCGTCCTCAGCAACCCATTTCTCAATGCTAGCTTCCGAATTCGTTAGAGAAGGGCACTAGGAACTATTTGCTCCATCGCAACACTTCGTTTTTAATTACAAGATGGAGACGGTCGGTAAATACGGCCAGTAACTTTTACCTGTGGTCGGTAACTATTACCTATGCTCGGTAAAACAGGGGTGTATCCACTGCCTTTTGAACAGAGGATGTCCACCCCCGCTTTTAAATTTGATTTTTTGTTTTTGTTTGGTTTTTGTTTTTGTTATTTTTTTTTGGTATTTTTTTTATTTATTTTTTTCTCAGTTTTTATTTACATTTGTTTTTGTTTTTTTTATTGAAACAGTTTCGTTACACAGTGTTTACAAAGTGAACTCGCAGGTGTTGAATTTCCCTCCGAAAAGACGAAAATGCACTGGATTCGTCGACTTGATGGAGACGTCAATTTTTTGTAGTTCCTCCGGATCTTTCCTCAGAGTTTCGCAGATCCTTTCTGGTAGAAACACCTCAAATTTCTCATCCAGGGCGATGACAAATTTAGTTCCAAATTTAGTGTCCATGGATCGAATCCCAGTCACATGAAAGCTTTTGTTTACTTTCAACTCGGCAACCCTCTGCTTTGGGAAAAAATTTCCTCCACGGGCAACTTGGTTAAGCTTTGAGGAGTCCATGTTGTTCGTTCGAAAATTGTCTTTGGAATGACGCTCCCGCTCAGAGTTGTCATATTTTTAGCTATGCTGCGCATGCGTAGACGTGCGTGAAAGATTTATCAGCACCCATGCGCAGGGGTAGTAAACGCGGATCGTCCCATCGTAGCGCGCGAAGGTGGGGGATTGACCAATCGGAGCATGCGATGACGTCATCACGACAAGTTTGAACACGTTTATTCTAGGAACGATTACATCATCTCGACAAGTTTAAACACATTTATTCTAATAAATGATTACGTCATCACATTCCTAAAAGATTACATCTACTGCGCAATACATATTTGACCCTGAAAGTTATTTTTAGAACGATAACTGCGTAAAAGACGACAAGTCTTACATAAAAATTCTAGCAAACGATGACGCCATCACGACAAGTTTAAACACATTTATTCTTAGCAACGATTACGTCATCACATACAATGATGTCACTTTATTTCAAGTTTTACTGGAGAATAAATTACAATAAAATAATTTTTTTGTGCAACGGGCCCCACCCCGCCCCTTGCTGTGAGACTCATCCATCATGTCAGTCCCTCTATTTTTATTTCAAAAAATTACAATTTTTTACGCTTACATCTAATACAATCTTTTATCATCGAAGCTATGCCAATACAATCATCAGACGTCGAATTCCAATGTTTTTCACATCGCGTAAAACCAACAAACTCAGTATCTTTTTGTAATTTTTACGGGAGCTTTTCCCAAGCTCTAACGATAGATTTTTGTTGAAAGTATAATAAAAATGCTCGCGGCAATTCAGCGATATCTTCAGAATCCAACTCGTGGAAGAAGACGGTGTATGAGAGTAGAGTCAATGATCTCTTCATTGACGGCGTATCACTAAATTTTTCCATTAACCACATCCTGAGACGGCGAGCGTTTTCCGTTGCACAGTGATGAGTAGGCACAGGTCGATGAAAATTGTTGTAGGGACACGCAGAGACTCGCAAATCCTCCAGGGACGGACAGCCCATATCCATCAAATCGATGATAATGGCATTTGTGTAGCGCTTTAGCCATCGCTTTTTGTCCATTCCTTTGACGAATATGAATGTGCCATCCTTCAACTGGTTGCTCAATTCTTGATCAAGTTCCTCGTATGACACATCTCCAGAGTTCCAAGGCACACCATGATAGTTTCTCGTTAGCCACAAATTAGCAGCCTTGACTTTTGGCGACAAATCATCTCAAGCACATGGTGACTTGAATAATGTCGTGACAACACCAGCGTAGGGTTCAAGCCTTAAAACTGCAAGCTCCTTGACAACAAAGGTTTTTTGTATGGAGAAGCCCTGGATGTCAATGACGTACTTCATCTTGATGTACTGATGCTCTCCGACAACTCCATCGTCTTTTACATCTTTTCCCCCACCACCACCACTACCAACTACTTGAATCTCTCATACTTGACGTCCGACTTTTTATCATCCTTTTCCTTTTTGTCCGACACAGGTTTATATTTATCCGACGTTTTATCTTTGGACAAAAGACATCGACGACCATCGGTTAACATATCCATCGCGGCTGACGATTAATCAAGTTTGAACATTAATATATATGTAACCTAACCTTTTTATGTAGATTTTCACACACACACACACACACTCATACATTTTATAGTTTTCTAACAACGCCGCTGATTGGTTGATACTCGACAATTTTATCATGTATAATAAGACAGTACGCCGCAGTTGCGGCGGGAAAAGCTGCTACTGATTCGAATTCGAGACGAAGATCAACTGGTCCAGTAATCAATAAATCGTTTTGCTTTGCACAATCAATAATCACAAGAGGTGCATTCTCTTTAAATTGAGTTTTTGTCAGCAATAGAGCATTTTTCGTTCCATAATACGATGATTGAAAATTTGCAAACATTTCATACAACGTCGCAAACTGGTTTCGTTGAAAATCAATATTAGGATTTGTGTAAGGATAACACTGGGAATTTAGGTACAATTGCATATCGCGCAAATTGCACGTATCAAAATTACTCATGTTTCCGGTTCTAGCATTCTTTCTACCAGCTTGGTATCCAACGATAACATATCTTGGTTTTTCAAACTGTGTCGAAGTTTTAACGCTCCACACATGCTTAGTCGTTTGCGGCAACAGAGGATACTCGTAAAGTTCCCAGCTTCGGAAACTCATGGCGATGGTTGGATCCGTTGAGATGTAGTTCAGCATACGAATTTTCTCCACATCGGAAACTTTGACGTACGGAATCAGCCATTCCATTTTACTGATTGTTATCTTGTATTGTTCATCGTTCGCAGCTTGCTGTAGGATGGCGTTCACGTCGGTGTTGGCTCGGAGTATGATGAGTTCATGCTTGGCGTTGACAATCAGTCGCTGATAGTCCTCAGCGAATCCAAAAATGAAATCCAGAGGAATGCATACATCGAAATATCCATTGTTGTTGATCAATTGTCTGGCATCGTCAATGATCCATCCAGCATTTTCCATAAGATCTTTTTGGTTAGGGTTTTGCGAAACGTAGGCTTTTATTGTAGATGTCAGACGAACGTTTTTCACCCTCTCGATCTCAATAGCGTTGAGCTCGTAACGAATCTCTTCGAATAAGTGAGCTATACCATTGTTTATTATAGACGTATGCTCGACATTGGCTACGCCGTCAGCTAACGTCAATCTTCCTTGCACGTGCAGCGAGCTCTTACTCGGCAACATGTACGAATCCTGATTCTGGATACTGATACGAATCTCATCGTTATTGATGTACGTTGACGATGCGTACGGCTGATGCGCGTGCACTTCGTACTGTGCTATCGTCTCGTCGAAGACGATCTTCTTTTCGACGGATAACATGATATCAGGCAAATTAAGCAGCAAATTTTCTTTGGACTCTCAGACCGAGACTTTTCAGGAACTGAACGTTCTGTGGTGTGAGCTGTTGAAGAGGTCGACTTCGACTGATGATTTTTGGCCATGTTGCTGGACTTTTATACTCTTCGTAGACGATTCCCATTATTCACTTTTTACATGTAGTCGTACAGTGATAACTTCTCCTCGAAAATTCCCTAGCTTTCCACTTTGATCGACTATGCGCAGCTGCAGATGATGTATTGCCTGTGCGACGATTGGATGGTAAATGACGTGATTTGGTAATTCGATGATCTTATATCCTGGAGGCACCACTGGGAAGAACTCGTGGATGGTGTGTACACGCTGCTCGTTTATATACGCCCCTGCCGTGATGTTACACTCGATGCGTAAAGCGTTGACGGCGAGAATTCTCACTGGGGAATCCGACTTGTGCGCGACGTCAGCTTCAATGATTCTCGAATCAAAGCTCAGCAGTTTACCGATAGAGTCCTTGGGTTGGAAATCAATCTCCCGATTACATTTGATCTCACTGTGTAGTGTGCTACTGTTGGCCCGCAAACTCAGCTGAATATTTTTTGGAAGTACTTCCTTCAGATATTCCTCGATGTTTCCCAATTCGTAGCTTCCAGATGGTATAGTAATGACGTCATCACCAACATAAAACTTGTTGTTTCCCTCGTCAATGTTGGGTATGGAATTAAAAGTCAATAATTCCACTAGTACATTTTAATGGATTCCACAATTTAATTATTTTTATTAATTATTCAATTATTAAAATTAAAATTAAATCAATAATCCCACAATTCCACTAGTAAAGGAATATTTTTCCCGAGCTGACAGTTCGATTGGTGGAAAGTAATGAGCTTCCAAAACGGATGACGTCCCCGAGAGCGATAATGTTAATGAGCCCATTGTCACTCGTAGACTGATGCGTGTTCACACCCGAGCAATGCTTTTATCGAGTAAAAATTGTAAACACAAGTGACCGCAAATGATTAAGTCATAGATTTGAAATTGATCCTGATTGTATTTGATTTTACTACCGAAACCAAAATAGTTTAAAAGTTCACGAGGCGGTTGTAGATTACCAAAACTGTCGAAATAAACGACTGGATTTTCGGTTTTTCTATAGGCTACCCAATGCGTGCCAGAACCATTTTTATTATCCAAATTCAAAATGGCGGCCTCATATTTTTTCGGACTACTTTTTGGTAAATTGTTGCGCATAAACACAACTCGAAACGATGGAATTGTCAATAGTTTTATATATTTTAGTAAATCCATATCGGTGAGCACTCAATTCGGTAGCTCTATACGTTTTTTAAATGAAGTTTCACACCAGCCCCCCCCCCCCCCAAGGTTTCAAGTACAAGCCTTTTCCCACGGCGATTGATTCCATTTTGAGGTTATGTCGCTTCGCTTCATCCAACTGTCGCTTGGCGGCTTTCGCGTCGTTGAGGGCTTTTGCAACGCTAGACGCGCCACCTGCCAATGCCCCCGTAGCACTCAGTCCGGCAAAAACAGATAGCAAAAACGCGGGAAGAATGCCTCCAACTTTACTCAGTACAGGTAATACGCGAGGCACTCGAACTTTCTTCTTTCCTACAGCTTCTTTCGCAGCTGCGCGTGCGGCTTTTAGAGTTGATGGTATGGATCTAGTAGCTTTTGATGCTATTTTTGCAGCATCGATGACTTTCCTCAAAGGGATTTTCTTCGATTTCTTCTTCGATCTCGTCGATTTCTTCTTCAAACCCATTCCAAGTTTTGGCTTGACTTTCATGATGCCGGCAACCCCAAGAGCAGCTGCTTTTTCTCCAACTCCGGAATCCCTGGCGTAGATACGTTCGATCGCTCTTTTTGCGAGGACTTTGTCAGCTTTGTGTCTTGCTGTTAGATTAGTATTTTTCGAGTACGCGATATCGTGATCTCTGCATGCTGCGTCCAGAGGGTTTATACCCTGGTCTCCACGCGCCAATCTTTTAGCAAGCTTGGTACCTGGCCCGCAAAATTGGTAACCCGGTATATGAAGTTCAACAGGGAGCTTGTTTACGAGAGTGTTGACGAGACCGTTACCTCTCACTGCCATTGCTCGACTGAGCTCGATGCTATAAAAGTCGAGTATTTATAGGTTTTCCAATCAGACGCGCGCGAGCAGCCATGGAGTTTACACAGCAAAACGTCAAGTTACCAGTCATCAACTTTGATAATGTAACGGAGAAGCGGGAAAAAATAAAACGTCATGGAAAGCTGCTACCAAACACGGTTCGCTCTATAATTTGCGGCTCTTCGAATTGTGGCAAGACCAACGCTCTTCTCACGCTCGTCACGCATCCTAACGGCTTGAGATTTGAAAACGTGTACCTCTACTCAAAGTCGCTCAATCAGCCCAAGTACGAATACTTAAAAAACATCATCGAACCTGTCAAAGGAGTGGGATATTTTCCGTATAGCGACAACGAAAAAGTCGTCAGTGTGGACAACGTCAAGCAAAACTCTGTGATGATATTTGACGACGTGGCAAGTGAAAAGCAAGACAATATAAGTGCATACTTTTGCATGGGACGGCATCGCGATGTGGATAGTTTTTATTTCTGTCAGACTTATGCTCGCATTCCCAAACACTTGGTGAGAGACAATGACAATATGCTCGTGCTGTTTCGTCAAGATGACATGAATTTGAGACATGTTCACGACGATCATGTTAACACAGACATGACGTTTACACAATTTTGAGAACTGTGCGCAACCTGCTGGAACGACAAGTATGGCTTTCTCGTCATCGACAAGGAAATTGATCAAGGTCGATACAGGGGAGGATTCGATTGCTTCTATAAATTAAAGTGATTCAATGACGATTGCATCAGTATCACTTGAACGTTGCTGAGGGTGACACCATGGAGCGTAAAGATGTACTACATCAGATTGTGCAAGCCAGTGAAGCTATCCGACGCAAACATCGTCTGCTGAAACGAGGAAAAGCTGCTGTTGAGACGTCGGTGCGAGAAACGTTCAAGCCCATCATTGATCCCCTTCAATCATTGACTAGACAGGATTAAAAGATGGAATCAGTGAAAAAGGAGGAACCTAAGGAAGAATTGCCTACAATGGAAGATACATTCGAGCCACAGAGTGAAGATTTCGAGAGCTTCAATCAATCGGATCAAACCTTTGCACCAGACATGGCTAGTCCACCAGCCGTTGTCGACACTGTGAAGAAATACTTGAACATGTTCAAAAACAAGAATTAACAAAGGAATCTGGACATGCAGTATGGAGTACGGTCATTGAAAAATGGGAAACACGCCATCAGTTTCGCAGAAAATACTGTTTATGTTGGGACTGAGGAGTTTGAGAAAACGCCAGGACTCATAGAACTTCTGTTTAAGAAAATACCAAACAGTTTGATTGTGAATAAAATTGATGTGGAAAACTATAAAAAAATTATTCAGCAGACGAGTGCAGACAGAAAAAATTATCTACCTGACAGGAGTTTGCGTGTTAGTAGAGATTTGAAGTATCTGACATACGTTGCTGACAAGAAAGTGGGTTCAGGAGTTTACAACGTAGTTAATCGTGGATGTGACATCGACTATGTGCATTGGGATGATCCAAATGAACTTGTTGATCGCTTGCGACCTATTCTTGCATCTCAAGCCGCTGGAAACAACAGTCATACCAACGAAATTAACTCAATCATCGAAGAATTGAGAGAAGCTGGGATTATTATATATTAAAAATCTCAGAGTCTGTAATCTCATTCAATGGCAAGTGTGGACGTGTTTGGAAGGCATCTAGCCAAAAACCGCGAAATACGTGGACCACCGGGTATTGGATTCAAACTAACTCCCGAGGGTCATTACGATCTCCAGTATAAAAAATTACTCAACGTTGCAAAGGGTGATTACGAGACGGATGGTGCTTCGTATCAAAATATAATTGATTTTGAAGAAGTGTTGGCAACGGGAATGGAGCAGTTAAAGAAATCATTGGAAACCTTGACTAACATGTACCAAAAATATGTGACTGAAAACGCTGTAATAATTTCATCGATTCAGAATCGTTTGAAGCATATCGAGAAGGAAGTGTTTGTCGATGTTACACCACAAAAGGACGTTTACGAATAAAATCTCGTGTAAACTCGCGTACCATTCATTACCACCATGGACCTCAAGGAAGCACTAGTGGACGAACTTCATAAACCTGCACGGAGAAATTATCGACATCGTCATGTTGATATGCGAGGATTGGATGAAACGTGGCAAGCAGATCTCGTAGACATGACCACCTACAAGGATGAAGGCTACAAATTCCTGCTCACCGTCATCGACGTCTTCTCCAAGTACGCCTGGGCTGTACCAATAAAATCTAAAAATGGTCCTGACGTCACCGCTGCTATGAAGACTGTGCTCAAGGATCGTCAACCCATGAATCTACACGTCGACCAAGGCAAAGAGTTCTACAACAAGGACTTTAAGGCTCTCATGAAACAACATGGAATCAACATGTACTCTACATTCAGCGGCGTGAAGGCGTCAATCTGCGAACGTTTTAATCGCACACTCAAGCGCGGGATGTGGAAACGATTCTCTCTCCCAGGACGCTACAAATCGATCGACATCTTACCTGATTTGATGACGAGCTACAACTCGACCAAACATCGAACAATCAAGATGAAACCTAAAGATGTTACCGCAGCTGATGAAAGTCGTCTGCTTCGTGAAATTTATTCAAAAAAATATAAAAAAGAGCAGAGAACATTTGACGTTGGTGACAAAGTTCGAATCAGCAAATACAAGCACGTCTTTGCAAAGGGATACACACCGAACTGGACAACGGAAATATTCACCATCGCTGCTGTAAAACCAATACATCCAACAACGTACAAGCTCAAGGATTATCAGGACCAGCCCTTCGAAGGAGGATTATACACCGAAGAACTCGCCAAAGTGAAGCATCCTGATGTATATCTCGTTGAAAAAGTGCTACGAAAACGTGGAAATAAAGTCTTTGTAAAATGGTTGGGATTTGACAGTGAACACAATAGTTGGATAAATGAGAAAGATATGTAGTCAATAAAGAACATGATATATGAAACAGTTGTTTTTATTTACCAAAACACGCATTCATAAGAATAAATTTATAACGCTGAATTCATTTCCGCACCACCAGAGCCCCGCTCGCATGGGGTGGTAGAATTCGTGGAGCGTTTTTGGTGACGTGGTATCCCCAGTAGGCCTGATCCACGATCTATATGTAGCTTATCATCAATTATACCTTACTTGTCTAAAGCAATATTTACATTTTCTGCGTCAATGTTCATCAATTCCTTGATTTTATAACGACCCCAGGGAAGTGTATCCGTGGAATCTTCGAGTCGACACCGTTTGTTGTCAAATGGACTCAACGCCAGTTTGGTTTGTCACACTGTTTGGATTTGATGTAGCTACGTCCTGAACAGGTATTGCTGTCGAATCTGTGTGACGTTTTCCCGCAAGCATTGTACATAGTCGTCAAAATCAATAGTTCGCTTAACGACTGCAGCCTTCACTCCTTTCGCCTTTTTCATACGGTCCTCGCCTTCGACTCGTACGCTATACATCTTGCTGCGAAGCCCCACAAATTCAGTCATGATTTGGCCGTTGCATTCGTCCTTCATCAAGCCGACGATTTTCTTGTTGGTGAGAGGCAGCTGGAATCTGTTATCCTTTAGGTAGTCAGATGTATCGAAGCAGTGGATGTTGTTCCGCATGATTTCGTAGATGTTTGAGTTTTTCACTTCATAAATGAGGCTGTCGGTGTCTGTGTAGAGCAGCTTGCAATCCACCGTCTTGTTTTTCATGAATCCGTAGTGGAAATCGTAAACGCAGGTTTTAGAAAGGTCCAAGACGGCGAATCCAACGTATGGTAGATTGGCTTGTTGAGGACAACTTGAACTTGAGAAAGTCGGACAGCTACCAAATTTTCCGCAAAGACGGAGCGAGCTTTGAAGTTGGGCCGGGCGATGAGAGCTTCCGCGCCGTGTCGTCCATCCCACTTCGTCACCAGCTTGACAATTGCTCGTTTTCGCACGTTCTCCATCGTCTTTCCGAATACGGCATTGTTCATGAGTTTACATAAATTCTTTTCAAACACGTTAGTGGCACGTTTCCTCATGTTGCTGTTGAGGTCGATGCAAGGCTTGAGCTACGATGATTGATTGAATTGTAGAATCCGATGAATTTTTGTGAGCACGAGTCCATTTTCAAGGCCTGTTTCAAGTTGCGATAATGAATCACGTAGTGCTCTTTTCGCTCCAGGGTAGTCAGTAGCTTCCGTTCTTTAGATCCTGGAGGCGCCTTTTGCTCGGGACAGAAGGGTAAATCTTGATGTTGGTCATGAATCTCATCAGGATATTCGAGATCCACTTCCAAAATATATCCAACGTCGGCATCATTCTCCATAGCCCAGTTGACGTAATTATCGGCCCATTTGAAGCCATCGCATGGAAGGTGTTGCATCATGGCCTATCCGTAGAGATTGTTCACGTCATAGTATACCAGATACTTTTTTTCCTCATTCAGATCGCATTCGGCCATGTACGGGTTGTTGGCGTGGGAGTATCGGTCGCTACACTGGCTCACTCCTCCCCTGAGTCCATGCTCAATGAACATCATCTGATCGATGTCAGTTAACAGCCTCAATTACACGCCCGTGTATTTTAGCATGGCATCCCATGCGAGTCCCGGCGTTGTAAAGTAATGTGTGGGGTCCAAGCCGTAAACGTCGATGCATTTATCGCGAAACTTTTCAAACACGTCACTCAGTAGCAGTATATCAGTCTTCATATACAAATCCGAGTATTCCCCCAGCGTTTCGATGCCGAACGTATTCCAAACATTGCTCGCATGACAGTCAACAAATAAAAAATAATACTAATAATAATGATGATAATTATAAAAATAAGAATAATGATAATGATGATAACAATAAGAATAATGATAATAACAGTAAGTAGAATGATAAAAACAAAAATTATAATGATAAACTTACGAGTAGTCTTCTACGGTAATGTTGCTTCCGTTGAGGTGACTGTAGAATTGATCGTGGGATGGTAATTTTTCTTCGTCGAGTTTGCTCCAACCGTCCATATATTCATACGGAAACACTCCTTTTCGCGTCAGCAGTTGAAATTCAGCCTCATTCAAGTGATTGAATCCACGACGTGTTATCGGTGTTTCGTGGAGATAGGATGCTAGTTTCTCCAATGACGAGGGCATGAATCGAAACGTATCCAGAAACCTTAAAGACACCTCACTCCCTCCGATGTATTTCGTGAAGGAGATGTACTTTTCCATGTTTTCCGGTAGCACGTAAACGCGTCCCTCGATGCAAGTGGCAACTTCTTTTATGAGCAGGTGACTGTCGTAGCCGGTGAGGTTGTAGAACATAACCATGATTGTTCGCGGATCCTTGTAGTTCAGGTTACATTCGTTGTGAGCAGGGCCTCGATACCGTCCGGTAAAATGACAATGGTCACGAACTCTTTCCTTTCCAAGCGGTTTTTCACAAATGCGACGCGTAGATGCCTGGATGAATGCAACTTTCTCCTCTTGAGTCAACGAATTCATGATTTTTGGATTGTCATACAGCCCTTCAAGCTCCTTGACCAAATTGAGAAGTTCTTTGGAGAACCAATCGGCGGGTTTAATACCTCGGTAGCTTTTATAGTAGGACCGGCTCGCATCGAAACTACATTGAACAAAATATCCTACACTGTATGGTTCGTGCACTTGAAAAACTTGTGTATTTCCGGTATCGTTTGCTTCCACTTTTTTTAGCAGACACTCGAAATCGGCATACACTACGAATGGAACTCTTTCTTTGTTATTAAAGTTTTTGAATTGTAGAGTATTTTTTCCCGGTGAAGGTAGGACAACGCCACATTTGTTGATTTTTTGACAATCCACGTCGTGAGCCTCCAATTTTTGGGTGGTTTGAAAGAAATGTAGACATCTATCGCAAATGTAGTGCTTGTTTTTGGATTTTGTTATTTGCGAGCGAACAAGCCTGGAAAGATCCTTGATCCACACGTAATGGAAGATGAGTGGTTCTCCGTCGTCCTCTTCCTCTTCGTTCTCATCATCCACATAGTAGTTTTGAGCCAACAGAAGATTTACGTGCTGATCCTTTTTCTCGGCTGTCATGTATAAAGGTGCAACGATAAAACTTTCTTTCTTCTTTTCCAAAATGTATAGTTGATTGACACTGGATTTTGCTTTTCAAATTTTGAGAAATCCTTTGGTGCGACGGGGAAAGCAATTCCTCCAAAGTTCAACGTATGTTCATATTTTCTGTAATTGTAGAGTCGATCTAAGTGTGTTTCTACTGGATGAATCACCGAGAGTACAGCCCACTCGAAACACTTGTCGTCAAAGTTTTTCACGTTAACACACGCTTTTCTAGTCTTGATTGAGGGAGGAAGGTCGACCCAGAAGCTCCCGCGCATCGGGTTGAACTTGTTGATGTTGATGGATAATCTGACGATGCTGCGTAGACTCCAGCCGGATTCACGCTCCTGAAACTCTTCCACTTTGCGCAGTAGGGGCCTTTTCACGTTGTCCACGAACCATTTCCCGAGATCTGTGCTCCGTAGGATTGGAATGTTTTTTGTGTGAAACGCTTTCAGTTCGAGCACTTCTTCGTCGTTTTTCACTATGCTGTACTCGGATTCAAGCATCGTGTTTACCTTGACCGCATTTTTTTAAAATGTCGCTCGTTGACTATCGAGCCGGTTTGAATACGTCTCGCGAAAGCCAATTCGACGTCTCCCCACTCGATTCGATCGCAAACTTCACCACCGCCGCGCACTGTGCCGCTCCTATGCAGGAGTCTATTGTTTGTATGCAATTGTTGTATAATGTTTGGCTTCCTCGATTAGGGCCGCTGCCTCGAGAGGATTCACGAGTTGCATCGATAAAAGTTGTCGTTGACGCCGCACCACGTCTCTGACTTTGTTTATAGCCATAATGATGTTGAAAAAAAAAAAAAAAAAAAAAAAAAAAGCGACAAACCGTAGCGCGACAAACCATATCGCGACAACGTAGTGCGACAAATCGTAGCGCGAGACTAAAATGAGTTCACACAACTTTCACTCGACAATGTTCACTCGGTTATGTACGGGTACTACCACGACATATTACAACTTTGTATCATAAACTTTTTTGCTTTCGTGATTTCATATGAAATTATATCATCCGGGAAAACGTCACAGAAATCACCAATTATTTTATAATTTTCCGGAACAACTCGGTTTGCAATGGCTTTCGCGCAAAGGTTTCGGAAATTGCAATTCGGGAACATATCAGCGGCTCTATATAAATTAAAAACAGTGTCAAGATGATCCATACGAAAGTCCTCCTTCCCGGTATATAAAAATGATAAAAAAGCGTTGAATAATATTACTATTGAATTCATTAATAATAATTTTGTTGTCTTCGGTTTCCTTCCATTTGTTGTTTAAAAAAGTTTCAAAATATTTCGATTGCGATACGAGAATGGCTTTATGAACTTTGAATTCTCGATCGGGCGTGATAATTGAAAAATCAGCGTGACTACCCGTTAATAACAAGTTTTCAAAACTTTGCGCGAAAACGTTGAGTCGCTCTCCTTGTTGAGAGTCGCATCTATCCCAATATCTGAAGTATACGTTCACGTCTACAATAAATTTGCCATCTTCCCCTAATTTCCCTGCTGGAAGCACAAATCCTCCACTGCCGGCATGGAAAATATGCTTGAAGTCGGGGTCAACAAAAGTTGATCTAGCATATTCTTCGATTTTTGTTGCTAGTTGCCAATCAATTGAAGTATCAATACAAGAGCGACATTCAATAATTGGTTGATATGTGTTTTTGCTGATTTTACGCGCACTCACTTTCCATATGAAATTATAACTGCGCACCTCTTTGGAGCACTTGTCACCAATTTCTTTTAAAAAATCACATAGAAATAAGTTCATTGTTATGTTGATGAAAAGTATTTTTCCGCTTTTTCACTATCGGTCTGAAAAATAAATTGAATTTGACGCGAAGCGAAATTAAGATGGTACGGAAGCACAATTTAAGTTGACGCGGAGTGTTGTGCGAAGCGATATTAAGATGCTTAGAGTGATGCGTGAAATGCGACTGACTAATTATGGTAAAATTGAGTGGACTTATATAGAGGTAAGTGACGTCATCACCAATCCCCCACTCCTCAACATGAGTCATAGATGGATTTTGAGAATTGATCGATAAAGATAATCGAATCTGTAACTGATGGAATCAAATGACTATGACGTCAGAAACAAAACAGGATACTCAAATTATAACTACACAGCTAAAAACGCTATGATCATATTACATCTTAGACCGGAAGTTGGTTTGTAAACAAAGGTCATAAATTTGTCACGATCAAAGGATACCGTTGTTAGAAATCATCAATGAAGTTGAATTCCATCTACGTTACAATTTTTTTATATAAACACTTGGATCTATATTTAGCTCAGATCAAATTACATTCACATCCTGAAACTTGATACTATAAACAAATGTGGCCAATCTTATCTTGGTGTCATATTTTTAGTGTTTTTGTAATCTAAATAATAACATGAAATTTGTTGATTCTCAAATTACATTAACATCCAGAAATTAAATATTATAAACAAATGAGGTAAATTTTATCTCGGTATCATATTTTTAACATTTTTGTAGTATAAATAATTGTCTTAAATTATCCTATACTTAAATTATATTTCTACAGTCATATATCTTGTGCACATAAGACAATCCATCATTTTCAAGCAGAAATTTTAGTATGAATTTAAGTTAGATTCTTTAATATAAAATAATTTCTTTATTTGTCATTCAATTCCTATACGCTTTCGTGTGAACTTAGGAAATGTTAAAAGTACTCCGCAGAGTAGAAATGTAGGGTCTTATTGTAACCCGAAAATTTTTATAGGCGCACTTGAGATTTCAAGGCGCTCATTGTTTTGGGCACGCTCGAAAAGATAGGGTGCTCACGTGAGGTGATGAGGTTCCAATGGTGTTTATGAATTTGTACATGGCATTCAATTACATTTCCAAAAAGTCTGTATCAAACCAAATGCGTGTTCTCTTTTCGATCACAGTCTAACGGAAACCTCTAAAGAGTTAAAATGTATCCATCATTCTTTTTTGAAAACGTGAAATTTTTCCTTCCGGAACGTTTCCGCAATTTTTCAAGTGAGGAATACATTGCAATAGTAGTACACTTGATGCAGTCCCTACTACTAAATGGATTACATACCAGTCATTGGATACTCGGGGAGGAATATGTTGTAATCGCACAACAATTCATTTCGGTGAGTCATTAATTCTAGTGTGTGTGCGCGAGTGAAATAGGAAAATGAGGTGGGTTAAGAATATTTTTTTTTTATTATTACATTTTTTAAAGAAACGGGAACTCGATCGAATGAGGCGCTTGACCGCGGTGGTATATATTCTCCGCGACATCAGTCAATTTAATGTGGTGATGGAATCGATTAATCGGATGGAAAATGACATCGAGACTTTGAAGGGCTTGCTTCAAAAAAACAACGAAGAATTTCAAAAACGTCATGAAGAGTTTAGTGAATTAAGAAAGAATTATCTATCGGAAACTGTAGCGTTTGAAAAAAAATTGTCTGAGTGCGAGGATGAATGTGAGCGAATTAGAATATGTAGAGTAATGATATTGTATGTTAGTAATGTTGTATGTTAGAGTAATGATATTGAAAGAGCGAATGTTTGTAATGAGTGGAAGTGAACATGATTCGTTTTGTTTAGATAATCTCGACCAATCTTTAGATTTAACTTATCAAATCAATGAAGAGAGCGAAAAGTATTATTTATTAAAAACTCGACTTATATGCATGAATAGATAAATGCGTGAGGAGTATGGTGCAGAAAAGTAGATTTAAGGAATTATAAGTATAAATATGTAATCATTATAAAAAAAAATATATTGATAATTTAATCAAATAAAAAAAAAAAATCTAAAAATTGAATTTGATAACGGGGGGCGAAAATACTGTGTTTTTACAACAGAGGATACGCCCCCTGTTTTACCGACTGCAGGTGATCATTACCGACACAGGTAATTTACAAACCACCGCCATCTTAGGTCCCTACCTTACCGACGCGGGAAGGGGAGTAGGGAGTCGCGTGATGGGAGTAGGAGTGAGGGGTCCAGAACCCCTTTAGCTCACCTTCTGTTCCCTCGTAATCCTACAGGATTGAAAAAATGAAAAAAAAAAAAACAATTGCGAGTATTTTTTGTTCTAGTCTAATCATTTTCAATTATATTACAAAATGTTATATGAGGAAATACGGTTTCAAGATATCGTTGCCCACGATATCGCGCTGTATCTCCGCAGGATTACTAGGGTACACAAATACACTTTGTACTTATATTTTTGAATTGCCTTTATGTAAAATAAAGACCATATTTGCAGACTACATCTCTATATGTGATTATGATATGATTTAACTACAGGCAGTTCATCATGTTAACTTAACATGATTTAAAACCATTATATAATGTCTGTGCGAGTTGATACAACATATAGAATTTTTCCATCATAATTGGTAATTTTTCTTGTGACGTCCAACAAAAAGGTTAAAAATTTCTTATATAACATTAAAATTATCATAAATAACCATCATGTCCAATATGTATAGTTTCGTATTTGCTCGCTTATTTTAAATCACCATAATATACCACATGATTTTGCATCATCCGTTGCTATTCCTATGTGCAATTTGTTATGCATCAAATAATGCGTAAAATCATGATTTCACAGTTTTCCGTCTTGCGTGATCCTTTTTGTAAGATTCCCCGTAAAGGCGGAAAGTTTTTATAAATTTCGTAAATCGCGTGTAGCTGAAAATCATGTGCTATTATTTCTGTGCGTGCTTTTATATGATTAGTTTCAATAAAGAAAGAAAGAAAGTTATTCAAGTTTGAAATTTGAACTTTGAATGCGCTTTCTCGACAAGTGGGGATAAAAACTACGGACCGAAGTTCCTCTGAATTTTTTACATATTTTTCTGAGTCGAAAAATCCTTTGCCACTTTTCGCGAAATTGAAAAACGATAGTGAAATGTTCGAGTTCGAAGTTTTCGATTTCAAACTCGAATATCTTTTTCGTTTTTGAGTTTTGTGAAAAGTGGCACAGGACTTTTTGACTCAGAAAAATACGAAGAAAATTTTGGTCGAGTTTGGTCCGTGGTTTTGTTTCCTACTTGTCGAGGAAGCGCATTTATTGTTTAAAGTTCAAAGTTGAACACTTTGTATAAAATGCATAATTAAAATGTAATTAAAGTTCAGAAATAAATGAAACAAGAAAAGTGCCAGGTAACAGAATAACTACTATTGAAAAAATTCATCTTGATAAATTATCGATATTCAATATATTACTTGAAAAATCTTGATTATAAAAATAATTTGATAACCGCAAATAATTATTAATTTTCAGTCTTTATTTATAAGCTTAATTTCTGATTTTTGAGCAACTCAGAAACTCGGTCGAAAATGAGAATCATATTTTTGCAAATTCAACATTTCTGATTTCAAGTTGAAATCGAAATTAAAAAATCCTCGTTCCTCAATAAATGACGAGGTTGATACTGAAATTTGCTGTTACTTCTAAATCGGCCGAAAATTAAATGAAGCGGAGACGAGGGATCATCGTGCAACTTGTTTCTTTCCCTAACTTGCCTCGTCTCGATGCCCCACTCTACCCCCACTCGACGTAGAGCTCGAGCCACCGCCGCGGCTCACGTACAGGTGACGTCACGAGATTGCGCTTGTGTGAAAGCTACGCGAGGGTTCGCGTATCCCACTTGGGGACACTGGTTTATATTAGATTTTGTGAAAACGTAATACATTCGATATCTTCACTTGTCACGCCAGCAACATATCTCGTCAGCGAGAAATGACGCCGTTGTTCGCGTAAATTCGTGCGATAAAGATATAGAAGAATCACAACAGCAAAAAAAGAAAGAAAAAATAACGGGAGTACTAAAAAGAATTTCGAAGACGGAAAAAAGAAGCACAAAGTTTGAAAGATGGCAATGTATATACATTTTTATAATAATATTGTCACATTTATACCTCGAATCAATTCATTTAATTGATTTCTCATTTAGGTTCAAGATGCAATCGAATTACAGCAGCAAAGGAGAAAGGAAAAAAAAAGAGAATACAAAAGGGAATCACGGAAACGGAAAAAAGAGGCAAATAATACGGAAGATGACAATGTACATAAATTTGCGATAGATTTACGTCATATGAATACTTTAAATTAATTCGTTTAAACGATTTTTTATCTAGGCTCATGATATAGAAGAATTGCGACGATAAAAATGAAATGAACGACAAAGGGAAAATCGAAAACGGAAGAAAAAAGCGGAAAACACAAAAGATGGCAATGTATATAGTTTTTTAATACTAATTAATTTTAAAAGAAGACAATAGCTGAAATGAATACTTTCTTATTTGTTCGCAGGTCACCATTTTTCCACAAAAAAGACGTCGAATGGCAAGTAACAAAACTTTGATAGAGAACAAACATCATTGTGCTCAACATGTATTCAGTCTCTAGCCAAAAACAAAATTCCTTTTCTTGCTGCATTTAATAGTTTTAAATATCCCGCGTTTCCGGAAAATTTACCGCCTTTGGATATTATTTCAGAACGTCTCATTTCGCCACGTTTGCCTTTCATGCAAATACGTAGATTAAGACATTCTTTCGGTCAATTTGGTATGTATGACCAAATAATTAACGTTCCAGTCAATGTTAATACAATGGTTCATAATTTGCCGAGAAACGTTGACGACGATTACTGTATTAATGTTCATATCAAAAAGAAATTGATTCACAAAACCAGTTATTTGCATGGGCTGATAAAAAAGAGAACAGTCAAGACTTGGCTCAAATTTCGGATCGCAACTCCTTTATACGAATATTACAATATCACTATTAATGATGCATTTTTCGATGGTAGTGACGATTCGTCGAATCTTCCTTCGGAAGATGTGAGTGAGAATATTGCAATTGAGGAAAGTCTTATTGCACAACAACAAACTTTGCTGTTTAACGAAGATTAATTTTTACACATTGCTCCAGGACAACGGAATGTACCTCAAAGTTTGTTGTTCGATGAACATGCAGAAGAACTATCCTTTTCTGCAATATACTTAGGTCAATTCAGAAAATTTACTGAAAATCTTCGAGTTACTCCATTCATGATGGCAACTAGTGAACTGAGGCGTTCTGATCGTAGAGAAGTTACACCGCAACATTTGCTATATCTTGCGATGAAAATTATGAGATTACGAGTCCGTGATAGTTTGCAGGTTGCGTTCAGACATGTCGGAAAAAATACTAACATTACCCGTGAAATGATTGAATCTGAAGAGTATTTGAATTCGTGCATAGAAACTAACCTAGCATTTTTGCGCGCGATTCCGAATTCTGCATGGTACTGGTTGGCAAGGAAACGCGATCTTTTTGCGATGATTCGCACTTTGGGAAAGCCTACTGTATTTTTGACGATGAGTGTCAATGAAATAGGTTGGCCAAATCTTTTGCGTGTACTTTACAAACTCAAAAACAATCAAGAATTGACAGAAGAACAAATATCACAAATAAACTACATGGAAAAAAGTAGTCTCATTAATGATGATGCCGTTACTTGTGCAATTTACTTCAATAAACTAGTCAACGTCATAATGCGAATTTCGCAGTCCAAAAAAAGTAGTCCGTTCAAACAATACAGAGTGCTATATTACTTCAAGCGTATAGAGCCCCAACATAGAGGCAGTCCTCACGCTCGCATATTGTTGTGGCTGGAAAATGCACAAAAAAACCTCTTGATGATGATTATGACGATGCCATCAAACTCATAGATACTCTTATTTCGGTGAAAGAGTCAGAAGCTTCAGAAAATATCAGATTACAAACACACAAACACACTTTTACTTGCTACAAAAGAATCACTTCGAACACGAATCAAAAATGTAGATTTGAGACTCCATTTATGCCTTGTCCTGCTACGAAAATATTAGTTCCAATGCCCAAAGATGACCCTCTCTATAAAACGTATAGTCAAAGGTACACTAATATACGGACGAGTCTAGAAACGACTGACTTCTTGGACATGAGAGAATTCTATACTGCCAATAGCATTGAATCGGACGATGACGATTTCAGTATACTTCGTGCTGGGATTGTTAGACCACGAATATTCTACAAAAGACTACCCGCGGAAAAATGGCACAATCCGTTCAATCTATTTATTTTCAATGTTCTCAAATCTAATATGGACATTCAGTTCATTACTGAAGAGTATTCGTGTGCCGCTTATGTTGTCGAGTACATTAATAAATCCAATAGAGGTATTAGCAATTTGCAACGAGAAATCATTACAATCATGGACGAGCACCCTGAGTTCGATATAATTGACGTTACTAAAAAAATGAGTGTCAACATTCTCAACACAGTAGAAATCTCAAGTCAAGAAGCAGCATGGTATTTGCTCTGAGAACCGATGTCCAAGTGTTCAACATTTGTTGTTTACATCCCTACTGTATGGCCACAAGAAAGAGAAATAATCGAAAAAACCCAAAAAGAACTAGATGCGATAGGTGTCGGTGCAGATTCTACAATGGTATGGAAGGAAAATTGTTTTGATAAATACTCCAAACGACCTGAAGACATGGAAAATTTAACTCTTGCGCAATTCGTATCAAAATACACTACAAGAAAAAACGGCACATACATTCCACGAAGTAAACCTCGCATTATCCACTTTCAAAATTACGATATAGGATCCGATATTAACGATTATAAAAGAGAAATGGTGACCCTCCATATACCTTTTAGAAATGAGGATGAGGAAATACTTGCGGAAATGAAATTCATTCTTACATATGATGAAAATGAAGCGCTAATTTTAGAAAGGCGGAAAGAGTTCGAATCTGATTTAGACATTGGCAAGACAATCGAAATCTGCAAGAAACTATGTAGAGAAAATGATGAAGTTAATGAATAAGATGTTCAAGACCTAGCAGGCAGATTTCCCGAGGCAAACCCGTTTGAAACATTATACAGAAATCCGAATTCAGTAGTAAATAGTGATCTTCACATGGCTACTTTGAATAAACTTGGTGCGATAGCTAAAAAAAAAGAGAACATTATGGAACTTTCAAGATTCGTTGATTTAATGAGGATGTCAAATGAGAAAGAACGAAGTCTTTTGATACACGTAATCAATCATATTCTGACTCAAAATAGTTCTCTGCTCCAAATATTCTTTACCGGTCCAGCAGGATGTGGCAAAATATTTGTCATTAAACTTTAAATGGAAATTTACAATCGCTATACAGACACAGACGGGTATTGCAATGCTTATATAACTTGCGCATCTACTGGTAAAGCTGCCGTGGCTATTGATGGAAGCACTGTTCATACAGCGTTGAAAATTTTCTTGTCGAAATTGCTTCCATTGTCGATTGAAAATGCCCAATTATATCGTACGCTTTTTCGATTTGTTAAAGTTTTAATAATTGATGAAGTCAGTATGATTGGAGCAGAACTATTATCGCAAATCGATGCAAGATTGAAGCAAATAACTGGGAATTTCGAAACAAACTTCGGGGGTCTTGTTATAATTTTGATCGGTGATTTGAGGCAACTACCACCTGTAAGAGCGACGCCAATTTATAGGCAACCAAAACGGAGGATGGTTGGTCCAATATTATGGCGTGAGTTGAAGTTCTATGAACTAACACAGGTTACGCGACAGGCTAACGAATCGTTCTCGTCAATGTTAACGAAAATCGGTAACGGATTTCCTTTAACTGAAGAGGAATTAAGGCTCATTGAATCTCGATTTTGTACAAGAGAAGAAGCTAATGAGAAATGCCTAAACGGAGTTCGGTTATTTTTTGACAATAATTCATAGTCCAATTACAACACTTCAATTTTGAACGCCTCTCCCGAAAAAGTAGTATCTACTGCGATCGATGTTTACTCCGGTTTTGAGACTGCGGAACAGCTTGCTTTTGTGACTCAAAAACTTCATAAGATGTCAGTAATTGATACTGGTGGTTTACCCTATGAAATGATATTCGTCTTAGGGAAACATTACTTCGTAACAACAAATGTTGACGTTTCGGATGGAATAGCCAATGGTGCGATTGGTAAATTGATTCACATAGAACAAAATGAAAATAATCAAGTCACGAGGGTTTGGTAAGATTTTGAAGATGACGGTAAAACGGGTATGAAAATTCGCAAAAAAGCAGCAGTGAATATTCAAAAATACAATTTGTTCAAGTTTGCGGTTCCTATAGATAGACGGACTTCTACTATATCGTTGAATAATAATAGAATAATCAATGCGAAAAGAAATCATTTACCAATCGTATCGGCCTGTGCATTGACGATTCATAAATCACAGGGTGGGACGTTCAAAAAAATTCTTTATGAATATGACAACAAACACTCGTATCCATTGCTGTACGTCCCACTTTCCAGAGTAACATCTTTAGAAGGACTCTATATCGTTCCAAAAAATAGTTCAGATTGTAAATTTTATCACTGTCGGAGAACTGCTGAATCAACTATCTCACTTCAAGATGGATATCGTAGGCTTTCTCAAAATAGACTTCAGACTGTGGATGGGATGTTACTTGACTTTTTAAATGTACGGAAAGGCTCATCATTATTTACCCTGAACTGTCAAAGTCTACGGAAACATGCAAAAGATTTGGCCATCGATAGAGTCGTACGTGAATCCAGTATTTTGTTGCTTTCTGAAACGTGGCTTTCCAATGAAGAATCTGTCGATATACCTAATTTAGATTGCGTGGTCAAATTCAAGCGTCCGAATGAACGAAGTGGAGGAGTTGCAGTTTACCGAAATAAAAAAAAAACAATATACATGTCATAACTCCAAATTTAGATGCTACCATTCAAAGAAGTGACAGTTTGACTTTGTCATCTTCAGCCGTTGGAGATTTATGTGCATCTGAATGTATAACACAAGATAATAAACGCATTGTCATCGTCCCAATCTATCTTTCATGTGGGAAAACTATTAAAGAAAAATCAATATTTATCGGGAGATCTCTACTTGGTTATTCGCGTGATGGGATAAATTTAAGTCAATCCGATGAGTACTTCCGTATGCCAATGATTCTTGCTGGAGACTTTAATACTGATTTTTCTTCCGACGATTCAAAACCACTGGTAGATATGCTTGAACGTGAATTCGGATTTAAGTTAAGTAATGACCCTAAGCAAGCTACGACCAAACACGGAACTACATTGGATGCGGTATTTACCCGAAATTTAGATAGTTGTGACTCTCGGTTGTACGTATCATACTTCAGTTATCATAAGCCAACTGTTTCGGTCATTGAGAGAGATTCTCGGATAGAAGAATTGCAGGAAAATTGTGAACCAACGATAGAAAGTACAAACGATTTAGATGTACAAGCTATACGACAAATCAATAATGAATGGAATAATTTTCAATTTTAAGTTACAAAAAGACAAGATTTTTAGGAAAATGTTTGTAGAAATGAAATTCGATCTATTGCGAAATCTTATTGTTAGTTCATATCGGCTGATTGTAACTTCTAATGATCTGAGCAGATATATATAAGGATAGATGTAAGCTGACTTTGTATCGAGAATAAAGAACATTGTTCTGTAATAATAGTCAACAATTTTTCATTTACTCACACGAAGAGGAAATAACTTTCGTATTAAATATACGTTGAACTAAACATAAAGCCTCTATCCGATTACAGGCTTATGACCAGCGAATAACACTTCTTTGACAAAATAATACGCAAGTGCCACGGCAGAAAAAAAAATTCAAAACCTGCTAAAGACCAGGCGTTAAAAGTGAAACTTCTTTGGCGAAATAATACTAAAAAAAAACTAAGAAAAATATTTTCAAAAACTGAGAAAATAGAATTGAAAAAGTACTTCAAACAAATAAAAAAGAAAAAAAAAATCAAGAAAAATACTTTTAAAAAACTGAAAATAAACTGCAGAAAATACTAGAAAAAAAAAAACCAAGAACAAAAACTGAGGTAAATATTTTTAAAAATCTGACATAAATAATTTTCGAAGTATAAAAATTTCTCTGGAGAAGTTTCACCCTGGCCGGTCCAACGCGACGCTTGCGCCAGCTTTGTGCAACAGCTAGTAATGCTGTTATTTTGCGTGCAACGCGTCGCAACTGTCGCTGCAGACCAGCCATGGTGAAACTTCTCCGGAGAAATTTTTATACTTCGAAAATTATTTATGTCAGTTTTTTAAAAATATTTACTTCAGTTTTTGTTCTTGGTTTTTTTTTTCTAGTATTTTCCGCAGTTTATTTTTAGTTTTTTAAAAGTATTTTTTTTTATTTTTTTTTATTTTTTATTTGTTTGAAGTATTTTTTCAATTATATTCTCTCAGTTTTTGAAAGTATTTTTCTTAGTTTTTTTTAGTATTATTTCGCCAAAGAAGTTTCACTTCTAACGCCTGGTCTTTAGCAGGTTTTTAATTTTTTTTGAATGCATTGAATTTCACTATGCAGCGTGCTACCATTCGCTCGTAAATGGAGCTTAATACCTGTTGGCAGCACTTTTTCAAAAAATGCTCGATGCTTTCCAACTCATAACTTCTTTACAGTATTATCAACATAAAATTTATCGTTGCGAACATCGATGTTTGGGATTTAATTGAAAGTCAACAATTCGACTAATCACAACGAATACTTTTTCAGGGGTGACAATTTGATCGGAGGAAAGTAATTAGTCTCCAATGTAGATGATGTGCCCGAGAGCGTTAATGTTAGTGTGTCCGCCATGGCTGCTTGTTATCAACTAATAAAGATTAACACACTATCACTGTTTTTACTGAGTAAAAACTTGAGACGTAAGTGACCACAGATGATTTGATCATAGTTTTGATACTGATCACGATTGTATCGAATTATGCTACCGATACCGAAATATTCCACAAGTTCACGAGGTGGTTGTAGATTGCCAAAGCTATCAAAATAAATGATTTTATTACCAGTTATTTTTAGGCTACCCAATGCGTTCCATGATTATTTTTATCATCCAAATTATAAATGGCAGCATTATTTTTCCCTCTACTCTTTGGCAAATCATTACGCATATATACGCCTCAAAAATGTGGAATTTTAAACAATTTTGCATATTTAAACAAATTTTCATTGCTGAGTACTCGATGCGGTAGCTTTTAACGTTTTTAAATGTAGTCTTATTCAGTTACCCCATGGTTTCAAATATAATCCTGCTTGGACTTGGCGAAACAGCTAGTAGACTGTTATCCGTGGTACAAAATGCTTACATCCATTCATGAAGTCCTTATTCATGGTCCATTGATTGTCGAATGGGCTCCATTACCAATCTGTCGGTTGTCGGAAGAGGCACAAGAGGCAAGAAATAAAGATATAAAGAAATTTCACGATGGCTTTTCACGGAAATGTTCAAGAGAACAAAACATGGAAGACATTTTCCATTAATTGCTGGTTTCGTCCGGTCCATTTATTACGAGCCTAAGAACTTTGCCACCGAAAAAGAACAACAGTCTATTTTCCGAAGGTATACAACTTTTACTGCCTCCAGGATGCTACGCAAGTTCCAAACATGTTCTACAACCAAGCGAAATGAATAGCAGTGAATTAGATCGCGTCAGATAGTGATTGAGTTCTAAATTATAAGTTATTTAATCAATCGTACATTATGTAACTACTGTTTATATAGTAAAACGCTATGACAATTAGGTGATGCACTTCGGTTTTGTAAAATGAGCCATTTCTTGATAAATAAACTCTTAAACACCAGCACGAATTCTTGATGATTTTCAGAGCATTTATGCCCCTTAAACATACGTTTGCACTTTCATGCAGGGACAAGAATGAATCAAAAAAATTTTCTACGTACTCTTTGGATGAGAAAATCAATTATTGTTCGAAATCATTCTGATTTTTGAGGAGTTATTAACGGTTCGGACTCTGAAAACATATAACGCGCTGAAATTCAATTTTTTAATAGTGAAACCGCCATTGCGTTGCCACTATTTTATGTACCGTAAAATTCGATTCAATATTCCTTTTCAGCGTCCCAAAAAACCTCCATATTCGTTTTTTCGAGTGAATTAGAACTTTTTCGACTTTTGGCCAGGTTTTCGAGCAATTCCGCCACTGTGCAGCGTGTGGAAAAATTTTCAAAGGTGATTTAAATCAGAGGATCAAACATGAAAAGGAGGCGATTTACATCAGCAACTTACAAAAACAATTACTGAAAAATTTTCTGATAAAAAAAGCGCTAAAATTTCAGAAATCAATTTACTTTCACTCATTGAAGTTTTCAAAAAATCTGATCAAGATTCAACCGAAGATTCCGTTGTTGGCTCGTATCATGTTTGTTCTTCTGATTCTACTCCAGAATTTGTACAACCAAATTTCCCGCGAAAAAATGCGAAAACTCTCGGCTTTGTGGGTTCCCTGGTTCACGCGTCGGTGCTACTGAAAAATCTTAAACGACCGGTAGCAACTATTCCAGGTACTTAAATCATTGTTACATCTCGCAAGCGCGTAATGGAACTTGCAGGTGGCGATTTAGCTCCATTTTTATCTGAAAATACTGAAATTTTAGTTTCCTCCAGACCCAAAAAATGTGATTGTACCAAGTAGCACCCACCAAAAAACAACTCGCGTTCCCACGTCAGTAATCGGGCGGCATGGCGTTAAACAAAAATTCAATATTGAAGCCTTTTTCGCTGAATTAAATATACCTTTCCATGTAGCGCCTCTTTTATTGAAACTTTTTAAACGTCTTTTCCCTTATGACAAATGGTGCTAACATTACGTTGAGCCGGCTTGAATTAATCAACATCATTACCCCCCGAGTGAAAATGATTTGAGCCTACGGCAGTATACCAAGTATACGAAATAGTCTACCGCAGTATACGGATTATACCGAGACGCATATTTCTTTATATGATACGTATACCGAATCTACCGGGTAGTCTTCATGAGTATACGACAGGTAGACTGGGTATACTATTTTTCAAAATATTTCTGACAGCGTATACTGAATATACCGTACGGTGACTTTGGTAGACTCTGGTAAACCGAGTATACCTTGCGTAGACTTTGGATGACTCTGGTAGACCGAGTATACCTTGTGTACTTTGATATTGCGATATTATTTCCAATTTTTCGCAGTTTGTACTGTTTCATTTTTTCTATTGATTGACAAAACTTAGCAGCGATGCTATCAGCTCTTAACTTTTGTTTTAATGCAGGTAAACTTATATAAATAGATATTCCTGAACATATTTGCAATTGAGCAGCCGTAATTCCTTTCACTAAACGCTTCAGTATCCCATTTGCGTTTTCGAATAGAAAGCATGAAGTTGTGTAAAAAGGTCCAAAGTCTCGGACAATTTGTGGCAGGTGAAGCAAACCGTGTAAGTTACAGGTCCTATTATTGGACTCATAAAAATCTGGGAATTGCATCACAAATTCGTGGAGCATTTTATCGGCCATATTTATCATTTTTTCTGATAAACTAGGCTCATTTATTATGTACATACTGTACACAAAAAGAGAGTAGCGATTGAAATGCAAATCTGGCATCAGAAGTTTCATAATTGGGATAGAATAATAGAAAAACCATAACTTTAGTTCATTTGTTTTCAAAAATGCTAGATGCTCTGCAATTGATCTTGGAAAACGTGTCACAAAATCGGGTCGGTTTATATTCAATATCTTGTTATCAACGAAATTCAAAAAATTGCGAAACATGCCTGTTTGCGAATTGAACCACAATAAAAGAAGAGCTTTCACCACACTCAAAAAAACACAGTGCATGGAGTCAATCACCGTGGTACGAATATAATCGTGGTTCATTTTGGACACAAGACTTTTCCCTTTGACCCTGAAAACTGTCTCTCCTGAAAAAGCTGCTTCAATCGCAAAACGATCTGTTTCGGCTTGACTTATACTTTTTACATTTTCTTCGTAAAGATATACTCTGTTCAATTAGTTCCCATCAACTCGTTCAGTGCGAATCAAGCATTTGTGGCATCCATATTCAGAATTCTATTGTTTCATATTTAGAAAAAGTGCACTCGCAGGAAGGTCACAAGTCCCACATAAGACTTTACACCGAACTACTACAGGACTACCTACATCTGGCGTAAAAAACTCTTCACCATTTTCCAGTGTTTTTAAATCAGTTAAAATTTCACTTAAATACAAGTTTGGTTGCGATTTCGTTGGTCAGAACCAAAGACCTGCTAAAATCATGTTCTCTTTTCTCATGCGTTGTTTCAGAAACAATTCTTTAATGCAAAGGAAAAAGGGTCAGAGTTCAAATTTTGAAGAGTTGAACAACGATACACCATCCGAATTCTACCAAAAAGAAATATTATTTGGATTAGACAAGAAATGAGGAGGCTGCGTGTATTGCATGTAAATTTCACCGTCATAAAAGTCTTCGTAGTTGTCATTGTTGCATTTTCTCCTTTCATTCCACTATCGCAACGAATTGAAAAAACCCTGTCTTCCATACATTTTTCGTAACTGGTTTTTAATGAGAATTTCTATAAAGTAAGCTACTTTTGGATTATCGTTACAGCTTAGACATTTCGAATTTGCATCCTCCATTTCTTTCAGACATTTTGAACAATAAAAATGTTTTTTCAGGGGTATTGAAATATTTGCAAAGTATTTTCTAAATATGTATAGACTTTTCAAGCACAAATTCTTCGGAGAGCAGTGGAAAGAGATTAACTGCAAAAGTCCACTCAATGCAACGCCAGTCAAATTAAATCGTGGAGAAAATGTTAAAATACACATTAAGCTTTCACCAAGAGTAATTTGAGCGCCTTCATACAGTGGTGGATCGTCGTTATTAGGTGGCATGTGAGATGGGATAGGAGAATTACGCGGTTCATTTAAACGGCCTTCTTCAATGTTGTTATGAATTGGTGGATTGTAGTCATCCTGCTCATCGTTGTTAGTAAGCGATTCTGTATCATCTTCATTACCAGTAAAATATTCGCCATCCTCCAAATAGTCCGTTCCTGCATAATTTTCCCTAATGGTAAAATATTCGTCATCCGTCAAATAGTCCGTTTCTGCACCATCGTTTTCTGGAAAACAATAAAAATAACAATAATTATAGACATTATAATAAATGAGTTTGTAAAGAGCGGCTTGCCCCTTTATCGGGAACGCAATAGTTTGGACACTGTTTGCTTATCGCATTTCGAAATCACGAAGAACGATCGTGATGCACTTGGAATCTGGGTCACGCGTTGGACCATTTTTATGAGAAAGAAAAACACCTTTCAGAATTCGGGAATACCTACTACACGAAATGCTCGATAATATCGATTGATTAGGAAGCATCTTACAGTGGTCTCTGTGTTTAATCTCGTTGATAAAACATTAGAGCCCGAAGAAACTAGAACGGCGATGAAATAATTATTTGTCTCACGCGTAGATGATAGATGAATCGTTCGATATTCTATTTTTTTTTCCTTTCAATGATTCGAATTATTACCGTTCAACGAACATCAAATTTGGGTCATTAAACGGTTTATCATATGTATAAAAACACTTCGAAATAAAGCGAGTCAGATCAGTCAGATTCTGGTATCCAGCCTGTGAAGTCTTAAGACTTCTTGCTGGTCCAAGAATAAGCCTTGCTGCGATCCGCCCTTTATCCGCGTCGCCCTTACTGTCACCTCCATGGTGATACGCCCTTGCGACAACGACCTTGGCCTTTTGCAAGCCATGTGGCTCTAGTTTAAGTTGATTAGGGTTTTTAGGCCCCCAAACTTTAAACTAACTCAATCAATTAAGAGAAAGTAAGGCCTCTTCTAAATATCAATTCAAGTTATTCTGATTCTATTAAAAAGAGTATTGTTTCTTAAACTATGGATTATTGAAATATGAAATACAAGGTAGAAATAATTACAGAGACAAAAAGATAAACTTGGACTTACGGAATATATAGTTAGATTAACTACAAATATTTGCCAGTCTAATTGAGTCATGAGTTCCGCGAAATAAAGTATAATGTTAAATTTAAGCTTAAGGGAATGGGAACTGGAATTTATGTGTGCGTATAACTCTGTCAGGCGTTTTGTATTATTGAACCTATAATGAATTGATTACATTTTCTCACTTTATACTACAAAAGAGTTGTCAATCGAACCCTTTCCCCAGTCCTTTATGAAAGGGGATCGAGGGTCGATAAGGAAATATCACTCCAAGTTTCTCTTATCGGTCCTCTCTGTTTTCGAGCGGTGGATTCGGCAACAAGGATGAGGATCATCGAGAGAATCGTCATTTTCTTTCGTCGAAACAAATCCGCTCGTCACAGAAAAAAAATGGCGCAGTCGGCAGGACTTCTAAAAGGTTTAGGTTGAAAATATAGAGAACTGATGACTCTTTTTACCTAGGGAATTTTGCTTTTTCGAAATTTCGAATTTTCGTCTTTTTTTCGATTTTCTGGACTTTACGGAACACAAAAATTATTAGGAAGGAAAACAAGGAAAGGACAAGCAATCGGAATTCAAACGTTGAAAAGAAAATAAAAAGCCAGGTGTACAATCATTGGGAATGAAACCTTCGAAAAAGGCAGCAAGATGTATATTCGACTTGTGAACATCCACGCAGCGCTTTGAGTTATTTTAAAGATTCGAAGTTTCATTAATCTCCCTGTATTTGGGCAAAATTTTTTTTTTTGTGATAATCAAAAAGGGATGAGTTATTTATATTTTTAGATCATAGGAACATAGTTTTTGAGTAGAACCTTTTGCTGAAAATTTTTTTTTATGTATAATGGAGAATAATGTCAGTGCAAAGGACACCTGATTTTAAAGATAATCGGACTACGAGACAAGGTTTAGAAAAATTCACTGAAAAAGAAAAAGAAGAATATTTTAATCGACGTATATCACCAAGGAAGAAAAAAATTTCCAGAAGTAAAAGCATTGACGATTTACTAGAATTTAATGAGAGTTCTGAAAAAGATAACGTTAACAAGAATCTAGGAAGTTACATTGGACTTCACGGTGAAGCGAATTTAGGTCGAGGGATTTTTAAGACATTTATTTACGAGAAACTTTTCAGAATGGAAGAACAGGCGCGAGTTGCAAATAATTCACATTCAATTACTTAAGGGGGTCGTCTAGTGTGAAGGCCGTATTTTTATGCTTTTTTTGACAGTCATTATTAAAAAACCGTTCAAGTAAGATAACTTTTGAATTTTATTTCTTCTTTCAGTACATTTGAAAAATATTTTTTAATTTTTTGAAGCCAATATATTAAAAAATATCGGAGATATTTTTTGTTGCTCAACTGCTGCCATGATTCCGGGCGTTGTAGTTATCTGAAACCAAAAAACCGAACGCCATTTCATTCCTGAGACTTCAAACTGCAAAATGACCTAAAAAAAAGTTCGAATTATGAAAAAAAGTATTTTTTTGCAACAACAAAAAAAACCTTAGTTTTTTGGCCATTTTTCGCGTCTATATAATTGAAAAAAAAAAAAAAAAACTAACAGAGCAATCTTAATTCTTTTTAGTTAATTTGTAGTTGGACATGTACTAAAGATGCTGTAAAAATTTGATCATGAACAGTGTAATACTTTATGAGATATCGTGGCAGCAGTTTTGAAAAAACGTGTTTTGAGAAAATCGCGTTTAAAGGTTGGTGTATGTTATTCATAATAAAATAATTGTCTTACCATCAATCTGCTATGCCTGGACCATAAAGTACCCCTTCCTTTTCTTCAAAAAAGTCATGCAAGGCCCTTTTCTCTCCTATTCAATATCCGGGCTTGTTTGACGAAATCACTTAATCGTTTCTCCGAGCGTTCGATGCGAGAATCGTTGCGCTTTTGGACAAACGCTTGGGAATTCAGGCCAATTTTCACTCCAATGTTTTCCATCACCTTCAGGATAGATTCGAACCCTTCATTGAAAATCAGCACAGCAAGAAATGTGGCGATTTCGACAGTTTTCGTACCGAAATGAAGATGCTTCGGAGCAAAGGTCCAGATTAGGGAGTTTAGTGACTCATTATTATTTTGAGTCTCCGCTCCCAAGCACCTGTTCAATAAATCTTCTCTTGACAAATCTGCATCAATCGGCTTGATAACTTTCTGAACTTGTTCCGAAAGAGGCTTTTTATCGTTTTTGTATTCATCAGTGATTCCCAGAAATTCAGCTTTACGCCACTGGCACCAACTGTTTTCACCAACAGGACAGTTTTGATGCTAGGGCTTGTCATCCGTCGAAATCTTGTGATAAAAAGTGGCCCGAATTTCTTTTTTCATATCAGCAACGGAATCTGAGTGTGTTCGAATGGCCAGTCCATAATATTTTGTCAAGTCACCAATTACTTTATCAGTGAGTTTACCCTCACCTCTTCCGCCTATGCCTTTCTAAGCCGGGTTCCCATTCGTTTTTCAACATGTCCGACACATTTTTTTTTTGACAACTTTTTGATTTTTTTCGTATGGTTCTGCGTCTAAAATACCTTCAAATGTCTTACTGTCATCATCACCAATATACGTTACATATTTGACGCTATGTTTCTCTATTGAACGTGTGAACATTTAAACGACTGCATCTACCTCCATTTTTCCAGAACTCCCAGTATGATTTATCGTACAATTTTCTTCATGAAAAGCGAACCATTCTTCATATCCTTGTGCATCATCCACCTTTTTTGTTTTCCACGAAAGACACCCTTACCAAAAACTACTCAACACACACGTAACCACTACTTTTCCGGTATATTTTGCAATCAGTGTTGAGACGCCAAATAAAAATGAAAGACCTCGCTTTTTCCAGGTTCCATCCCCCGAGACTGTAAATTCATCTTCTGGTTTACCGGCTTTTTTATTTAGCTCTTTCTCTTTAGTAACCGCTAAAGACAATGCTTCTGTATAAACGGCCGAAGCAGCTTCATATATATTATTCAATATTCCATAATAAGTATTTCGAGCCAAGCCTTGTCCCATTTCCATCAGCCCACAAAACATTTTCAAACCTTCTAAGCCGAGCCCTAATAAACGCATGACTAAAACGATGCGACGATTGATTTCGAATGCATTTTTTATCATAGGGCATGAGTCGATCAGTTTTGTCTTGGCACACTTGCATTCCATAGAAATCTTGAAACCCAGGCCTCGTATACCACACTGTTTGAAAGTCACTTCACTTTTGCAATTCTTGCAAACGACGAACGAAGAAATGGCTGAGAAAACACTAACAAACTCCAAAATGCAGTAAACCAGGGTGGGAGTAACGGCCACTTCAAAATTCTTCTTTGGACCAAGTTTCTTCGCTGACGTAGAAGCGAATGACGTTTCTCTTTGTCTCGTAAATCTATTTCCAGTGAATTTTCTTTTCCTACTTCGATTTCTATGAACTGATTTTGAATGACTTTCTTCATGCACATTCTCCATTTTCAATTATTTTTGAAAGTATATCGCTCGAGTAAAATAACGAATACAACGATTGAAACTGAGTCGATGCCAAGGCGAAACTGATCGACCCTCAAAATATGTATACATTTTGAAACTGTTTTTTTAACAATGCTGGGTACCTCTTATTCGAGCTTATCTGCCAAAAAGCAATTAGGCTAGAAAATATTAGACGCGATAGCCAGCGCTGCGTCTTCCCGATAAGAGGAGCCAGCGCGCTCCGCATACCTGCTCCGGTTTACGAGTGCAACTTGATAACGGCTTCGAATTTTCAAAAATCCATTTATACAAGTCTTCTAAACATGTTTTAGACGTGATTTATGAAAAAAAAAAAAACCGATTTTTTTGACCCGTCACACTAGACGACCCCCTTAAGGATGCAGCTGAAACAGTTCCACGTTATAGAAGGAAACCTTATGCACCTTATTTCAGCTCGGTTAACTGGTGGCGCCGCGCGAGCAGTTCAAGAACAGACCTTCGCTAATCTAGATCAACTTGCTTGCTTTACTTCGAAAAACCTTTCAGCCTCTCGAGAGTTCATTTGAACTTTGCGGAGAGATGGCTCGGCAATATCAAATTTCGGACGAGGACGTCGTGATGTATTTTTTTCGAGTCCAAGAAGTAGGAAACAGAATAATTGATGACCTTAAAGCGAACAACGCTGAAGTAGCGCAGGGAAAAATATAAGAAATCAAACGCGACGCTTGTAAAAGTTTCCTCAATGGCTTAAGAATGGAGATTCGGGCTCTCATGACCGAAACAGAGGATTTGGCCACTGCAGGTCCAGCAGCAATTCAAATCGAAAAAAGAGTATTGAGACTTAAACAATTGGAAAAATCAGATTCCGATAAAAATTGTACATTCTGCAACCAATCTGGTCACATCCCCAGTGCTTGCCCACAATGGAAGATCGTGCAAGAAAGGATACTAAAAACTGAAAGTGATTGTCAATTATGTGGTAGTTCCCAACACACGGCATCCTCTTGCCCTTCATTAAAGAATAATAAGGGTTGCGAAATCTGCAAGAGGACTAATCATGCAACCGAATCATGTCGATTTAGATCAGTTAGAACTATCAATAATAATAACAGTAATAGAGCATACAATAATTCGCCTAATACATTCAATCCGAATCCCGCAAGAAATTTTGGAGAGTTTACAAACCAGGGTCGTAGAGACTTTTCAGATCATCAACCAAATTTTCAATCAACTTTGGGCCCTCGAAACAGTTTCTTTCAAGATCGTTATCTCGGAACCAGAAATAACTTTTTCTCACGAAATTCAGTTTACCAAAACGATAACTTCAGATCTTAAAATCAATATTATTAGAATTTTCGAAATAATGATAACCGTTTTCAAGGATCAAGTTACGGGAACAATTTTTCGCGAAATAATAATTATCGGGGCAATCAGGTAAATTACCAGACAAGAAATAAGACGTTTCCCATTTTAGACCCTATCTCTACGGCAGAAAATTTACCATTGTAACAGATCATCGCCCATTAGTATGGATAAGAACCGCTAAAGACCCGATTAGTAGATTAACTCGGTGGAGATTAAAATTAGAAGAATACGATTTCGAAGTTATTTACAAGGCCGGAGTATCGAACGTTAACGCAGACGCTTTATCTCGGAATCGAGTTTTAGATGCGGGAGATATTTTTACCGGAAGTATACACTTAATCATCGAAACCATCGAGAAACGGGAAAGGAAGGCGCTAGAGAGGGCTATGAAAAAAGCGAAAGTGACTTTTAAAATTCCTGAGCCACCTGCTCTAGGAGATACTGTGCAGGACCGTGAACTAGATAGGGACAATATCGAGGAAATCGAGGAAATAAAAGACCCCACGAAAAGTAGGCCCAAGGAGAATGTTGAAATGGAACAAAATTTTGAGAATGATGGATCAGGGGAGGAAGAAACAGAACATAGGAAATTTCAGAGCATGAAAAATAGAAAGAAATTACTTTTGGAAAACCCCGAAGAAAACGACTCATCAAGTAGTAGTTTTGAGGATGAGGATTCATATGAAAAACTTGAAAAAATTCTTCTAGGTAGGAACGTTTTCGAAAGTAGGGACCAACTCCGCATAAGAAAAGATAACTGTGTTCTTTTTCTAGACAATTTAAATAAACCTGTTGATGAATGTTCAAAATTATTTTTTAAAAGGAAAGAAGTAAAAAATTTCAAACGCATGCAAGAAGGAAATACAGAAATTAAGAAAAATGGCACCTTTTTTTATTTCGGATTATGCATCAAAGATCACCTTGAGGATTTTAATAAAGAGAAAACTTATCGAAATATCAAAAGGTCTTTAAAAAATTTGAATAAATCAACAGAGGAAAAACAAATTAGAAGTTTCAGTATTGCCAAGGTTTCAGACTTGAATGGAATCCACTAAAAAATTGAAGGTATAATAAATGAAATTTTTGGAAATTCAGAAACTAAAGTTTCTGTTCGCACAGGGCAAATTACAATAATTACTTCCATGTCACAAAAATACCCTCTAATAAAGGATATGCACAGTTCTGTAATAGGCGGTCACCAGGGTGCCAATAAAACATATCATAGATTACGTTCCATGTATTGCTGGGAAAACATGAGAGACGATGTTCGGAATTACGTGCAACAGTGTCTCTCATGTAAATTGAAAAATCTAACGCGCAAAAATATAAAACAACCTATGGTTATTACAGACACCCCGGGAACTGCATTTGAAAAAGTTGCACTTAATCTAGTAGGTCCATGAAAAGAAACAGAAAATGGGAATAAGTATATTCTTACAATGCAAGACTTGCTCACAAAATATTGTATAGGTGTTCCATTACACACCGCCATTGCAGCAGAAACTGCAGATGCACTTATTAAGAAACTAATTTGCACATTCAGGACGCCAAAAGCAATTTTAACCGATCAAGGGACAAATTTTATTTAAGAACTAATGAAAATAGTAGCAAGGAAATTAGGCATTAGAAAAATTAGGACCACCGTTTTCCACCCTTCTAGCAACGGTAGTTTGGAAAGAACTCATATCATCCTCGTCCATTACCTACGTCAATTTATCGATGAAGACAACGAATGGGACGAATGGATAGATTTGGCAATGCTGGCATGTAATACGAGCGTTCGCGAATCTACAAATAGAACCCCTTATGAATTAGTTTTTGGAAAAATTTGCGCTCTTCCATCGAGTCAAGCATTACCCAAATATGACAACCTTGAAACTTATGACGAATATCTGATCCGTTTGATAGCAAGACTGGATGTGATTAGAGAGGACGCAAGGAAAAGTCTTTTTACCGCGAAGGAGAAGTCAAAGAAATATTATGATCGAACTGTTAACCCTTTTACCTTTTCAGCAAACGACAGGGTTTTTCTTCGGAAAGGAATGAGAGTGGGAAAATTTAGTAATTATACAGACGGCCCTTATAAAATAATTGAGGTCTTGAATGATACTTATGTTAAGATTCGTATGGGAAATAAAGATAAAATAGTCTCAGTAGAAAGATTAATACCTACAGTTATAGATAGCGATTAAAGAATTGAATCAAGGTATTTTCTATAAGAAAAATTGTAAATTACAAGCACCAATGTGCGACTACACTGGCTTATCATCGCCTTGAGCATCAGGAGCACGGTAGGGCTTCTAGGATATGACTGCGGGACATTCAATGGCAACGTGACCCGGATTAGTCTCAAGGACCTGGGGGAATGCCAAATCCCTAAACCCGAAATCACTAGACAAGAATTATCTATTCAATTGCTACAACTAAGTGAACATGGCTTCATCTACGTTCTACAATGCAAGATAGAAATAAGGCGAGTTATAACCAGATGCGGAGTTTTCGCCGATCACGCAGTCGCAGGTGGAATCGCGGAATTTTTTTGCGAGATAACACGAGAGCAATGTAAACACTTGCATGAATGGGGCCGTATATATTTCGAGCGCACAGAAATAACGAATATAAGGCCAAACGAGACCACTATCAGATCACTGACACTAGCAGGATCAGTGGGGTACGACGGCTCGTGCACAGGAGAGAAATACAGCGACGAATTTGGCACCTGGGAAAAAGCAGTAGTAAATGGAGTAGTTAGGATAACCCTTCGAGATTATCAAGCTTCCACCTCTGCGGAAGAGGATGGAATTTACCTTCATTCAGGGACAACATGCTTGCTAAAAAGACAGTTCTGCGCTACTAATGATGGAGGATCAGCCTACTGGAATACACTTCCCGAGGACGAATGTGGGCTTGATAGATACAAACTTATATACAAGGGTTTCGGGTAATACATAGTATACCACAGGTATACTGAGTATACCGTAGAAGTCTACCGAAATATACGATCGGCTGACTCGGATCAACCTAACAGTCTACCATATAGTCTACGATCGGTATACCCGGTATACGCTCTGAGTCTACGGAGAGTTCACGATTTGGCACTGAGGTTGACTTTCCGTATACTGCGTAGACTGAGTATACCAACGGTAGACTCCTTTTTTCACTCGGGCCGAGTTTTGGCGCAAGCATAAAGCGAAGAAACAGTAGATAACCTAAATAATTCAAGTTGTGCGATTCATGTTGACGAGTCCACTACAAATTCTGGCCAGAAAATTCTGGCTGTGTGTGTTCATTATGTTGATGCAGATTGTCCTTTGCGTTCTAAATTATAAGAATTAGTTCAAATTAATGGAAAAGATAGAAGTCATAGGAAATTATTTGAAGCTTTCGAAAAGTCTTTGAAAACCAAGCATATCAATATTAACAAAATAATCTCACTGTCGACAGATAATGCGAGTGTAATGATTGGTAAAAACCAATCATTACCAATCAATACACAATGAAGAACAAAAACCAGCATTATTATTTTACGTTAAAAGTTTAATAACTGGCAAGGCTCGCGAACAGGTTGACATTCATTGTCACTTCACAACTTGGGACCAAATATCAGACCTCCTTTTAAAATTATACAAAGATAAGAAATCTTTCGATCAGCTGTTGAAGGAATTACATTTGTTTAGACAGAACTCAAACGAAAACATCACATCTTTCTATCAAAGACTAGCAGATCATTCATCACACATTCTGGCATCTCTTCACAATTCTGACAAATCACAACTCCCTGGGGAAATTTCAATGGTCACGTTGATAACGTTAAATTGCGTCGTATATCACTCACAACCGCAAATTTCTCAAATGCTGCATTACCATGAATTCAGTACAATTAACGAAGCATTTACAGCTGCGGTTATCGAAGAAAGAGCGTTGAGAATTAACGTTAATAATAGACAAAATAAATGTCTCATTTGCAATCGATCAAATCATACAACGGAAAAATGCTTTCAAAATCAAAATCGACGAAATCCTCAAATCAGACTCGCAAGTTCAACAAATGATCCACGATCAATTTTTTTTGAATGGTAACCTCTGGAATTCAATTTCAAATTCAATGCCTCGAATCCAATCCTGTTTCTACCTGTCGACTAATTTTCGTCTTTCTGTCGACTTGCCAAAGCAAACCGATTTTCGCGTTAGTGGATTCGAGAATCACCGAAGATCCCCGAATTCGGGCGAACGGGCGAATCGTTGCGAAGGGGCATACGAAATCCAGGCAGTCTGCTGTGGGTAGTCGTATCGAGAGGGTCATTGCCCTTACGGTATATGCGCAGTCGCAGGAAATATAACTTAATATTATAACTGTTTATTATCTTAACAATGGCCTCGCGTAGATGTTTAAATGATCCTGAAAGTTTTTGTTACATTTGTAGTCGTTTCATGTTCGCAAAAAATAAGATGAAAATTGACGATGATATCAAAACATATTATCACAATTATTTCGGTCTTTCGATATGAAATCAAGACAAGTTTTGGGCTCCACATATGGCTTGTTAATCATGTGTAGAAACATTAAGACTTCGGAATAATTAAGACTCGAATTGTGAGAGGCGAGGGGACTCGCGTTAATCAAGCACCCCGAATCGTGAGAGGCGAGGGGACTCACGGCAATCAAGCACCTTGAATTGTGAGAGGCGAGGGGACTCACGTTAATCAAGCACCCCAGAGGGGACATAATCCTATTACGTCCACGCTGTTGCCCCTGGGTTAAGCTAAAGATAGGATAGTTTTTCAGTCCCCGATTACATAAATTGCCATCAAACTTTTTTTAATCTGGATGACAAATCAATTCTGATTGCAGATTCGTAACCAGCGACGCGAAAATCTTCTGTACAGAAAACTTTATAGAATTCGAAAATTTTCTGACAATTTTTCTAATTTTGGACAATCATACTCAATCTTTTATCTTAAATTTAGAAATGTTAATGGCAGATTCGTAAACAACGACCTTCAACAAATCCGCATAAGCATTTTTGGGAAAATCTAGTGAAAGATATTGTTATACGTAAAATCAGTAAAAGAAGCGTAAAATTTTTGGCTTTCATCCGCCATATTAGACATCGCTTTTTTTAATTTTTAAAACTTACCCATACATTCCAATGATATTCAAATTCAGCAAACTCAATAAGTTCGATACACACATTTTTAGATACAAATATCAGTTATTTCTACATTTTCATCCGCCATTTCGAATGAGCCATATTGGACATGCAAATTTCATTATTCTGACTTCATATTCGTTCTCAGCGACCTCAAAAACCCTCGAGTCAAATTTTTCAAGAGAAATTACACAGTAAAAAATTATTGTCTCAAAGGCTTAATGCAAATGCTAATGACGTCGAAGGGATATATTTCGTAACTTCGAATAGACATAACTTTGCGAAAAAAAATCGTAATTGATCTCTTGAACTCTTAAAGTAAAGGGTAAGAGTTGTGCTAAATGATATATCTGGAGAGACAGACCAAAAAAATTTTTTGCGCCTTGTACATAACCTCAAAAGTAGGAAAAAACGCTGTTTTTGAGGTACATAACCTCAAATATCTCAACATCCTGACGTGATGGGCCAGTTCTGACGCCGGATTCAGATTCTACGCAGCAAATTACCTTGGAAATGAGCTTTCGCTTCCCAACAACTCACATGACCCCGGTATTTGTAGACCTGTGTAATTGAAACGTGAGCAAGTGTTTCATTAATAAAAAGATCGAGTCTCAACAATTTTCAAATTACTGACCCCAAAACTATTTCACTTAATGGAATAGTTTCAAATATGAGTAAAGAAACACTTGGGGGAATCGAATTGCCTCTCGAAATCAATGGACGTTCTATTAAATCAGAATTCCAAGTAATTGACCCACGCACCAATATTCCTTTTGACGGACTAATCGACTATAAATTCTTTGAAATGCAACAATGTAACATTGATTTCGGAAAAGTATTAATAAAATTTAAATCGATACCATTTCCAATCCCAATTCGAAGAAATACTTCGCAATATTCTAACTCTTCTCTGTTTATAAACGGTCGATCAAAAACTGTATTACATGTAGAAGTTTCAAATCCTCAAAATCTTGAACATGGAATAGTAACGGCAAAATCTATCAATGATGATAATTCACTGCTAATTCCCAATGCTGTGGTCAAAATCTCGCCTGGAAACGAGGCATTAATTACAATTGGTAATTGCCCAAAATAACGAAAATTAATTCTAAGACCTCTAATCACTGTTGATGCGATTTCAGAACAGTCCAAGCTTTTCAAATTCTCTCAGGCTGAAATCGGTCATCATAAAAGAAATGAATTATTACTGAAAAATATCCGTCTTAACAATATTGTTTTCAATCAAAGCCAAATCCTGCAAAGATCGAATCAATCAAAACAATCCCAAGGCCAAAAAATACTAAAGAAATAAAAATAATTTTTGGCATGACTGAGTATTACAGAAAGTTTATTGAAAATTACTTAACTATCACAAAACCTCTCACTTTATTGTTAAAGAAAGATTTATAATTTATTTGGAATAACGAACAGGAAGAAGCTTATCGAATTTTAAAAGAGAAATTATTCAATGATCCATTACTCCAGTACCCCGAATTTGAACACCGATTTTCCTTAACTACTGACGCATCGAACGTAGGAATAAGTGGGGTATTGTCACAAATAAAAGAGGGAAAAAACCTTCCAGTTCCGTACTACTCGAGGGCATCGAACTCCACCGAACAAAATTATTCAACAACTAAGAGGGAACTTTTAGCTATAATCAATTCAATCGAACACTTCAGACCATACTTGTACGGACGCGAATTTGACATATATACAGATCACAGACCACTTCAATGGCTTCTTAAATGTAGCAATCCTTCCTGTAAATTGGTGCGCTGGCAACTCAGATTAAGCGAATACCAATATCTTATTAAATATCAACCGGGAAGAGCAATTTTAAATGCTGATGGGCTATCGCGCTTATTCCCAGAAAATCAGGAACTTATCAATAATACATATCAATGACAAATCCTCACTTTCTTACAAAGATTTCATAAAATTTCACTACACGAATCAAGATGCAATCAGTTTCGAATTTGAAAATAAACCAATCGACAAAATAAAAAGTAATATCGTTCTCTTTTCGTCATTATACCTTGATAAAAGTAACTTATATTCCAATTATATTCAAAAAAATTTTGATTAAACTTTAATCAAACCTTCACTGAAAGAGGTGTCGTTACTACGAAACAAAAACAAAAAATTTTTCTGCTGTTTTTAAAAAACTCACATCATGACAAAAACGAATAAAAGAATATTTTCGAGACTTTATCGATTTAAAAAAATCTAATGAAGACAGAAAGTTTCGTAATTGCACCCTCTAGAAAGACACAAATATCAAAATTAAATATCTCAGTGAAATGATGAAATTCCTCTTTCAGAAAAATCAAGTCACATTACTCAATATTCAAAGAATAACACCTAAAAGTGACGATGAAATTCGCGCTATTCTTGAAGAATGCCATTCTAGTAAATTAGCTGGTCACAGTGGTTTTCATAGAACTTACGCTAGAATCATAGAGAAATATTTTTGGGCTAACATGAAGAACAATATAAAAAGATTCATCAAGATCTGCCATTTATGTCAAATTAACAAAACGAACTTTAAGCCAACGCGACAACCAATGGAGATTACCACCACTTCCGGAAACCCTTTTGAACGTCTTGCATTAGACGTCGTAGGACCACTGACTATGACAGAAAATGGAAATCGTTTTGTTATCACAGCGCAAGATGACGTAACTTCATTCTCTTTTGCGTTTCTAGTGCCGAATCACGAAACAACAACAGTCGCTCGAGTAATGACAAGAATTTTTACGACATTTGGTATCCCAAAAAGCTTCCTCGCCGATCAGGGGACGGATTTTATGTCAAACATGATAAAAGAACTGAGTAAATTACTCAAGATGGAACATATTACGACAAACCCATACAAACCACAGACAAATGGGGCACTTGAAAGATCACACTGAACTCTCGAAGATTACCTTAAGCACTATATAAAATCGAATCAAACTGACTGGGATGAATATGCAGAGTTCGCGATTTTTTGTTACAATACTTCCGTACATAACACCACCGGGTTTACCCCTTACGAATTAGTTTCCGTCAAAAAAGCGTTCTTACCATCCTCAATTATACAGGAATCAAAAATTTAATATAATTATCACGACTATTTGAAATCGCTTTAGCATAAACTGAATACTGCATTAAAGATTGCTCGCGAAAAAATTGTCAATTCGCAATTCAGAAGCAAGGAATATTATGACCGGAATGTGAATCCAACCAAATTTTCAGTTAACGATTTAGTACTTTAGTTACTGCCTAAGTGTAAAGGCCCTTATAGAATTACTAAAGTTTACAAGTACCGAACAGTCGAACTAGTTATTGGCAAAAAACGAAAGACATACCATCCTGATCTTTTGAAACACTATTTTCTTACAGATGGAAGTGCCGAAGATGTTCCTCCTCCTCATTCTAAAATTGAATATCATCATGTACTCCATGTATAACACACAAATCAAAATCTCGGGAGAAATTTTCTACCATGACAAGGGCTCAGTTTCATTCTCAACGTCCGTTCTGACCTTGAGGACCCACACCAACATTTCGCATTTGGAGACCAGTAGGAATATTTTACTCAATCATTATCACATAACTGAAGTTCTATGTAAAATAACTGAGAATTCAGACAATAATAACGTTATTTCATCGTACTATAATTGCAAACAAAGCCTTAAAATCGTTCGTGAAGAGCTTGATGATACCTTCAAGAAATCCGAAATCCTACAACAGTTGATCGGAAATCCTCCAAATCGGGAAAAACGAGGTCTCATAAATGGCGTGTCGTACTTATTGAATCTTGCCTTCGGAGTTCCGAATGCGGGAGTCGCGAAGTATTACACAGAAAGTATAAATTATCTACTTCAAGATGACAAACAGTTATAGAACTCATTGAAAATGCAAATTCAAATAATTTTAATTACTATCAAGAATTTTGAAGCATCTTTTGTTACCTTGAAGCAGCAAGAGGAAACAATGAATGAAAACGTTAAGAAAATCAATATTTTCATAGATTAAACCGATAAAATAATCTCTCAGATCGAAATAGAAGCAATAGTCAATGAGCATCTTATAAATTTAAGATCATTGAATGCCAAAGTATCAAAACGGTTCGATGAAACTATAGATGCAATTATCCTTGGTAGAAACGGAGTGATCTCGCCTTATATAATCATGCCTAGTGAATTTATCGAAGAATAAAGAAAATACAAGGGGGATTATGATTTACTAGTGAAACCTGATATGAGTGACATTAGTCTTTTATATAGTATTTGCAGTATTCATGTATTAAGTTCTAGTACTAATGTTATTTTTGCAATTCGATTTCCCCTAAGGTCAGAATGAAAGTATTATCTCTATAATCTCATTCCTTTACCTATGAGACACTGAAATGAAAGTGAATTCTATTCCTACATCCATCTCAAGTTTACGCACTTACTTGTATCCAAAAAAAAAAAAAAACCCATTACTCCCAATTGGAAGACCTATCCACCTGTCATGAGTACGCAAGTGAAAGCTACCTTTGTTTTGGGGTGCACAAATCACAATTTGCCAATAACCCTACATGCGAAATGGCTCTGATGGGCCCTTCTATAGCAAAAATTCGACAAGACTGCTAGACAACAACTGTAAAAGCTGTAATGGAGACAAGGCAGTATCTTGGAGATAATCATTGGACATACACTGAGAAAAAAATCGTTCAGAAACTAAACGCTCCGTTTAGATTCTAAACGATCGCCGTTAAGAAGTTTTCGTAAAACGCTCATCGTTCAAAATCTAAACGGAGCCCCGTTTTGTTACCTAGCCGTGGAGAAACTCGACGGCGCCGTTTTGTAACTGAACGACGCCGCTTAGAAGAAGAACGGATTTTTTTTCGGCCATAAGATCGAGAGAGTGACGTAACGAGCAGAAACGAAAGAAATCTAATCACCTGATACAAGTGAGAACCTCTACACGATGCATATAAGCGTTCCTGGGCGCTTCCTGCATTGTACATTAATATAAGAGCTGCCAACCAAAATTGATTGAAATTGGAACAAGGATTTAAATGTTAAGAAAAATTTGAATCTTTTAATTTTTTAAAAGTTTCTAAAATACCAAAACTTGAATTTTAAGTGATATCTGTAATTAAGCACATTATTTGAGTTTAAATGTTAAACATTTTCACTACTTCCTCAATTTTTAATAGTAAATTTACACTTTTCATGGAGTCAAAATACTACCACTCGAACATGGAATGATTTTTATATTCTTTCGAAGTGAGATATTTTTCACTCTTCCGAAATGAAAAGTCAATCAAAAGTATTGAAACTCAACTCTACTCAGAATAGTAGTCCAACCTCTTTCTTTGAGTGCAATTTTACTGCAATTGACTTCAGAGTAAAATTACAAGATGAGCAATCTTTCGATATTAGATTAACTATTATAATTTTAGAATCCTCGGAAATTTCTGTAATAAGTATAAATGTTTAATTTTTTTTTATCTTTGTGACTTAGATTTTATTCAGACTCTCTTGATTCCCTAGAGTGAATGCTGAATTTTATTGATTTTTGTTCAAATTGTTGCATGATATACAGAATTTTTGACAGTGTATTATACGAAAACAGACAAATTTGCAATATTTTGCTTCAACAAACATTATTCGCAAAAAAAATCACGAGAATAATGTCAAATTATTTTTGAACGATTCAAAAAACTAAAAATAGCATTTATTTTGTAAAAACAGACGAGTTTGCAATAGTTTGTTGAAATGAATTCCATCAACAAAGTATTGAAAAAAAAAACTGAGAAATTTTGCTTTCGTGGCCCACAAAACTGTGGAAAGTATGTATATCTTGTGAAACGAGACAAATTGACAAATTATTTTTAAACAAACAGTGCGAAGAAAAATTCTTCTCGAAAATATGATTCAATCCCTTTTTATCGACTCAAAAAACCATAATAAGCACGTAAATCTTGTGAAAGCAAAAAATTTCATCATAACTTGTTCAATCTGTAGCAACCTCGATCCTTAAAAAATCCTTTAAAAAAAAAGAAATTTCTTACAGGAAATATAATTTTTTATGAATAATTATAAAATTCTTAAAAGTTTCAAAGTTCGTAAAAGGTGACTTTATGAAAACCTTGTATGGCACTGAAATATCTTGTAGAAAATGTATCGAAAAAATTTCAAACATTTTTTTTACATTATAAGTTGTATAAAAATGTATCTAAATTCCTAACAGGGTATACCTATTCTGTGATTGAGATTTTGATCCCAAGTATTTTAATATATACCTGAAAATTATTACTGATTTCTTGAAATTCAAAAAACTTTAAGAATAAAAAAATATGTTAATTGATTTTTTAATATAATCTTTGCCGTCAAATGTGTTCAAAATACAAAAAAAAAACTTGTAAAGGATTAGAAAATTGCAAATAAACCATATGATCAAACAAAAAGTTACATAATACGAGCAATTGTCAAAAGTTTGTATTACGCTTAAAACTAAGAAAGTGTTTAAAAATAACATACAAACAGAAATTCAAAAGAACTCTCAATAATTATACGTTATTAAAAAAATTGGAAAGATTTCAGGAAAATTTATAAATTTTGTACGTTGCGTTTATGATGATATTTTTTTTAGATTACGCACGATCCAAGTTTCCTTTTTTTTATAAAAATATGATAAGCTGTAAAAGTCTTCGAAAAGATTTAACGAATTGCTAGTAAAAACTTTAGAAAGTTTTGAAAAGTTAAGAAAAAGAAGTATTGAACATTTGGAACAAATAACAAAATTTTAATATTTTCACAATTGTCAACTACTATTAATATTCCAAAAATTTTTAGAATTCCAGGTATCATTTAAATACTGTAGATTGTAATCATTCAAATATATATCTACAAAACATGTGCGATGTTTTTTTATCATCTATTAAAAATCAGGAAAACTAGATAATTGTAGGAAATTTTGGAAAATCATAACGAGATACGTACGAAGGTTCTCATACGGTTTCGAAAGTTTAGTATATTTTGTTACTATTGGAAACAAAATGGAAAAAATGAAAAAAAAAACAACAAACAAAATAAAAAAAAAAAAACGAAAAATGGAGATACATTGAAAATTAAAGAGATAATAGCCAGTTTCAATAAATTGTAAAAACTGGTAAAAAATCAGAAAATGTTCAAAAATTTATTAGATTGTAACAATTATTATATTCCTTCTAATATACACGAAACTTCTTTTTTGTTTACCAAAATCTGTAAAACTTCAGACGCTTTAGGAAACGACGAATAACCTTTATGAATAAGACGAATCTTTATAATATTTTGGAATGTTTCAAAAGTTTGTATGGATTAGAAAGCTTAGCGAAAAATTGCTACTATGAATAATGTAACGAAAAATATAACGATAGTACACTGATTGACGAATTTCATTCGAAGCATACGATAAAAAATTGCAATCACGCAACTATATTTTAGACAATTTTCCAACGCGTTATTATTACGTTTGACGCTGACTGGTGAAAGATTCAATAGACCTTCCTTTCGTCGTTAACTGGTCGATTGTTCGTGAACTGACCAACATCAACGAAATATAGCCTTTACTCATCAATACTGATCTCCCCGGAGTCTCCGGAGGAAAATCTGGTTTTCGCCGCGTTTTTGTTACAGAGGCTATCTATCCTAGAAATTCTTAAAACTTTCGGGTCCCGCCTGGCATCACTTTCACTGGAGCCCCGTTCAAAAACTAAACGCGCCGTTCAGTACCTAAACGGAACCGTTGAGATTGTATGCGGTCCAGCGTTGAGAATGTAAACGCTTGAGCGTTTAGATTTAAGAATCGAGCGTTTAGAAACTGAACGAAATCGCGTTGATTCAATCCGATTTTTATTCTAAACAATCTCCGTTCAGTTCCTGAACGATTTTTTTCTCAGTGTATATATTCCAACGTCCAACATCGTTAACCAGTTTTCGCAAGAATCGAAACACAAAAGATGACATCACTGGCAGTGTTCTTCAAGGGACAGAAGTTCTCACCATGACTCATGAATGTAAAGGGTATACAGACTTACCATATATACTCTCGAACCGGAAAATTATGCTTCAGAAAATTAATCGTAATTTGTCCCGAACATCAATATTATAGATGAAAAATATTGCGTTGAACTCCCTAAGAAAAACATTTTACTCAGTTAAAACCAAGTCATTCCGGAAATTTAAATTCTCAGGATTAAAAGTATGCAGAGAAGAAGTTAAAGGAATTCGATGAAATTAGTTCAAAACAGTTCGAAGAAACATTCATGGAAACTCATAAAAATGCGATGTCACTAATCACTTTAATGATTGGGTGTAATGCGATTTATTTATCATTTACAATTGCGGATTTATCGCAAAATTGAAAAATTTATGTTTAATTCAGAAGCGAAATCGAACCCAGTAAGAAAGCGGTAATTCAAACACTGTGAAAAACTTTTTCAATTGTTGTTTTGCTCCATGTAGTCACCAAAACGAGTATTCAGATTCCGATGTTCCTCTTTGAATTGTGAATAACGGAAAGCTTTCAAGTTTGCATGAAGTAGAAGAGGTTTTGAAAGAGGAAAATAACGGATCAGTTCAAACAATCGCGCGTAGACGTAGCAATACCCCGATCTAGAATTAAAATCAAGAGATTGAAAACTTTTCAATCATAAAGGGGGAAAGTGTCATGGACCTATAAATTTTAAATATTCTACTTTATTTTCCTCATACTAACATCTACATTTGACAATAATTGGGTTTTCTCCTTGAGATTTCTAATGTGTATGAATGTAATATTTTTGATTTTTGATAACCTTCAGGAATGAAGCACGTTGTTTAAACATAATTGATCTATGACTATCTATCAACGTGCTCCGAAATGAATGATTGTAATATTTACAAATTTTGATAACCTTCAGGAATGAGGCGAGTTGTTTAAACATGATTGATCTATGACTATCAACGTTCTCTGATATGAATGATTGCAATATTTACGAATTTCGATGACCTTCAGAAAAGAAACATGTTGTTTAAACATGACCGATAAATGACTATTGACGTGTACGCGAACTAAGGTATATAAGGGCGTCGATGGACCACTCGCGCGGAATTCTTTGTTAACCGAATCAGTCAGAAAGCCCACTATGTATTATCATACCTAGAATAAAATAGTGTTGAGGAGTAAAACAGTGTGAGACGTCGTTTAAACCCGGGACTCTCAACAATGTTTCGACTGTCGTATACCATAATTTTGTACATCATAATTTTGTTCATACACACATATATATATACGTGATATATGTATTTGATGATATTTTCTTCGAAAGCGTATTTTTGTTTAAACTTCGAAATGGTTATCTTTAGACAACGGAAATTGATAACGTTACCGATAAATCGAGTATATTTTATTTCTTTCTTAGCATACTTATTGTTCAAGAAAATTTGCTTTTCGACGCTAAATTATTTTGTTTTTCGAGACTTATCTCCAGTCGTATTTAGTTTCCATTAACCGTTTCCTTTTTAGTCGATTATTTTCTGAAATACAAATGTTATAATAATGGTTCCTGGATCATACGATGAGGTGTTCCGATGCACGCTATTAGCTGTCATACATCGTATGATGTCTAGAAAGTCCGTCCCATTTTAGGAATCGTATTAGTATAAATAGGCCAATTTCGGAGCGATTCGGAGGCATTTGTTTTTTTGTACACGACTGCACCTTTGTTCACGCGCACGGTTATTCACGCGAACTTTAATATCATTGTGAATTGTTAACGCGTTTTCTTACAAACTGGAAATAAACATTTATTGCGTGAAGTTCGTGTGTTTTTCTTCTCTTCGTTTGGTGAAGGGTACACAACAAAATGGCGACGAAGATGGGATCCTTCTGACTCTTCACGGAAACGATTGGCGATTTTTACGGAATTAGCGACTCCGTCCCATCTACAATTCCAAGAGGCGCAACCTTGATTGCTGAAAAAAGAAGGAAACCTCTGCGCATTACATAGAACTTGCAGCGAAATTTCATGTGGAACTAGCAATTCCAACCTGCAAGTCCTTGAACAACATATGCCTAAAATCACAGTGCTACATTCACACCAAACTACTGACAGAATCAAGTTACTGCACTTTTCTGCCACATCAGAGTCAAACTACTGCACTTTTCTGCCATATCAGAACCAAGCCACTGCACTTTCTACCACCCGACGGACCAAGATTTCAACATTCATCAAAAATGCATGCCAGATTCAATCAACTGAAAACGGTGAGTTCTGTTATTCCGAGTGTTCTCTGCAATTTTAGCTCTTAATTCCTACCCCTGCCCTAAACATTAAACGTTGTATTCAAAATTTTCCGGAATCCTTATATCTCGATAACAAAAATGACTGACCCTGGTAGTTCAACGGTGGAACAAACCACATATAAGATTGAATTTTCGACACAACTCATCAGAGGTAAATTTGATGGTGACAGGTTCAAACTCCATAGCTTTATGAAGCAAGTTGACGGTGTTTTTGAAATAGCTACTGATGCACAGAAGCCAGCCTTATTGCTTTCCGTAAAAAGTTTAATCGTGGGCAAAGCGCGTGAGCAATAGATGTACACTGCAATATGACCTCATGGCAAGAAATTTCAGAATTATTGATCAGTTTATATCAGGACAAAAAGACTTTTGACCAATTACTTGAAGAACTTCACTCTATAAAGCAAAATCAAGGCGAGAGTGTCTCTTCCTTTTACCAAAGATTGGAAGATCTCTCTTCAAGAATTTTGGGTTGTATTTATAGTTCAAATGAGACTGACAAGACCGAGAATACTGGACGAATATCTTGGATTCAACAAATGACCCTGAATAGATTCATTCATCACTCTGTTCCTTAAATCTCACAGATGCTGCGCTATAGAGATTTTAAAAAATTGAATGAAGCCTTTTGCGCAGCTCAAATCGAAGAAAAATCCTTACAACACAAGTTTTCTAACCAAAACAATCGAAAATGCGGAATATGCGGGAAAACCAATCATTCAACTCGTAATTGTTTTTCTAATCAAAATCGAACAAACCCCAATTCAGATAAGAATAAATCACGACCGATATTAATGAACACTCACGAGTCATCCACACCGAATTTCAAATATTCCAATAACAATACAAATTCAACCGAACGTCCTTCGGCACCGTTGCAATGCAGGTATTGCAAAAATTTGGGACACAGCATAGAAGAATGCAGGAAACGCAAATTTAACAATGAGAAAAATGACCAAAGGAATTTCAGAGTTTCCAGAAATTAGAATTTTCAATCATACGCGAACGCGTCTCAAAACATGCCTCAACGCGGAACAAATCAGAACATACGTAATGTGAATTTTCAACAAGAAATGAATGAACCTCCACGATTCTCAAATACGCCAAATGATACTGAAAATAGTACAAATCCCCAGGAACAGTACCATAATTTTTTCGGTCAGAGATTTTTATCGAAACAAACAACTTAGCATTTGTTACTTTGAAAACTAATGATTCTAGGTGTCCTGACAAAACATTGAAACTTTTAATCGACATCGGGGCTTCAGTTTCACTGCTTAAATCGACAAGTCTATGTAACCCTAAAATAACCAATCCAAGAACAATTATATTAAATGGAATATCGACTAACTCCCCAATAGAAACGTTAGGTGAAACGATAATATCAATAGGAGTGGATAAATTTTCCTTTCATTCAAAATTTCAACTGATTAACTCAGACACAAACATCCCTTTCGATGGCTTAATTGGCCATAATTTCCTTACCGAACAGAAAAGCAAAATCGATTATGGGAAACGCTTCATTTCTTTTCAATCAATTCCATTTGAACTACCTCTTTTTGAAAATACTCCACAGCTTTCGAACCACCACATAAATCTTGAACCCCGTAGTGAAACGATTATACGTGTCAAAATTATTAATCCAGAAAATTTGAGTTCTGGTCTAGTTTCCACTCAACGGGTGAATAACGACGACATGCTAATGATACCTAGATCACTGGTAAATATCACGCCAAACAACGAAGCCCTGATTTCAGTCATTCATTGTTCAACACTTCGGAAAACTCTTGCAAAACCCAATTTGAATATCGAATCCATTGCTCATATTTCTTCAATTTACCAATTTTCCCCCAAGAACACTTCCACTCAAAATCGAAATAAAATCCTACGCGAAAACCTCAGATTGGAACATATATATTCAAAAGAATCAAAAGATTCAATAATAAATATTTGCGAAGAATATAATGATATTTTTCACCTCCCCGAAGATATTCTTACCACTACCACCTGTGGATCGGCAAATATAAAATTATTTGATGTGACACCTATTCAAACTAAATCGTACCGTTATCCTGAGATCCATAAAGTTGAAGTAGATAAGCAGATTACTCGAATGCTTAAACAAGGCGTCATTTCCCCCTCAAATAGCCCATGGTCTAGCCCTTTGTGGGTGGTTCCGAAGAAATTAGACGCATCCAATGAACGGAAATGGCGTATTGTAATCGATTACAGAAAATTTAATGAGAAAATGATAGGCGACGCCTATCCGCTACCCAATATCGACGATATTTTGGATAAATTAGGACATGCAGAATACTTTACGACCCTAGATTTAGCGAACGGTTTCCACCAAATACCAATTGATCCCATAGATACCCCGAAGACAGCGTTTTCCACACCAAGTGGACATTACGAGTTCAATCGCTTACCGTTCGGAATAAAGAATGGACCATCAATTTTTCAAAGAATCATGAATATTGCTCTATCTGGTCTCAAGAAGAAACAATGTTTTGTATACTTAGACGACATTGTCGTATATGGCTCCAATCTCATTGATCATAATAAAAAGCTTCGGGATGTGTTTGATCGATTAAGAGGCAATAACCTAAAACTCCAACCCGATAAGTGCGAATTTTTAAAAGAATCTTGCCAATACCTTGGACATGTGATAAAGAAACATGGAGTAAAACCAAATCCGATGAAAATCAGTGCAATTCAATGTTTACCACGTCCTAAAAATTGCAAAGAATTAAAAATGTTCCTAGGAATGTCAGGTTATTATCGAAAATTCGTTCAAAACTATTCAACAATTGCCAAACCTTTGTCGTCTTTATTAAAAAAGAACACGGATTTTACTTGGGGAATCGAACACGAGGAGGCATTTCAAACCCTTAAAGACATCTTGACAAATGAACCACTACTCCAATACCCTGATTTCGAGAAACGTTTTACTCTTACCACCGACGCATCGAATGTCGGGATCAGTGGAATATTGTCGCAAATAACCGATCAAAAAGATTTACCCATAGCATTTTATTCAAGAACACTTAATCCAGCAGAACAAAACTACTCAACGACGGAAAAAGAACTACTTGCCGTTGTTAATTCCATAGAACATTTCCGCCCATACTTATATGGCCGAGAATTTGACGTTTTCACCGACCACCGGCCTCTACAATGGTTGTTTAATTGCACCAATCCCTCTTCAAGGCTTGTAAGGTGGCGACTCAAATTGAGCGAATATAAGTATGTTATTAGATATAAACCGGACACAGCAAATTCTAACGCAGACGGTCTTTCTCGTCTTTTTCAACAAAATTCACTGAATCAAAATCATCAAAATCTACTGAATCAAAACCAACAAAATTCACTGAATCAAAATAAACAAAATCCACTGAATCAACATCAACAAAATCCACTGAATCAAAATCAACATAATTCACTGAATCAAAATCAACAAAATTCACTGAATCAAAATCAACAAAATCCACTGAATCAAAATCAACAAAATTCACTGAATCAAAATCAACAAGATTCACTGAATCAAAATCAACAAAATCCACTGAATCAAAATCAACAAAATCTACTGAATCAAAACCAACAAAATTCGCTGAATCAAAATAAACAAAATCCACTGAATCAACATCAACAAAATCCACTGAATCAAAATCAACATAATTCACTGAATCAAAATCAACAAAATTCACTGAATCAAAATCAACAAAATCCACTGAATCAAAATCAACAAAATTCACTGAATCAAAATCAACAAGATTCACTGAATCAAAATCAACAAAATCCACTGAATCAAAATCAACAAAATCTACTGAATCAAAACCAACAAAATTCACCGAATCAAAATAAACAAAATCCACTGAATCAACATCAACAAAATCCACTGAATCAAAATCAACATAATTCACTGAATCAAAATCAACAAAATTCACTGAATCAAAATCAACAAAATCCACTGAATCAAAATCAACAAAATTCACTGAATCAAAATCAACAAGATTCACTGAATCAAAATCAACAAAATCCACTGAATCAAAATCAACAAAATCTACTGAATCAAAATCCACAAAATCCACTGAATCAAAATCAACAAAATTCACTGAATCAAAATCAACTAAATCCACTGAATCAGAACCAACAAAATTCACTGAATCAAAATCAACAAAATTCACTGAATCAAAGACAATACATAGACCAGACAGACGTGAAACTCGCTCAAACGAGAACTAATTCGAGATACCAAGAGTTTTTGAAATATCATGAGAAAAACGAGGAAGTAATCAGTTACAAAGAAAAAAAATTTCCAATAAAGAATCTAAAAGGAAATCTTGTCATATTCTGGTCTTGCGATTTAGATGAAAATAACGAATATTTTGAATATATCAAAGATAAATTTCATTTCGAAGAAACGGAACCCGAAATGAACTCTGTTACACAATTACAGGGAGAATCAGAAAAAATATATATTCTTTTTCCCAAATCCTGTTATCACGACAAGCTCAGTCATAAAGATATCTTCGAAGCACTGTTAACTTTAAAAACAATTATAAAACAAGAGGATTTCTATTTTAAACATCCTGAAAATGACCGCAATATAAAATCACATCAAATCAACGAGATGTTGAAATTTATTTTTCCAAGGACTAAGATTGAAATATATTCTGCCGATAGAATCGTACCAAAACATAAAGATGAGATTCAGTCTATCCTTATTGAAAACCACTCCAGTAAATTAGCTGGTCATAGTGGATTCAATAGAACATACCAAAGAACGATATTCATGGCCTAACATGAAAGCCGATATTAGAAAATTCGTGAAAAATTGTCACTCGTGTCAAATTAATAAAACAATCTTCAAACCGGTCAGACAACCTATGGAAATAACAACTACAGCAGAAAATCCGTTTGAACGGTTGGCGATTGATATCGTTGGTCCCCTGCCCAGGACTGAAGCTGGCAATAGATTCATTATTACTACCCAAGATGATTTGACTAAATATTCTTTTGCATATCCAGTCGAAAATCACGAAGCTTCCACTGTCGCGAAATCACTTGCCCTTCTTTTTACAACATTTGGAATTCCAAAGACGTTCCTAACAGATCAGGGAACTGACTTAACGTCAAATTTACAAAAAGAATTCAGCAAGCATTTTAACCCTTTTCGTCCCGAAAGTCCATAATTTTGACACGACTTTCCGTGCTGTATCTTTTGATATAATCCTCATCAAAACTCAATCAAGTAGGCCAATATTTATGATTCAAAGTCTCTTCTTTCGATTTCAGTAGTCAGAATCAACCTATGACTACACTGAAAAAGTTGCGGCCATTTTTTTGGAAAAAAATGCCTGTTTTGTTTACATTTTTTTGCAAAAATCTTTAATTTCCACATCGAAAATTCCATGAACGACTATTCTAAAACATGCTATCCGCGTATTTTTGATCAGACCTTTCTTATTGCACCGGAGTTCATTCAAAGAAACAAAATGGCGGTTCCAAGATTGCGCTCGGAACTTGTCGAAAATATCAATTTTTGCTACAAACTCAAAAAATGGTCCTATTTTGTCAAAAATGTGTTTCAAGGGGTTTTCGAGGTCACAGATTTCGAAAATGAGCTCAAAAATTGAAACTTCAAAATGGCTGACCAAAAATGGCAGACTTTTCTCTAAAATCGTTCATTGTTACACCTGGGAACCTGCGATTTTTTTTCTTTTCCGTTGGTTTCCAACTTGACCTGACTGACCTAGCCAAAAACTGTGTTTAAAAGTAGAAGATAAAAGCAAATGACATTCATTCAAAAGATGATTGTAAATTTACCCGGAAAATCCTCGGTCATCCGTCAATCCCGCTAATGGACAAGGTGACTTGTTGCCCATTTGGAATTTCTGAAGATGTTTTTTTAGGCATTGAATGGATTTTCCTAGTGCAGTTTTACTTCTCAAAGGGTACCCACACAAGTGGCTGAATGAGCCAGATCCGTGGTAGAAATATGATCGGAAAATCTTCGGTGATCCATCAAACTCGCAAATGGACAAGGTAAATCTTTGTGTATTTGCCATTTCTAAAGATGTTGTTTTGGGCGTTCAATGGATTTTTATCTTGCGGACATTTCTCACCATTCAAAAATTTACCCACATGCCTGGTTGAATGCCTCTCAGAAGGGTACCCACGTATTTAGCTGATTCATACAGATCAAGTCGGATTTCAAAAAAAAAGGAAAAGAATACCATTTTTACATAGGTGCTGTTGTTTCAAGGTAGATGCACTGTATTTTAGAATCCCATATAAACAAAACTCGAGATTTTTTCAAAAGCTTTGGAAATTTTTTTTTTTTCAATGCGTCAACCTTCAAACATAGAATCATCGAGTAGTCATAAATTTCCCAGTCTCTTTTGTCCTTTTTTCTATTCCTGACTAACGTATAGAACAGTTAAAGCGAATGGCACGTTTTGAGCCAATAGCAGTGCGAGAAAGCATGCAGGGTTTTTGGAGGGGTTATTTAGTCTGCCATCACAGACTAGCATCGGTTATATTTTTTCTCAGCTAGTTGCCGTGTATCAATGCTGATGAAAATATTGAAAATATGGCTTCAAGAAAAAGATCTAGAAAAGGTTCACTGGCCCAATCAACAGCGAGAATTTTTCAAAGTGATTCATGTGAGATGTCAGAGCGAAATTATCATGTTGATGTTTCGATGCCGCCAATTGCAGAAACTTCAGATTTCGAAACTGAATCAGACAGCAGCGATGGGGGAGATGAAAACAATGATGAAGAATATGGTAATAATATCTGCAACATGTTATCTTACAAAAAAATTCATGAAGGATACTCATCAACTCAGAAAAATCTTGAAAATGACCATGTGTATGAATGGGCATCAGGTGAAAGAGCATGTGCCCAAATTCCTGTCAATGAATTTTTATTGAAGGAATCTGAGAAACAGAAAATTTCTTCATCGTCACCAACTGAGTTGTTTGAAATGTTTTTTTCTACTGAAATGAAAACATACATAATTGAAGCAACGGCTGAAAATAGAGTTACCATGTCAATGTCCGATTTACACACATATTTCGGAATTATAATTTTGTCTACCTTCAATAAGCGCGATGCAATAAAAGATTACTGGTCAACTAACCCTTTGCTTGAATGTCCAATAGTTAGGTCAGCTATGTCTAGAAATGATTTTTGGATTCTGAAAGGCGGAATAAAGTATTCGAAACATTCTGACGCCGATTTGAGTGACCCAGCTTGGCGCGTTCGAAAAATATTTCAGATGTTCAGACAAAACATCAAGCGCTTTGGATACTTCCAAACTGCTCTTGCTGCAGATGAGATGATGGTAAAATTTTTTGGGAGACTATCAATCAAACAATTTATACGAAATAAACCTGTTCGTTTTGGCATAAAATTATGGGCTCTCTGTGGGGCTGATGGTTTCATGTTTGATTGCGATATATATGGCGGAAAAAATTTTACACAGGACAAACTGCAAAAAATTGCCTTGGGCAGTCGAGTTGTGATGAATCTTCTAGAAGATTTCTTGATGAAAACAGTGCACAGAAAGTTGTCTCAGTACCATTTGTATTGTGACAACTATTTCACTTGCCCTGATTTATTTATACACCTTCAAAAGATTGGCATGCAAGCAACTGGCGTCGTTAGGAAAGATAGGGTAAGAGAAAAAAATGACCTGGAGAAAAAAGCTGTCAGAGGAACGCACGTTGTCAAGCATGAAAAAAATAGTGGATTGAACTACATTACATTGATGGACTCCAAGGAAGTATCGATACTTTCAACTGCAGCAGGAGTAAGTCCTATGAAAACTGCAAGACGCTATTCGAAAGAGGAGAAAAATAAGAAAGAGATACCGATGCCAGCTGCATTTTCATTGTACAATAAGCATATGGGTGGAGTAGATGTTCACGATCAGTATTGCAGTAAAGTTTTGCCAACAATGCGGAGTAAAAAATGGACATTTTCAGTTTTCGCAAGATTGATTCAATCATCTTTGACTAATGCTGTCATTTTGGCAAATGCTTGCAGGCAAAAGGAAAAGAAAACAAGTATGAAAGACTTTGCTATAAGTGTTGCTACAACATATTTGCAAAGAAAATCTGACCCCGATTTCAAAACCCACATTTTCAAAAATGTGGAGTCAAGACGATATTGTTCTGGAGACAAATGTGAGAAACGAACAAAATCTTTTTGTGTTCAATGTGAAAAACATTTTTGCAAAGTATGTTTCGATATTCTTCATAAATAGATTTTTCATGTAACAGCTACTTGATGCGCTGTTCATAGAAAAACTAATAATTTTAAAAATACATATATAAAAACTTCAAAAAAACAAAAAAATTCATAAAACAAAAACAAAAAACAAAAAAATCATAAAACAAAAAAAAATCATAAAACCAAAAAAGCAGAAAAAAAAGCAAAAGATTCTCCAAAAAGCGTTTACCTCCCCGTGGTGAGAGTCGGGCAACGGCAAAATAAATTTTTGATGGCTAAAGGGCGCAATGTCAATAAATGTGTGTTTATACATTCTATAAATGTCTAATGTTAAATAGTCGGCAAATAATCTTCTAGCGTCGAATTAAAAGAAAGTATTTATTACTGTTCATCTAATTTATCATGTACATGTATAATAGTTATAAGCGTGGACTGGTATAGTAATCGATATCCGTGCGCATAAAAGAGATTATGCATGTTGATATAATTTCTACTATTATCTAAAAATACAATAACTATAGGATCATACACATCGATTTTTAAACTAGGATGACAAAAAATATACGGAAAATTGGTGACAGTTATTCCAAAGATGAGATTTTGTAGCCCACATTATTTATAAAATGGAAAAAAAAATCAATTATCAATTTTCCACTGACACACGGTAAAATAAAAAAAGATGCTACGCCCTTTCATGTCAGCTTTTTGAATTTCGTATTTTTGAACCTACTCCTGAAATTAGCAACCTTATAGATCGTATATTACAACACTGAAACAAAAACAATAAACGATTTCCGAGAAAAGTCTGCCATTTTTGGTCAGCCATTTTGAAGTTTCAATATTTTAGCTCATTTTCGGAATCTGTGACCTCGAAAACCCCTTGAAACACATTATTGACAAAATAGGACCATTTTTTGAGTTTGTAGCAAAAATTGATATTTTCGACAAGTTCCGAGCGCCATCTTGGAACCGCCATTTTGTTTCTTTGAATGAACTCCGGTGCAATAAGAAAGGTCTGATCAAAAATACGCGGATAGCATGTTTTAGAATAGTCGTTCATGGAATTTTCGATGTGGAAATTAAAGATTTTTGCAAAAAAACGTAAACAAAACAGGCATTTTTTTCCAAAAAAATGGCCGCAACTTTTTCAGTGTAGTCATAGGTTGATTCTGACTACTGAAATCGAAAGAAGAGACTTTGAATCATAAATATTGGCCTACTTGATTGAGTTTTGATGAGGATTATATCAAAAGATACAGCACGGAAAGTCGTGTCAAAATTATGGACTTTCGGGACGAAAAGGGTTAAGACAAAACATATAACGACGTCACCTTACAGACCACAAATAAACGGTGCACTTGAAAGGTCTCACTTGACGCTTAAAGACTACCTCAAGCATTATATCAAACCCAATCAAGTGGACTGGGATGAATATGTTCAGTTTGCTATGTTCAGCTACAACACCGCGATTCATAAAACAACTGGATATTCCCCGTAGGAATTGTTATTCGGAAGGAAAGCATATTTGCCCTCAAATGTTACCCAAGAACTAAAATTACTTTATACCTATGAAAATTACGTAAAGGCACTACAGTATAGACTAAATACAAATTTCAAAATTGCAAGAGATAATATAATACAATCTAAAATTAAAAGCAAAACGGAATACGATAAGAAAGCTAACACTACTGAATTCGCAGTAAGAGACTTTGTTATAATGCGCCGTAATGAAACAACCCCTAGGCTTTCAAAGAAATTATTATCAAATAACAAGGGTCCTGACGAAATAGTTCGAGTTTTTGATAATCAAACGGTAGAATTACAAATCGGAAAGAAGCTGATCACACCAATCATTTGAAACATTATTTTTCTGATAACAACGATACGAACTGTCATACTCTTTACTCTCCTGGCTCATAAATCGACTTTCGAAAAATTTTTCACGAACCAACATGTTCCATCCTCCAGCCGGATATTTTATGAACATAAGGGTATTGCCAAGATTTCAAGTTCCAGATTAACCCTCATGACTCATTTAAACTTGAGCTCTCTTGATCAGTCTAAACGAATTTTTTTTGAACAATTTCAATTAACTCAATTGCATTGTGCCCGTCTTACTAAAATTTCAATGACTTAAAAGAACGGCATTCTTAGTTCCGACTGTAAGATGTTACTCGATGCTATACAGGAGGAAATAGAAATTGTAAAGAAAAAGACTCTAATCCTTGAGGATCTCATTGCCAACCAAAAACGAGAAAAACGTGGTCTTTTTAATGGAGTATCCTATTTACTCCAATGGGCTTTCGGTATACCAGACGCGGACGACGCGCAATACTATACAGACAGCATCAAGACCTTGACACATAACGATCGACAAACGAAAACATTGTTGAAATCACAAATTCAAATCGTGTCCAATACTATTAAAAACTTGAACGATTCTTTTCATCATTTGAACATTCAAGAATTAAAATTAAATGAGAATACTAAATTACTAAATAAAATTATAAATAATTTTGACGAAAACTTTACAAAAACCAATCATAAAGAGATAATGATTCAACAGATTATAATATTGAGATCAATGAGCGACAAACTCCGTGGCGACTACGCAGACTTTATTGAAGCAATAACGTTGGGTTTAAATGGCATCATTTCTCCAATAGTTGTTACACCTCAAATTTTAAGCGAACAACTTGGGAACTATTATGGGAAGTATGAGCTTTTAATTAAACCTGAGAGAAATGATTTCTCGCTTATTGTCGAAATCGCTCATATAAAAATGATAATGCATGAGAAGAATATAATTTTCGCCATAAGTCTACCATTGGTCTGGAAGATGGAATACAATGTTTATAATCTATACCCTCTACCAAAACAACACCATAATTCCGCCTTTTACTCCTATATACAGCCCGAACATAAATTCCTTCTGTCTTCCGAAACCAAAACCCAATCCGTCCTCCTACAAGAGCTTGATAATTGTAGAGAGTACAGAGATTCAGAATTCGTATGTTTTGGAATCCACACCATGAGAACAACAGATCAGCCGACTTGTGAGGTTTTGCTAATGTCTCATCAATTGACTAAAATACCATCAAACTGCCAAACTGTATCGATAAACGCTGAAATCGAAACATGGCACTACCTTGATCATAATACTTGGATATACGTACTCCACGAAGCGATTACATTGACCATCATCTGCGACGAAACGACTAATCATGTAGAAGATATTGTCCTTCAAGGCACTGGACTGATAAAGTTAAATAGGCAGTGTAAAGGTTATACAACCAAGTTCACTCTAGAGACAATCGGATATAATAATGATAAAATTACCTACTATATTCCTACAGTCGAAATTACAGAACACGATTGTTGTATTCGCGTATCGGAAATAGAAAACATAAAAACAAACAAACTACAACCAATTAAACTTTCTAACGTTAATCTTGGAGAACTTAAATATGCGACAAAAAAACTAGAAGATATTGATGATATTTTAACTCATGAACTTGATACACCTTTTTCAATTTCACACACCCCATGGTATGTCATTGTCCTTGCAATAATTAGAGCTGTATTAACGTTAATTTTAATATGTTGTTGTTGTACATATTACCGATGCAATTTCATGAAGAATGTGAAACGAACCTTATGTTTTCATAAAGATAAAGAAACCGGGACTATTCATTCACCTTCAATTTTTAACTTTGTTAATTGTAACGTTCGGTCATTAAAAGAAAACGATTCAGATACATACTAATGAGATTTTTATAAGAAAGGAAGGACGGTCAAAATCAATCACAATTCTTGATGCGATAGCAGAAAGTTCAGAAATTGCATCTAATACATTAGAAACAAAAAGGTTGCGTGAAAGAAGAAGCACCACCCCAATGTGAGTTTAACTGTACGATTTGTTGATTGAAAATATTATTTTCAATTTTAAAGAGGAGAGGTGTCGTATACCATAATTTTGTACATCATAATTTTGTTCATACACACATATATATATACGTGATATATGTATTTGATGATATTTTCTTCGAAAGCGTATTTTTGTTTAAACTTCGAAATGGTTATCTTTAGACAACGGAAATTGATAACGTTACCGATAAATCGAGTGGATTTTATTTCTTTCTTAGCATACTTATTGTTCAAGAAAATTTGCTTTTCGACGCTAAATTATTTTGTTTTTCGAGACTTATCTCCAGTCGTATTTAGTTTCCATTAACCGTTTCCTTTTTAGTCGATTATTTTCTGAAATACAAATGTTATAATAATGGTTCCTGGATCATACGATGAGGTGTTCCGATGCACGCTATTAGCTGTCATACATCGTATGATGTCTAGAAAGTCCGTCCCATTTTAGGAATCGTATTAGTATAAATAGGCCAATTTCGGAGCGATTCGGAGGCATTTGTTTTTTTGTACACGACTGCACCTTTGTTCACGCGCACGGTTATTCACGCGAACTTTAATATCATTGTGAATTGTTAACGCGTTTTCTTACAAACTGGAAATAAACATTTATTGCGTGAAGTTCATGTGTTTCTCTTCTCTTCGTTTGGTGAAGGGTACACAACACGACAGCCAACTTTGAATACGTTGTCGCGACAGAATCATTCTTGTCTCGCGCGTACGAGTCAAAGTTTCGAGGAATGACTTCTAGAACGTCGTTACGCAGGAAACATTCTTGTCTCGATCGCATGCGCTAGCGTGTACGCAGGACTGCTTGAAATTTTTATGGTTCTCGCGTAGATTCGAATGCCTATCGCGCAAATTAAGAACGACTCCTGCGTAAGCGACACTCACTCGAGTCAGCAGGATTTTTTCTCGAGAAACAAGAGCCATTCTTGTCTTCGGCGGGAGACATTGGTGTTTCGTTCTCTCCGTTGAAAGAGCAATGTGCATCTGGAATCGGGACTCCAGATGAAATATACACAGCGATTCGAGCTCGGTATGTATGATGCAATGGAAAACGTTATATATAAGTTTAATATCTTTTTACGTCTCTTAGGCCGAAATTTCTCGAGGTATCCAATCACTATACTAAAAAAATCCTTCGTTCGATTAGGCGGTGGCTTCAGCGTGGATTAACCGCCTAAAATTTTGAAACACTGGAAGAACTACATGAATTTATACAAGCAGGTCACGTTTCATTTGAAAACATATCTCTCCAATGTGGATGTAGTTGAAGGCTCTGGTATGTTAGCTGTGTATTCGGAAAATTTTGCTAACAAAATAATTAGTTTGGAGGAGGTTGATAAATTTGAAGTCAACTTTGATGCTACTTTTGTATATCTGTATATTATTCTGTAAGTCAGGTACAAAAATCACATAAGATTATTAATAGTTTTACCTAGAACGTAAAAATTCTTGTGCAACATGCATGATTGATCGAATATTTCACGGTTGTTATGATCTAAACGGCTTGATATAAACGTTATCCGTGATGTGTAGATGATTAAACGCCAAAAGTAATACATCGTAATATCCCCTTTGTTGATATTCAAATCGCCCCGCCATTCCAAGACTGACTCGGGCGCCACCAGAGAGGCCACGTTCATACTTTTTGATTTCCGTTATAGAATGTTCAACTACTCATTCACTGTAAATCCTTTCACGAATAAACGTCTCTAAGTTTCGTAATCCAGTTTCCACATTTATTTCGTCCTACAAAGTTCTGCATTATAACACCCTTTAGTTAATTTTTCGATAAGAACGAAGAAATTCAAATTGTGAAATATTTGTTTCTATCGCCGGCGTGGCCTTTACTGTGGGCTTTCATGTCGGAAAGGATACAAATTTCCATGTTGCACTATTCCGGATGGTCAAACAGATATTGCCTAACCTCAAAATGAAAACCTTTACAAGCGATTTCGAATGGGCGTCAGGAAATGCAGTCAAACAGGTATGGCCGGAAGTAGAGATATTTTAATGCTACTTCCATTTCAGCCAGGTACTAGTTCATTAGTGGGGAACTCTTGACTTTTTTTGCATTGGCAAAATGGATATATTTTGTAATGATGTTCGTGAAGATTGATTTTTCTTCAAGGCGATCGTTTAAAAAGCAAAAAGCGTGGGAATTTTCACCCGTTTGAATCGTCTGCGAAAATCGGAAGGTACAGCAGAGAAGAAAAAAGAAGATTCATGCAACATTGGTTACGAAACGCTGAATCGATTGATAAGTTTGGCCCTTCTGTCAGCTAATTTAATCACGTAAGGCTTTGAGTTTGTTGTAAAAAATTGCAACGTTAAACTGAAATAGCGCTTTCAGTCACTTTTTTTATACTTTTCAACATACTCGGTTCAAACCATTGGACCGCAAAAGTTTTCTGTGCACAAAAAAATGAGAAAAAACAATAACGTCAATGATCATACAAGTCACTTCTAACCTGGGATGTAAAGAAACATTCATCAGTTCGGGAATTTTTCGGTACCAAACTTTTTAAGTTTTAGAAAAAATTTCAAAACTGTTCCCTCTGCTGCTTAATGGTATAATAATATCTATTTTAGACAAACTTGCTCGCAGCATGTTCACTATTGATCGGGATTTAGAGACTTTGCTGTCACAAGATTCGGAAAAAAAATTCTATATGCCCACGTTGAGGTCGATGATCAAATATGCCTCACTTAAACTGTTGAGTTTATGTGCTTGACATGACGCGCGAGATCGGGAAATACGTTTTTCGTTTCTACGCGCGCAGGTTCTGTTTTTCCTGGCGCGCCGGGCCTTTTTGATTTTGATTTTGATTTTGATTTTGGTTATCAGTCGGGTAGTATGATTCTGTCCGGGCACTCGACTGCCACACACAGCTACGCAAGCCGATTTATTTTCTTTGAATGTATTTTGGACTTTTAAATAATAATCGATTTACTGTGCAATTTGTTCTTTTTTATTCTCCTGCTGCGCAATCTACAAGTTCAACAGGTTATGGGCCCAGGACACGAAAAGGAGGAAATTTAGAAAGACAATCCGTGTGAGGCGGCAAGTGAAAAGAAAATCGCGGTGTGGCAGTACGTTTTTAGATCGCGTCGGGAGTTTATGAGTAAAAGTTCGCGATAGACTTTTCGAAAATGGCGGACGCGATCTCGACAAGAAACGTTGAGAAATTTAATGGCAAGAATTTCCAGATATGGAAATTTCAGATGAATGCGATATTCATCGCCACTGGCATTGACGACATTGTCCATGGCACGCGCATCAAGCCCGAAGAAATAGATCGAGAGAGTTTTGCTTCGTGGAAGAAGGACGATGCCAAAACTATGTTTTTGATTTCCTCAGCCTTGGAAATTTCTCAAATGGAGAGTCTATTGACCAGCAATAATTCACGAGAGATGTGAGTCAAATTAATGGCGATTCACGAACAGAAATCTGAAACGAATAAGCTGGTCTTGACGCAGAGATTCCACGAGTACAAGATGGCGCCGAACGATTCAGTTGTCCAGCACGTGGCCAAGATTCAGAACATGGCGGGGCAGCTCGGCGATGTCGGTGAAAAGGTGTCAGACATAGCAATCATGGCAAAAATCTTGGCGAGTTTACCAGCAAGATTTAATGCTTTGAAAACGGCGTGGGACAGCGTTGATCCAGATCGCCAAACCATCGAGAATCTTCAAGAGCGTCTCATAAAAGAAGAATCCAGAATTTTCGTGGATGAAGAAAATGCGACGGCCTTCGTAACCGCTAGTGGGAACAAGAAAAATCATTCAAGAGATAGAAAAACGAATAAGTCACAAATAGAATGCTATGCATGCCACAGAAAAGGACATTTCGCCTGGGAGTGTAATAGCAGGAAGAAGAAAGACTTCAAGAATAAAAATGGTTCCCAAAACTACGCTTTTTCAGTCGAAGTAAAACCCAAACAAGATAAGAAGAATATTTCAAGATTCGATTCATTGGACGAGAAAGAAGTGTGGCTATCGGACAGTGGTGCATCGCGTCACATTTCCCATCGACGAGAGTGGTTCTCAACCTTCACCCCGTCAGTTGGGGAGAACGTCATGCTTGGCGATAATGGAGTATGTGAAGTTCGCGGTTCGGGGACAATTTTAGTGAGAAAGCTTGTGAACAATAAGTGGCACGATTCGACAATCGAAGACGTTCTGTATGTGCCAAAACTGTGTAAGAATCTTTTTTCGGTCGGAGTGTGTACCGCGAAGGGCTTTGAGATAACATTTTCGGGCGATAGAGTGAATCTGGTCAAGGACGGAAAAGTTGTGGCCGAAGGAATAAAACAGGCGAGTGGCATTTACCAAATGTTATTCATTGTCGAGCCTATACGCGATCGTGAGTGTAACGTTGTCGAGGCAAACATAAACACTGCCATGAACAGTCTTCAAACTTGGCATGAAAGATTCGGGCATGTAAACAATGAGACTCTGAAAAACATGATTCGAAAACAAGTGATTACGGGCGTGAAAATCACTGACATTGATAAGTTTTATTGTGAGGCTTGCAAGTTCGGAAAATCTCATCGACTTTCTTTCGGCGAATCTCGCGATGAAAATCACTGGGAACCCGGGGAGTGCATTTATTCCGACGTATGTGGTCCAATGTCGGAGCCATCACTGGGAGGGGCGAATTATTTCGTCACATTTATAGACAGACGGTCAAATTACAGAGCAGTTTTCTTTATACGATCAAAATCTCAGGTTTTCGAGAAATTCAAGGAATTTGAGAAGCTGATCGAAAATAAATTTGGCCGGTTTCCGAAAAGGTTCCACTGTGATAATGGAACTGAGTATGTGAATGAGAATTTCAAAATATTTTTTTCAAACAAAGGAATTCAAATGACGAATTCAGCCCCATACACCCCCGAACAAAACGGAAAGTCTGAGAGAGCCAACCGCACGATCGTCGAAGCGGCGCGAACGATGTTAAAAGCAAAGAATTTGCCAACGTCTCTCTGGGCAGAAGCAGTAAGCACAGCAGTTTTTGTGCAGAATCGAATCACCTCCAAGATCAACCCTGAAGAAACCCCGTACGAGATCTGGCATGGCTCAAAACCAAATGTGCAACATCTGAAGATTTTTGGATGCACGGCTTTCGTACACATCCCGAAGATTTTCCGAAGAAAATTCGACGCGAAGTCGAAAAAGGTTGTTTTTGTTGGTTACCAGAACAATTCCGAGAACTACAGACTATATGACCCAATTGCCAAGACAGTGCAAGTTTCCCGTGACGTGGCTTTCAAAGAAGAAACAAACAACTTTGAAGAAAAGCATCAAACATCAAACGAAGAGTCAATTTCGGATGAAATGATATTCGGGACACCCGGTATCGGTGAGCGAGAGGCCAGCGCAACGGGTGTCGGCGAAGAAGAGGCAGTGGCAAGTAGAAGCGTGCAAGGTGAGGGGACGGTCGACGACGGCCAGCGAGAGGGGGGTGAGAAGCTCCCTTGCCCCTACGGACTGAGAAACCGAACAACGATTCCAAAAGTTTCCAGATACCAGGCAAATTTGGCAGTGTACACGCCACTTACGTACCAAGAAGCTCTGAATTCTCCCGATTCCGAAAAGTGGAAAGAAGCCATCGCCAACGAACTGAAATCTCACCAAGATAATCACACTTGGACCCTGCAAAGAAGAAATTCAAACATGAAAACCATCGATTCAAAATGGGTTTTCAAGGTCGTTCAAGATGGAACCGGCAGAGTTTTGAGATACAAGGCGAGACTCTGTGCTCGAGGTTTTCGTCAAAGAGAGGGGATCGATTATCAAGAGACATTTTCCCCTGTAATTCGCTACGACTCTCTTCGAGTATTTTTGGCCATCGTCACTCAGCTGGACCTCGATGTCATGCAGTTCGATATCAAGACGGCATTTCTATACGGAGAAATTAAGGAGGAGATTTTCATGGAGGTTCCCGAGGGTGTCGATGTTGGAAAAGAAGAAAAGACGAGTGTTTGCAGGTTGCTCAAGTCATGGTACGGCCTCAAACAAGCAGCCCGGTGCTGGAAAGAGAAACTTGTAAGTATTTTGAAAAAGATTGGTCTTGAACAATGCGAGAGCGACAAGTGTGTGTTCCGCGGGATTGTACGAGGAGAGGAGGTGATACTTGCGATTTTTGTTGATGATGGACTTGTGGCTTCGAGGTCAGGGATTGCTTTGGATGGTGTAAAGAATGCATTGAGTGAGTCTTTTGAAATGAAAATGGGAAATTCGAGTTGTTTTGTTGGTTTACAGATAGAGCGTAATCGTGAAGATAAAACGATGTTCATTCATCAAACGAGTTATACGATGGGCATTTTGAATAATTTTTTTCCGGGGGAATTGGGATCTGTATCAATACCGGCTGATCCGAACTCGCGTTTGAGTGCTGTCGATGAGGAGCCGAGAAAAGGGAGCGCGGAAAAGGGGGTTCCATTTCGGGAAGCCGTTAGATCGCTCATGTTTTTGGCTGTTGTATCGCGTCCAGATATCGCTTATGCTGTGAATGACGTCAGTAAATATTTGGTTTGTCACGACAACACTCATTGGCGGGCCGTGAAGAGAATTTTCATGTATTTAAAAGGGACCGCTGATTACGGGATTATGTATCAGGCGAGCGGGGGGGATTTCGACCTTCGTGGTTTTTCCGACTCGGATTATGCTTCTGATACTGAAACGAGGCGATCAGTTTCTGGTTTTGCTTTTTTTGTGTGTGGAGGAATTGTTACGCGGGCGAGTCAGCGACAGAAAATTGTAACATTGAGTACTACGGAAGCGGAATATGTTGCCGCAGCATTGGCTGCAAAGGAAGCTATTTTGGTGGCAAAGAGGTTCCTCCCACTTTATTGTTCCTGGACAATCAAAGCGCGATAAGGCTTGTGAAAAATCCGGAGTTTCACAAGAGATCGAAGCATATCGATATTCGATTTCATTTCATTCGCGAAAGGGTTTATGCAAACGAGTTGATCGTCCAGTACATTCCGTCGGAGGAGCAACGCGCCGACATTTTTACCAAGCCTTTTCCAAAAGGTCGTTTTGTTTTCCTTCGTGACCTTCTTGGAATGTGTGAATGTGTTCGCGTGGTCAAGCAGAAGGGATGTTGAGTTTATGTGCTTGACATGACGCGCGAGATCGGGAAATACGTTTTTCGTTTCTACGCGCGCAGGTTCTGTTTTTCCTGGCGCGCCGGGCCTTTTTGATTTTGATTTTGATTTTGGTTATCAGTCGGGTAGTATGATTCTGTCCGGGCACTCGACTGCCACACACAGCTACGCGAGCCGATTTATTTTCTTTGAATGTATTTTGGACTTTTAAATAATAATCGATTTACTGTGCAATTTGTTCTTTTTTATTCTCCTGCTGCGCAATCTACAAGTTCAACATAAACTTAAGTTGATTTCCTACAAAGAGTTCTTGATTTCGGTGACAAGGATGGTGAGAAGTATTCGACTACTGCACGAGCGTAAGCGGCCTAACATAATTTTTGTCGATTAGTATTTGGATATAAAAATTAAAAGACTAGATGGCCAGACTAAACGTTACTCTTAATATGCCTGACAAAATTCTCAGGAAATTCTCAGTGCACTATCCTTATTAGTCTGTAAATTTTCTTTCATATTCCTCCTGGTATTTCTCGACTACTCGCAAATCACTCCCAGAAGTTCTGTGATATTATCATGATCGTGATACCTATACGTTATATCTAAATCTCAAGCTGTTAAATCTCAACATACTGTGTCTGATTGTATCAATTTGAAACATTTGCTGAAAAACCTGAATCTACTTTAAACATACATGTATATATATCACCCAACTTCAACGAATTGTCTGCCGTGTACTACAAAGGCATCCTTAAATTTTTTTAAAGATTTCAGTTAGGAAATTTTTACGTGGTTATCTGTCAAATATGCTACAGACTATTTTCTGAATTCGATCCTAGTAGTTTTTGTCCTTATAAAAACCTCGTAGGAAAATGAAATTTCTTATAAGAATTCAATTTTCTTGTAAGATGCACCTTTTAAAAACCTTATAGAATTCAATTTCTTATAAGGGGACCTTATAAAAGCCCTATAAGAAACTGAAATTTTTCACAAAGAATTTGCTAGAAAATGTTACCAGGTTTTTTTCTTATAAGAATATGTGACATATACTCTTATGAGAAATTTCAGTTTCTTATAAGGTTTTCATAAGGTCACCTTATAAGAAATTCAATTTTTACAATGAGATGAAATTTCATTTTCTTAATAGGTTTTTCTAAGGATTAAAATTACTACCCAGATAGCCAGGCTGCAATGTTCTGTCGCATCTTTACGTATTCATTGAGCGATCAGCTAAACGATGCCTCAATGAATGTGCAAAGATGCGACCGAAAGGTTGCAACCTGGTGTTATATATTGCAAATTAGAGCAATATATATATAATATTTTACAACCTTTTACTTTTCTGAAACAAGAATATATTTAGAATCTATTTTTCTCTTTTATCATTAGAAGACATTATGACAATTAGCTATTTGGGATTCTCGTTTCAACTGTTTTCACTATAAATAGATATTCATTTATTGTACATTTCAACTTTCAGCCTTCGGGAATCCCGTTCATTAGGTTATCTGCTCATTTAAAATTGTCAATAATTACACTACGGCGCTTAACGTTAGATTAAAGAAAAGACTCCTCCTTTGAAATTATAAAACATTTTGGTAATCAATTATTTCTGAAAATTACTCGTGCTGAAATGGAAGTGAGATTAGGTATGTCATTTGATAGTGATTTACTATTCTTGAAAAAAAAAGACAATCGATTAAGATTTCTCATAATTTAAAACTTTTTAGGAATCAATACATGTTTTCGCCTTTAACAATTTTTTAAATCACTTGCGCGTGGCCTCCCACCACGATTTCTGTAGGGGAAAATTTTGGGATGTAAAAAGCCCGACGTTGTAGCCCTGGCGGCGGTAGTTGAGAAAAAGTTCGAGCTTCAGATCAGTGGTGTTCAGTCCTTTTGTTAAAGAATCAGTATTTCCCAGTAATATAGTTTTGTTCCTAATAAATCCACAAGTCAGTTCCGTTTTTTTTTTTTTCTATCGAATGCACTTCGGTTTTTCTTCGGTATGATCAGGAGTAAATCGTATTTCTTTCCCTCGCCCTGTCTTACTGTGTAAGCTACGACCCAGAGATCGCATCAATACGGACCAAGGACGACACGAGACCTATTCCTACGTCCGATACGCGTAACATCATAAGCGTACGGGTTGACTATCCTTCGTGTACAATTTATGTAAGTTTTATTTGAAAAACTGAACATCAAGAATAAACCCTTGAAACCATACCTCTCTGGAATTCTCATTCACAACACCCTCTCTCTTTTGAGAGTCTCTAGAAATAGAGACGCTTGTTATGGATATCTTCGAATACATAACACTGGTTATCACGGTAGTGGACAGATTAAGCTTTATACATTAGGTATATACGCTGTAAAAAATTTCCTTAAATTTTATACACTTTTCATTCGAAATGTATTGAATGTACTTTCAATTCTATATGTATATATATAATGTCTAATATATATGAGATATGTATTAGACACACATGTTTGAAAAAAGTATGATCTAGAGATACCTGCTTGAGTTTAATGCACTCGCCATAGTTGATGTATCTAAATGTACCTCAAATTTCATGGTCCAAATGAATTGAATGTAGATCGGATACATATAGTATGTTTGAAAAGAGTGTAATTTAGGAACACCTGCTTGAGTTTGATGCAACGTACCATTGTTAATGAATTAAAATTTACTTTAAATTTCATAGGCCAACTGTATGAAATGTAAGTTAGATACATATGTTTGAAAACTGTGTAATTAAAGGAAACCTGCTTAAGTTTCATGTAACTTTCTATAGTAAATGTATTAAAATGTACGTAAAATTTCATAGACATAATGTTTGAAACATAAGTAAGATACATATCTTATAAATGTGTAGAATTTCAAGATAATTAATTGAGTAAAATACATTTTTTACACATAACTTTTTTAATTCATCTTCAATTCCATGCAAATGGGATTCACGTAAAAATTAAGCCTCATTCAGTCTCATTGTCAGTTGCTTCAGGAATTGTATGACTCGCACGAATTCCATACAAAATGACATTTTTTTAAATATAATAATATTCTAATATACATTAAATTTCATACATTCCGTCTTTAAGATTCAATCGAAATTTCGAGCAATTCCAAGCACGACCAGCACGATGCTGTATATATATATATATATATATATATATATATATATATATATATATATATATATATATATATATATGTATACTCTATGTATAGAAATAGTTTACGTCCTTTGGAGTGGGCGTGGACTTGTCCAACTTATCGTTGCTTTGTCGACAATTTCGACGAGTGTCGACGTCGTTGTTTGTCGTTTCCAGTCATCAGTCATGTCTCGTGTCCAGTCGTTTTTATTTGTTACTATTGCACACTTTTCTGGGCATTGCGGTGTGTTGCAATATTAAACAGTGTTAAATTGGTGTTAAATGGTCGCCTGCGCATTCGAAATAGAATAAAACGCTATGTTGTGCAATATACATGTTGATCAAAAAACCGATCTATTAATTTCTATTGCGATCTATGAAGGCCTAAAATGATGAGCTTCTTCAGCGGTCGATTCAACTTCTTCGTTTACCACTACTTGCATGAGGTGCATAAGTCAGATTAATATAAACGAAAATATAACCTATTTTTCCTTGATAAGAAAAAAAATATTTTTTTCTCACTCAATCGCCCGCTTCGTTTCTCGCAAAATAAACCAATTTCACACCTTTGCGAAACTTAAGTTGATGAAATTGTAAGAGATAAATAACGAAACTTGAATTAAAAATCATGGGATGCATATAAGTATGAATATTAACTTATTTTAATGTAATATTGAAAAATTAGATTTCGGGGTGATAGTATTGACGTAAATATTTGTGGTAAGATTGTAAAAATAAAAACATTTCGCTGTTGAAGTCATATTTTTTTGAATGGAAATTTACCATAAATTTGTAGATTTTATCTATCCTTGTAGGGATATTTCAGTTTCTGTGGCCCCCGGATTTGAGACCGGATTAAGGCTAATTGAGCCAAAAAATCAACTTTATCTTGAATGAAAAAAGTTGATATCTCGCTTCGTTCACGAGATATCAACAACGCCCCAAAAATACTCGTTTTGACGCGCGCCACTAGCCAATGTCAACATTCAACAACATTCGTTCACTCACGTTCACCTACGCGCGATTCACTCCTGCCGCACTCATTCACGTTCGCAATTCGCGAGCGTTAATTCGCTTATATTCGCGAAAATTCGCCATTTCACGACCTTTTTTTGGTCGTGTTTATTTATTGGTTTCGTGTTTGTTGATGTTCATCATCGATCACTGATGGATCACTCGACATATCGATTCAGGGGTGCGTTCCAAAACTCGTTCTCGCTGATTGATGCGAATCGCACCAATGGCACTAATCACTAATTCGCATGCGCACGCAAAATCTGCGTGAGTTGAACTCGGAAACATGCAAGAACGAGTTATATAATATACTTTTCACTCAAAAGCAACGAAGCAACGTAAGGTTAGATTAGGTAAGTTTTAAAAAACAGGGGGCCCCTTGAAGCCCTCTGTGAATCGCGCGTAGGTGAACGTTAGTGAGCGAATGTTGTTGAATGTTGACAACGGCTAGTGGCGCGCGTCAAAAGTAGTATTTTTGGGACGTTGTTGATATCTCGTGAACGAAGCGAGATATTAACTTTTTTCATTCAAGATAAAGTTGTTTTTTTGGCTCAATTAGCCTTAATCCGGTCTCAAATCCGGGGGTCACAGGCACTGAAATCTTGCCATTCTTATTCTTAGATCAACTTGTATTGTGTTTTTTTTTTATTTAAATAAATTAAATAAATTATTTCTATTTTTCGTGAATTCCATGAGTAAATAAATAAAGATCGATGTTATTTCTTTGCAAGCATTTAAATTGCAATTTTCGTTCGAACACATCTAATGTTTTTTTTTTTTTTTTTTTTTTTTTTTTTTTTTTTTTTTTTTTTTACGTTTTTTTATTATCAATCGTTTTTATATAACATCTATCAAAAATATATATAATATCATATTTATATCTGATATTATTGTATATTGTATTTTAATTACATATTATGTTACAAATAGTGTCGAATTTAAAGCTTCGTGTAATTATTATAATATGTAGCGCGGTCTCTCGGAGTAAATAGAAAATTTTAACTCAACCTTAGTGTATAACTGGTTTTTTATTGTTTCTCTAGCTTTTAACCCGATTTCGGGGTCCTCATCAGGAACTTAGGAGTATAGCGCACAAACTGTCAAATATCCATGAAATAAAATTCGATCAGAGATCACTGTCGTGAAACTAATGTTGCACACAATAACGAGCGAGTGCTACATTAGTTTCACAACAGTGATCTCTGATCGAATTCTATTTCATGGATATTTAACAGTTTGTGTGCTATACTCCTAAGTTCCTGATGAGGACCCTGAAATCGGGTCGAAAACTAGAGAAACAATAAAAAAACCAACCATACACTAAGATTGAGTTAAAAGTTTCTATTCACTCCGAGAGACCTCGCTACATATTATGTTACAAATATAATGTATAGTATGTATTACGTCTAATATGTATATAAATATATAAATATTACAGTATTTGTATATAATGTAATGTAAATTATTTAAAAAAAATATTTATCTGTTAAACTTCATATTTTTTTATAAATGCAGTGTATCAGTTTTAATCCATTGGTAAAATAGTTTTTCATTTTATTGCGTCAAACCATGATCAGTATTTTAATAAAATGTAAGTTACAGTAGTAGATGTCACATATTTATGAATCAAAGTTACGATGATTTCTGAAACGTAACTAAAGATCTTTGAAACAAGTAATTTAAAGTATTCAAGATTATTTTACCATCTTGTTTGAAGTAAATATTTCAAAATACTCTGTATTTCAACATTTAGATTTTCGAAATGAAAATCCAACGTGATTTTTGAATGAATCTATTTTGATTTTCATACTGCATTTTATGTGTTTCCTAATAAGTGATTCAGTTAGTGTCCAAACTGGTTTTTCAGTTGGATTTTCAAGTACATTATTACTTCGATTTTTCAAGCAGTGGTCCAATCAGATCCACAACTGTAAACCCGATTGGAATTTGAAATACAATAGTATCTTTTTTCTCAGAAGAGATTATGTTTTTTTTTTAAATAATAATTAATTCATATTTTTTAGAAAAATTCGATTTCAATTTCACAAATGACAATTTGGTTAGATTCATAAGTGCAAATCCATTCTTGGGAACATTTTAATACTGAAAAGTGTAATTTTCAATTTGAATTGTAACTTCTATGTGATATATTCAAATATTTTTTTTGTTTTTTTTTGTTTTTCTCGAATTTCTAATTTAAATGGGGATATCATTTTAAACTGAAATATGATTCAGACTCTGAACGCTTTAATTGTTAACAACCTGGGGGAATCGTATCCAATCATTATCTTAAATTGTCTTCTTATTTCTTAATTTTTTTCCTAGACTGCGCTTTCCCTACATCATACAATTGATTTTCATATCAAGGACAGTTTTTCCATACTTTTTGATTCATTTACGGTGGGTTAAAAAAAAGTTATCCATTTTTTTCGACAGAATGTTTTCTTGCAATTTCTGAAATTATCGATATCAATCTGTGGAGGAGCATGTGGGTCACCAGAAATTCCACTCTAATTTATCAACGCGAATACATTGTGGATTTGAAAACTGCACGCATTCCTTCTAAAAAATTGAGCATCTAAGGGTGAATATTATTCGGTTTCATGATTTGACTGCCAAACGCATTGTCAACACTTAAAACGACAATACAAATGAAAATAGGTTATTTGTTTCCAACGTCGACTTTTGTTAAAAAGAATTTTCGAGCTTCTTCGAATTAGTGAAACATTTGATACGTCATGTGAGAAATGAGGAGGTATTTTTAGCCTTTATTAATAATGTTGTAAAAAATATAAAAAAATACAATCATTTTAGAATCATTTGTTTCAGAAACATAAAAAATTGTTTAGATCATATAGTAAATGATGAAAACTTGCAGCTCAACAGCATTTGCAATGATACAAATTTGCACTCAAATGATCAAGTAAACAAAGTACAAAATGCAGAGTTACCAACTAATTTGACAAATATAGATAATCAATTATTGTCGCAACTTGATTAAGAAAAAGAATTTAGCAATCTTTTTCTTATGAATGTAGCTCAACTTTATTTAAGATTAGAATGTCAGTTTGACAATTTCCAGAATGACAATTGATGAAATAGTCAAAGAGTTTATGAATATCAATTCGCAAAGAGACAAAATTCTCAAAACAAAGCTATTTCCGATATACCATATTACCGATTTCTGATATTAATACAATAATTGAAAAAACCTTTGCTACAAGTCCATTTTCAGGTAATACATCCATACTGAATAAAAATCATAAAAGAAAGCAATTTTACAAAAAAAATCTACATTACGTTACGCCAGTTCCTATTAAAATAAACGAGGCTAGAAAAACTTTTTTTTATTCTTTCCCGATAATCAAAACTTTTCACTACTTTTTCTCCGACAAATCAATTGTCAAAAATTTTAATATCTCTGCGAATGTGAATGACAGTGATATTTTAAAAGACTTTACAGATGGCACTGAGTTCAAAAAAAATCCTTTTCTCTTGCAAAATCCATAAGCTCTGCAAATTATTCTTTTTTAAGACGCTTTTGAAATCATGAACTCTTAAGGCGTTGCAAAAAAAAAGTAAAAGATATTAGCAATTTGTATGACAGTAGGAAACTTACCCAATCACTTACGTTGTCACAAAAAAAATGTTAAGCTAGTAGGTTCGTGCTTTGAAAAAGAATTGAAGCATGACAAAGTTTATGGTAAAATAGTTGAAAACGTCAAAATTATAAAAACTGAAAGTGTTTTTATTAATGAGAAAGATATTAAACGAGCAGTTGTTTTTATTGCGGGAGACAATTCAGGCAGCCGTGGCCTAGGTGGTTTCACGGAAAATTTCAGTACATCGATATATTCTTGCCGGTATCGTTTGATAACTAGAAAAAAATTTTACGCCTAGAATGGTGAATGTCAGCTATTTAAAATACAGTCTGTTCAGTCATATGGAGTTGCTTTGAAAAAAAAAAAACGACAATTGGTGATTACCAAGGAATACAGTTCAATTCAAGATTTAACGAGCTAAATTACTATCACGTTTGCTCTTCAGGCATTCCTTCATGCTTTGGACATGATTTAATGGAGGGTGTTGTTGCATTTGACTTAAAGTTATATGTACAGCACTCAACTAAGAGGAAATAATTCACTCTTGATAACATAATAAAAGAATAAAAAAGTTTCCATATTCATCGAAAGATTAAAACGACAAGCCTTGCACCACCCGTGCAGCTTGCAAAAAAATATCAAGTGGGGCTCTGAAAATATTAAAGTTTCGAATTTTTTCCCCTCTCATTGTTGGATACAAATTGAAAGATCCAGAAGAGGAAATTCGGCTTAACATTCTTTCATTGATGGAAATAACTGAAATATTAATAGTAACATCCATAAATCAAAATATTCTACCATATTTGGATTCAATTATCAAAAGTTATTTTCACAATAGAAAAAAACTTTCTCAAGATAACAAAAACAAGTTGCGCCCAAAACACTATTTACTCGCTCATTATCCAGGAATAGTTTTGAAATATGGACCTTTGACAAAAATATGGACTATGCGCTTTGAGAGCAAGCATAACTACACTGCCGTGCAAAAGTCTTTGGACACTCAGATGTACTAGGGTTAAATACCTAATTTTTATCTGAAATATCAAAGGCATTTTGTAAAACACTATCATACCAAATTAAACTAGTAACTTCAACATTCTAGCTTCAACTATAAAAATAGTTGAAACAACTTTCTAGTTTACTAATTGAAAATTTCGCACTTATAGAGAAGAAAAGATTCGGCAGTGGGAACTGTTTCGCTTTTCGCTTGAAACTTTTGAACAAGTGCATATTTTCCAGAAATATGGATATCAATAGAAAGCTTAGATCTCAACTAACTACTTATGGACCTTATAGATGAAGTTCATCAATCCTTTCGAGTAGAAAAAGTTTTTTGCGACTTTTGGTGAAGGAATTATTTTCGATAGAAAATTTTTTGTCTAGTTCGGTTGATGACACCCTCGGAAAATCTGTTCGAAACGGGAAAATATAAAAAAATCAACAATTAATCAAAAATTATTTCATATTCTCCCATTTTGAAAAGATTTTCCGAGGTTGTCCACAACTGAATCCCAAAAAAAATTTTAACGCAGAATAACCACTCTAACAGGTTGCAAAAAAAATTTTCTATTTCACAAGATTGTTTAAATTCATCTATCAGTGGTAAGCTAATGCCTTAAGATTTCTTCTGATGACCATACTTCTGAAAAATATGCACTTGTTCAAAAGTTATAAGCCGAAAACGAAACAGTGCTCACAACCGAACCTTTCCTCTAGAGTGCAAAACTTTCAATTAGTGGACTAGAAAGTCATATTAACTATTTGAATAGTTGATGTTAGAAAGTAAAAGTCACTGGTTGAAGACAGTATGATATAGTAGTGGTTTTCGATATGTATGTCTTAAGTAACCTTAGTACAGATTGGTGTCCAAAGACTTTTGCACGCCAGTGTATTTCAGAAACGTAATGAGACATTTGCATAATTATTTGAACATCACAAAATCTTTATCTGAACAGCATTAATTGTATCAGAGTTTGTCGAAAGTAGGTATAACTAATTATTTTTTTAACCCTTTTTTTTTCTACCTAATAAATTTGGTGGTACATAAATATCACCAAATTTTGTATTATCAACTATATTGGTCAATATCGAAAACTCCTGAAATAGCGTATTTGAATGCTGAACTTCAAAAACTAAGTTATAAAAAATAGTAGATATCCTTAAATTATTATAAAATTCTATACAAGTTGACAGTTTCTGACAATAGCAAGTGGAAAGTGTAAATTGTATAATTTTCAAACTGTAAAAGATTCAACGATTTAGAATTTTTACCTTCTGGCATATATCAAAATTTAATGAAAGTCAACGACTTTTATTCATTCTAGAAACTCATAAACTTTTGAAAATTTCAATTCTCACTCAATATTGTAAACATACGTTTTATTGAATTTCCACATTTCAATCTAAAAGTCTTATCGAGGCTTTAATTATAAAACAATCAAATCATCCTTTTAAAAATCCAAAAAATTTATTCAAGAACCTGATTTACTTATTTCATACATGGATGATCTCACAGCAAGAAAATAATTTTCATCTGCAGTTTTTGAATATTGAAATAATTCTAAAAATAAGTATGCTTTAACGCAAATTAAAAAATTTATTAAGGACACTTTTTTCTTATGCAATTATTTTGATGTTTGCTCATGACAGTTAATATACTGTAGCAAATCTGTTTATTGCTTGAAAATGAAAAAGCAAATTTGAATTGCTCACTTTTTATATGTCATTAATTTTGTTTGAAAACTAATGGATATACAAGAAAACCGAGATTATTTATTGTTTCCCCAATCAATTTGACATTTTTGTTGCATGTTGTGATTTCAAAATTTAAAGAGGTATTATTACTTAACAAACAAGTCCGATGTCAAAGTATTATTATCGCAAAATAATGTTTTAGTTTTTAATGTTTTTTGTCATTGTACACATATTCTACCAATTTTTGAAAAAAAAAAAAATTTAATTTATTTAAATTTGAAGTTCCAGAAATCGAAATTTGTTTTACATATCATAATTTTCGTAGTTTTATAAGTTTCATTATCTACCAGTCAAAAGTGTGGGCTTGTGTCTTTCGAAAATTTTTATTTTTCCATCGTACAGATTTAACACTTCCAAGAATCTGTTATAAAAAATTTTTATGGAACTTGTATATCTTGAGTCAATAAATCAGGCGATTGTGAGACTCACTGTCTTGAACTCATCAAAATCATAAAAAAATAAATAGAATGAAGAAAAAAAGGACATAAAAATATACATTTTTTCCAATGTGAAAAATTCTGTAATTGTACCCTTGATAATTTGATGGAAATTAATTAAAAAAATTTGTTCTTTTTGAAAACTTAAGTGCACCTTAACAACTACCACTTGAACATTAATTTTGATTTTTACCTAAATTTTCAATATTTTTTGTTATCTTTATATTTACAAGTTCTATGTAAAAATAAATAATCCACGAACGTGGATGAATACCGTATTTTCACTGACAGTAATTATTTTTAAATCAATAAAAGCAAAAAAATGTAGGCTGATGCTGATGTGCAAAAGTAAAAAATAAAAATTAAGGTTAGGTTACAATTGTAACCAAGCGACCATGCTGCTGCCCCGCGGCGGGCAACTTGACTAAACAATCTCGTGGGAGATTTCTGCATTTATAAGTCTGCCCCCTGCGCTGAACCTTTCCAAGCGTACGCTTGCTCAACTTTTCCAAGTGTACACGCGCTCAATCCCGTCCAGCGTTTATTCGGTACACTTCACCCCACTGGACTTGGCGGACTTCAAGCTCATTGAGCGTCAAGTATTAACGTAACCTGATATCTCGGGTCTTCCCTCTCACAACCTATGAGTCGGGGCAACGTCTGAAATAGGTTTGGACGATACGTATCGATTTTTTCGTGTATCGAATATTTCATCCTTCGATACACGATTTTTTGTATCGATGATGCGTATTGTATCGATACACCGGATCGATCTGAAGATGTCTGGTATCAGTGATCGATACACGGCCGATTGCCGTCGTTCAGGGTTTTTTCTGAGGTTTGCAGTCCCTACCAACTATGTCGACATCGACAAATATGCCGACAGTCGTGACGACACATTAATTTATGAAATACGTCAGTAATGTGCTCTAAAACACGCTCTACATACCTACATATATTCAAAATAATCAGGTTTAAGGTGACACCGAGGCTAACAAAAACGCCGAGCGCAGATCGGGCGCGAGTGTTTTTTTTTCTCAGCCGTACGATGCTGCCACACCAGTGTTGCGGCAAACTAAAAAACTAAGTGGGAGGGAGAAGCGCGTGAATCATACGACCAGCGGCCGTTGCTGAGATTGGAGGGGTTGCGTTTTTGCGCGCTCACTTTCAACCTTGAAACCCCGCTGGCGGGGAACCATCCCCGCCTGTCCCCGCCTGTCCCCGCCAAACCCCAATTCTCCGATCATCAGCCGCCTGCCTTTGCCCCTTTGCGTCTTTTCATGCATTTATATTTACACATTGTTACGCATCTTCACATCATCAGGCTCACACAGCCTAATTTTCTTATTTTTTATTTAGGGTCCTCAGATGACTTTTTTCAGAGTTCCGAATACACCCGTTTTTTAGCTCAATAATAAAGAATGAATTTAGTAATAATAATATGATATTTACATTACGTAAATAAATCATAGATTATTACTCTTGAATAATTATATTATTATGAAAATAATATTTTTACCGCATATAATAATTTCATATATCAGGTTATATATGAAATAATTTGAACTGAATATAATTTAATAAATATATTATATCAAATATTTCATTTATTATAACAATTTTTGCAGGCTAACGAATTGTTTTCATAACTATTGGAAAACAAAATTCGAGCAATTGTTTTGTCCTGATATGTATTTCTACATGATCAAGAGACAAATGTTGCATACATGCATGCAGATATGGCTAGCAAATTGTTTTGATGTTTATTCAAAACAAAATTTGAGCCATCGCAGTTGTATCTTTTACTAGCGGACCCGGCAGAACGTTGTTTTGCCGATTAATAATTAGTTTATTCCTCATTAAATTAGAACAAAAAATCAATAATCAGCAGGACTGGTCTGAAGTGTACGAATTGTTACACTCATTTATTCATGCTTTCGGATACACGATATTTAATTTATAAAATCTTAAGATTATGAACATTTTCGGAGGATTTGATAGTGCAATAAGTTTTTTAAAAATCAGAAAATATTAGAACTCTAAGCACTTCGGATATTGCGGAGATTCGAAAAAATTCTGAAAATTAACAATATTGTTGCAATTCTCAGAATTACGATAGTTATGCAAATTCTTAACATTTTTAATAATGCGGAATTTTCGGCAATATAAAACATTTTCAAAGTTAAAAGAATGTATCATACAAATTTTGGAATTTTGAGAATTTCAAGATTGTTGTAAATTTTAGAGATTTTTATAATTTTCGAAAATTCTGGAAAGTTATATTCATGGTTATCATAATTTCAAAAATTTCTCGAACTTCGTAAACTTTCAAAGAGTTAATAATTTCGAACATTGTAAGATTACTAACAATTTTTCAAAGTTTAAAAATTTATACCTACTATTGACAACACTTTCAAAGTCTAGAAAAACTTTGTTGAATTTCAAAAATTTACAAATTTTTTTCGTACATTCCCAGGTTCTTAAAAGTCTGAAAAATTCTGAAAATGTATGATATTAGGTACAGATATTAATTACCGAATTTTCCTAAATTTAAGAGATTTGCAAAAGCTTCGAATTTCTAAAAATTTATAATATTTATCATTATTGAAACTTAAAAAGTCGTACTTATTTCTTCAATTTTGAGAAAGTTGAGAATTTTGAACATTTGCAGATTTTTAACAATTTTGCAAATTTGAAGAGTTTTGAGTATTGTATATATTTTGAAAGTATAAGAAGTTTTAATAATTTTGAGTTCATCAAGCATTTTCAAATTTTCTTAAATTTCAAACATTTGAAAAATTTTCCAAGACTGAAACTTCATATTATTTATGATTATTATTCATTCGAAAGTTTTGAAAATTCTAATACTTTGAAAATGTTGATATTTTCCAAAATTTCCAGTTTCAAAAATTTTTTTGGAATTTTCAGAGTTTAAAGTATTTGAAATATTTTTGAGATCCAGAAAATTAGGGCAATTTTTAGAATTTCACGAATTTATTTGACTTCAGAGATTACGTTATTAAAAAATATTCCTTCATTTTTCAAATAAATTTTTTTTTACTTCAGGATTTCCCGCTTCGAGGAAACACTATTCTCGTATTCTAAATTATTATCCTCATCGATATTCCACAATCACTCGCGCAAAATATCTGCTGGGAACCCAACAAAATTTAACTGCCACAATTTTTCCAATTTCGTAGGAAAAGTAATGGTTTTGTCTTGGGATTCTCCAAAATAATAAAATTTTTTCACCACAAACACGTAAAACTGGCCGTTTTCGTTGTTTTCGCAATACACGCATTTTGCCGAATAGATTTTTTTGGACTTTTTGAATAAAACTCTGTCGTCTCGACTTCGTGATCGTCAATTATTCATGGTACATAAAAAAGTGTAAAAAAGTTTGCACAATACGCATTTGACGGACTTGACTACACTGAATCGGCTGACTGCGCATTTACATATGTTTAATACGTCATACGCGTCATAATAAAAGCTTCAAATTCACCGAGCACGATACGATTCGCGACACGAGCACGTAAATGTACGCTAGCTCCCACTCATAAGATGTACGAAAAGAGCGCGAATTCAAGTCAGGTCCGTAACTAGTATGGGGCAACCGGACCACGGCTACGCAACGCACTCGTGCACGCATGCTTGCATGCTCGTAAGAGCGATTTTTCCGGAATTACTTGTAACTTCGGCATTCGAGTGAATCGTATTATAATCATCATCATAATCGTCGGCCATTGATGATTGATGATGTTATTAACAATATCTATTTAATTTCAACCAATCCACATTTAATGGTAATTGATGATTCTTATTATGAATAGATAATTTTTATAGACGTTGATTGTTCTAAAACTGTAAATTTAATAAGTACGAAATCAGAATTCGAAAAAGTTCAATTAAATCAAAGCCGAAAAATTCATTGAAAAAAATGAAACAACACAAATGAAAAATTTCATTTTCCAATGCGTAGCAGTACGTTATTAAAATAAAAAATACATGGAAGTTACCATAGTAACAAGATAATGTAACATATTGAATAAAATTTACATAAAACCCCATCAGGTCCACCAGTAAACATTCTTGATGTCATCTTTTCCAATATTTAACGATATTAAATTTATATAATTTTAAAATGATGAACAATTTCGGGGATTTTGGAGGTTTCGAAGGTTTCGATAATTTACCTAATTTTTTAAAATCAGAAATTATCAGAACTCCAATCACTTTGGAAATTGCGAAGTTTCGAAAAAATTCAGAAAATCAACAATATTGTTGTCATTCTCAAAATTACGATAATTTTACAAATTCTTAAAATTTTGAATATTGCGGAATTTTCGACAACATAAAACATTTTCAAAGTTGAAAGAATGTATTATAAAAATTTAAGAATTTTGAGAATTTCAAGATTGTCGTAAATTTTAGAGATTAGTATAATTTTCGAAAAATCTGAAGAGGTATATTGATGGTTATCGGAATTTCAAAAATTTTACGAATTTCGAAGATTGTAAGATTTTTAACAATTTTTCGGAGTGTAAAAGTTTGTACTTACTATTTCAAACATTTCCGTAGTCTAGAAAATTAAAAAATTTATTTGAATTTCGAAAATTTACATATCTTACTATATTTCAGTGATTTCAAAACTCTACAAAAATTCTTAAAATTTATAATATTTATAATATCATTAAAATTTCGAAAATTCGACGAATTTCTCAACATATGCTATAGTTGAACTATGTAACTATAAAAAATTTCAAGATTTTTAACAATGTAGCTAATTTTGAGAGTTTAGTGTATTTCAAACATTTTGAAAGTATATTGCATTTTTGACGATTCGTAGCATTTCAAACATTTTTAAATTTTCATGCATTCCAGACATTTTGAAAGTTTCGAAAGACTGAAATTTTATATTACACTGAAACCTCATTAACATCCTCTCTCTCTCTCTCTTTCTTACTCTACTCTCAGTTATATCTTCAATTTCAATAGATTATTTAGATATAACTGAGAGTAGAGTGAGAAAGAGAGAGAGGATATAAATGAGGTTTCAGTGTATTTATGATTATTAGTCGTACGAAAGTTTAAAGAATTCTAAAATTTTGAAAAGGGTTGATGAATTCAAACATTTAAAGATTTTTTAAAACTTTGGACATTTAAAGTTTTTAAATTATTTCAAACATTTTGAAGGTCCAGAAATTTTGGACAATTTTGGACAAAGTTTCAAAAATTTACATATCTTCGTATATTTCCAGGATTTTAAAAGTCTACAAACATTCTGAAAATTTATGATATTTATGATGTTATTAGAATTTCTAAAATTTTACGAATTTCTCAAACTATGGGACAGTTGATGATTTCGAAAATTGTAAGATTTTTAACAATACACCAAATTTCAAAAGCTTATTATAAAAATTTCGGAAGTGTAGAAATATCAAAAATTTTTAGAATGTCGAAAATTTCCAAATTTTCCTAAATTGCAGAGGTGTGTAAAAGCTTCGAAAACTCCGAAAATTTATAATATTTATGATTATTGAAATTTACAAAGTCGTACTTATTTCTTACATTTCGGGAAAGTTGAGAATTTCGAACATTTCAAGATTTTCAACAATGTAGCAAATTTTGACAGTTTAGAGTATTTCAAACATTTTGAAAGTATATTGTATTTTTGACGATTTGTAGCATTTAAAACATTTATGAATTTTCATGAATTTCAGACATTTCAAAAAGTTCAAAAGACTGAAACTTTACATTACACTGAAACCTCATTTACATTCTCTCTCTCTCTCTTTCTTACTCTACTCTCAGTCATATCCAAAGAATCTATTGAAATTGAAGATGTAACTGAAAGTAGAGTAAGAAAGAGAGAGGATATAAATGAGGTTTCAGTGTATTCATGATTATTAGTCATACGAAAGTTTTAAGAATTCTAAAGTTTTGAAACGGGTTGATAATTTCTAAGATTTGGAGATTTTTTAAAACTTTGGAAATTTTAAGTGTTTACAGTATTTAAAAAAAAGGTCGAGAAAATTTGGACAGTTTTGTGAATTTCACAAATTTAGAAAACTTCAGAGCTTTATAACAGTTTCAAAGATCCTGAGAATTTAGAAAGTATTTATTAGTAATTTTCTGATAGATTATAATTTTTTGACTTGCTGAAATGTGAGTGAAAAGTAAAAATTCACACCTAATCCTCTTCAAAATGAAATTTTTGGCTACGTCCTTCAACTACCTTTAATTTTTTTGTGCTATTAACCTTCTATTGAGTATAACGAACAAAATTTAAAAAAACATACACATAAAAGTGTGTGTGTGTGTGTTTGTGTGTGCATGCTTCTGGTCTACTGCTGATGACAATACCTTACTTAAAAAAAATTGAAAACTTTTCTTGATATAACCCTACTGCAGATCCGGCAAAATTTAAGCATCTATGAACCATTGGAAGTTTCACTTTTCAGTGAGACATAAGATGTTTCACTTTTTTATGATACATGCGAAGTTTCACTACCTGCATTTTAAAAAACTCGCTGCCGATAATAATATTTGTGTTATAAATATTTTCCGAGTATTGCGAGTCGGTTAGGACTCTGCACATAATAATTGCTCTGAAAATTTAAAATGAGAAAGCCTTGATAGGGTTCATTAAATTGTTCTTGATATTCATCTAACTATTCTTCTGTACACGTCTCCCAGTGTACGCTCAAGGAAATAGTGACAGTTTCCATTTCTTAATCATCGAGATTAAATCTTCTCGCCAAGGCTTATACAATGGAGCACTGTTTTGATCAGGTAGTACGACTAGGCAAGGATTTTTTCCCAGTGCCAAGGTCGTCGCAAAAGCAGCGGAAAATAAGCCACAAGCAGAGCCACCCACTTGCTGCTGTACTGATTCGTATATGTATTCATTTACCCTAACTTTTGTAAACCTAGCCTTGAGATAGTTTATCTCTGTTTCGTGAGGTCTCATGCTTGACAGACTATTATATACAAATAGTTTTGAGCCATCGTAGTATACACAGTAAAAGTGCGGTGACTTGTAACCACCTACAATCTGTATACTTCTTTTATTTGGTTGTACTGTATACTTCTTTTACATGGTTCTACTAAATTCGGATTTTTTTGTAGCGCGTACATGCCCTGAATGTCGATGTCTGTTTTTTCAGCGATCAGATTGAGCAACTCTTGCAAACTGTCATCGTTTAGCCAATGATTCTCAACTGCTTCACTTTTATAATTGAGACTATGGCGAATATTCAAGACGATATTTATGTATAACCACCAAGCTACTTTATGGTTTACTGGCCATTGCTTTTCTCGCTGCCTTCTCAACTCGGGATCAATGTCAGCGAAATGATTATCCGAATCGTCGCTCTCTGATATACAGTCACCATCAGATTCTACAATTTCGATTATTGCATTTTTTTCGATATTCGGTCGTTCTTCTTCTAATGAAGTTAATTTACTTTTTTTTTTTATTTGGCTCAATGAGTTCTTCAAGGTTCTCAATTTTAGTATCAGCCAAATTTTTACCTTCGCGCTTCATATTCTTACTTTTAGTTTTTATTGTTTCCAAAGCTTTCTTTCTAGCTTCGATTATATACGGTGGATGACGAATAGGCATGTTCCGGTTTTGACGGCTATCTACTATTTCCGGTAACATGCAATTGTGATAAAATCGATTCAGTACAAGCTTCATTTCTTTCCAAAAATGATCATTTCTTGATACCACAAACGTTTTCATGCTAACCGGTGTCCAAACAGCGAACAGGCAGAAGTCAAACTTTGCTATGTTCAGCTGACCCTGGATTTGATAATAGTACCATAGTCATGTTTCTCATTCAAATACTCGGGATTTTCATTTTTTGTTAAATTTTTTAACGTCGATACTGTACATATTGCTTGATCAGCGGGCAAATGACGACCTGAATAACCTTTATCTTAAGTTCTAATGTACAAGCTAGTGTTCGGGCTTGAGTAAATTTTGGACAACGTTCGCTCTTTTTTTGAGTGATTTTCTCGAGTTGAGCTATTTTGTTGCTCATGTTACGATACAAATGATTTACGCACTCGATTTTTTCAACAACCACATCGTACTTATGATATGGTTTACCATCAATAATTGCTTGATGTACATTGCTGTCATTGTCACCAACAAACGTTTTGTATATTAGGCCATGTTGTTCTACACTACACGCGAATCTTTCAGCAAGAGCTTCGCTTTCCATTTGACTTGAAGCTCGATTTCTATCAAAATTTTTAAAGCAAATATGAGGTTTCACTTGCTCTCCGCGTCTATTCGCAAAATCGCATTTAAAGCAATATTTGTTTTTGATGCCCAAGTATAAAATTTGTTTGGTTCTTGAACCTATTATGACAACGAGGCCCGAAAGTGAGTCATACTGTTTACCATAACTACGTTTTGCCCAGCCACCATCTACAATAACAGTAATGAACGGAATTTTTTCAATTTTGTCATCGACTGTTATTTCAACAATGTCTCCAACTTCTTCAGCCATGAGTTTTTCAAGTTGAGCTACTTTACTCATGCTGTCATGTGCAGCTTCAGCCATTTGTTCGATAAGATTGTTTCGGTAATTCCGATATGTAAAATCGGACATGTTCTTTAACTGCATAGATGCAAGAAATTCAGTCATTTGATTGTACCCAAAGCCAGCTGTTAAAGTTCCCAATACAGCTGCTGTTTTAAGATTCCATTTCCCTTTTTCAGGTTGACCGTAAATACAAGTTTGGTATTTACACATCTGGCATTCGAAAAAGTACTGCATTAATAAACCACGGCGGCAAGTTTTCGAGCAATGCCAGTTCTCATAGGAACATTGAAACAGTTTATTGTGTTCCATGAAAGACTTTTTTCATTCATCCAGAAAATGTCTCATACTGATGAGAGATGTTTCATATGGAATATTTTCTAATAACCCACTTCCTTTACTTTGTTCAATGCTTAGCTCATAATCGGAGAGAGAATCTTCTATCTCACACGTTTCTTTTTGCTCCCTAGTGAACTTTGACACGTTTTCAGAGTCTAGTTCTCCCGAAGACTCGATTGCAGAGGAAGAATCATGATCTATTAATCTTTTATTTTCACTTGTATCTAAATCATCTAATGATGCACTGTTCATTGATGCATCATCCGACACAGAAATATTCTCATCAAAATTCAAGACCTTTGAAGTCAACTCTGTTTTAAACGAAGATGGCTTCAATGGCGTTATTTCTGAAAAATGCGTTCGTGCTGAGCTGCTTACTGCAGTCCATATGCCATCGAAACTGCTCCGTTCGAGCGAGCTCGGCAACGGACTACAACTTTGATATCCAACATCTACTTTATTTTCACTTGAATCATTTAATTCGCAGTTTGTCAACTGCAGTTCAGAATGTTTGGAATTGGCTTCATTTGTTACTGGAATGTATTTATCTGTTCTATAAAAAGACGAACATACATTTTCATGCTGAACATTATCAACTACTTTTTTTTTAACCAAATCATTGAGTTTTCGATCTACAGATTCGTTCTCAAAATGATGGTTCTCTGATTTCTCGTTTTCGAGATTTTTCCTCGCACCGTACACGCATTCATCTTCGAACTTTTGAAGTGATGAAAATGCGGCAGGCTGCGGAACTTTACTACTAGCTACATTATTTTTAGACACTTCAATTATTTAACCATTACCTTTATTCTCCTTTTCTTCCCAATTATCTCGAAGCTCGGCGAAGTTTCCATTTATTCCCTTTTCGTCGAAATTTTCAGCGGTTTTGGTATTTTCCCTTTGCTCTCTTTCCATTCTGAAAGTCAAACCATCAGTCATATTCAAATTCTCGAAGATACTATGACAATAACCGCAACACTATAATTCCAGACAAAAATATGTCAATTTAGCTTTGTTTTTCGCGCATTAGAATAAAGATACAGTTTTTGGCAAAACGCTTCATTTTACCATATCTCTTTGGATCATAAAAATGATCCCTCACTGAGAGAAAGTCATGTATAATTCACCAATATTAATTTCGGTTTTCGCCTACCAATCATCTATGGGTGCTGCGCCCATATTAATGAAAAAATTCTCTATTCCTATGGGTATTTACTCAAGAAATGTGTAAAAAGCACAAAAAATATGGTTCAAGAACCATATATATGGGAAGGTAAAAATCGCCCATTACATGTGGGTAGATTATGCATGCATTTCTCTCAGTGCTATATTACATTTATTATACAGGGTGTGTCAGTGTTGGCAAATCACCCGAAAACCACGGATTCCTCGTGAATTTCTAAGACAATATTCCCTTTGTCATTTTTCACATTACTCAAAATCAAAAAAGACATTTGAGTTTGACATTTTACCAATCAACGCCCTCCCTCGACAAGAAGAGATAAAGACCACGAACCAAAATTAACATGAATATTTCTCGTATTTTTTCGAGTAGAGAAATCTATTACCATGTTTCTTAAAACAGAAAATGAAAAAAGATCTTCGAGTTACATGTTTCAACCAATCAGATTTGTTAAATTTCAAGCTTTATTGATTTCTTTAAATCTTTTTAAATTTGTTTTGATTTCTAGTTTTGTGAAAAATGGTAAAAGACTATTGAACTCCGAAAAATAAGTAAGAAATTTGAGTACATTTTTGTTCGTAGGGAATGGAGAGAGTGGAGAGAGAAATTTAGTGTTGGTAAATGGTGAGTGTCGGCGTCAAACAGTTGCAAACAGTGTTTGTCAGTATTGAACACAGTTGAACACAGTTGAATAGTCAACAGTGCGGATGAAACGCGTGTGTGACGGCTCCGCGAGCGGCGATTATAATCATTTCAATCAATTGTAATCAAATGACAAATCGAGTGTAAAACGCGATGGAAAGTTCGAACTAACGAAATACAGTATAAAAATGGAAAATTATTAATCAGTCTGCGTATTTTACTGTAACTGTGAAGAGATAATAAAATACGAGTAAAATAGTCGGGCGTGTTCTAAATAAACCCGATCCACACAATATATTTCAAATTCTAAAATTTGAATTAATTTTCGCTCTATATGCATATATAAAAAAAAATATCTTTGTTGATTTTCGGTGTCCGGTCAATTTCCCGAATCGAGTTTCCCAAATGCTTTTCTCCCGAACGTCCATTTTCCCTAATGCGAATTTCCGGAAATCCACTTTCCTGAACTCTTTTTTTCTTCAAGGACATTCTCACGAAAGGTCATTTTCCCGAAAAATTAATTCTACATTTCCGAAATAACTCTAGAATTTTAAAAATTATTTCTAAATATATTCATTTTTTTAGAAAATTAAAATTCAGATGCCAAAATACAATAACTGAAAAAATCAATAAATTCGATAACAATTTCTCTTAGCAACCAGCCTTGAACATACATAGTCACCGTTATTTGCAATTTCGTTATCAAAATACCAGCATTTGAAAATTCACAGGTTTTAATAAGATTTTGAAATTTTTCATAACAGTTAACAAAGGAAAATTTCAAAATCTAAATCAAATTTTAAAAAAATTTTAAGATCTTATTAAGCCTGTCAATTTTCAAATGCTGGTAATTTGATAAAAAAATTACAAGTAACAGTGAGTATGTATGTTCAAGGCTGATTGCTAAGAGAAATTGTTTTCGAATTTGTTGATTTTTCCAGTTGTTGTATTTTCACGTAAAGATTTCATTTTCCGGAAAAATGAATATTCAGGACAATTTAGAAATATTTTTGAAATTTTTAGAGTTATTTTAGAATATAGAATTAATTTTTCGGGAAAATTACCTTCCGTGAGAATGACCTTCAAGAAAAAAAGTGTTCGGGAAAGTGGATTCGGGAAATTAGGTTTCGGGAAATTGACTGCCCTAGCGAAACGCTCGCGAGAGTTGATTCTCGCCAACTCTGGCGAGGCGCAGGCCGCAGGCTCATTTATACATTTTTCCCTCACTTATAAAATTAATGAAGTTAGTTCTCTAACTGTTCACTTTTTTTATCAGGTAATCAGGGTATTATGATTTTGTACATATTCTATACAAAATTTATGCATGTATAATATATTTCTTTGACCCTAAGATACGAGAAACACAGTAGTCTTTACTTTATGCCCGTTGTATTATTTATTATCGTTGTAATAAAGCAGCATTGTACACTAATCCGCCACTTATCGGCTCGAAAGTTAACAACTTGTTTATCGGGACTTCCCCCACCACTGCTGCGCCCATTGAAAGATTCCCGATGAACGAGGGAAGAAGGTTCCGATAAATAAGGGTCCCGATAAGTGGAGGATTAGTGTACTCATTTAAGTTGTTCGTTATTGTATGACCTTGACCATTTTCAATCTTGTATAAATTTGTGATATTAATTTTTCTTTTGAAACTATTTTTCACGTGTAAAAATTAAAAACTTTTACTCAAAAGACCATTCCAAACTATTCGGTACTAATCGAACATCAATATAGCGATTTTCATTCTCTTTATTACTTACATATTATATATTATTATTGTATTTTAATTATCAATTTCCTTAAATTACACAGCGTACAGTGGTCCCTCCCGTACCAGGACGACTCGGGACTGAAATCCCGCTACGAGAAAGCGTGATTAGGGGAAGGAGGATATAATAGCCCTCGAGCGCGTGAGTTGGAGCGATGCTTAGTGGGAAACGCAAAAAAAATCCCGGTGCGGGGGGAACCACTGTATATGGTATATAAACCGGATCTTGTGCCTCCTATAACGATTTCACAGCGAACGAGAAAATATTGGATGGTAATAACTTCAATTCAAACTCGAGGAATTTGAATTCTTTCCAGAAAATATCAACTTCCCAGCCATAGAAATTATTCTAACGCATCAAGTTTGAATTCAAGTTTTCACAATATATTCTCGTATACATTTTGAGTTGGGATAGTTGGAAATAAAATTATCACATATTTAAAGTGATATGTAATCGATCTCGTTAAAAGTCTGTATTTCCCGATTGGGCAGGGGAGGTAGAAAATTCATAAAAATTATTACATTTGAATAAAATAATAATTCGATGTTGTTTTATTTATTATGAATTTTTCTTTTAGGAAGAAACATATCAGCGTTAATTATTGAATTTTGTTCACAATTAAAACTTTTTGTTAGTAAATATGACGTTTTAATTGTATACATGAAAATGTTGCCTGAGAATCTAATCCGATAATGATAAATATGAATTTTCGTTCCTCCCTGATGCAATGTTTGAATTGAAATAAATCTAGATCGATTTGAATTGTGTAACAATATTTCAACTAGAAAAATCGTAAACTTCTACTCGTCACTGTTTTACGATATTTTATAGGCCTGAAATAAACATAACGGATAGATTTCAATAACGTAAGTTATTGAAATCTATCCGTTTCGTGTATGTTATAAATAATAACGGATAGAGTCTCGGTAGTCAAATTCAGAGGCAAAGATTTATTATCCTTTTCCAAAAGGCGCTTGTATATTTTTAAATTATTTTTCATTTATTTTATAATTTATACAAGATTGAAAATGGTCAAGGTCATACAATAACGAAAAACTTAAATGAGTACACTAATCCTCCACTTATCGGGACCCTCATTTATCGGAACCTTGTTCCCTCGTTCATCAGGAATCTTTCAATGGGCGCAGCAGTGGTGGGGGAAGTCCCGATAAACAAGTTGTTAACTTTCGAGCCGATAAGTGGCGGATTAGTGTACAATGCTGCTTTATTACAACGATAATAAATAATACAACGGGCATAAAGTAAAGACTACTGTGTTTCTCGTATCTCAGGGTCAAAGAAATATATTATATATGCATGAATTTTGTATAGAATATGTACAAAATCATAATACCCTGATTACCTGATAAAAAAAGTGAACAGTTATGGTAGAGAACTAACTTCATTTATTTTATAAGTGAGGGAAAAATGTATAAATGAGCCTGCGGCCTGAGCCTCGCCAGAGTTGGCGAGAGTCAACTCTCGCGATCGTTTCGCTAGGGCTGGATACCGAAAAACAAGAACAAAGATACTCGGGTTTAAAATTAAACAAATATGATCCAGTTAAACTTCAAACTGTAAAACCTTTTTGGATTTTGAGTTTTGTGGAAAAAAATGATAAAATAATTGTCTTACAATTGCATTATCAATCTGCAGTTTTCTATATATGCTAGAAGTCAAAATTATTATCAAGTGTAGAAAAGTTTTTATGTTAAATGAAATTACAACTTTTCCGATAATTAGCATCTATTATAAGTTACTACACCTGATTTTGTTACTTGCATTTATTTACTATCAGTATCATTAACACATTCAGAATAGATACCTTTTAGAAGATGTTTAATACATAAAAAATTTTTGTCTTTTAAATATTCCCCTTATTATATAAATGTATAACTATATTCAATACCAATGAATGATTAAGATAATGAATTTCTGAAAATGATCAAATTCAGAAATGAAGAAGAATTTTATTTCCCCCCCTTTCCCCTGACTGATGAGAAGTTGAGCAGCGCCTCTTGTTTCCCCTTTCAAAACAATCACGACAATATTTGGCAAAAGGACTTTCAATTTCCAGTCACCTTTTCGAGTATCGCGAAACAAATCTGCTTTGTTACAACTTCTAACTAAAATATCTTTTTGATTTTTGAGTTTAGTGTGTATTGGCAAAGTCCCTTTAGTCTTGGAAATATCTGAAAAATAATCAGGAAAAAATTCCCTCGTAGTGTTTTATACACCCTGTATAACGGAAGCAATACCAGTAATTTGCGCGACCAATAGCTGCTCGCTACATTTGCGAGTTTGCGGGAGGTTTCCGGGAAAAGCCGGGAAGGGAATAGGCGACCCCCCACCGATTTTTAGCGATGCTGGCTTGACGCATTTGGCGTTTTTTCGTTCTTTGGTATCATTGTCATTACTGTGTGAAAAACGAGGTGAACAATAAGTGCATATCGACACCGACAGTGCGTGTCCAAAGAACCAAAAAGTGAGAAAAAACACGAACATCAAATAAGAAGTAGACTTCTTTTTCCGCAATCATCAATTGAAAAAAAAGGTTCATGGCATTAACGTTATTGAAATTGTAAAATACTGTCAAACTGTTTGAAATTATCGAAAATAATAAATATGTTCAACTGTTTTCCTACGCAATCGCGACTTTTAGGGCCAAAAAATAATGGTGAAGTTGTAAGATTTTACAATTCAAGCCAGCTTAAATTTTTTAGCGCTAAACGGCGTGGTTGCTAAAAGAAAATAGGAAAATCAATTCATAATTTTTGAAATTATCAAATAGTTTGAAGTTCAGGCTTCCATAGAATACATCCACAGTGTAAGGGTTGGAAAGGGGGGGGGGGGGGTAATTCGAAAAAGTGGAAACGTCGAAAACGAAAGTACCAAAAATGAAACAAAAGCACATCAAGATCGATTGTTTTAGGGGGGTGGAGGGGGGGGGGCGATTATTCTCGAACAAAGCGTCCATTGAAATATAAAATATTATATAACTGAAAAATAGACACTTTTCTCAAGTGAGGTAGTTTATAAAACAAAAAAAGATACATAAAAAATGTAAGGCAGAATGAATGCAGTCATTGGACGGGGGGAGGGGGGGGGGAGGGTATGAAATATACGAAAAATGAAAAAAATTTTCAAAAATAAATCAAGAAATCAACATTTACAATGAACACACTTTCAAATAGCAGATTTTCGAAAGATACTCAACTGAAACAAGTTGAATACAATAAAAAAATTCACTGGAAAAATGATTTATCGAAATAAAGTTATAATTAATTTATACATTACTTCTATGTGATATCAATTAACTAATTTTCTGTTATTAATCTCTTTATTAATAAGTCCTAATTAGAGAAACATTTTTCATTAGGTTTTAAATTTTGACTTTTTAAATTTACAGACATTATTATAAAAATGTTTCAAATTTAAGATTTTCATTAAAAAATTTGTCATCAAAATAATTTTGAAGATTTCACAGACTCTGTAGTACAAAAGAATGATCAAAATTCTAGAAAATTATGTTTTTTTCATTTTAATATATTTTAAAAATTGTAAAAGTAAAACACTATTGCATTTTCCACAATTCATGACAATGAATGTAATACGTGTAAGATTTTTCTTCAATTTCAGATACTTCTTTATGTTTTCCAAATTTTCAAATATCAATTAAAATCAAGGTATGAGTATATGTATTTCGAAGAATTATATCGAACACAAAGTATAAAATTAATGAACATATTCGGGGATTTGACACAAACTTTCCAGATTTTTTGAAAGATATTGACATTTTTTGTAGTCAAACCAGCTACAATAAACTTTGAAAAATTTTAAATAATATCCACAGGTTGTGAAAATTTCTTGTGATTCTTTAATACTGTTCAAGGATTTTAAATTAATGTAACAAGTATTCTAAATTTTAATCAAAAATATATATAACAAGTATTGAAATGCATATTTCAAATATTTTGAATACAAATATAATAATAAACACAATTCATCGAATAATGATCATTTTCTGAAATTGTATGAAAATTTTATCACTATTATATTATTATTCTTTCACACATTTCCAATGTATTTTGATTTTTTTAAATTCGTAACATTTTCCATTAGATTACAAATTTTGACTTTTCGAATTTTTCACAACTTATAGATATTATAGTAAAATCGTCTCGAATTTCAGATTTTCATTGAAAAATATTTATTTTAATAATTTTAAAGATTTCGAAGATTCTTCAGTACCGAAGCATTTTCAAATTTAAAAAAATTTTGTATTCTGATTTTATTATATTATAAAAATTGTAAAAGTAAAATACTATTGCATTTTCCAAAATTTATGACAATGGATGTAATACGTGTAAGATTTTTCTTTAATTTCAAATACTTTTAAATGTTTTCCAAATTTCGATTTTCAATAATGCAGAACATGAAAAAAGTACTAAAAATTATTCAAGATTTTCAAAATTTGCACAATTCATTGAAAAATTCGCAAACGTTCTGAAATATGTAAATTATTTTTATTGGTCTTAGCCCTGGAGAATTTGTCAATTTATGTTCCTGTGTAAGGGGAAGAACCGTTTTCTATGTTTTCCACTGTCTCGACTTCGTTTGTGAATTTTTGAATCAATTCACTATAAACTTTAAATTACAAAAATTTTTTTTCTTGTGTGGTTGGTAAGGGGTCACAGGGGCAGCAATACAGTGCCAGATGTTTTTCATATTTTTTCATAAAAAATAAAATTAATGTATCATTCTATGTATTTCGAAGAATTATGATGAAGAAAATCTAAAAAATCAATGGAGCGTATTGTGAAATTCCACGCAAAGTTTTATATTTCTTATAACAATTGAGATTTTATGTAATTGTAATTTTTGCACCTTGTCGACTTCGTTTGTAAATTTTGTCATTATTTCGAATAATTTTGTAGGCATACTGTTACTCGTAATAATAAGGTTTAATTTTTTAAAAAAATTTAAAAAAAGTCTCTGTGTTTCAAAAGTGTATTTTCATTTTCACCGCAACCAATGTTTATAATTGCAGAATAATGAACAATAAAACAATTTTTCCATGACCTGCCTTGTTTTCATGTTATTTAATTTTATTTTTTGGTATTATCTGTGAATTTAAGTTATAACCAATTATGGATAAGAGTTTATGTTGTAGGATGTATTTTCACGAAAAAGTTTCAATAGGATGCATTTAAAAAAAAGAATTCTCGATTTCTTACTGTGATTTAGTTGATAATAATATGTATTAACTTTTTTTTATTATTTGAAATGATTTTTTCTATCTATGTTTTAACAAAATTTTCGAAATTGTTCGAAAGACTTGGTAGAATATGAAAAATCCAATTTTGATATATCTCATTTCAATTTCCCTGCGTTTTCTGAGTATGCAAAATGTTAATGTGAACTATTTGCAATATTTACATAAATACCAACCATAAAACACATTTTTGACTTGGAGAAATTTCTAATTTTATGCCAAAACGTTCATCTTATAAGATATATATATATATATATATATATATATATATATATATATATATATATCAATAATACCAATAAATGTCCTGTGTATACAATATAAAATGTGCATTATACTCGAATTCAGTATTATCTATTACTGTTTAAAAAAAAAACTTAATAAAAATAATCAGAAATATATAAAATTTCATATTCATGACCTTTTTGTTTTATTTTTGTTTGAATGCATAATGCGTTTGTATGGTTTGTATAAAAGTTAACCAGTTTTAAAATATATTTTTTCGGAAGTGAAATATGACATTGGAAGTACAAAAGTTTTTCATCCTGACTATAATACGCAACCTACCATTCTTGCAAAATATTTTTCAATCTTACTTTTTTTATTGAAAATTTGCAAATCGATGATCTGCACATTTGAAATTCATAACAAATTTTTTGGTCATCCGACATTTCACATTGTGATTTATATTTTATGCTCACCTGAACAATATTTTAATGCCCAGATTTTTTTTATTTTCAAAAATATTTCAACTATCTAAATCGATTTCAAAGTTTGTCATTATTAATTTTTATTTGCTGTACATAATTATGTTCATTGATTTTTATTTTATTATATTTGGATGTATTTTTGTACTTACCGAATCATTTTATAATTACAAAAAATTAATCAGCGACAATTTTATTGAGTAAATGGTTATCAATTATGACATTAGTTTGTGTTTTGATCGTTTTGATTAGATGGGGCCGCGATGTATAGGTATTGCGTATGCGGCACTGTCGCGCGAGCCAGCGCGAGCCAATAGTAGGGCTCCCAGCTGACATGATACCATGAGAATCCTTGCACGCGTGTAAGGATGGTTGCTTGCTTGCAGGCGCATTCTTGACTCTGTAGCGCGCAATTAGAAAAAAGAGTCTATTCTACTCATAACTTCAAAAATGTTGCATGTTTTCATGTATTTTTGATAGCTTCAGCTTTTCAGTCCACGTTTTCGAGAAAAAAAGGTGAAAAAGAAAGATTTTTTTATGAAAAACGTCCTCTAACTCTAATTGTTGCATTATTGCAAAATTTTGCAATAATTTTACGAATATTTCAAAAACTCGAGCTACGCGCTCTACAATATAGTATAAGGGACCTCTGTACAAATTTCCATCATGTTATGACAATTCGTTTTTCCGTAAAGTTGTTTTTACGTCAAAAAGTCAATGAAACTTTTTTTCAAAATTTTTCAAAAATTTTGGCTGAGCGCCCTATAGTTACGTATAAATAAATAGTATCTGAAGCAAAATTGATTTCCGATCATTTTCCTAGTCAGAAAGTTGCATTTACGATTGTGAATGCGCCGAAGCGGTGGCGGCGGCCTCGGTGTCGTCTTAATGATTTGAAAGGATGTGGTAGGCGCATAGTGTGCTTTTCAAGTTTGGCGGCAAGCGACGACGACTTGTCGACATGCCGACATTTACGTCGAATGTCGGGACGACAAGAATCCTCATGTCGACATGTATGTCGTCTGACGTGACTGAATCTAATTTCAAGTTTTTTCTTATAGAAATATCTTATCAGTTTTTCACAAACTTCATGACAATAAATATAGAGAAGTTGAAATAAACAAGTGCTGATTTTCACTAAAACATTGTCGACACGAAAAGGTGACATATGCGTCGTCATGTCGTCATATCGACATGTCGACATAATTGTCGACGTCGATAAATGTGCCGATGAGTGTGTCGACACCTTATTTTATAGATTTTCGCCTCAAAACACTTGAAAAAACATCAAATAAATGAAACTCATGTTTTTTTATACACGATCTGTCACATATCAATACTTCATATTTCAACGATAATTTTGACGACACGTTACATTTTATACGTCGATTATCGTAATGACATCCCATTTAGTGAACTTGAGTATATTGACAGAAATCTGCGTTTTCAACGTAACTATTGCACAGACAAAAACGTTAAATAATGATTGGAATTGTTGAATCTTCATCCAAATTCAGACGGCATCGAAAAGGCGACAAATATGTCGTTTATTGACATGTTGACACCAATGTCGTCGATTCGTTAGCTCACGCCTATTTTGCTCCAAGTGCCGAGTTCGTCATACGCGCATGCGCGAAGTGTTGACAATTGTCAAAAAAACTCGTATTGTTCCTTGTTCGTCGCGGCACATCGTGCAACAATCGTGCAGCCAGCATTAATCAAGAAAAATCGACTGCATCCAACGGATTTGATAAATTGTAAGTATTGTTACTGAATATTTATTTATAATAATAAAGTTTTAAAGTGCCCTATTACCCTATTTTTCATGAAAGCAGTGCCCGTAGTACAATAGATTAGTAATATGCGGGTGTAACATAACCTCAACGCATTTTTCACGCCGGTTCACTATTACGCGTCGACACAATAAATATAATATGGGCAGTTTTTTGAAATGCCTGGCTTAATTAACGAAAGGAAAACTGCAGCCCGAGGTGGAAGCCGAGGGTTGCAACCGTTCGGTCAAACAAGGCATTTCCGTAACTGTCAATACGATATTTTATTTTCTATTAATGATGAGTAAAACGTGAATTTGTAATTCCAGACTACCGAAAATTCATCGTTTTCTTGTAGATTACATATAAAATTATTTTTTTTCTCCATAAATATGTACACAATCTCGATCGATGTGGGTTCGAATTTTAACTGTGTCGAAATATTTCATGAATATATTAGCAACACAGTTCTAATGTTGATAAATAATTATTCATATTTACTGAAAACTTTTTGCATGAAAAATTAAAAAATTAAATTGTACCTGAATATACCTTTCTTATTTCCTTGATACATATTTAATACTTTTTTGTTGAACTACAGTACGTTATAATTTAAAAATAAGTAGCAATGTCGCTTTGTGAGTTTATTTGATTACTATATTTTATTAGCTATTTATTTCTGAATTTTTAAAATATAATTGATAATATTGAAAAATATTTATCAATATTTGAAACTTGTCGTAAGTTTGTATTTTTGAAACAAAACTTTTAGTAATTTGACCCCGAATTTTTGAAATAAAACTGAAGAACTAAAATATTTAACAAAATTTATCATATAGAGTAATTTTAAAAAACTGGTAATCTAAATTTTAAAGTTATACAAGTCTAAATAAAAAATAGAAAGATATAAGAATAGTTAACCCAATTAAAAATGTGCAGTACATGTGTACTATTAAACCTGAGATTCTGGCTATTGTATTCTGAATATAAAAAAAAGAGTATTAGAAATGAGTTATTGAGAATTTAAAACCTAATTTTTTAGGGATTTGATAATTAATTGCAAAAATACAACAAACTTACTAGATAAGTTAAAAACCGTTTATTTCTCGTAATCCTGATTCCTTATACTTTATCTTTTTATGATTGATTCTGAATCACAAAAATAAAACATCATACAGCCAAATTCAAAATTTTTCAAAATTTTGTATTTTAAAATTTAAATTGCTATATTTACTTGATCCAAAATTTTAAAAAAATACGTAAAATTGAAAAGAAAAAAACAACAAAATTGTTAACTTGCTTTTTCGTACGTTTTGAACCTAAACATTCAGTGATTTCATCTTGAAATTCAAAAATAGAAAAAAAAGTAGAAGAAACAATTAGGAAAATTATAACTTTTCATACTTTCAAATCCTTGAAGTTAATCTTTTAATGATCCAATTTTTAATTTCAAAAATAGAACAGTGAATTTGAAAGTACAAGGTAGAATTAGAATTGCTGAATAATTTGTAACTTTTAAATAAAAACTTTTTGTGTTTGAATTTCAAATTAATAAAATAGAACAAAAAATTGAAGAAGGAAAACAACAAAATTATAATTATTTTTTCACCGTGCAACTTAAACTTGAAGTTATTTGGTCATAAAGTTCAAAAAGAGAAAAAACAGATAAAAAATCAGCAAGGAATTTTATAATATTTTATAATCTTGAATCAATGAACTTTATCTTCAAATAATTTAAGTCGGAGTTACAAAATTAAAACATACAATTCAGAAACACATGGTAGAATTATAATTTTCAAGTAATTTTATATTCCGAATTAAAACTTCAAATAATTCGATTTTCAATTTATGAAGCAGAAAAAATTTTTTTTTAAATTAACAAAATTAGAAATTGGTTTTTTTTATTTTACTTTCAACTTGACTTTTCTACTTCTACTACTTATAATTCTACTTCGAATTACTTTCAGTAATTCGATCATGATTCTATAAAAATAGTTCTAACAGTTAAAAAATAAGTTACAGAATTTATAATTTGTTTCAATTTTGAATCCATGACTGCATCTTCTAATGATTATTTCTGAATTTCAAAAGTAAAACATTAAACTAAAAACAGAAGATAAAATTCAATGTCTCTCTCAAAATTTTTTACTTTTAAATAAAAACTTCAAGTTATTAGCTTTGAAATTCTAAAATAGAACACAAAATTAAAACAAAAAGAAAACATTTTTTTAACTTGCTCTTTCCAAACGTTTGAACCTGAACTTGGAGTAATTTTATCCTAAATTTGAAAAATAAAAGAAACAGTTGGAAAAAAATGTACTATAATTATAATTTTCATTATTTAGAATCCAGCAATTTCTTCTTTTAAAGATGTGATTCTAAGTTTCAAAAATAGAACATGGAATTTAAAAATACAAAAAAAAATAAGAATGATTTAATAATTTTCGAACTTTCTAATCAAAACTTTCAGTGAATCTATGTAGAATTTAAAAAGTAGAGCAAGAAATTTAAAATTATAAACAAAATTAACAATTCGTTTTATTTTTTTTTCGATGTTGAGCCTAAACTTTGAGTAATTTGATAATGAATTACAAAAATAGAATAAACCGTTAAAAAATGAGTTAGAAAATTTATTATTTTTCAACATTTCGAATCCTTCATCTGCATCTTCTAAATGACTTACTCTGAATTTAAAAAATGGAACATGAAATTTTATAAAAAAGATCGAATTCACATTCATGAAATGTCTTTCCTTCAAATAAAAACTTTTTTTGATTAGCTGTGAAATTCTAAAATGAAACCAAACAAAAAAAAAACAACGAAATTGCTATCTTGCTTTTCATTACCTTTGAACCTACCATAAAATTTCAGTAATTTGATCATATGAATTTCAAAAATAAAGGAATAGTTTAAATGAAATTCACAAAAGTTATATTTTATGTAATTTTGAATCCTTCAATTTTATCTTCTAATGATTTCATTGTCAGTTTCGAAGAAAGGAAAAGAATCTAAAAATACAATTTTTAATTATAATTTTTTAGTCATTTTCTATTGTCAAATCGAAAATTAAATGATTCCATTCCACATTTATAACATAGGTTAAACAATTGAAAAAGAAAATCAAGAAAATTGAGGGTTTGTTTTGTTATTTTGCACCTAAATTTTCAGTTATTCGATCGTTACTTTAAGCAATAGAAGAAAGAGTTAGAAACAATTATATAATTCATAATTTTTTTTTATTTCGAATCCTCAGACTTTATCTTTTGTACACCAATTCTGATTGGTCACTAGACACTTGATTTTATTAACTTCTTTTTCTTCGTGATTTCATTGGTGTATGATTTAGGCAAAAAGTGTAAATTATTATACACTATCCCTGAGGTACATTCTTGCAGATTGCATTCTCAACTCAATGTCCGCTGGGAAAAAAGTTTTTTTCGAGGGAAAATGGGTGTCGCCATCATGGTACCACAAAAAAAAAAAAAAAAAAAAAAAGAAACTGAATTACGAGATTATATTAAGTTCAGATAGCGAAATCGAGGCTGTAAGCGAGTCTACACAAACTGTTGACTTGCAGAAAAGAAACTTTGATATTGACCCAGTAGTTGATTCGAGCCTAAATGATAATCATGTCGAAATAGAATTACTGCAGGAACATTCTGAAGACATCGAAAATCGTAATCAAACATTTAAAGACATTTTAATCGATTGGTCTCTGACCAACAATGTAACGATGGTTGCTGTCACACAATTGTTACATATCTTAAAAGACACTCCAAACATCGATTTCAGCGAATTGCCTAGAGACTCCCGAACTTTATACAGAACTCCACGTTCAATCAAAGCAAGTAAAATGGACGATGGGTTTTTTTATTATTTTGGGCTCAAAAGATGGTTTTCAGTGAAAAAAAATTACGAGTACATTATGCAAAACGTAACTAGTGGTAAAATTGAACTCTCTTTTGCTTCTGACGGCTTAGATTTGTACAAAAGCTCATCACTAACATGCTGGCCAGTGCTGTGTAAGTTATTGAATGTACCTGACAATGTTATTTTTGTCGTCCAAGTGTATGTAGGTCCTCACAAGCCGAAATTATGTGAATCATATTTAAAATTCTTTGTAGAAGAATGTAACGAACTCTTTATCAATGGTGTCGAAATCAATGGACATTTGTTGGAGTTTTGTATATCATATGCAGTTTTTGACTTTCCTGCTAAGAGTTTTAATTGCAATATTGCCGGGCATAATGGAAGAGAGCCATGCTTGCGTTGTTTTGTTATTGGACTTTTCAGTTTAAGCGAAAAACATTTTTGATTCGAGAAAAAGATATTAAAAACATGAAATTGAGAGAAGCCAGTTGATTTAGGGAAAACAGGTACTTGAATTTACAAAAAGGGCCTACCCTATTGTCCAACTTACTTGGTTTTGATCCAATCAATTTGGTTATCTACGACTACATGCACCAGGTCTGTCTTGGCGTTGTCAAAAATATTATGAAGTTATGGCTGAATATGAAAGACAAAAAGTACGTATTGAAGAAAATGTACATGATAAAGCACTCGGATATTGTAGCTGTAGATGAGTCAATGATGACTGCTCGACAAACGTGTCCAAAAGAATTCCCCAGAAAATGTAGAAAAATAACCGATATCATCCATTGGAAAGCGACTGAGTTTCGAATGTTTCTCCTTTATTTGGGTCCAATTGATTTACGCGGAAGATTGAATGATGTAGCGTACAAAAATTTTCTCCTTCTGCATTACGCAATCCGCTTGTTATGCGATCCTGGTTTTTGTTTGGATTCTCTGAAGTTAGTTCAAGTGTACCTGACGAAAGTCGTAGTAGGACATGCAACTGTGTACGGTCAACATTCAATTTCTCACAATGTTCACGCTCTTTTGCACGTATGTGATGATGTGCGTAAATTTGGAAATCTCGACGCATACAGCGCATTACCTTTCGAAAACTTCTTGTTTAAAATACGACGAACAATCCGAGCTGGTTCTACAGCGATTCAACAACTGATCAATCGTATTGAAGAAAACGACAATCTAAGAACAGTAATCGCGGTAAAAAAAAATAATCTACCTACATTATCAGTCAAGCACTGTTCAGGTCCTCTATCTGAAAATTTGAATGAAAAATTATTATATCAATTTAAAGTCATCAAAACTAAAAATTTCACTTTGATTTGTGGAAAGAAGCGCGATAATGTGCTTATTACGGTTGATCATTCTGTTGCAATTGTTGAAAATATTGTTCAAGAAAGAAACACGCGTCGAATTTTTTTAGTGATCCGTCGATTTTTAGAAGTTAATGACGCTTATGATTTCCCATCATCGTCAACATGTACTGGCATTTACAAAGTAGGAAACTTAGATGAAAATTTGATTTCCATTGCTGTTGAGGATGTCACTCATAAGGGTTTTTTTTTCTGTGATCAAGCTGATAGATTTGTCTGCACAATCCTGCACTCTCTGAGTTAAAAGTCATGAAAAAATATATTTTAAAATATTGTTTATAAAAAAATTGTTACTGTTTGTATATTTTCAAGTGGAAGATCATCAATAACTTGACCTATAAATTCCATTAAATTTTATTTATGTCAAACTTCTCTTACTTGGGTTGTAGCAGAATCATTGTAATGTCGAAACAAGATAGAAAAAATGAAGGTGATAGGAAGCGCAAAATAAATCAGGGAGGAGGAATCAAGAAATATTCATATGCTGTTGTGAGCAATGTCTTCGATGATGAAACTATTTTAAGCGTTGTTGCCTCGAATTGGATAGATGAAAAAACAAATTCTTTTTTCTACCCACCGTCAACCGAAAAGAGAAAGTACCAACTGCTGCAGAATTGCACTGAACCAGATCTGAAGACTTGGAATTCTTTCCCCATTTTTAAAATCTACAAACAATCCATTGGTAAGACTAAAAATTTGCATACTTATTTGATTATTACATATTTTTTTGAATGTGGAAAATTTTGAAAACCTTAATTCAAGTAACTACCAGGTGTACTCATAAGTAATTTCCGGTTTTTTCAATGGATGGCGTTCTGTTTTGTACCGCTGTTGGTAACACATACCATATGTCATTTTGTTCAGTCATATCGAGTGCTTGAACTGCGTTGACATTTTCTCGGAAAAATCTTCCAGTAAGTGTTTATTGCGCTTCAAAAATGTCGAATTTTGTACCGAATTTTGAGCATATGCGCCATGCATTGCTTTTCATGTTCAATCAGGGGAAAAAAGTGTCCGAGCGCCACTGTGCGCTTGTGGAAGTTTATGGTGATCGTGCATTAACACTTCGAACATGTGAAACGTGGTTTCGACAGTTCAAAAATGGAGATTTCGACCTGAACGACGCCGCACGCTCCGGCAAGCGAAAATCGTTCGATGACGCCGAATTGCAAGCATTATTAGATGAAGACAACACGCAAACGCAACGACAGTTTGCAGATGCGTTGGGAGTTCAACAGCAAGCAATTTCCAAACGTCTGCGAACCATGGGAAAAATTCAGAAGTGTGGAAAGTGAGTGCCCCATGGACTGACCGAGAGACAAATGGAGAATCGAAAAGTGACCTGTGAAATGCTGCTTCAACGATACAAAAGAAAGTCTTTCCTGCATCGTATTGTTACTGGTGATGAAAAGTGGATTTTCCTGGAGAACCCTAAGCGCAACAAATCGTGGGTGAGTCCAGGTGAAGCATCGACATCGACGGCACGGCCAAATCGTCACGGTCGGCGGAAGGTCATGCTGTGTGTGTGGTGGGACCAGTCCGGTGTTATATACTTTGAACTGCTGAAACCTGGTGAAACTGTGAATGCCGTTCGATTTGATGATTTGAATGATTTTTACTGGCGTGGTATCCACAATTTACCAGAAAGGTGGGAAAAATGTGTAGAAGGCGATGGAAAATACTTTGAATAAAATAAAGGTTACGGTTTTTTTGGAATTATGTGTTTTATTTGCAAAAAAACCGGAAATTAATTAGGAGTACACCTGGTAACAATAAAATTCTATCATTTCTTATATTTCATATGTGCAACATAATCTGCTTTCACCTTTCAAATGTTGTAAAATCTCAAATAGTCTATTTATTGGAGATATAAAAAATTTTGGGATACATACAGTATCGTCCTTTCTTTTAGTAAAAATATTTTCTAAGAAATGTTACACTCCTACTTGCTAGCAGTGTATTTTGCGATTTTTACTGTTGAAATATCTGTCTAATCTTCGCGATACTGTTTTTATTATTATTATAATTTTTTTTTTGATATAGAGAAATTGTCAGAAGCCGAGTTTTCCTGCCGAAAATACGAAGAAAACAGCGGTGACGAAACCACTGATTATAAGTCGAAGAAACGCAAACGCAAATCACCATGCAGATATAGCCCTGCAACAACAGATAACTCAAACACTGAAGATGACTCATCTTCAGAGATATCTCTGAAAAAACAAAAAAAAAGGCGAAAAGATATATCTAGCAGAAGTCGGTCCTTATCTACTAGTTCCATTGACGATACCTTTTTGAATGTGCCGACGTACACAGGTAGTTTATGGCGAATATGTCACTGTATTGTTTTGAAAATGAATTGAAGTTAGAAGTGAATCAAAATTTATGAATATTTTCTAGAGAACCGTAGTACGAAACTGAAAACGCAAGGCAGTGCAGAAGTTTCGTCTGCAGAAAAAAAATATGTATCGGATGATTCACCAAAACTAACAGAAACGGATCTTGCGCCCACCTCAACAATTGCTGAGATCAAAAATCAGGAAATTCTGAGTAATCTGAACATAAGAGACGAAGACTTCTTTCGAAGTAAATATATTTTTTTTAAAATCATTTTTTTGAAACGTCTTCTACTAAAAATTTACTTGAAATAAGAGTAAAAAGCCTTTACACCAAGTTCATTTCCTAATTGTTATCATAACGATTTTAAATATTCTTCTGATTAAATTTGACTCTGGAAAATAAATAGATCTTTAATTTTTCTTCAAGAAAGATAATATTTTGCAATATGCAAAGTATAACGAATTTCGAGTTGAATATCAACGAAGGCTATATTTGCAATTTTTCACACGTTGTAAGGGAATTTGTCACTGAAAGAAATGAAGAGCGTTTCTTCAGTCACTAACGAAATTATTATTAATTTCAGAAATTATACGAGCAGAAGTTGAAACAAGCGAAGCACGGCAAAAGAAATGGATCCAAACGGAGTTGAAAACAGCAATCGAGCAATCCATATGTCTCGTTTTTAACGAAGACCTGTCCCAATTTATGAAGATGAATTTTCAAGAGGTACTGGTGTCATCTCTACTGTAGCAATGCTCAAAAGACTTACCAATAGCCCTTGTGAAACAAAACTTGTGAGCGAATTGAGGGCCAAGCCCTCGTTTTGGCACATAATTCGAATTAATACTCAATCCAAAAGTAAAGTCTTCAAAGTTACCCTCAATTATATATTTGACCTTAAAGTCCACGGTAAAACCCGTTCCAGGAATGGATTACTTTTTTCAAAAAAGGAACTAAGAACCCTTAATTTTTCAGAGGTTTGATATTAAATAATTCATATTTTGAAATAGATTCAACCCTCATGCCTGAGTTTGATGATAAAACTCGTGACGTTAAATCTTCGATCAAAGAGTCATTTCTAACGTCTAGCATATACAAATAATGCGTAATTTTTTCGAAATAAATAGTAGAATTTGATTTTTTGCAGTTACTTCAAAACTTCCGGAGCTTGACCAACAATGATTTGCCATTTACCGATGAAAGTGCAGAAGCCACCTCAACGTTCACAGCAGCGTTACTTCCGATTAAAACGATGGAGGATTTTCTGTCTTTCGACGAAAATTTGAAAAACAAAAAATTCAATGGGAGATTTGTGAGTTTATTGATATAAATATAAATTGAAAGAAATTCATTATTAATTCATATAATTTATATAAATCTAAATATTAAAATATATTGTAATAATATTTTTGAAGTGAAAAAAAATTATTACAATGAATATTTTAAAATATTGAAAAATATTCAAAACATATGTTTATATATGTACATCAATAACCAATAATGTTGTTTCTGAAATAAAACAATTCTTACAACAAATTGAATTCATACGTTTCAGTTAAGATATTTGCAACAATTCCGAGAGGGGTCTGCAAAAAAGACGGTATACTCTATGTTGGGGGCCATTATGAGAGGAAAAGTTCCTTTCATGTTTAATATGACTGGAGCGAAAAAACTGAAATCCTTCACAGAAACAAATGTGTACAAATGCATAAAAAGTTAGTTCATAGTTATTTTTATTCACCTTTAATAAGCGTTCAGCATAGATTAATATCATTTTTATCAAACTTCTGTTGCAGCTGCAGTTTCCGCAAGTTTCCCTTTAAGCCAAAACATCGAGCAAATGATGGGTGCGAAACTTCGCCGGATGAAGGATTCAACAAAAAGAAGAAAATCTTCTATATATAAGGAAGCGAAAAAAGATTACAAGAAAATTCTCACAGAAAAAACAAGAATAATGAAACGGAAGTTGCGGAGAAAAATGACGACAATGCAGAAGAGAGTGTTCGAAAAAATGAAGAGCGCGAAGAGACGAGGAACAAAGTAGGAAGAAGAGAAGAGGGAAATAAAGACGAGGTTGTAAAGGAAAACGGCCAAAAATCAAAAGAACTTGAGTCTGAACAGGGTGAGAGTGAAAATGAAGAGGGTGATAACTGAAAATTCCAGAATAAGATTGTCAATTTTCTTTATATTACAAGGTTTTATAATGTAAAAACCAACCTTCATTTATAACAAATTAAAAACCTTTTCTGTATATCGGATTTTCAATGTTTGATGTGTTTATGGTCCTTTTTCTCGTTAGAATTAAATGTTGTGTAATATCTTGCAAGTTCACTCGAGTAGCGCATTAAGAAATGAATGTCGAGACTCGATGTATGGTCACAACGTCAACAGAAAATCCAAGTGTTAACGTCAAGTCGACAATGATGCCGTCGAGCGACGCGTCTTCTAATGGCGACTCTACTGTCAACGGTCGTGTCGTCAACGGCATGTCGACATCGGTGACGACATTGATATCGACCGTCGACGTCGACGGTCGTGACGGAAAGTGACCGATGTCGAGTGTCGACATTCATGTCGTTTTTCATGTCGACATGGTTTGTAGGGGTGTTGGCACAACCTCAAAAGTTTTGCAACAAATACAAATGAAGTAAGAACCAAAAAAGGTAGAAAAAAGCAAAAAAGAGAAAACAAGTTTCTAACCCAAGTCAACTTTATACTTACAGTTAGTGTTTTGCAGTGTCTTTAAACCTCCGATGTGTGCCAGCCCTCAAAAAAACACCGCACGAATGCTCGACTTTCAGGCCTACCCTCCAAATTTCGTTTTCGCGAACCATACAGAAAAAAGTTTTCTGTAATGAAAAATGAGTGCGACGCAACAGCAAAATCGGAATGAATTAGAACAATCAGGTATGTACCATATGGTATGTTGTATAAATTTTTTGAAGACGATAAATTGACAAATTTTATAAAATGTGTAAATTATTGTATTATTCAGAAGAAAATGCGGAACGATTCCATATCTGGATTTCTGTCAACAATGAAGTTCCAGGAAAAAAACTTGAGAATTTTACAAAAAATGAATATTTGAAATTCAAACGTAAGTTCAATAAATAAATTTTTCGAATGGAATTTTAATAGTAATTTTGAGCAAAGATACGTTCCCCATTTTAGGTGACGATGAATATGTTTACAATTGGGCGATTCGATTCGGGTTTAATCCAGATGATATTTACGCAATTCTCTAGGCGGTCTTGGTTTGTAAGTAATTATTTCAAACTTTTAGTGTAACAATTGATTATTAAAAGTGATTTTTTTCTTATAGTGATCCCGTAATGTGGTCCATGTCTGTTGAAAAAGGCAATAAGCAAAGATCTGCGTCTCCCATCTCTTCGATTCAGAAAGAGTACCCAATCTTTGCAATTTCGAAATTCTCAGAAACCTCGAAGTAAGTTTATTAAGAATTTCTACAGTCACATACAAAAAAAAATACACGTTTTCATTCGACAAATTTTCCCAATATTCACGAAAATATATAAATGGAATTGAGGACTAATTTTATTGTAAGAAAAATACATGTCTGATCAGATAGACGAGATACTTAAAATGATTTTGTCACTCTATTCGACAAATTTTTCCAGTATTCACGAAAATATATAAACGGAATCGAGCATTAAAATTTTTTTAGAAAAATATTGATATGTTGAAAACTATTGTACTTACGATTTGTGCTCAAAAATTAACGACGTTACGTTGTTTCAATGTAATTTTGAAATAATTATCAATGCAATACGCAAAACAAAAAAAATTAATTTTAGAATGGAATAAGATATAACATTAAGTATAAATGAAAGAAATTTATTACAGACTCGCTGATAACCAATTACCAAACAGTCCAGAAACAAATCAAAAAAGCAAAAAGCGAACATTAACCGACGAAGAAAAAAATGAAACCATGGAAACTGCAAAGTAAATACAGTTCATTGATTCTTTTACAATAATATTTAGGAGTTGAAAAAGTTTGTTCATCAAATTTAGGAATTTTGGAGTCAATACACAAAATTTTTTCATTTAATCGTATAGCAATAAATTTTTTACAAATTATTGATTCGAAGCGCCCTTTAGGGGCGCCCTCGTCAATCACTTAGACACGGCAATTCTCATTTTTACAGCAACATCTGAAGATGTTTCTGCACAAATTGTAAAGCCAAAACGACCCCATGGGCCCAAAATATTTTAAAAAATATTCCATAAGGCCAATGTAAAAAAACAATATTATGAGGATATTTTTGGAAGAATATTCTCCAAAAACAGTCCGAGAATATTCTTGGAGAATTGTTCTTAGAAAATTCTTCTTTACATTGGCCTTATGGGACACTACTTGTACATATATTCTAAAAACATTCTCGGGAGTATTCCTTGAATATTCCTTCATTTTCCTCCAAGTTTTCATTTCACAGTTTGAATACGACCAAAATTTTTATTTTCTTTTATCTGTTACGTGCTTTGAGATACGAGGGGGGACCCAAAAGTAACGGGAATTGTGTTACAACTTTTTTATTGACAAATTTTTTCACACACAATTTTTATCACCTTCAAAGTAACCCCCATTGACTGTAATACACTTGTTTAATCTTTTTTTCCAGTGTTCAAAACAGTTCTGAAATTCATTTTTTTCAATGTTTTTTAAACCTTCCAGCGATTTTTGTTTCACCTCTTCTACAGTCCCAAAACGTTTTCCTTTCATGTCCCTTTTGAGTCTAGGGAACAAAAAAAAGTCACAGGGGGCAAGGTCCGGTGAATAGGGGGGGTAAACAATCGGTGTCATGCCGTTTTTGGTCAAAAATTTCTTCACGGACAGCGCTGTGTGGGCAGGTGCATTGTCGTGGTGGAAGAACCAATCTCCTGTGCCCCAAAGATCCGCTCTTTTCTTCCGGATGTTCTCCCTCAACCTTTTCAAAACCTCCAAGTAGAAGTGTTGGTTGACCGTTTGGCCTGGAGGAACAAATTCTGCGTGCACAATACCTCTGCAATCGAAGAAACAAATGAGCAATGTCTTGATGTTGGACTTCACTTGGCGTGCCTTTTTTGGACGAGGCGAGAGAGGTGTCTTCCATTGGCTTGATTGCTGCTTTGTTTCGGGGTCGTAGCCATAGCACCATGATTCATCGCCAGTTATAACCTTGAGAAAAAAATCTGGGTCTTCATCCAACTGATTTTGCAGCTCAAGACAGCCCTGAAGTCGACGCTCCTTTTGATCGTCGGAGAGAAGGCGAGGAACAAATTTGGCTGCAATCCTCCTCATGCTCAAATCTTCAGTTAAAATCCTCTGAATTGAACTCCATGACAATCCAGACATCTCACAAAGTTGATCGATGGTTCGGCGACGGTCTTCATGAACAAGAGTGTTGATTTTTTCAATGTTTTCGTCCGTTCTTGAAGTCGAGGGGCGCCCAGAACGAGGTTGGTCTTCTATTGGCATCTCTCCATTCTTGAAACGCGAAAACCAGTCGTACACACGCGTTTTACTCAAATCATTATCCCCATAAGCTGTTTTCAGCATCACAAGGGTTTCCGCGGGTGTTTTTCCTAACGAAAAACAAAATTTTACAGCCGCGCGTTGCTCTCCGCACTCAGCCATTTCACGTTTTCGCCGTAACGGAAAAAGTCGTTTCACTAGAAAAATTCTTACGGACGAACGAATGCACTCACAGCAAATGAACTTTGCACACTGACTTGGGAGAGTAGCAGCTTGGAAGAGAACCAGTGGAGAACCCGATCCCCCCCTCCGCGGTCCCCCCACCACCTAATTCCCGTTACTTTTGGGTCCCCCCTCGTACATAGTTTCTCACTAATGTTAGTTTTTACAAAAAAAAGTGCTTAAAAAATTAATAAACGTGGAAATATTTGAAATGTTCACTTTTCCGGCAGAGCACTATGAAATGCTCTTTATATTATAATTTTTTAATTTTTCATGCAACTTGATTGTTTAAGAAACAGCTGGTGTACAATGTTAGAAATATACGTATTAGTTTTAACGAACATATTTTAGAAGTTTTTTACATAAACTCTTTTTTCAAATAATATACGGAGTATCCCAAATTTTATGAAAAATTAAAATTTTATTTTTTCCAAAACTTGTTTATGAAATTAAATGCACTCGTTAATGAGTAATCGTGGATAAAAAGATTTCAATTAACTTGCGTAGCATTTCAAATACACTTTCTATAAAAATTCGAAAAAATTTTCTCATACTAAAAGACAAATTCATTAATGTACCATATATTCTGTGTACTACATATATATTTGAATATGAATTTTTATATGCATTTACGTAAAAAACTTCCAAGGCGTATGTTTATCGAAATCAATTACATTCCTTACAGTATATGGACTAAGAAAAAATACTAAACTTAAATACTAGACTACAATATTTTCATGAATGGCTAAAAATTTTGTTAACCGTAATAAAATCCAAAAAATTAACGAAATCCCAAAAATCTACCAACATCATTTTATTCTGATTCCGTGATCGAAAACACTTTTTTTTAATTTCATTATGATTGGAAGAATGCTATAATGATTTTTATAATGATTTTACACCGTTCGGATAATACCGTTGTCCATAATATTTATACAATATTCAACGAAATATATTTTTTTTGTTAGAAAAATGCGCTTAAAAAGAACAAAAAAGAAACCATCTGAGGCAAGAAAATATTTTATTATGACAAAGATTGATGGAAAAGAGTATGGAGAGTGCAAGCTGTGTAAAAAGAATATGGCAACAAGTGGTAACACAGCCAACATGATAACACACTTGCGGCGACACCATCAAATCAGTTTGATCAATTCGTCAGGCACCGATGTTATTTCCGAAAAATTATCTCTGAAATTCGACAAAAACGAAAGTCTTCAAAAAAGACAAGAAGATGTCAAGGTTAAAAACTATTTGATGGAAATAATGGCATACAATTATAAATATTCCCAGATAACATTCTTGATATCAAGAAAAAATCAAGCTTTGATTTATCAGGACTTGAAATTTTTTTGAAGCCATATTTATGTCAAAAGTTGAGACGAAACTCATTAAAATTAATCCCAGAGTCAAAAATACATCAAGCTTTGATTAGTCAAGACTTAAAAATTTTTTGAAGTCATATTGATGTCAAAAGTTGACACATATATAACATAAAAAATTAATCCCAGAGTCAAAAATACATCAAGCTTTGATTATAGTCGAGACTTGATATCAAATTTAAGTTTTTGCGATATCAACAATTGACATGGAAATTAGAAAAACTTATTTACAACTCAAGAAAATAACATGTCTTGATTCGTCAACACCTGATATCGTATTGAATTCTCTATGTAAAAAGTTGAGTCTTAACTGAAAATGATTAACTTCATATTTAATTAAGAAAAGATCAAGTCTTGATTCGTCAAGACTTGATGTCGCATTGAAGTCTGATGATGTCAAGTTCAAGCACCGTTATGAACGCTGAGTTTAAGAAGGAACTGCGCTTGCGCAGAACCATGCTACACATGTGATCGGGTGTGCGATTGTGTGTGTGTCTATCGTGGAGTGGATCAGCTGATGCATTTATAATTAAATGCACATGCACGCCGCACGGATTTTGCTGCTCGCCATTATTTATTGTTCGAGTAATATCAACTTGCATCTAATATTTCTGGGACTATTTTCGTTCGGAATAAAAACCTGAAAAAACTACTGCAAGGTAACCATTGAAATTATTGAATATTTTTTATGTATCTCAAGTTGCATATCTCTGGTATACATATATGATATTGACGATATAAAATTGATTGCTCACAACAAATCGACTTCTACGAAAAATTTAGACCCATGATTACTGCATCAGTATGCAATAGCAATTAACTTTGACTATATATGTATGATGCACGTGTATGTTAATTTTAAATCTACCGAAATGTATTAACGCAATTGATAACATAACCTTAAATCGTAATATCAAGTAAAGATCAAGTCTTGATTTGTCATAACTTGTCATCCCTGTCAATGTCGCGTAGCGCTATTTGAAGTTTTCTTATGACTATTGTTCGATTTAGTCTCGAACGCGAAAAAAAATATGAACTCAACTGTAAAGCATCCGTAATTCTTCGTAATTCCGTAATATGATGAGTCTGACTCTTATTTATTCTTTGTTCGTCAAGAAAAAGGATTATTAAATACCATGAGAAGTTACTGAATCGACTAGAGTAGTATACGAACGTATAAAAAAAAAATTCATTAAAAATCATTTCCAATCATGCAACATACTAATTTTCAAATCAAAGTTTATTACAGCATGAAATACTATCGCAAATTTTAACTCAAACATAATTTTTTGGAGTATTATTGAATCAGGAAAAAATAAACAATAGATGAGGCTTTGACAGGTGTTTCTACATTACCGACACTGAGAACAATGATCTGGCGGTAAATTCAAACTGCACATATGTCGATAGTACAACGTAAAAGTTCATTTTGTTGTTATAAATATTGTAAGAATTTACGTAACTTTTTTAATTGTTATTATTGATACTCTTCCTATATTTTCCTTATTCTCTAAAATGAAATCAAAAGCACTTGAAATTACAGTTTTTAATTATTAACAATGTCAGTATTCAGGCAAAATTAGATCAGTTATTATTTATTAGTCAAGCGCTGTTTTAAAAGTTATGTATAAAGGTCATTATCGAATGCTAAATTACAAGATAAAATCAATTATAATCTAACAATTACGATTATGAAATGAATTGCTACCAATCACATTACCAATGAAGTATGCAAAATCATTACAGAAGATAATTGACCGAAAAAAATGACACTGCAACGATTATCATTTGAAAAAATTTATATTCTCTAGGTAATAATTTGAACTTCATGAATTTTTGCAAATTCTTCATTTGTACCGTCGACACTATTCTGCAGCGGTCGGTAATCGCGCGGTTCGACTTTTCAAAACAACCACTGGCATCAAATATATTCCGTCACCATCCGCCATACTGTTACATATACACACTAACACACGCAAAAAAAACATAAGTTTGCGATTGGTTTTTTAATTAAACATAATGAAAAAACATAATTTAACCCGAGGGTTGTATTGAGTGCTTCATAAATAACCAATTGCAGTTTGGTTCACATGAAATTTCGAAGCACAGACTAAGTCGAAAAAAGTAGCGTTAAGTAGCGCTAGGTAACTCTGCAAAAAATTGACAGGGATGTAATTGACATATTATTGATATTATAACTTGATATAACTTGATTTGTCATAACTTGTCATATTATTGACGTATTCTTGATATCATAACTTGATTTGTCATAACTTGTCATCTTATTGACGTATTCTTGATATCATAACTTGATTTGTCATAACTTGTAATCTTATTGAAGTATTCTGGATATCAATTTTTTATTGAAGAATTGTTCCATCAAGTTCTAGTAAAATTACTTTTCAAATATTGCACATTTTATAGAATGTTTGTACAATTTTTTCTATGGGAAATTCGTGCTTTCGATTGGTTTTTTGTCATTTTCATGGTTTTTCAAATACTGAGTGGGAATTCGATATTGTCTTTGTGAAATTCTTTTGTTTACACAATTTCTTTAAAGTAAATTTTTGCATAATTCTTTAGTTTTTATTATTTTATTTTTCTATTTTAGCGTGAAAAGTTTTATTTCCTACACGGGTGTTAGTTTTAACACGTTCCAGTTGTTTTGTTAAAGAAATATTCTACAAAATCTCAGTAAAATAACTTTATAAATATTGCAGATTTCATGAAAGTTTTATAAAATTAATTTTTTATATTTTTGTAATTTTTATAAGAGTTTTCGAAAAACGAAAATCACTAGGGAGATAGTAAGGAATAAAATTTTGATCTTGTGTGACCGATGGTATGAAATTATTAAATCTATGTTACTTAAAATCTTCCATAAGTTGCGATTTACCTAATTATACCTTGAATACACTTTAGATTTATAAATAAACAAGATTCCAAGATTTATTTTGAATTGATTATTTGTGAAGAAAAACTATTGACAATTAAAAATTGATTTACATTATGTGACAAAATTTCACAGATTTATAGATTTGAATGAGAATTTTATCAAAATTACATCAAATTGTTATTGTTGTTTTCGGATTTCAGTTGAAGTATCCATTGGAAATTCTCAGAATCTCTCGAGGAATAAAAAATTTTTTTACAAATTCTATGAAAATCATAAGTTTCTGGTAATACATTATATTTTATATAAAATTTTAGAAAGTTAGAAGGCAGAACGTGGAAAATTTAGTTATTTCGTCAAATTTTTAGAAACAAATAATATATTGGTTTAGCTAATATCTGGGAACTTGAAAAAAATCTCGGGATGCAATAACTATTTTTAATATAGAAATTTTGGTTTTAAGACATTCATGACTTTTTAAATAAGTAAAAAATTGATTCTGCTTTACTGATTTCTATACAACAAACTTATTGACAATAATTAATTAAATCGTGTTCTTTGACACATTTTCACAGACTTCGATTAGAATGAGAATTTTATTTAACCATTTCATGCAATTTGGCTATCTACACATTTTTTTTATAACAATAGATTTCTAGAATTTAATGCAATGGAATTCAAATGTCGATCGATTTTCAGTAATTACATATAAATTTTAAGGGCACTTTCATTTCTATATACATTTTTCATGTTTTATAGATTTTCCTATTTGTTTTTAGTTCTTAAAAGATTTTGTTTCGTTTTCTAGTATTTTTTTAGATTTCTAGTACTTCTATGAAAAATCCATGGTTCGAAGTATTTTCGTGAAATGTGAAACACCCGGTATATTACAAAAATTTACAGGGTGTATCAGATAGTGCGGAGGATAATTTGCCAGAATTTTTTTCGGATTTTTTTAAGACTAAAAGCCCTGTACAACTTTTTATCAAACTCAAAATTGACTAAGATTTTTGAGTTTGAAGTTGACCAATCAGCGCCCATCTTTGACTGGAAGAGGAGTGTTTTTTTGCACACATTGTTATAATTTATGTGCCCTTCAAACTTGGCCTTGAGGTTTTATTAGTTTTTGGAAAATTATTCATTAATTGTTTTGTGAGTATCAAACATTTTTTAAAGTAATTGATTTTTATGTTCAACTTGTAAAAGGTTGTATTATGATAAATTTTTTACTTCATGAGGAAATCGAGTTTACCGAATTAGTATAGAACATTTTTCTAAGCTGCTATTGATGAAAAATTTTGACAACAAATCATGTAACGACAATTTCTCATCAATAACATTTCAAATAGTAATTTCTAAAAAAATATCAGCTACAGAGAAACGAAGATACATTCTTTTCGTGAATAAAGTCAAATAGTTCTCATGAATCATTGAAAAAATATTCACAAATTGTTATACGTCGGTTTCTGTGAAACCCGCGGTAACTTAATTTTCCTTTCCCGTGTGATCCGCCCACGCGCTCTTAGTACATCCGACCCTGGTGTGGAGAAAGCGCAAACGCCTGGGCCTTACTCCCCTTTCCGCCGTCACGCGGCGCGCACAGTCAGCGCAGAGCGTGGGAGTCGGCACAGAGAGTGGGAGTCAGCGCATATATAACGCCCCGCAAGACCCGAATCGGACATTGGTTCTCGGCTGACCAGTTCAGCCGGACCTCCCCAACTTCCTCTGCGGATACTCGCTTACCAGCGGAAACTCGCAACCCCCTTTGCGGGCACGGTCACTATTCTCCCCGATCAGTCCGGAGAAGAAGGTCACCTCACCGGTTTACCCCGGTCCAACACTTCCCCGGACCTCAAATCCCAAGAAGGGGTCGAGATTCCTGGACGAGCTCGAGGCTTACGCCTTGGAGCATTGCCTCGATTCCCTCAACTCCTCCGTGCACGAGCTATCCACCCTTCTTTGGGATTCCGTAGAGGAGAGAAACCTGCTCACCGACGAGGAATGAATGAAAGACTCTTGTATATATATTGTAACTAGGTTAGATTGTAGTTCGACTGAATAAATAATACTTCGTTAAAAGAGACTTGATCTGGAGATTGACTCAACCCCACCTTATTGATATTCGCACATATATCAAAATGATATTGGAAATCAATCTTTCGTACAACGTTAAATTTTTTTTTGTAAAACCATTAATCATAGATATTGAAAATTGAAAAAAAATATATCAAATGTTGTATTTTTGCACTTAAATCCACAGAATCTTGAGATATGATAAAAATGGAAATAATCATCATTTCCACGATCTTTGGGAGCTTAATAATTTGACGTCAATTTTTCATCTTTATTTCCGAGCTTTCGGTCTTTATTCGACCCTCCTCAAGGGAAATATAAATATTAGGACGCATCACACTACTTTTTTTACATAAAATGCAACCTTGTTGCATCACGCTACTTTTTTATATATAAAATGCAACCTCGTTGCATTTTATATATAAAAAAGTAGTATGATGCGTCCTAATATTTATATTTCCCTTGAGGAGGATCGAATAAAGACCGAAAGCTCGGAAATGAAGATGAAGAATTGACTTCAAATTATTTAGCTCCCAAAGATCGTGGAAATGATGATTATGAAAAAAAGTGGAGCGATATTCAATAACTAAAAATGGAAATAGCATTTTTTTTGTTTTTTTTTCATTTTTACAGAAAGTCAAATACTATCAGTTACGAGGATTTAAAACAAATTTGAAACTTTGGACTTACTGAATTAGAAATCTCGCGACACTTATATATGTTAAAATGGAAATTTACGCATTATCACAAAAGAAAGATTAATAAACTGCTAGTATTAATTTACATTACTTTGGCAATCTCAAAAAACAATCTTATTATGAAAATTTGGAAACTTTCTATTGTACCATTACTGTATATAACTTTCTATGTTTGTGCTCAAATTTTAAACACAAGTGAAGAAAAACAAAAAAAAATTTTATTTGTAGCTTTATATACTTGTGAAATCACAATTACAACAGGTAATATTACGGTCATACATCTCGAACCGAATGACTGAGCACACTTCTTTTCCAGTCAAAGATGCGCGCTGATTCAAACTCGAAAATCTTAGTCAATATTGAGTTTCGTGGAAAGTTGTACATAATTTTTAGTCTTGAAAAAGTCTAAAAAACATTTAGGCAAGTTATCTTCCGCAATTTCTGATACACCCTGTATATCCTAATATTAAAATCTAAATAATCTAAAAACTGATTGATAACTTCCAGAATAACTTGACCTATGTTATAAAAAAATCAAATGCGAAAATTCACCATTGTCAGGCCCGTAGCTACAATAGGTCAGGTAGGGCGGTGCCCCAGGGCCCCGACAAGAAGGGGCCCCTTCTCGTTAGACTCCAACAAATTGGGGTCCTCTGTGGAGGGCCTTAATGTGGATTCTTGCCCCGGGGCCCCCGAGGCTCTAGTCACAGCCCTGATCATTGCGTTGTTCCTTTTTTTCATAGGGACGCAGAGCCTTTCGGTATTATAACTGAACGATGCCACGTGCTCGGTCTGCATATCGGCACTTATCCGCACAACAGAGGCGCAGGTTCATATCGAATCGGAATAAAGCTATTCGCGCTGCACTACATGCTAATAATGATATCATCACTTCCAATAATTCTCCTGCCAATTCATCGAGCGAAGAAACTTTGCAACCCCCTTCTGACATCGAACAGAGCGCATCATCGTCTTTCGATAATAACGATATTGCCGTCGATATCGCGGGGCGAAATGTCTTTGTTAATATATCCGACGAGGAACCCGATAATGAAAATGTTGAGCCCTCAGACTTAGAATACCATTCTCGAAAAGCTCTACGAGCCGCATTTAACGCAGCGCGTTTGAAACAAGCGCAACAAAAAATAATACTCCAAACTCTCAGGGATTTTCCGTTTTATCTTCGATACTTGCCGAAAGATCCGAGAACAGTCATAGAAACACCTACCATAGTTGTAAGAGATATAATACAACCAGTGTCCGGTGGACAATATCTGCACTTTGGCTTCGAGAATCTCCTACAAGAAAAATTACTTTCCATCCCAGAAAATAATGTGCCTGATCGTTTATTAATCGATTTTAGTATTGACGGCATGCAGTTCTATAAAGTTGGAACTGCACAATTCTGGCCTATCCAATTCAGGATTTTAAATATTGGCGATAAAAGACCTTTAATAGCCAGAGTGTTTCTCGAAAATTCTAAACCAGGCTCGGTTTTTGAATATTTTGACCAATTTGTTACTGAAGTTCAGGATATTCTTGATCGTGGTGGGGTATCTATAAGAAACAGATTGCTATCTTTACAAATCCGATGCTTTATCGCTGACGCGCCAGCGAGGGCTTTTGGTTTAAACCATATGGGGCACATGGCGTCAAATGCATGTTCGAAATGTAAAGTCGAGGGACATCGTTGTAATGTAGTTGGATTTGGAGGTGTCATGGTTTTTCTTGGCACCAATCATCCTAAACGTACAGACAATGAATATGCGAATTTGTTGGATGAAGACCACCACAAGGGGCCGTCTGCTTTGTCTTCGCTGATAGGCCTGGTTACAAAAACGCCTTTCGAAGCTATGCATCTTTCGTACCAGGGGATCATGAAAAAATGGTTGGACGGTCACGTGAAAGGAAAGTTTGGTTTTCGAAGCCTTGGCGGTAGGCAAATAGAAATACTTGACTCAAGGTTAAATTTTTTAAGAGACTATTGTCCGTCAGAGTTCAATCGCAGACCTTTGCCCATATCAAAGTATGACAAAATGAAAGCGACTTAATTCAGACAACTACTGTTATTCACTCTCCCAGCTGTCTTTCGTGACGTCATCAATGACAATTTTTATCTACATATGACACAACTTCATTCTATTTGCCGACTACTAAGTTTTGAAAATCAACCAGAACCATTGTTGGATTACTGTCAGCGGTCAATTGAAATGTTCGTGGGAAACTGTACAGAGTTATATGGTGAGCAATTCATGTCCTACAACTTACATGCTCTTTTGCACATTGTAGACGACGTACGAGAGTTAGGTGAATTGGAGTCATTCAGTACTTTCAGCTATGAGAACAGCTTGGCCAAGATCAGAAGATTAGCTACGGCTATGCCAAACAAGCCATTGGAACAGTACCATAATAGGATCAAAGAGTATAATCGCGTTATAGCTGAAAATATTGATGAAATTCAATTCTCCCCTTCCATGTCACGTTTCGAGGGTCCTCTGATTGCAAATGTTGGACCTGACCTGTGCCAATAATACAAAGTTTTGAGGATTGGCCAATGTACTTTGTCGACGAATATGCAAGACAGTTGTTGTCGTCTAAAAAATTCTGACATTTGCATTATAAGGAACATCATATTGCAAAATCGTACCTACCAGCTAATTGTGAGTTGCTTTAGAGAAACGGCTTCTCTGTACAATGTCGGTCATGAATCGATTGATTGCGGTGTTTTTGTTTGTCGACGACTGTCTCGTAGAAATATCTTGATATCCATTCAGGATATTGACAAAAAATGTTATAGAATGCCTCGGTGGAGTGATGATGAGGGGTTTGAAGAAACGACTATTGATAATGTATATATTTGCGCCACGATGATAAGTTCCATAAACTTACCAGTAGCTTAAGCACTCGCCATACTGGTGAAGTCATTTTTTTGTCAAGATAATCTTAGTAGTCTCGTCAACTTTTGTGAAATTCTTTATTTCCTTTGCTAAGTTGTGTACCTGTATATTTAAGTTTAAGGATGTCAAATACTTTGAAGATGTCAAAGGAAAAAACTGACAGCGTGAAAAAATTGAAAGTGGTTGGTCAAAGCAGAAATGGCAGGGACATCTTCAAAAAAAAAACGTCTAGCCGAGGATTCGACAACCTCGTCTTCAGAAAGCGTTTCGAAGAAAAAATTTTAAAAGAATCACACTGAAAGCAATGGAGCCCAAAACAGTTTGTCCTTCGACCAACTTGGATCTGAGTTCGAGGAGGCAAAAGAAGCTTGCGAGTCAGAGTAAATATAAATTTTTTTGGTTCGATATTTTAAATTACCAGAAAATGTATGTATTCATCATTTCTTAAATCTTCTGATATTGTTTCAGATCATTTTTTACTTCTGTTACCCTGCAATAAGCAAAACAACTCCGATCCAAAATCCGAACCGCGATCCAAAATCTCCGGAAATTTAAGACGAAAATCAACAAGACAACTGCGAAACTTTGGAAAACCTGACGATGGAGAAAGATGCGGATTTCAGCAAATTGACAGCTCTTGTGGTGCAAAATGGCAAGAAAATAGAGTAAGCAGCATAATTTGTTTATGAATTTGAATTTATATATCCTTTTTCTCGATAATTTGGCACAATACAGTGGACAACAGTATATTCTTTTCGACTGTTGTGATTTTTTTTTAAGTCAAAAAAAGACATTTTTTACTCTTTTCTGTGCAAGGTGTTGATAATTTCTTGTAGAGTTTTATAATTGCATTTTATAATACATTAAAATTATAATTTTCAAAATTTGAATCTATGATACTTGTGATTTCAGAACTTGTATTGAACTGCAATGTAATATGAATGATGATTATATTGGAAAGTTTTGAGTTATTTCAAAGGGTTATATACACTTGTGCTCGAGAAAAGAAGGAATTCGTGCTATTATTAACCCGATTAGTCTGAATTTTTTCAGGATAATTGTTAACAATAGTAGCCTCTGAGTGAACGAAGGATCTTAATTTTTAAAGAGAATTTTTTTTTCTTGTTACAGAAACCAAAAGTTCAGTCGTTCAGAAATCAAACTTTATAGAAAAATGATCACCATTTTCGTAAAGATTCTGCAAAATCCTTCCTTAACCCACAGCATGAAGTTCAAACTACATTTTTTTTTTGTTTTTTATATTTTAGATAAGAATAAATTAAAATTAAAATTTACAAAATTTGAAACCGATAGTTGTGTTTTCAGAACTTGTATTTTACGGTAATGAAATATGAATAATTATTACTAAAAAATTTCAACTTATTTCAATTTGTAAGATTGGATTTTCCGATATTTTAAATAAAGATAAAAAAATTCGACTAGAACAGTTAAAAAACTTTCAATCTTCGTCTGCTTTTGTAGCACTTTGTGAATTAAAATTTCTATATTCTTTTTCTCGGTAATTTGGCGCACTACAGTGGACAATAGTATATTCCTTTCGACTGTTATGATTTTTTTCGAAGCAATTTAGACATAAAAGCGTTGACGAGCAAGCCTAATGTATGTATGATATTTTCAGCAATATTCTGCGCATCGTTAATCGAATAGATGAACGATTGACAGCTCTCGAAGATCAGCAGGAAGAAAAAGTCCACATTGGAGTGTTCGTCAAGCCAACAGGATACCCGTTATGTACTAATGCAGAATTCTTGGAAGCTGAAGAAGATGCTTTCAAAGGAAAACGACAGGCGTTGATACGTTATATTCATTGAAATTGGAGTGATGACTTTATGTATATTCCCATCCATTTCCATCAATTCAGATGTATTTCCTTGTAATTCCATTAATTGTCATGGATTCTCATCAATCCCTTCGGATTCTCAGGAATTTTCATGACTTTTCGTGGATTCCTATGAATTCAGTTCGAAGGTTAACGGTATTGATTTTTTTCTAGCGGAAGTATCTCGTAACCTTGAGAGCAGTGGATCTGAAATCCTTCGTCAACGTCGCCTTCAAAGAAACTATGACGGATGAGCTCATCAAGGAAAAATTCACTCTGCTAGGAACGAGCAACAAAAAAAAGCTGGAATCCACCAAATTTCTCGAGACATTGGACCGTTAGTTTCAACAATCTATCATTTTATAAACACTCGAATATTTAAAAAAATATGTAAGAAATATCTAGACCGTGAAAATGATATAATATGAAATAATTTTTTGCACAGAAGCAGCGACAAAGTGCAACTTTTTCCAAGGCCTAGGATGCTTGGCCGATTTCTACCCTCATGTTCGGGAGGTAATTAGGACTGCGGGTCAGAGGTACATGAATAAAAGGAACGTTCCCAGAAACGGAACTACGACTGCAAAAGAAGGCGGCATACTTCCAAACAAGATACCCACTACAGTATCAAAATCCGAAACCAAAGATGAGAGCGACAAGGACGATGGTAACAGAGATGGCGACAGAGAAGAGAGCGAAAGCGAAAACAGTGATGATGGTGGAGAAGAGAGCGCAAGTGGAAGCAGTGATAATGGTGGAGAAGAGAGCTCAAGTGAAAAGAGTGATGATGCCGAAGATGGTAGAAGAATTGAAAAGAATAATAATAATGAGAAAAGTGATGATACTAATACAAATAAAACTTGTTAAAATTGATTACAAAATAATTACGAAAATGATTGTAATATACATTGAATCTCAATAAATGATTTTTTATCTGACTTAAGACATGTGTTTGCAATTGATGACAGTATAAGTACGTACTTGTAATTGATAATATTATTCAATCAATGATAACATGTTAAACTATGAATAATCACATATTTTTTTAGTTCAATTTTACAACTTGATATGCATGACGAATCTTTTAACCATGACAAATTTTACATCCGCAGATCTATCAAATATGTCAATGAGAATTTCGAGATATAAAACAAAACTTCCAATAATGATTTTTGTGTATAAGGTACGTAAATTAAACGAAAATCATGATTATAGCAATAAACATATTATATAATATGTATTTTGCTATAATCAATCAATAATCAAGTGTGTACGATAAATGGAGAGCTGGCGTCCGAAAAACGGTAATTCGCATTCACAAGAGGCATGTTTCCCGAGCAATCGCATCGGAAATAAGCTCGATTGGAAAGCAAGTTACCTTCTTTTTTGGACGCAGCCACTAATGAACATGCATATCGTACGAAAAGCAATACTTGATTGACAATTGATGTCAATATGCGCTCACCAACGTAATTCAAGGCATGATGTACTATTGACCTCAATATGCGCTCTATTACTAACATCAAGGCATGATGTACTCTTGATGGCAATATGCGTTCACTAACGAAAATCAAGGCATGATGGACTATTGACCTCAATATGCGCTCTATTTCTAACATCAAGGCATGATGTACTCTTGATGGCAATATGCGTTCACTCACCAACATCAAGGCATGATGTACTATTGACATCATATGCGCTCAGGCTCGGTTATCAAGGCTTGACAACAAGTTGAGCTCAGAATTGACGTCAACCAGGATGCGTTTTGGCATCAAGACCATATCATGTCTTGACTTCAAGTTGACTTCAATTTGACTCAACGAATGTTATCTGGGTTGTAGGTCAAGTTAGAAGATAATTTTTTTGAAGCTTGTTCTCATTCAATGGAAAACTTTTGTAGTAGTGTGTTTTACTTGATCAAATAATACTATTTATCACCATTAAATAATAATAAATTGAAGTAGATAAGCTATGACAGTTCGAGCGCAGGGGTCCGCGGGGCGGAGCCCCTCGGTAAGGTAGGAACCTAACCTAACCCAATCGGTAAGGTAGAAACCTAACCTAACCCAGTCGATAAGGAAGGAACCTAACCCAATCGATAAGGTATCGAAAACTCATAATGACGTCATATCATACCTTAAATTCAAGATGGCGTCACGTTGTCGCACTACGATGTCGCGCTACGGTTTCGCGCTATGATGTTGCCTGACTTATGTCGCTACAACACCGCGATGACACTGATTCAATTGACATGTGGAACTACGCAATGTATATATTATTATTATGAAAGTAATTAATTTTTTTGTGCAAGGGGCCCCACCCCGCCCTTTGCTGTGAGGCTCAACCTTTAGAGTAGCCCCTCCATTTTTATTTATAAACTGATAAATACAACGTAAGATAATAATAATACAGAATTTTTATTTCTTCATTTTTGATGGCTGGATGAATTCACACGCGTTTGATGAACCGCCTCAAGGAACTGGAAATGAAATTGTTGTTCCCGCATCTGTTCCATTTGTGACGGTTGCAAAGCGTTTGTAATTCGAGTAGGCAAGAACACGTCGAATTCATCGTCGAGAGTAATAACGACACTAGAACCATATTTCGTGGTAACCGAGCGAATGTCACTGATGGCGTATGATTTATTCTTCTCCAATTCCGCGATTTTCTTCATCGGGAGAAAGTTCTCCAGACGAGCAACTGCGTTAAGTTTTGAAAAATCCATTACGCGTTTTTTCGACAAACTGACGCTGCTGCTCAGAATCTCCTCCTTTTATATCCGATCCCCACCACATTTTTATCAACCAATCACGTAAAAGTTACCCCCACTCCATTCACATGAACCAATCACAGAGCGACATCTCAACAGGTTCAAACCTGCACGACAATTCTTGGAAATTACGTCAGCACATAAACGATGACGTCATCACGTTCAAACACGCTCATCGATTCTCGGAAAAATGAGTCATCACATTCCTAAGCGATGACGTCATCATTTGACCTTGAAAATCTATTGCGCAGTTAGGAACGCTATGATTTCTAGAGTGTTCTGTTCAAGGTCAAACGTCTATTTTTAGAACTTGTTCGACTAATCACGTGAGAGTTACCCCCACTCCTTTTACATAAACCAATCACAGAGCAAAATCTCGACAGGTTTGAACACGCTCGTCGATTCTTGGGAATTACGTCATCACATTCCTGAGCGATGAGTCATCATTCGTCAAAATCTATTTTTAGAACACAATAAACACGTACGACTACGTCATCATTTTTTTTGCATAAGGCCCCACCCCACCCAATGCTGTGAGGTTCAACCTTAAGAATAGCCCCTCCATTTTTATTGAAGTCACTTTTACAATTTCTCTTGCTTACATCTAAGACAATTATTTCGCATTGGCGGCGGTCCGTCCGGGGAGTCACCGATATAATCGAAGTTCCAATGTTTATCACATAGCTTACAAGCGAGGAATTCCTTATCTTTTTGTAATTCTAGTGGAAGCTTATCCCAAGCATTGTTTATATTTTTCGTTTAAAAGTTTAGAAGAAACTCACAAGGTAGAACAGAGATATCTTCAGAATCCAACTCATGTATTCCGCTTACGTGAGAAAGTAATGTAAATGATCTTTTCACTGACGGCGTATCGCCAAATCTTTCCCAAAACCAAATTCGCAGTCGCCGAACATTTTCCGTAGCGCAGTGATGATCGTACACAGGTCGATGAAAATTGTTGAAGGGGCATGCAGAGACTCGCAAATCATCCAGTGATGGACAGCCCATATCCATTAAATCGATGGTGACCGTATTGGTATACTGCTTTAGCCATCGCTTTTTGTCTAATCCTTCGACGAAGACGAATGTGGCATTTTTCAACTAATTTTTAATCTCTTGATAGATTTCCTCGTAGGATATATCTCCAGAGTTCCAAGGTACACCATGATAGTTTCGTGTTAGCCACATATTAGTTGCTTTTGCTTTCGGAGGCAAACCATTCCAGGCACATGGTGGCTTGAATAATGCGGTGACAGCGTCAGCGTAGAAGGGTTCAAGCCTTAAAACTGCAAGCTCCTTGACAACAAAGGTGTTTTGCACGGAAAATCCTTGGACGTCCACGATGTACTTCATTTTGATGACTCTTACAAATTAACGAAACCTAACTAAATCCTAGCCTTATATAGCTTCAATCCAGTAACCTTATTCATTATAACCTAAATCTAGTGCTTAAAATCTGAGCTTTCATAACTTAAATCTAGTAACTTTTAATTAATAATCTTTCTACGTAAAATAGGATCTAGAATCCGTTCAACATCAGCGATTCGTCTTTTGAATCTATAGCGATCACGGGCCGCTTGTTCCCAAGGACTTTGTCTCGCTAGTCTATACGCTAAATCCCACACATACATAACATGTACCGTAGGCGGGTTACAATCAAACGTTACACTCTTCATAGTTTTTTAACAATACCGCTGATTGGTTGATACTCGACAATTTTATCATGTATAATAAGACAGTAAGCCGCAGTTGCGGCGGGAAAAGCTGCTACCGATTCAAATTCGAGACGAACATCAACTGGACCAGTGATCAAGGAATCATTTTGTTTAGCACAGTCGATGACAACAAGAGGAGCATTATCTTTGAATTGAGTTTTTGTTAACAATGGAGCATTCTTTCTGCCATAATACGATGATTGGAAATTCGCAAACATTTCATATAACGTAGCAAACTGGTTTCGTTGAAAATCGATATTAAGATTCACGTAAGGATGACACTGTGAATTTAAATACAATTTAATATCACGCAAGTTGCACGTATCAAAGTTGCTCATATTTCCAGTTCTCACATTTTTTCGTCCAACTTGGAATCCCGCGATTACGTATCTCGGCTTCTCTAATTGAGTTGAGGTTTTCACACTCCATACATGCTTTGTAGTTTGAGGTAAAAGTGGATACTCGTAGAGTTCCCAGCTTCGAAAACTCATGGCGATCGTTGGATCAGTAGCGATGTAATTCAGCATTCGAATTTTCTCCAAGTCAGAAACTTTGACGTATGGAATTAACCATTTAATTTTGCTGATTGTTATCTTGTATTGTTCCTCGTTCGCAGCAGGCTGTGTGATAACGTTGACATCGATGTTGGCTCGCAGAATGATGAATTCATGTTTGGCATTCACGATAACTCGTTGATAATCCTCAGCAAATCCAAAGATAAATTCAAGTGGAATGCATAAATCAAAATATCCATTGCCGTTGTTTATAGTTCTCGTGTCGTCAACGATCCATCCAGCATTTTCCATCATATCCTTTTGAGTAGGAGTTTGTGCAACGTAGGCCTTCATCGTTGTTGTGAGACCGACATTTTTGATTCTTTCAATCTCAATAGCATTCAACTCATACCGCATTTCTTCAAACATATAGCAGATGCCATTGTTCACAATCGATGTGTGTTCGACATTAGCTGCTCCGTCAGCTTTCGTCAAACGTCCTTGGATATGTAGCGAACTCTTGCTTGGCAATATATACGAATCCTGGTTTTGTACGCTGATGCTAATCTCATCGTTGTTATTATACGTTGACGAGGCGTATGGCTGGTGCGCGTGTACTTCATACTGCGCTATTGACTCGTCAAAAATGACCTTTTTCTCGATGGATAACATGGTACTAGGCAGATTAAGCAGCAGAAAATTTTACTCTTAAACCGAGACTTTTCAGGAACTGCACGTTCTGAGGTGTTAGTACTTTGAGAGGCTTGTGCCGACTGATGATTTGTTGACGTGACGTAACACTTTTATAGTCTCCGTATACGATTCCCATTATTCACTTTTCACATGAAGTCTAATAGTGATGAATTCTCCTCGAAAATTCACCAACTTGCCGTCTTCATCTACAATACGTAGCTGGAGATGATGTATTGCTTGCACGACGATCGGATGATAAATGACATGAGTAGGCAGTTCGATGATCTTATATCCTGGTGGCACGACCGGGAAGAACTCGTGAATCGTATGCACTAGCCGCTCATTTATATATGCTCCTGTAGTGATGTTACACTCGACGCGTAAGGCGTTGATAGCGAGTATCCTTACTGGTGATTGTGATTCATGTTCCACGTTGGCAGCAATGATAATTGCATCAAAACCTAATAGTTTTCCGATAGAATCTTTGGGTCGGAAATCAATTGGTCGATTACATTGAATTTCACTACGAAGCGTGCTACTATTCGCTCGTAACTGCAATTCAATACCTGTTGGTAGCACTTTTTTCAAAAAACTCTCGATTTTCTCCAACTCATAACTTCCCGAGGGTATAGTAATTACTTTATCGTCAACATAGAATTTATTGTTGCCGACGTCGATGTTGGGGATGGAATTGAAAGTCAGCAACTCGACTAATCCCAATGAATACTTTTTTTGAGGTGACAATTCGATTGGAGGAAAGTAGTTAGTCTCCAATATAGATGAAGTTCCCGAGAGTGTCAATGTCAGTGTGTCCACCATGACTGCTTGTTGCTGACTAATACACATTCACACACTATCGATGCTTTTATCGAGTAAAAACTTGAGACACAAGTGACCACAGATAATTTGATTATAGTTTTGATACTGATCACGATTGTATTGAATTATGCTACCGACACCGAAGTATTCTACAAGTTCGCGAGGTGGTTGTAAATTACCAAAGCTGTCAAAATACATGATTTTATTACCAATTTTTCTGTAAGCAACCCAATGTGTTCCATAACCATTTTTATTATCCAGATTGATAATGGCTGCCTCATTTAACTTTATATTGTTTGGCAAATCGTTACGCATGTACACACCTCGAAAATGTGGAATTTTTAACAATTTTGCATATTTCAACAAATCTACGTTGCTGAGTGCTCGGTGCGGTAGCTCTATACGTTTTTTAAATGCAGTCTCATACCATTTCCCCATGGTTTTAAATACAGTCCTTTTCCTACGACGATAGATTCCATTTTAAGGTTATGAGGTTTTGTTTCCTCCAATTGACGCTTGGCGGCTCTGGCGTCGTTGATAGCTTTAGCGATGCTAGCAGCGCCACCTGCTAACGTTCCTATGGCACTCAATCCAGCGAAGATTGGTAGTAAAACTGCTGGTAAAATACCTCCAATTTTGTTTGGTACGAGAAGTACACGAGGTACTCGAACATTCTTCTTTCCTCCAGCTTCTTTCACAGCTGCTCGTGCTTCTTTCAAAGTAGATTGTACAGAGCCAGTAGCTTTAGCTGCTACTTTCGCTGCATCGATGACTTTTCTCAAGGAAATCTTTTTCTTCTTTACCACTTTTCTGACTTTCTTTGCTACTTTCCTAGCTTTGTTTTTTAGTCCCATTCCGAGTTTTTTCTTCAGCCCCATAATGCTGGCTATACCAAGTGCTGCTGTTTTTTCTCCAACTCCGGAATCCTTGGCTAAAACGCGCTCAATTGCTTTTTTTGCAAGCAATTGATCAGCTTCGTGCCTAGCTGCTAGATTTTCACGATTTTTCGAATATGCGATATCGTGCTCCCTGCAGGCTGAATCGAGAGCATTAATTCCTCGATCCCCACGCGCTAACCTCTTGGCAAGCTTAGTACCTGGTCCACAAAATTGGTAGCCAGGTATATGGAGTTCGACGGGGAGCCTGTTGATGACAGTGTTGACAAGACCACGTCCTCTCACAGCCATTACTCAACTGAACTCGCGACTATAAATACCTTGTATTTATAGGTTTCCGAAACAGTTGCGCGCGAGCCGTCATGGAGTTCAAACAACAGAATGTCAAATTACCTGTCATGAACTTTGACAGCGTGACAGAAAAAAGAGAAAAATTAAACGTCATGGAAAGTTACTACCAAATACAGTTCGCGCTATAATTTGTGGTCCATCAAATTGTGGTAAAACTAATGCTTTACTCACACTTCTGGCACATCCAAATGGATTGAGGTTTGAGAACGTTTACGTTTATTCGAAATCACTCAATCAACTGAAATATCAATATTTAAAGAAAATCATTCAACCAATCAAAGGAGTAGGATATTTTCCTTACAATGACAACGAGGAAGTCGTCAGTGTCGAGGAAGTCGAACCAAATTCTGTGATGATATTTGATGATGTAGCTTGCGAAAAACAAGACAATATTCGTGCATACTTTTGCATGGGTAGACATCGACATGTGGATAGTTTTTATCTCTGTCAGACTTATGCTCGTATACCAAAACATTTGGTGCGAGATAATGCAAATATGCTTGTACTGTTTCGCCAAGATGACATGAATCTGAAACATGTATATGATGATCATGTAAACACCGACATGACATTTTCACGGTTTCGGGATTTATGCGCAACATGTTGGGAGAACAAGTATGGTTTTGTCGTCATCGACTAGGATGGCGATGTGAACCAAGGTCGATATAGAAGAGTATTCGACTGTTTCTATAAATTAAAGTGACTCCAAGCTTGCGCCATTAGTATCACTTGAACTGTGACAGAGGTGACATCATGGAGCGAAAAGATGTACTACGTCACATAGTACAAGCCAGCGGATCTATTCGCCGTAAACATCGTCTGCTGAAACGTGGAAAAGCTGCCATGGAGACGTGTTTAAAAGCTGCGAGAAGTGTTTAAGCCAATCATCGATCTAATACAGTCATTAGCCAAACAAGACATGGAAATGAAAGAAATCAAAAAAGAAAAAATTGAGAAAGCTGAAGGAAAAGAAGAAGAACCAACGTTGGAGGATCAACAGAGTGATGATTTTGAAAGCTTTAGCCAAACCATCGGTGATCAATCATTTGCACCAAGTATGGTCAGTTCACCAGCTCCAGTTGACACTTTGAGGAAATACTTAAACATGCTTAAAAGCAAGACTTTACGAAAAAATCTTGACATGCTGTATGGAGTACGATCGTTGGAAACTGGATTGTACATTGGGAACGCGCCAATTAGTTTTGAAGCAAACACTATTTATGTGGGGTCTGAAGAGTTTGAGAAAACGCCAGGACTTATCGAACTGCTGTTTAAGAAAATACCAAACAGTTCAATCATATCTGAAGTCGATGTGGAAAATTACAGGAAAATCATCCATCAAACGAGTGCAGACAGAAAGTATTATCAACCTGACCAGAGTCTGCGTGGTAGTGGTAGAGATTTGAAGTATCTCACATACATTGCCGATAAGAAAGTGGGAACAGGAGTATACAATGTGGTCAATCGTGGACGGGATATCGATTACGTGCATTGGGATGATCCAAACGAGCTCGTTGATCGTTTGCGGCTAATAATCGCGTCACAAGCAGCTGGCAATAACAGTCACATAAACGAAATCAACTCAATTATCGAAGAACTGAGAGAAGCTGATATTATATATTAGACGACTTGATGCATTTAGCCTCATTCACGAGCTAGACAATGGCGAGTGTAGACGTTTTCGGAAAACATCTGATCAAGAATCAAAGAATACGTGGCCCTCCTGGTCTTGGATTCAAAGTGACCCCTGAAGGTCATTACGATCTCCAGAATAAAAAATTAGTCAACGTTGCGAAGGGCGACAATGAAACAGACGGCGCTTCATATCAGAATATAATTGATTTCGAAGAAGTGATAATTTACGAAATCAGAAAGTTGGAAAAGGAATTGAAAAAATCGTCGGAAAACTTGGCGAACATGTATCAAAAGCATGTGAATGAAAACTCGGAGATAATTTTGAGAATTCAGAATCGTTTGAAACGTACCGAGAAGGAAATATTCGTCGATGTTACGCCAGAAAAAGATGTCTACGAATAAAAGCTTGTGCACGAAGGAGCAGCAGTCATTATCATCATGGATCTCAAGGAAGCTCTAGTGGAAGAACTTCATAAACCCGCAAGAAGAAATTATCGACGACGTCATGTTGATATGCGAGGATTGGATGAAACTTGGCAAGCTGATCTTGTCGACATGTCCACTTACAAGGATAAAGGCTACAAATTCCTGCTCACCGTCATCGATGTATTCTCCAAGTACGCTTGGGCTGTGCCAATCAAGTCGAAGAATGGACCTGACGTCACTGCTGCTATGAAGACTGTACTACAGGAACGTAAGCCCAAGAATTTACACGTCGATCAAGGCAAAGAATTTTACAACAAGGACTTCAAGGCGCTCATGAAGCAACATGGCATTAACATGTACTCTACATTCAGTGGCATGAAAGCATCCATTTGTGAACGTTTCAATCGCACACTCAAGAGTCAGATGTGGAAACGATTCTCCCTCCAAGGAAATTATAAATGGCTTGACATCTTACCTGACTTGGTGTCGAGCTACACCACAACGAAACATCGTACTATCAAGATGAAACCAAGAGATGTTACTGTAGCTGATGAAAAACGTTTACTCCATGAAATTTATCATATCAAGGATCAAAAAGAGAAGCGCAAATTCAAGATCAGTGACAAAGTCCGAATCAGCAAGTACAAACATGTCTTCGAGAAAGGATATACGCCCAATTGGACAACGGAAATTTTCAACATAGTTGCTGTGAAACCAACACATCCCACAACGTACAAACTCAATGACTACCAAGGTCAACCCATCGATGGACGATTCTACACCGAGGAACTTGCCAAAGTGAAACATTCAGATGTTTATCTCATTGAAAAAGTTTTGCGAAAGCGTGGAAACAAGCTATATGTAAAATGGTTGGGATTAGATAATACCCACAATAGTTGGATAAATAAAACAGACTTGTAGTAACGATAAAAAAATTGTGTTATTCATTTTTTTACATTGAATTCTTTTCCGCACCACCAGAGCCCACATGGGGTGGTAGAATTCATGATGCGTTTTTGTTGACGTGGTATCCCCAGTAGGCCTAATCCACGATAATATACATATATACAAAATTTTCATACAAACACACAGACGCTCGTTTATTTACAATTTACACACATAACCTATTTAATTTCCATTAATTGTGCTATCTTGTAATGGCCATGTGCCAAAGTGTCTGTTGTGTTTGGTAAAATAAACCGTTTGTCATCAAATGGATTTAACGCTAGTTTGTTTTGCTCGAATGTCTGGATTTCATGGAGGTGTGAACGGAAGAGTCGTTGCGAGCGGAATTTTGTTACCTCATAGTACAAACAGTATACATAATCCATGAAATCCAGTGTTATCGCGACAACGGACATTTTGACACCTTTGGCTCTCTTAATTCTATCCTCACCTTCGACACGTAAACTGTACATTTTGCTTCTTAAGCCGACAAAATCTGTAATGATTTTCCCATTACACTCATCTTTCATGAGACCCACGACTTTTTTATTCAATTGCCGAATTCCAAATTGGTTGTCCGCGGGGTAATCTGATGTATCAAAATGTTCCGCATGGTCCATCATCAACTTATAAGGATCCAAGTTTTGTATTTCGTAGATGAGACTGTCGGTATCACAATACAAAATTTTTGCTTGACCGTCAGTCGTGGGTCTCATAAAATCATAATGGAAAGCATAAAGACACGTTTTTGACAGATCAAGAACGCTGAAGCCCACGTATATCGGTTTATTCATGATGATTTGAAGTCGGGTCAATTTAATTGCAACTGAATTGTCATCGAAAATTGTTCGCGCGGTGAAGTTGGGTTTCGCAATAAGAGCTTCCGCGCCGTATCTACCTGGCCATTGTGTTACAAGTTTAATATCGAGTCGTTTTCGAACATCCTCCAAAGTTTTGCCGTACACAGCATTGTTCATCAATTTGAATAAATTTTTCTTGAATTCATTGGTTGCTGCCTTACGCATTTCACTGTTGAGGTCTATGTATGATTTTAGCCATTTTGATTGTTTAAATTTGAGGACTCGATGAATTTTTTGAAGAATCAGGCCATGACTCAATGCTTGTTTCACATTGCGATAATGAATTATATAACGTGTTTTTGAGTCCAGAGTTGTGAGTAATTTTGGATTTTTTGAACCGGGAGGAATTTTGTGTTCAGGACAAAATGGGAGGTCATTGTGAGGATCATGAAGGTTTTCGGGGTACTCTAGATCAACTTCAAGGATATAACCCTCTTCAGAGTCTTCCGGAACATCCCATTGAAAATTTCGCTCAAAGTTTTCAACCCATTGGAAACCCCCGTAAGGCAAGCATTGAGTCATTGCCCATCCGTATAAATTATTCACATCATAGTACATGAGATAAGATTCATCGTCATCTGGGTTATATTTCGCGGGGTAGTATGAGTTGTTGGCAAACGAATATCTATTACTACATTGCGATATACCTCCACGGATTCCGCGCTCAATAAACAATACCATGTCTAAGCGTTGTGATGTTGAACCCATTCCACACTGCCTGCGCATGTTCGTGGTCTGCATCCGAAATGTCTATATCGGTGAGACTGCTGTGGAAATCGTCTTTGGTTGGAAGCTCGCTGTTGTCAAGTTTTTCCCATGAGTCCAGGTACTTGTAAGGGAACACACCTTTCTTCATGAGAAGTTCAAGTTGTTGTTCGCTGTAGCCGATAAAGTTCTTTCGGACGATGACCTTGTCATCGAGATAAGATGCCAGTTTTTCCAAGGATGACGCCATGAATCTGAAGGAGTCGATGAAGCGCAAAGATATTTTACTGTCCTTGATGAACTTGGTAAATGAGATGTATCGCTCCATCGCTAAAGCTAGCAGTTGGATACGTCCTTCGATGCATTGTGCGATTTGCTTCACCACCAGGTGCGCATCGTATCCACTCAGGTTGTGAAACACTACCGGGATGGTAAGCGAATCTCGGTACAGCAAATTGCACCTGTTGTGGCCAGCTCCACGAAACTTGCCGGTGAGGTGACAATGGTTGCGGACTTTGACATCCTTCGAGGTAAACGGTTGGTGACAGATGTGACACTTAGCAGCATTTTTGAAGATTGTAGATTGTTGTGGAGTGAGCGGTGTCATGGTCTTGGGTTTCTTGAAGATGTCCTCCACGTTGCGGGCGAGGGTCACCAATTCGTTTGCGAACCATTCACCAGGGTTGTGTCCACGGAAACTCTGGTATCTTGATTGGGTGTCATCGTAACTGCACTTTACATAGTATCCCACGCTGCAAGCCTCATGAATTTGAACTATTTTTGTCTTACGGCCAGCTTGTTCATACACTCGAAATCGGCGTAGACAATGTATGGCACTCTCTCAGTATTTTTGAAATTTTTGAACTGCAGTTTACTGTGCTTTACTTCAGGTAGCTTGACAGCTTGTGTCTTCATTTCACTGCAATCGACTTCATGTGCTGTTAATTTCTCATTGGTGTGAAAGTAATGAAGGCATCGGTCACAAATGTATTTTTTTCCATCATGTTTGGACAGCTGTGTGCTGACAAGGCGAGAGAGATCTTTAATCCAGACATAATGGAAACGTAGAGGCTCGCAGTGGGCTTCAACTTCTTTCTAATTCTTTTCATCTTCTTCCACATAAAAGTTTTGTATGAGGAGAAGGTTCACGTGACGTTCTTTCTTTTGTGCTGTGATGTGTATTGGAGCTACTTCAAATAGTTCTTTATTCTTTTGAAGAACATACACGTTCACTGACACATCATTTTGTTGTTCGAAGAGTGGCACTTGTTTTGGCATCACAGGAAATTTTATTCCGTCAAATCGTAGTTTATTCTCATATTGTGTGTATTTGGACAATCGCTGAGGATCCCTTTTAGCTGGATACAGAGCTGAGAGGATGGTCCACTTGAAGCAACACTGATCCTTGTTTTGAACGTTGACGCAAGCCTCCTTTTTCTTGATGGATGGAGGTAGCTCAATATAAGAGCTTCCGTGCATGGGGTTGTACGAGTTTATATTCACGGCAAGGCTGATGATGCTGCGCAACGTCCATCCAGATTCACGCTCTTGGAATTCCTCAATTTTTCGTGGCAATTGAGTCTGTACATGTTTGGTGAACCATTCACCCAGGTCCGTTGTTTGGAGGATAGGCGGGTTTTTCGTGAAGAAGGCCTTGATCTCGGTGACTTCCTTGTCATCCTTGACAACACTGAATTCAGCCTCGAGAAAGGTGTTAACTTTCAAGGCGATTCGACTTTTTAAAACTTCTTGGATTTATTTGATAAACACATCCTTGGCTTCTTCGAGAAAATTTTGTATGTCCAAATGGCGAAGGTTCACAATAAGCCCCGTTTGGAGACGATTGTTGAAAGCAGAATCAACGTTCTCCCACTTGACGCGCACCGGATTTCGCGCACCAAGATCACCACCACGCACTTTTCGCGCACCAAGATCCCCACCATGTACTTGTTCACTTTGTACATCGCGTACGAGTTCTTCACTCAACAAGCAATTATAGCTTTTCAGTTGCAAAATTATTTGCGCGCACTGCAATTTCAATGTTTGTCGTTCACGCGGGATCGCGACATGATGCGCAAAGTTTTTCAGTTCCGCGATGGATGTGACGGCCTCCTCGATCAAAGTCGTCGCCTCGAGCGGATCGACTGGACGGATCGACAAAAGCTGACGTTGGCGTCGTACAACTTGTTTTGCTGCGTTAATAGACATATTGACGTTCGCGAGAAAACTGAAGCTCCCGCTCGGGAACTCCGTATTTATAAGTGGTGATGGCGCTGCGATCGCGCGCCGCAGTTGGCGTGACTAAAAGTATAAGAAACCGGTTTCTGACCAATCACAGTGCGTCGTGCAGAGAAAGAACCAATCACAACATGCCGCGTAGTGAAAGGAGTGTCGATAGATTTTTATCGTGTAAAGAATAAAACAGTTAATTATATAAAACGATTAATTATATATTCATAATTTATTAGAATAGAAACTTTTATATTTGAAAATTAATAGTACTGTGAAATTATTAATTTTACTTGGTATAAATACAAACAAAAAATATATTTCCAACGTGTTAAAAGTTTTGAAAAGATATTTCAATGGGTTGAACTCAATATTTCATGAATGAATTTTTTTTTTCATATAATGTAAATGTATCAACAGATAATTACTTTTGATTATATTGAGAAAATATAAAATCTATAATTTTTAAGAATGAATCTCAGTACGTGTTTGAAAATGATTCTTCATTTGGAGAATAAGTTTTTAAATTCGTGATTCTATATCATACGTTGTGCGTTTTCATGAGATCTTGTAGCGAGTCGGCGACACTCCACGGTGCCTTATCGCGGGGGTCTTATTACACCCCGAAATTCTCGCGCGGATGTTTAAAGGAATAGTTGAAAACAATTCTCTATCAATGCTTCATTCAAAACTATTTTTCGGGTGGGGAAGAAATCAAAACTTTTGCTCTAGAAAAGAGCTTTTGGTCAGTCTTCAAAAAGAAATAGAATGGAAAACATTCCCGAAAGCCATTTAAAAGAGTACCACGGTCACCCGTACCCCTGTGTACGGGTTGGGCAGAGCAGATATGCTCTACCCAAAATTTTAAAATACAAAAAAGAAGCGGAAATGGAAAAAATAAGAGAAGAAGTCGCCTCAGCCATTAAATATGGCTGGGGGATTTGGATAGACGGGAAAAAACACGAATTGGTGGGATCATTCGTGAAACCAGTAAGTATATATTTTATTATTATCATTATATGTTTATGTATTACTTATTATAATATTTCTTCTTTACAGATTCCAACAGAGCGGGGCCGAAAAGCCCAGGAGCGGGAGAGAATTGCGGAACTAGGGATAAGGATAATGGTAAGTATTAAAGAATAAAAATTATAATGATTTCATGATTAACTTTTTAATTTCGTTTCAGGATGAATGAATGCTGATACTGCGTGTGTAAAATCTTTGAATATATGTTGTTTTGAATTTAAATGTAATTATATATATGTATAGTAAGATTTTAACAAAATAAAAAAAATATATAACCTTCAAAATTTATATTTTTGTTGTTTGGAGAGGTCGTTCACATGGTTGGACCTCACATGTGGGGGCGAGGTTGGGGCCCCAAGAAAAATTATATAAATTTATATGTTTTTCAGGATCTGTCATCAATGATAGAATAATAAGAAAAATTTCCGTTTTGGTAAACTTCGGGAATGTTCGGATACACTCGAGAACGTTCGGCTATGTTCAGCAATGTTCTCACGTATTCGCTTGCACAATGTTGCCAAGTCTGCGCATGCGCACTGATTTCGTAACAGCGCATTAGATTTTTAGAGATCCATGGTGACGTCATCGATCGCTAACTGCGCAATAGATTCTCAAATATTCTATTTATAAATGATGACGTCATCGCTTAGGAATGTGTTTACGCTTTCGCAACTGCGTAATAGATTTTCAGATATTCTATTTATAGATGATGGCGCTGCGATCGCGCGCTGTTGCCATGGTAACGCATGTGCAAGGTTACCTGCGCATGCGCAGTATTCCATAATAATGCTCTGTGATTGGTTCATATAAAAGGAGTGGGGGTAAATCTTACGTGATTGGTCGATCGAGTTCTAAAAATAGACGTTCGAGAAAATGTGGAACATTCTAGAAATCAAAGCGTCCCGAGAATCGCTAACTGCGCAATATATTTTCAAGGTCAACTCAAGGTTATCGATGACGTCATCACTTAGGAATGTGATGACTCATTTTTCCGAGAATCGACGAGCGTGTTCAAACCTGTCGAGATTTTGCTCTGTGATTGGTTTATGTAAAAGGAGTGGGGGTAACTCTCACGTGATTAGTCGAACAAGTTCTAAAAATAGACGTTTGACCTTGAACAGAACACTCTAGAAATCATAGCGTTCCTAACTGCGCAATAGATTTTCAAGGTCAAATGATGACGTCATCGCTTAGGAATGTGATGACTCATTTTTCCGAGAATCGATGAGCGTGTTTGAACGTGATGACGTCATCGTTTATGTGCTGACGTAATTTCCAAGAATTGTCGTGCAGGTTTGAACCTGTTGAGATGTCGCTCTGTGATTGGTTCATGTGAATGGAGTGGGGGTAACTTTTACGTGATTGGTTGATAAAAATGTGGTGGGGATCGGATATAAAAGGAGGAGATTCTGAGCAGCAGCGTCAGTTTGTCGAAAAAACGCGTAATGGATTTTTCAAAACTTAACGCAGTTGCTCGTCTGGAGAACTTTCTCCCGATGAAGAAAATCGCGGAATTGGAGAAGAATAAATCATACGCCATCAGTGACATTCGCTCGGTTACCACGAAATATGGTTCTAGTGTCGTTATTACTCTCGACGATGAATTCGACGTGTTCTTGCCTACTCGAATTACAAACGCTTTGCAACCGTCACAAATGGAACAGATGCGGGAACAACAATTTCATTTCCAGTTCCTTGGCGGTTCATCAAACGCGTGTGAATTCATCCAGCCATCAAAAATGAAGAAATAAAAATTCTGTATTATTATTATCTTACGTTGTATTTATCAGTTTATAAATAAAAATGGAGGGGCTACTCTAAAGGTTGAGCCTCACAGCAAAGGGCGGGGTGGGGCCCCTTGCACAAAAAAATTAATTACTTTCATAATAATAATATATACATTGCGTAGTTCCACATGTCAATTGAATCAGTGTCATCGCGGTGTTGTAGCGACATAAGTCAGGCAACATCATAGCGCGAAACCGTAGCGCGACATCGTAGTGCGACAACGTGACGCCATCTTGAATTTAAGGTATGATATGACGTCATTATGAGTTTTCGATACCTTATCGATTGGGTTAGGTTCCTTCCTTATCGACTGGGTTAGGTTAGGTTCCTACCTTACCGAGGGGCTCCGCCCCGCGGACCCCTGCGCTCGAACTGTCATAGCTTATCTACTAATTGAAGTGTAGAATATGAGCATAACAAAATATAAACCTTTGAATTATAAATAAAGTGACGATTCGAACATTCAAGTTTTTTGTATTGCACGTGCTTTAAAATTGATTGAAAAATTTTCTTCTGATTACAAAATACTTGGCTAAAATAAAATTTGTATATATATTTCTGGGCAAAAATGAATCTGAGACACTTTTAAACGAAAATGAAACTTCTACCACTACATCTGGAAAAAAACAGCAAATAATCGATACAATGATCGAGACGTTAAAAAGAAACTTAATTCCTGATATTAAAAATCACGATAATCAATTAAGACTTATTTGCTCTCACAGAACCAATACCTATATTTGACATATATTAGACCTATTAATGACCAATATGACACATAAAGCACCTATAAGCAGCATATAAATGACATACATCAGACATATTTGACATTTTTTAACTATAAACGACATGTGTGTGTGTGTGTGTGTGTGTTTGTGTGTGTGTGTGTGTGTGTGTGTGTGTGTGTGTGTGTGTGTGTGTGTGTGCGTGCGTGTGCGTGTGCGTGCGTGTGCGTGTGCGTGTGTGTGTGCGTGTGTGCGCGCGCGCGCGCGCGCGCGTGTGTGTGTGTGTGTGTGTGTGTGTGTGTGTGTGTGTGTAACATAAATGTGACCTCCGAGTCTGTTAAAAGTATGTTAATTACATATAAGTCACACATACATTTTACGTATAACTTATATACACTCATACCTCATTAGCACGATGTGCCGAAGTTTCTTTTTTACACGTTTTTTCCCTCTCCTTGCTTATCCCCACTCTCGTTTTAGTTGCCACTAATGCTTTGATGGAGATAATAGGAGTCCTGCTAGGTGAAGAAGTGAGATTTCCTTCTCACCATCGTGTAGATAAAACTTTCATTCCCAAAACATGTCATGCTTATGAGGCATGAGTGTATGTCATTTATATCATGTTTGTAGGTCCATGTGTTAAATATAGGTCGTTTATATATTCTAGGAATATCCTCGAGAATATTCCTAGAATATTTATAGAATACTTCGTGCTCATAGAGGAGTCACAAGATCTAATATTTGCATATAAATATAAAAATTTGTTGAATTCGCAGGTGCTGAAAAAAACGCGGCTGTCATAGATGATTTAATCGCCTATATGATCGTGTCCGGCAATATGAGCTTGAGGACCGTTGAGCATCAAGGATTAATCGAGTCGCTGAAATATATCATCCCGAAGTACAAGCCACCAAATCGTAAGAAATTAACAGCGCACATTAATAACAAAAAAGACGTTTTGCTGGAGTTGGCTAAAACAAGATTGTTAAATGCCAAAAGCGTAACTTTGACAGCTGACATTTGGACTGAAACACATACGATGCGAAGTTTTTTAGGATTTACCGCTCAACATTTAAATTCGGAGTACAAAATGACGACTTTGACTTTGGATATAATAGAACTGAAAGAATCTCACACCGGAGAACACATTTCAGAAACTTTTGAAACTCTTTTAAATGACTGGAACATCGAAAAAGACAAGGTTGGAGCTGTTGTCACTGATGCTGCTTCCAACATTACATTAGCAATCAGAACTTCATTTGGGAAAGAGAAGCTTTTAAAATGTGTCGACCACGCGTTAAATTTATCTGTTCAAAATGCGATCGAAAAAACTCCAGATTTAAAACCAATCAAGACAAAAATAAAAATGATAGTAAAATATTTCAAACAATCATCCAATACTACCAATGCATTGCGTTTAATCCAAATTCGAGACGAATTAGATATTTTGGCACTGATCCAAGACGTAATTACGCGTTGGAATTCTACCTTAGATATCTTTGAAATATTTCTGGTCATTATTCTTGAGGTCACTGAAGCTCTTCTTCCGTTACGAGACGCGCCTAGTTGTCTCAGTGGTGATGAATTGGCAACAGTGAAAGAAATAATAGCGAGGCAGAGCTTTGTGAAAAACGTTTCAAACGAACTTGGCGGAGAAAATTACGTGGCTCTCAGTCGTGTGATACCAATGATAAGTTTTTTGACCTCGTCTGTCAAAGAAGTAAAGGCATACACTTTAATTGGACAAAATTTTAAAGGTAACCTTCTTCAGTGTCTAAAAGAACGTTTCAGTGACCTCGAGATGATCGAATTGTACGCTGTCAGCATGTTTTTAGATACGCGTTTTAAAAAAATGTTTTTCGTTTCGGCTCTAGCTGCTTCTCAAGCGGTTTCATACGTAAACAGCAAACTGAAAATGATGAAATCCGAATTGAAAGAAAACGAAAGTATTGTTCAAACAAGCGAAAAAGACGAAGTCAAAACCAAAAATGAATTCATGTCATGTCATCAACGGGTTCTCGCGAAAAAGAGGAATTTTGCGCAAGATGTTAATGACACCATTGATATGGACTTCAAACAGTACATGCAACGAGATGTAGAAGATATTAGTTGTGATCCAATTATGTATTGGGTAGGGCAAAAAAACATCTGTTCACATTTAGCTGATTTAGCTTTGAAATACTTGTCGATTGTATCCACGTGTGTACCTTGCGAGCGGCTTTTCTCTCAAGCTAAACTTCTCATAAACGATCTTCGCAGCAGCTTGAGTTCGTCGAATTCCAACGCTTTGCTTTTCATGAAGTCTCTCGATTTTCAAGACAGGCATATTTTTGATAAGTAAAGTATTCGTTTGTGTTTCTACTTGTTTTCCAAAAGTTCGAATAATTAATCATTCTTAATTAGGGACAGTATCTTTAGTCGTTCAGAGTAAATTTTTACTACTCTATATATGCAACAAGATCGCAATAGAGTTACATTTTAAATAAGGCTTAGAAAATAGCGGAGAGTCGTTTTCTTAAGCTGGCTTTTCGTGCTTCGCTTAAAAACGGGTGATTTTTATGAGAGTGCATGTGTTCAAACAAAAAATTTGACGACAGTTTCTCCCGCACAGCACACAGCGTCCCCGGGACGTCCCACAAGGGTGCAAATGTCCGTCCCCAATGACGTTTGTAGGACATCCTGGGGACGTCCCAGGACCATTCCAGGACGTCCTCAGGAGCCATCCAAAACGAAAATTTTCAAGGTCTGAGAATGCATTTTAAACATTCGAAGGATGTTTTAAAAACATCCCCAGGACTTGAACATTTTCGTTTCGGATGACTCCTAAGGACGTCCCCAGGATGTCCTACAAACGTCATGGGAGACGGACATTTGCACCCTCATGGGACATCCCGGGATTGAGTTGTGCTGTCCGAGCTATCCTTGTTCGACACATGCACTTTAAGACAGGGCAGGGGTCACGGCCGAGTGCGAGAATGACTTGATTCTGACTCCCATCATTTGTCATTTAATTTCGCCAATTACCAAGATTTCTGCAAATCCTTTTGCACACTTGCTAAATATAAATTAACGAAGCTCACTCTGGTGCTTTTAAAGAAAAAAAAATTTTCTGAAAAAAATTTTATTTTCGAAAATTATATTTCCGAAAAATAAGCACCAGAGCCAGCATCGTTTACTTACGTTTAGCAAGTGTATAAAAGTATTTGCAGAAATGTTGATGATTGGAGAATTAGGTGACAAATGGTAGGAGCCAGAATCAAGACATTCTCTCATTCGGCCGTGACTCCCACGCTGTCTCAATCGGAATCGTTCGTTTTTCAGCAACGCATGAAAATCCAGCTAAACTATAGAAATTTTATATATATTTCCTATTTCTAGATATGTAATAAATGTGATATTATAATATGAAATTGCAAATTTAAAAATCTTTATGAAAGAAAAACTTAAAAAGTTTATATATATTTAATTTTGAAGATTAATAGTTAAAATTACGTTCTGGAGTGAGTATTGAATTGAAATACTGTGATAAAATGAGGCTGTCAAATTATTTTTCAAACGAATTGAAGATTTGTCTGAATAAAGATAAAATATATATGTTCATTTTATTTTTGTTTTATTATTAACAAAATAATATTACAAAATCATTATAATTCATAGAAGTATAACTATTGTGATTTACAATTCTATTACAAATTACTTTAAAAAAAAAATTTGTGAATGCGAATTAGAGGTCTGCATTGGTCGGGCCTAGCACAAAACCCGAAACCCGATTTTGAAACATGACCAAACCGCCCATTCACTCGATGTTCAACTTCAGTTTATCCTGAGCATGCCTGCCTAACGAATGAGTTTGGGCATTTCCATCACGCCCAAAAATATGACCAGTTTGGGCAAGAGCGATACCCGAAACCCGAACCGCTAGTTCGGGTTTTTAATATCTGACATAACATAACAAGTCTCGCCAGAGGAAAAAATTCAAGACAAAGCCGAAAACTGGGCACGCTCAGTGATACTGACCCATTGTGTAAATATGTATGGAATTCCGACTGGGCAAGTGGGCATCATAAGAATCGTCATTAAAGCAGTTGGAATGTTATAGACAGGTCAAAAATAGATAAGGGACAAAGCCAGTAGACGAATGGCATTGTAGTCAGGAAACAAAACTAAAATTCCAAGAACTCGGCTAAGGATCCGGGGACTCGATTGTAATTTTTCATTCGATCAACTCGTAGAATTCGTAAGAATTAAAAAAAAAATGAAATTTTCAATTTTACCAATATTTCACGATTATGTTACGGATTTGAAAACTTTTGAATGTATTTTTTAATTCGAGAATTTTTAGGATTCATTCATAAAACGGATGCTCAGTAATTTCAACGGATCAATCATTCTTAGAACTTTTTTACAAAAATCAAGTTGCTTCCCAGTTGAATGGAAAAGTTTTTCAATTTATTATCACGAAAAACTCGAAAATATCATTTCCTTAACTAGAGATCATGATCATCATGAATAATTCATGACCATCTGAAATTTATACATTTTTCGTAGAACGTAATAGTTTTTGATTTCGAAAACAAACCTTCCAATTCTGATTCCTTCAGATAGTCTTGAAATTTCACAATGAGACGAGGCCGGTGAAGGAATAAGAATCCATAAGACTCCCCTGATGCATTCCAAAATGAAGTTTTTGTGGTTAAGCTCGTATGAGCGGGGTATAAACAAATAAATGAATATCAATAAAAAGAACCATTCTTTACCCGATTTTCAAAATTCAAAAAAATTTTTAAGGGCTCTCAGGTATCATGATCTTATTTTTGCGCGTTTTTGAATGCGAAAACTAGTTTTACATGCCTCCGTGACGTCACTTTGCCGTCCTAGGCCGGCAAAACCAATATTCTCGTCCTCGGACGACAAAAGTGACGTGTGCAGAGGCATGTAAAGTATCGTGTGCACCACTTGGACGAATTTTGCCATCCTCGGACAGCAAAATGCCTCCAAGTGGTACACAATATACTATTCTTTAAACATGGAAAACGATGTGGTTTTACCCCCCTACTTAACGTTCTCTGTTTTTCAAAAATATTATTACGTATTACGTGATGAAATTGGAATCGAGTATATAAATGATAACGGAAGCGAGCACTATCATTCTGTGATTAGATAGATAGATAGATAGATAGATAGATAGATAGATAGATAGATAGATAGATAGATAGATAGATAGATAGATAGATAGATAGATAGATAGATAGATAGATAGATAGATAGATAGATAGATAGATAGATAGATAGATAGATAGATAGATAGATAGATAGATAGATAGATAGATAGATAGATAGATAGATAGATAGATAGATAGATAGATAGATGAAAATCTCTCTTCTCCTACTATGCAGTGCATAGTATGCAGCCTACTGGTTTATCTATAAACAGGAAATGGAGGGGAAACGCGTTAATGATGTTAAGGTCTGTTTTCTTAAGTTTTTTCAGTTCTTTAACATTCATCGTACAGAATAGTCGCTTCGGTCACGTTGAAAATTTCAAATTTTTCTCGCGATGTCGGAACGCGAAAAAAAAGACAAGACCACCGTGTTGCGGAATTTGCGTAACGAAACTTATCATTTGATGACTGTGAAAAAAAGGAGTGCAGTGTGGAAGAGTTTCAAACTTGTTGCTGATGCTGATGAAGTTTTATTGCTATTTGCGTGGTGCGATTCCTGTGAAAACATTTTGAACTACTGTGCAACAACTGGTACATCTACTCTGCTCCGACACAAATGCACCGATACATTATGCTTATCACCAAATTTGAGTAACGATTCCCCCATCACTCAAGAAATCAAAAAAGAGGCCATCGACAAATGCATCGACTTGTGTGCAACCGATCTTCGACCATTTAACATAGTGTTAGGGACTGGGTTTCGGCGGTTAACTGAATTTTGTTTGGACTTGGGAGCACGGTTAAAGCGACGTCGTCTTAGTGCTGACAATCTACTACTACATCCAACAACTATTCAAAGAAATTGTGTCGCCAGAATGGAAAAACAGAGGGAAGATTTGATGAAAGAACTGAAGCCTCTCATTCAAGCTGGTAAGTCAAACACAAACTTGACCCTGAAACTTGAACTCGATAATTTACCTGAAAACTGGAACTTGAAAATTGCTTTAAAACTTCAACTTGAACTTTTGAAAATGTTATTAATTGTTTATCTTCCATTGTGTAATAAAAATATACACAAAAACACCAGAACTGATTAGGCGAGTTAATGATCAAATTTTCAAATCAAGCTGAAGTAAGAGATAAAATTAAAGTTTAAGATAAAGTTGAAAATGAGGTTTTAATTCATGTTTTAGTTGTAGTTAAAATTGACGTTGAAATGTAAATGAAAGTTGGAACTTAAGTTTGAATTCAAGGTGATATTGAAGTCGAAATGCAATTTTGAATACGGGAAAAAATTAATGCTGAAAAGGGAATTAGAGTTCATGTTTGACTTGTAGTTCGAGTCAAAGTTTACATCAAAATTAAAGATGAAGTAAAAGTTGATGCATAACTTCGGATTAAAGTTGTGAGTCAAGTTGAAATTCAAATTGGAAGTGACGTTGAAATTAAATTTTTAATTAAAGTTAAAATTCAAGTTCAATTTAAACTTAGAATTAAAGTTAAAATCAAGTAAAAGTTCACGTGAGAATCAAAGTTAAAATTCGAGATGACATACAAGTTGAAATCGAAGTTAGAATAGAGTATTTGTATGCAAATTTCATCTACGTGTTACAGGTTACTGCAGCGCAACCACCGACATTTAGACAGATGATCACAAAAAACGCTCCTACCTTACGTTTACCATCCACTACTTGGACGGACTTTGGGCACTGAAAAAGTAAGAGAAAATTGTTCATTTTCATGTATGTAATAAGTGAAATGAAGTCGACAGCGTTCGCTAATGTGAGCGTCGCCTAATCAAGCAATTAGTGGACGTGTACTGTCGATGTTATGTAGAATCATCTAGTATAATCATAAGAACACCGTGATACGGTGCTTACTAGTGTTCAATGTTCATTGCCGGTTGTAGAGCAAAAAAAACAATTTTTTTAAATTTCAACTTTTACCTTCACTTTGTAAGAAATTAAAGTAATCTGATGTAGAAGTTTAAATCTAACAAATTGAGAAATACTTCGATTCAGTAAAATGTGGCATTTTGAACCGATCACAAAAAATGAAAAATTTCCACTGAAAAACGAACTTTTATAATGAAAATTTGAAACATTGGACGAGTTCGAAATCTCAAAGAATGAAATCTAAATTTGATTTTTTTTTAGAAGAGAAATAAAAAATGAAAACGTAGTAATTAACGTAGATGTGCCGTGGGATCAGATAACGCAGCTTAGTGACAAAATCATTACGCTGAATGATCAAAAATTTGACGAAAAATAAAACTATTTGAATTCAAATTTTTTACATATTGCTAGCTGTAAAAAATTGAAATGCTAATGCTGATTGAATGGGATTCTTTTTTTGTTTTTTGAAAATCGATTATAATTCAGGAATGTATGATGCCGTTAAAAACTTCGGAACAAAAAAAACGTTACAGACTGCAATACATTTTTGATCCGAAGTTTTTAACGGCATCATACATTTCTGAATTATGATCGATCTTCAAAAAACAAAAAAAGAATCCTATTCAATCAGCACCAGCATTTCAATTCTTTACAGCAATATGTAAAAAATTTGAATTCAAACAGTTTTATTTTTCGTCCAATTTTTCATGTTCAGCGTAATCTCTGGAACGAATTGCGCTCGCATGTGAGTTAATACGGCTGAAGCTCGAGCTCGAACACAATAGTCTCCCGGTCCCCCAACAGCAGATAACTGTGGGCCTTAAACTAGAGTCGTTCTAAAGTCGACCTTACTGATTTTGCCACTATGCTGCATTTTCTCATCCCACGTCACAGATAATGAAAGCTTAAAAGCTTTTAGACTTTGGCAATTCTGAAATTGTCAAGAATTAGAAATTGAGTGAGGGAAACTTACAATTTAAATTCTTCATTTTTTTCATTCTAACGTAATTATTCTCGAGTTTTAGATTTTAGCATGGTGTATTATAATGTTGATGATTATTAACAGTTTTCAGTGGTTTTGATAGCTTCCAAGTTTATTAATTGTTGCTTAAATTTTTGCCTTTTTTCACAGTTGTTGAAGAGTTCCATTTTATTTATTTATTAATTATTTATTAAGTTCAAGAGATGTCATCCAACAATATAATTTTTTTTTTTTTTTGGGGAAAGTACATTATTTCACAAAGTTGCGAAAATACAATTGTTTTGAAAAAAAAAAAACAAGTCTCAAATTCATAAAGAAATTTAAAAATTTCAAGTTCTTTAGGAACTTGTACAATTTATTAACTAGCCAGGAAAAAGTATTATAAAAAGTTTCCATTATCTTGTGTTGTAGATGCATCCTTTTTACACTACCTTTTGACGTTGATGAACGTAAAACTGGCGAAAATGTGAAGAAAATGATATTGAATTTTTTCGAATTGTACGGCTACCACGATATTGATTTATGGGACATTCGTTTCGTGACCGATAATGGGTCAAACATGGTTGCTGCACTCAGTAATTACCGAAGATATTCTTGCCTCGCTCATGTTTTGCATAACACGTTAAAAGAAACGTTTAATGAAAATTATTTGAAAGAAAATGCTACTGCAGTTGTTATATTGATGAAAGCTTGCAAAAAATTAGTAGAGCATATGAAAAGAACAGGAAATGTTCAGAAGCTCGAAACAACTCTCAAACAAGAGGTAGAAACTCGCTGGAATTATTTGTTCAGCATGCTACTTTCGGTAAACGAAGAGCTAAAAGAAGTAAAGGCTTTGTCCTTGAATACGCCTGAATGGCGTTTCGTACAGGACATCGACGAACAAATGCTCACAAAGTTGACAAACTTTTTGAAACCTTTCAAAAAAGTATCGGTGTTTTGGAAAAGCATAAAGAAATAACGATGCACCGTGTATTGATTGAAATATGTGCACTTCAAAAACATTTGGATGAAAAATCGAGCGACGAGTATGAAATTTCTGAGGACACAATCGATGATTTTAGTGCATTGTACAGCAAGGCTAGAGATGTTTAGAAGATTCAGCAGATTCAAGAGAGAAGATGAATATGCTTATGGAGCATACTTGTTTCCGAAATTTGGAAAATTGAAAATGTTGACGGCACCGGAACGAAAGTCTGTCATAGAAAAAATCAAAAACATTTTGGAAAGTGATGCGTTGGTGCAAGCATCAAATAACTCAGCAGTTCCTGCAGAAAATTCCTCGGTTCCAACAATCGCAGAAGCCGAGAAACAAGAGAGCAATGGTAATATTTTTTACTTAATCTCAAAACATGCTTTTATCTCGAATTATTAACATATTTTAACCGTTTATTTTTTCTTTCCTCCTTTCTAAAAAATGTCCTGACCAAAATGGCATTTTAACTCATGTAAATTACATATCTATGTACTGTTATATATTGGGAATATATATATATATATATGTTCGGCATAAAATATTTTTTTTTCTCAATTTATTAAATTCGGGCCCTCAAAATAAATTTTTCAGTATCATAAATTTAGTTATTTAACATTCTTTTTTTTTTCCTTGAGAAATAGCCACACTGATTATATCTAACATTTTCAAGGTTCGGATTGTCGTTTAGTTTCACTCCAATAATTTTCGACAGATAGAAAAACTTCCAACTCAGTGAACTTAGGAAATATCAAGATTGAAATAATCGTCACGTCGATCGAACATAGAACGATCAAAATGAACGATCTGCAAAACTTTTATATCATTATAAAATCTTGGACATTGTATATTTCTCGAGTACCATATCTTTTCAAATGAGTAAAAACTCGGTGAAATTAGAACACAATAGCATTAATCCACGCGACGATCAGATTATATAACTCAAAAAAAAAACAAATTCGATGAAAAGATTTCGTAATTGCAAATAAAAACTAGGAAAATATGTGAAACAAAAGAATAATGAAGAACAAGTAAGTTACTTCCAGTGAGTGCCTTTGATCGACAATGATTTTCGTTCACAAATACAACATAGGAACAAGCAAAATAAATTCGTAGGAGAAGATAATACAGGGTGCGCCATTTCTTATGTCGGTATTGTAACATTGAATAACTTAAACATTTGACAACCGATTTACTTGACTTCACTTGTTTTGGAAACGTCAATTCAGTACAATTTCAACCATGTATCGCTTCACACCAAAAGAACGCGCTGAAATAGTTACTTTGTACATTGAAAATAGTCGTTCAGTTGTGTTAACTCAACGAGCATATCGTCGAAAATATCTTGGCAAACAGGCACCATCTGACAACACTATTCGTCGTTTGGTGTCGAATTTTTGTGACCACGGGACAGTGAAAGATCGCGAACAACCCGTTCATCAACGACCAAGACGTTCAAATGAACTGATTGAAGCTGTCAGAGAGAGCGTTGCCCAAAACCCAAAAGTTTCATATCGTCACCGCGCTCAGCATCTCGGCATCAGTGGAACCACTCTACGGCGCATTTTGAAAGATGATTTGCATTTGTTTCCGTACAAAATGCAATTAACACAAAGAATATTGCCTACAGATCATCCACGTCGCTTGGAATATGGACAAACAATCGCTCGAATAGTTGATACTGAACCTGATTTTTGGAAGCGAATTTTAATGACCGACGAGGCACATTTCAAACTTTCTGGAGGCGTTAATAAGCAAAATTGCCGCATTTGGGGAACGCAGAATCCACACGAGATCCATGAAACGCCATTGCATGACCAAAAAGTTACTGTTTGGGCCGGCGTTTGCGCCAAAACCATCATTGGTCCTTATTTTTTCAAAGAGAACCAAACGATCGATGGAAACCGATATCGGTGGATGTTGGCTCACTATGTCTGCCCACAAATGCGTGAAAAAGGTCTTGAAGATTACTGGTTTCAACAAGATGGTGCGACCTGCCACACTGCGAATCAAACAATCCAGTTTCTGCAACGAAAATTCCCTGGACGTCTGATGTCAAAAAGAGGCGACATTGAATGGCCACCCAGATCTCCAGATTTGACCCCTCCAGACTTCTTTTTGTGGGGTTATTTGAAAAGTAAAGTGTACGCCAGCAAGCCGCAGACCATTGAAGAGCTTAAGGAAAATATTCGTGCCGAAATCATTGCTATACCACCCGAGATGCTCGAAAAGGTAATGGAAAACGCCGCAAAAAGGGCATATTTTGCTGTGAACAATAAGGGCGGCCACTTGATTGATGTTGTGTTCAAAAACTAGTCTAAATAAATTGTAAAGGACCAAACTAAATAAAAATACCTCATTTACAGAAATCGGTTGTTTTTTTTTCAAGTTATTCAATGTTTACATGCCGACATAAGAAATGGCGCACCCTGTAGATACCAATCAATTTTTTATTCAAAGTAAAGAAAGAATCATTTTTACGTAATTTTGGTCAAGGGTACCTCATGCTGGGTTTTATCGGGCCTTTTGGGCACACGAAATTTCAAATTGAAAGTCAGTATAAAAACCGCCGCGTCATAGATCGTAGAAGGAGTTCAGTTCGAATTTTGGACAGTTCAGTTGAAATTTTGGAAAGTTCAGATTTTGGAGTCGGGTCAGAAATCCGGTAACGCCCTTCAAGGGAATTTTGATACAATCTGCGCGTTTTCGAAAACCACCTTTCACCAGAACGACAACTTGTGTTTTTTGGAATAACACCAGGGTACGAAAAGTAAGTACAATAGCCAATCTAGAATTTGATCTTTGTGTAAATTTGTATTTTGGTCAACTTTGATTCTGGTTTACAATTTTTATTTTTATTTTAGTTGCTTTCGTAGAAACTTTGATTTTGATTTACAGTTCTTATTTTAGTATAGTTGCTTTCGTAGCAACTTTGTTTCTGTTTCGTTTTCTATTTTTCGCTTTCGCAGCGTGAAATTTAAGTTTAATAATTTAGCTTATTTTTCGCTTCCGCAACGAAATATTTCGGTTTAAATAATTAATTTTATTTCTAACTCGCTAAAAGCGTGATTAAAATATTTCTCCTGATTTTAAAACTTGTCTCAAGACATGATAATTGGCTTTGAACTTTTATTTCTAACTCGCTAAAAGCGTGATTAAAATATTTCTCCTGATTGTAAAACTTGTCTCAAGACATGATAATTGGCTTTGAACTTTTATTTCTAACTCGCTAAAAGCGTGATTAAAATATTTCTCCGGATTTTAAAACTTGTCTCAAGACATGATAATTGGCTTTGAACTTTTATTTCTAACTCGCTAAAAGCGTGATTTAAATATTTCTCCGGATTTTAAAACTTGTCGCAAGACATGAAAATTGATTTTTAATTTGATTTCTAACTCGTTGGAGTCGTGAGTGCACAAAAATGTTTCCGAATTGTAAAACTTGTCACAAGACCTGATAAAGAACCATGTTCATTCTGAAAAGTGTCGACCATCTATCCCCGAAATTTTCAAAGAGGAGGAATCAGTCGTATCTGGGACATTGGTTCCGGCTGGGTTAGCATCCAATGTGGGCACTGTGGGATCGCATTCAACTTTTCAAAGACATCTGGAAGGGAAACGGACCAGGGAACGCGTCGTTATCGCACTCGCTGTAAAAATTGCCACTGGAAGATCCACGGATTTCTGAGGAGCGCCAAGAGTACACCGAAAGAACCAGGACCGGAACGCGAGAAATCTCCAGAAATCACGGTGGTGAAAACCATCGTTACGGTTCCCCCTCAGCCTCTCAAGAGCCAACCCAACCGACCCCAAGCTCCCACTAGAAGGCCCGGAAGGAGGACCCATAACAACGAGCGACCTACACCGACCTCACACCCCCTCGTCATAGACCTCACTCAAGAGGATCCCCGAATCCTGGAAGACCGGGTTTCCGATACGCTGCCCACGGGAGTCCAACAACACCTGGCACGTATCCTTGCGGGAGTTCGCCAATCCTCCCGGCCCACCCCAGCGGGCCCTTGTTCTGTGGAGCACCCTCAATCTCTGGATGAGCGTATCTCCCTGTTTCTCAACGGGATACAACATCCGGATGGGCCATCACAGCCAACATCACCGTCCGAGCCAGAGTCGCCATCTCAACCCGAGGTCCAGGTCCGAACAGTCCTAAGAGACCCGCCGGTCACCTTCCAGACAAACTACCGTCCCCCAACCTTGCCTAGAGGCCTACATCAGCGTCGGGGGCTGGATCGAATACGGGCCGCGGCCGCACGTCATGCCAGGAGGAAACAACTACTCGCCGCGTCGATAGCTTCGTCTCCTCCACCTTCGCCCCGGACCGAGGCCAGATTATTGGAGGAACCTGAGAATTCTGCACTGCCCTTCTTACCAGCACCTCTGAGGACCGGCTACGCTTTGCTACCACTCCCGGAGCCCTCGAAACTGTTCGGGTGAAAATCCCCCCCCCCCCGTGTAACAAGAAACAAGACAAAACGATTGTATCAATAAACAGGAACTTGTTTATAAATTCGCCTGTTTTCATTTGCCACTCCCTCTCTCATCGAGAGTCTCCGCCCCCCTGGAGACACCTGAATACATAACAGTACTTAAGTAATTAGAAAAGTAGAAACTTAGGATTAAAAATTAGACAATGAAGGCTTGAAACATTTCGGACCTTAACACTTGCATCTTAATTTTAAAACTTCGAAATTGCAGATCTTGTGCTAATAAACGCGGAACGCAAAATTTAAATGTTGTACAGGTCCCCTGGACTTTATATCCACTCAAATAAGTTCATAGGCAGAAGACGAAGCAAGCGATGGCCCACTTTCGTCCATTGAGGAAGAAATAAGAAATTACGACGTCGAAAATTTCACAGGAGATGATCCCCTGCATTTTTGGAAAAATAACGCGGCAAAATACCCGTCACTTTCCCAATTTGCACGCAAAATATTAGCGGTTCCCGCCACGTCAGCCTCCAGTGAAAGAGCGTTCAGTACGACAGGTCGTTTAATGGAGCAAAGACGAACTAATCTTGCTCCGAAGTCTTCGGACGCTCTTGTCTTTCTTCATTAATTATCTTTTTAATTACTACTGTAAAATCACCACAAAAATGTACCATAAATGACGTCTACAGTTAAAAAAAAAATAAATGTTACATTCGGTTACTTTTTCTCTAGAATTTTGCTCTCATTCTTTTCGTTTACCACTTTTAAGTGTACAAGAATTCATAATATGTTTCATGACGATCGCCGCTGTCGCTGGCAATCATGGGAATTTATGGTAGTTCACGAGAGTTTTCGGAAAATTATAGGAATGCATAGAAATTTACGAGACTTCATGGGAATTAATGGGAGATCATGAGGGCTTAGGTGATTAAATAGTAACTTAAGAAAATTTATGGTAATAAGTGTAACTTTAATTTTTTATTAAAAATTTTTATAACATTGCTATCGAAAATTACGATTGTTTCTCCATTTAAAATTACCATTCAAATTCCATTTAAAAATTTCATTTACAATTGAATTCTATTCGTCCATGATTTTTTGGCCTATGGAAATTTTTCGTAGAATGAAAAATTGAAATTGGTTGACATGATATCCCGAGAACTAATAGATCAATTAACTAAAGTCATATATCAAAATTTGTGAACAACATGTGGCTATCATCTGACACGAGCTTCTTTAGTTTTTTCCAGTTCAATAATTTTTACAGCATTTCTTGACCTTGAAAACAAAAATTTTTGTTTTTTTTTTGTTTGTTCACTATTTCGCGTAATTTTTGAATTTTGTGAATTTCTTGTTCCAAAGGATAGTTATATTCATGAAAAAACTGGATTATTTTGGTTTTTTTTTGTTTTAGCGACTCTCATAAGTTAAACTGTGTCAACTGTTTTGGTATATATTTTTCGTAAAAAATATTTTAAGGTCAAACCACAATCAAATTGGAATCAGTAAAATTTCCGTAAAATTTTTGTTGGAAGTGTATAAATGAATAATTTAAATGCAAAAAATCGTACCTTTATTACATTCTTTGTTTCCATACAATTCATTCTCAAAAAACAGTATTAAAAACGAGGCCACAAGGTAGAAGATCCCCTTAATTCATGATTACGTTCGATTGCACGTTGTTGACTTTTCTATGCAAAAACCACTCTCCTTTCTTATTGTAAAATCCGGAGGGGTGAGGGGAGGGGCAGGGAGGGGGTTTGAACCTGTAGCCTTCTACTCAACCTATCCATACCTGATCATTCAACTACCTAATATATTACAGTACTTTTGTTCGGATATATTTATTTATTATACAAGTTATGCAACCGCTCTCGTACAGGAGTGTCGCAAATTTTACCAAAGTGTAACTTTCATTTTTATTGAAAGATTTATTAGAAATTTTTTCTTAAGTTTCAGTAAGCTGTTTTATGATATGATTTTGATGAAATTTTGGAAAAGAAAGTGCAGTTAAAAAATCCAACTAATCTTTGCATAACAGATTTTTTTAGTAATGCACGTTATTCACATCATTTTTGGTGTAGCTGATTACAAATTTAACATGAAATGTGCCAAATCTAAAAAATCCGGCTGAGGAGAAGTCTCAGCCGAGAAATTCCAACCGGGAACGCAGCGGAATAAATTGGTGCTGTATCATTGCACTCCGTTTGGTCGTAAGATCTCGGCTAGAGAATCATCTCAGCCGAAAAATTCCGGCCGGGAAAAAATGTTATTTTTAAAAATAATTATCATTATCAAAAAAATTGACGAGGTAAATGTGAAACACTTGATAAAATGTTTCGTTAAAATCAGAAGTTTCGACATTTCGAACGCTTCTGGGACCAGAGGCCGAGGGACAATAGAATTAACCGTAAAATGACAAATCTTTTATTGACAGACATTTTTCTCTTGTTTTTTCTCGATTCATTCTCCTTTACTTTATTTTTCGTACTATTTTATTGCAAGATATTCAAATTAAGTAAAAAGATTTTTTAGTATTTGGACAAGGTGTTATACGAAATGCGAAAAAGTTTTTGTACTTCTCTTGCAATAGATTGCATTATTAGCTTCTGTTCGATACTTTGGTGATAAAAAATGCAGAAAAACTACTAACATACTTTTTTTATTACTTACAATATTACGCCAATCACTACAAAATTATTACTTACACCCAAATCATAGATGTAACTCTAAAGTGGCTAATATTCTACGAATCAGTTAAATGCCACATTTTTCAAGTATTTATTTTGAATAAAAAAAAGAAAAAGAACGAGTATTTATGGCTTTTCTAACAGAACTGAGCTTGCGTTAATAAAATGAAAATTTATTTAAAACTATCCGCCTCTGTACACTGAGAGAAGTAAGGAGTAACCATTTATTCATCGACAGAAAACGTTCCGCGCGAAAAAATAAGACCGTTATGGAGAAATATTTACTGCTCGGACAGTTAAGGTTTCTCCCGAAACAGTAACCTTTACTGTCCGCGCTGTAAACATTTCTCCATAACGCACTTTTTATTTTACACGCGGAACTTTTTCTGTCTATGGAGAAATGGCTACTCCTTACTTCTCCCAGTGTAATGTGGTTAAATTTTTATCCTCATTAAAAATAGTTAAAAACTCTGAAGATTTCTCGTGTCAAAATTAAAGAGAAAAACGCGATTTCTCTCGAAATTCTGAGTTCAGAAAATATAAAATTACGAAAATATGACGGTTCTTTTATTCATATTTTTAAACTAGTTTTATATCCTGTAAAAACTGAATATTATTTCACGTTACCTTTAAGAAGTGACTGAAATATTTTTTTTTTGCTATTTGCTTATAATCAGACAATTAATATCAATTAAATATCATACATACTAATTAATATTACCAAATTATTGATCAAAGTTTATTTACACAATGAAAATGATCAATCTTTAATTTCACTAGGTAACGAGTAGGAATTTTTTGTTAAATCAAAAACTTGAAAACGATTATGCGGTTTCGCGCCAGCTGTAGTCTGCTCGCCCGTACAGCGTTGCCGCGTTCATTATTTGGTATTGTCAAAAAGTGAAAACCTTCCAACTTCGGATGTAAGTTACTCGAGTTCTTAACACAAGATCGCCATAATTTTTTTTTACGGCATCGGTATAATGTCCCCTTTGATATATTAGTTTTCCATCAAATTCTCCAGAACGGTTTTAGAGATAAATAAAAAAATGTCTTACTTTTTGATGCGTAACCTATACTTGCCATGTTAAAAATTGAAACATTGATGTCGAATATCTCGAAAAATGGACACGAGACCTCTCTAGAAATTTTGACAGTGCATTCCTAGTACATTCATTTAATAAACTACAAAGTTTGAAGGAATTCTGAAGAAAAGTCTTTCGCGCTAGCACTACCTTAATCGGCGGGGAGACACAGAGCTGTGTCGTGATGACCCTCAGAACTTCTACTACCTTAATCGCAAACTTGCGAAAACTTCCAGTCAAAAAAGACAACCCACTTTCTTCATCTGCCTTGCATTTGTTGAAACCACCTCCAGTTGTAGAACCATTGAGCGAAATTTCAAGTGATTCAAGTGATGAAAGTGTGAGTGATGAATTTTTCGACAGCGAAAGAAGTGTACAATATTTCATGTGAAGAATAAATATAATAATTGATTATCATGTATGTTTGATAAGCATCTACATAAATAGATTAATTTGTAAACATGCAGAATAATTTTTAGACATGATAATAATATATTCATTAATCAAAATCAATCACATGTGGTTTATTGTATTTCAAAAATATCCTTTCACTCAAAACTAATTGCTTCTACTTAACAGAACTTTTAAGATCAAGAGTAATGTAAAAAAAACAGTTTTCTATGAATTTTTTTTAAGCAATGATGTCAGATTCGTAATCGTGACCTTGAAAACCCTAGTTTATCCTTTTTGGTGTTAATGATGATAACGTAACGGTTTGCTTTTGTCACGTTACTATTGCGGCATATAGAGACTGGACCCAAAAGCCAATGTTGACTGGACTTGGCAATAGATCGCAGGCATCGTAGGAATAAAAGTATAAGGCTAAGTTGAAAGTAATCAACGGCAACTATGGGTGGTTCGAAACCCACCTAAAATCCAGACACTCTCACAGTTGTTGTGCGTGCTGGGAATATATATGTATAAGGCTTTGGGAAGACAAAAGTTGCTTTGGATGTAAATCCGCCGATATACCCTATGGGCCAGGAGCGGCGGGGAGACACGGAGCTGTGTCGTGATGACCCTCAGAACTTTATCCTTTTTGGTAAGACTTTGATTGGACCTTCGATTTTTTTGCTAGGTTTTTGGGGTTCTGGCCTACTGTGCGGAGTTATCAGTGAGTGTTTTGGCGCAGCGATGGGAAAATTCGTAATTTTGAACTTAACACGGTAACTTTTGGCGTGTCTTCAGCACCATTTTTGGCCATTGGGACTATTCATCAGCTTGCTAAAGATGGGAGCACGAATTTTCCTCGAGCTTCGAGGATGTTAGTTCGAGAGTTGTACGTGGATGATTTGTTGCACGGATCAGACGATATTCGAAAGATAGTCAAAGATCGGAACGAGATTAAGGAGCTGCTCGGTTGCGGCGGTTTTCACATACGTCAGTGGGCCTCAAATACCCGCGTGCCCTCAAGGGACTTAGTGAGACCACGGTGAACCTTGATCTTGTATTAAATCGCAAATCGTCATTGAAGACACTCAGGATTTCCTGGAATGCAAAGAGGGATGTAATCCAATACAGAATTCAAACTATTCCAGATGTCGGGAATGTCACAAAACGAAAAAAATTGTCAGAGATTGCCAAGATTTTCGATCCACTAGGACTTTTAGGTGCCATCATTTTATTTAGCAGAATTATTTGACAAGAAACATGGCGAGCGGGGCTTACATTGGACGATGAAGTTTCACCCTCCATCCGCTCCATGTGAACATCCTTTGCGGCTCAGCTTGTTTTGGTGAATGATTTTACGATAGAACGTCACATTTTCATCAAGGAAGCTATGGGAATTCAGGTTAATGGGTCTTGTGACGCTAGCAGAGTTGGCTTTGGGGCGTGCATTTACATTTGGTCCTGCGATAATCATGGAAAGGTCACAGTTCGTTTATTTTGGGCGGAACCACATGTGGTTCCTGCTAAATCGAAATTGACTATCCCTAAATTGGCATTAGAGAGCGCTCGCGTACTCGCACAATTATCTCGAGGTATCGAGAAATGCATGGATTTTATTCCAAACGTTATTCATTTTTGAACTGACTCAACTATCGTTTTACACTGGTTCAGAAAGGACCCTGGAAGTTTGGAGCGTTTCGAAGCTAGTCGGGTTTCGAAAATCTTAGAATAAGGCTCTGAGGTTCGTTAGCATCACGTTTTATCTGACGAAAATACCGCGGACGCTTTATCTCGAGGACAACCCGAGTCGAAATCCGTAAACATGGTAAATCCTATTTGCATGCTCTTTAACGAGAAACCGAGTTCTGCGCGAGCATTTGACGAATTCTTTGTGCGCGTTCAGTATGGTACTCTTTCAAGTCTCTTTGTTGAAAAAGTGAGTACTGTGCGAGGGTGCAGGGATTTCATATTTTTGTAATTGATAAACACGCGAATAAGAGTTTGGATGGAGTTTTTAGGGAGCACAGAGCGATTTCGAAAAAAATAAGTATATTAAGGTGTCCGTGAAAAAAATTTTCGTTCCTGCTAAAAAGTTAACGAATTCGGTAAAATAAAAGGGAAGCATTGTTTTCTTGTTTTTTTATTAGCATAAGTTGTTGCGCAAAGGCAAAACCCTTTGCATTTCTTTGTAGACTTACTATTATTATAAAGTTGGAATCCAAACTATTTAATGCCGAAACTTAGTATATATTCTATCGTCTGTTGACACAAACATGACAGAGTACCACTTAACCTGTAAAAGATAACTTACGGACTAAACTTCGACAGTTTGAATGTTCACAATTTACAATTGTTTTGTTCACGCATATACAATCACGTCACAGTTTTAAAAAATTAGTTAGTGAAAAATGAAAAAAAAAACTGCAGACCGTGCTAAAGGATGAAGACAGCTTCAATTAGATAAGTTTTCTGCTGCTTGTTTCTCTCTAAATTGTTTAAACGCATAAATGAAATGTACACTTTGTGGAGAAATTTTGTTTTTACAGAATAATCACAGGTCACTTTGAAAATGTTTGACAAGGTAAGGCAATTTTTGAATCAAGGATGAAAAAAAAGAATAATAGTATTCGAAAAAAAATTATTATTTAGAAAAAAAAAGTAATGTGTAGGTAATGAAATAATATTTTTTCGGAAATCTCTACAATGAAAAATACTTATAATGAAACTAATAATAAAATAGATAATAGAATATAGGCAAAAATTCAAATTAAATAAAAATTCAATACTCCAGAATTTCCAAATAAATTGAAAAAGTTAAAAAAATTTCTTTTCAGATAAATACCAGTACAAAAATTAATTTAAATAATAATTTTTTATCATATTCTCTTATAGATCATTATCTAAAAATATATATAGTTTCACTATTATACCTTCGTAAATAATTCTGTCGAGAAGTATACTACCGAAATAAATGAAAGTATGTATATATATATATATATCTTTACATTTAAAAAAATTACAGTAAGTCAATTAGTTGATGGATATTAATAATAAAAACATGTTGTTATTGAAAGGTTAGCTTCAAATAATAGTTACATCAATATTTATCCATTGAAATATAAATTTTAAAATAATAATATGGAAATACCCTGGCAGATCTACTGGACGTAATATTACGTCCCGCTTACGTACCCTTACGTCCTTATTGTGCAAAAAAAGAACGTAAGGAAAAACACTATTAAAGCAAAAATATGAACTATAAATATTAATGAAAATTATTTTTGTGCAGTTGAACGAGTTTATTAACCGTATACTATTAGGAATTTCATAAATAATAGCCAGATTGTTTATAAAAAGCAGTAAAACGAGGGCTAACAACAAGAGTGGTACATGATAATTCGTGATATTGCGCGTATACCGAAATACGAAGTGGATTCCAGATTTGTGGCGCCAATATTTGAAAAGTGAATTCTATTCGGCCGATACGCGAGCAAATGCAGTTTTCATCGCGAAGTGGCACCGCCTCGTCGTGATTTTGCTAAGCTTACTGTCTTTAAGCCTTGTTATTTGTTGTTATTTCAATACGTCCTAATACGCGCGTGTTCTCGTCCGGTCGATTAATTAAAAAAATAAAAACAAAGCTTCATGCGTGAATTTTCTCGCGTAGATACGTGCTAAGTGTGGTGTTGTGACAAAGTGGAAGCTGGAAAACTTGCAGCATCTTGGCAGACGTTCTTCACTCGTAAAACTGTGAATTCATAACCTCAACTAATCATAATAAACAAGGTAAACAACTTTTTATAAAACATCACTAGTAAAAATTTTGATACCTCCGTAATTTGTGTAATTATTAAAATTGATAAAATTTTGAAACATCCTGAAGTATGACGAAAACTTTGATTTTATATAAAACTTTCGAAAAATTTTTTCACTAAATATTCCCAGATTAATACAAAATTTGAATATGATATCAAAAATCATGACAGGAACCAGTATTATTTATTACAGAAAAATATCTATTATAAGACATCCCCCAAAATATACCATCCGATATAGGTATTGAGTCCTATGTATCAACAAGTTTAGATCATCTTGTGTAATTAAAAAAATTCGTCATGACGCCCTTATTTTTTTTAGTATTGTTATAACCAATATTCTCAACGTTTGTTTATCAATTTTCCAATACATAAACTATGAAACATCCCTTGCAAAAATTTTTAAACCTCTTAAAGTATTGAGAGATCTTCGATTTTATATATAACTTTCGTAAATTTTTTTCACTTACTAAATATTCCCAGTTGAACACAAAACTTAAATATAACATCAATCATCATTTGAGGAACGATTATGATTTATTATACAAAAATATCTATTATAGAACAACCCCCAAGTAATTATACCATAAACATACCCTCTAGTATAGGTATAGAGTCCCACGCATTAACAAGTTTAGATTATGTTGTGTAATTAGTCAAATTCGACATACCGCCCTAATTTATTTTGTATTGTTGTAACCCACATTATCAACGTTTGTTTACTATTTTTCCATAATATAAACCATAAAACAACCCTAGAAAAAATTTTGAAACCTCCTGAAGTATTAGGAGAACTTTGATGTGATATATAACTTTCGAAAATATTTTTTAGTTACTAAATACTCTCAGCTGAACACAAAACTTGAATACAACATCAATAATCATATAAGAAGCGAGTATTATTTATTATAAAAAAATATCTATCATGAAACATCCGCCAAGTAACTATAAACATATCCTCTAGTACCGGTATAAAGTCCCATACATTAACACGATTAGTTTATCTCGTGTAATTAATGAAATTCGTCATAACGCCCTAATTTTTATAAGTATTGTCATAACCCATATTATCAACGTTTGTTTACTTTATTTCCAAAATATGAACTTTAAAACATCCATTGCAAAAATTTCAAATCGTCCTGAAGTATTAAGAGATCTTCGATTTTATGTAGAACATTCGAAAGTTTTTTTAGTCATTTAATATTCACAGCTGAACACAAAACTTGCATCTAACATTAATAATCATATAAGTAACGAGTATTATGTATTTATGTATTAGAAAAAAATATCTATTAAAGAACGATTATCAAAATAATTATTAACATACCATCTGGTATAGGTATAGAGTCCCATGCATTAACAGGATTAGTTTATCTTGTGTAATTGATAAAATTCGTCGTTACACCTGAATTTTTTAAAGTATTGTTATAACGTACATTGTCAAAGTTTGTTTACTTTTTTTCCATAATATAAACAATAATACATGACTAGCAAAAATTTTGAAACCTCCTCAGGTAATAAAAGAATTTTGATTTTATATATAACTTTGAAAATTTTTTTTCGGTACTAAATATTCCCAGCTGAACACAAAAATTGAATATAACATAAATAATCATATGAGGAACGAGTGTTTTTTTTTAGGAAAAAATATCCATCATTGAACATTCCCCAAAATAATTATAAACATACCGTATAGTATAGGTATAGAGTTCCATGCATTAACAAGATTAGTTAATTTGCGTAATAAATAAAATTCGTCGATACGCCTGAATTTTTTTAATAACATTGGAATCTACATTCTTAACGTTTGTTTATCAATTTTCCAAAATATCAACTATGTAACATCACTTGCCAAAATTCGTAATCTCCGGATCTATCGACAGATATTCGATTTTATGCATAACTTTCAAAAATTTTTTTAAGTCACTATATATTCCCAGCTGAACAAAAAACTTTATTATAACCTAAATTGTCGTATGAGGAACGAGTATTATTTATAAGGAAAAAAAATTATTATAGAACAACCCCCAAGTGATTATAAACATACCCTCTAGTATAAGTATAGAGTCCCATGTATTAACAAGTTTAGATTATCTTGTGTAATTAATAAAATTCGACATAACGCCCTAATTTTATTTTTATTGTTATAGCTCACATTCTCAACGTTTGTTCGCTTTTTTACCATTATATAAACTATGAAACATCGATTTCAAACATTTTTGAACCTCCGAAAGTTGTAAGACAACTTCGATTTTACATATAACTTTCGAAAATATTTTTAGCACTAAATATTCCCAGCTGAACACAAAACTTTAATATAGCATCAACAATCATGTGGGGAACGAGTATTATTTATTAGAAAAAAATATCTATTACAGAACATCCACAAAAATAATTATAAGCATACCCTCTAGTACAGGTATGGAGTCCCATGCATTAAAACGATTAGTTTATCTCGTGAAATTAATGAAATTCGTCATAACGCCCTTAATTTTCTTACTATTGTTATGACCCACATTCTCAACGTTTGTTTTCTTTATTTTCAAAATATGAACTTCAAAACATCCCTTGCGAAAATTTCGAATCCTCCTGAAGTATTAAAAGATTTTCGATTTTATATACAACATGCGAAATTTTTTTTTGGTCACTTAATATCCACAGCTGAACACAAAACTTGAATCTAACATCAATAATCATATAAGTATCGAGTATTATGTATTAGAAAAAAATATATATTAAAGAACGATTACCAAAATAATTATAAACATACCCTCTAGTATAGGTATAGAGTTCCATGCATTAAAAAGATAAGGTAATGTGTGTAATTAATGAAATTCGTCGTTACACCTGAATATTTTTTAATAACATTATAATCTACATTCTTAACGTTAATTCATCAATTTCCAAAATATCAACTATGTAATATCCCCTGCAAAAATTTTGAAATCTGAATTATTAAGAGAACTTCGATTCTATATTCACCGCCGGTTGAAAAAAACATCACCAATGTTAAAAAACTCAATTTTTTGACTTTTTAGTCGCATATTCCAATGCAGTTTTTCTCTTTTTTTTTTTTTTTTTTTTTTTTTTAAGACTGTTTGACAGGTTGTGTTTTCATATTGCTTTATATATCAAGAAAGTGTTGATCCTAAGCACAAAATAAAACTTTGTTTGAATTATTTAAAAAAAAAAGAAAAACAGGTTATTGGAAATACTAGATTTTTCTGGCATAAGAAACTTTAACCAGAAAAATAAGACAAATGATCCTTCAAAATTGATTGCAATTATCGCAGAAAAATATCGGACGTAACACATTGCTGAAACTTATTAAAAAAATATTCAAATAAGTTTTCTCGCTTTTGGAAGAAAAACTTGTTCAAGCGTACATAGGTATTTCACGAATTCTCTGATTTTCTTGTTCACATCGCTGTAATATGTTTTTCAATGCATCATCCTTCCAAACGTTGTATTTTCCCATAAATTGTAAAAAAACGATTGATAAAATCAGTCATATTGATTAAATAAGACGGAAAGATCGAAAACATGATCATTCTTACATGGGTCAAGTTTTTTTGACCGGCAGTGTATAACTTTCGGAAATTTTTTTTAAGCACTAAATATTCCTAGCTGAACACAAAACTCGAATATAGCATCAATCATCATATGAGGAACGAGTATTTTTTATTCGCAAAAAATATCCATTATTGAACATTCCCCAAAATAATTATAAGCATACCCTCTAGTACAGGTATGGAGTCTCATGCATTAACAAGTATATTTTACCTTGTGTTAATAATAAAATTTGTGGTGATTAACAACATTCGGTCGATTTGTAGGAGTGGATTAGGCTCAAAGTGCTGCTTCATTCTTTTTTGTGAATATCTTTCTCATTTTATCAGATTTCGACATTTTTATTTATAAGTATTTGAATTTGAAGAGAGTTTTATTTTATTATGGTTATATATTTTCGATGAATTTTTAACGTTTGAAACTCCAGGTACCTTACATAGCGCCAGCCCGCTGGAAAAATGAAAATCTTCCAAAATTAGAATACTACATATACATACATGTATATCAAGTATTGGATAATTTATTAAAATCTTCTACATCTTCGACGTCAAGCAGAAAACTTTAGTATACCATAGTAGCAAAACATATATTCACTATAACCCCTACTTTTTCCAAAAAAATTCGATTGCTGGAAGAAATGGAGTGTAAATGCAAAAAATTGAAGGTGCACCGAGCATAACGCGATATACGCGTGACCTTTCGTATCCTACTAGGCAAGGGTAGGGATGGCCAGCGACTCGCGGCCGAAAATTTAATCCGGAACGAGATTTTAAACACGCGATATCTCGGTTGCTTATGATCGGATTGTCTTCATTATGAGCAGTATACGTTCGTAAATTTCTAGCGCTTCTTATGAGCTAAACAGATTGTTGAAAATGTTGCAGGATATTAGCTAAAAAGTTTAGCACATTTTCTCTATTTCTCATTCGACAAACCAATAATAAAAAAATTTTTGAATAATGAAAATAACTCGACAAACATTTTCAACGATTTTTTGAAGCACATACTACTAATTAAACAATTTGTTATTAGTCGCTGGCCATCCCCACCTTTGCCTACTAGGATACGAAAGTTCACGCGCATATCGCGTTATGCTCGGTGCACCTTCAATTGCGGGCAAGAAAATACAATAATTCCCATGTTATATTTACCGAACAATATTTTGCATTCTAGAGTCCAGCTCTGTAAAGTTGGCACCCCAACCTTTGCAAAATATAATTTTGCTATATCCAGTCGATTGACCAATCGTTTGACCATTATTGACCTCAAAAATTTTTTTTGCCCACTTTTCAAAAAAAAGTTATAGCGAAAAAATTTTTAGGTAGCCGACTTCACACTAGCCCCCGCTTTCGTTAAAGAGCGTTTTCACGCGTGACGGACGGACAATCGCACGTTTTTTTCTAGACATTATGTTTAATTGCGTTAAGACAAATCGGAATGGCACAAAATACTTAATAGAAAATAAAAGAGGGTGTAATTTTGATAATATAAAGATGGTACACTATTTTATTGAGTGCGTTTATGAATATCAATAGGCCCGTCAAACACGGAGCGTGACGGACGGGTACGTTTGACATAGATATTTCATGTTCTATCTTATGCTTCAAAAGTCTGCGAATTGACATCAATTTTTTTCGAAGAAGGTTGACTACCATTGAAGAAATAGTGTCAGGAATACGTTGGTGTAATGCGTTTTGTGGTAACTTCGTTAGTGTTTTGGCTGTTTAAAACAATAGCTTTCTTTGCATGCGTGACGCACGGACAGAGCGGCGTGACGGACAGACACGTATGGCATGTATTTGATATTAACTCTGTTTTTTTTTTTCAAACTCTTTGAATTCGATTCAACTTTTTAACGATAATGTTGATTCAAAGGCTAAACAAAACGTAATGAATAGAATTTGGTAGACTTTTTTACTCAAACTCGTTTTCTTTTAAACCTGAAGAATAACATTTATTGCTCAGTAGGTCCGACGGATAAATTGTGTTATATGACGTAGAAAAAAAGAATGCAAATGAAATTTCGTGCACGGTGACATTGTCATGACAGTACCTTATTATAAAAATGAATAATTTTTTTACATGAATATATTCAATAACCTCTTTCAAACAAAGAAATACGAAAAAAAACATCAGCACAAACTGAAATGTAACTTTCTAAGTACAATTCATGTCAACGTTTCCTGAAGTCAATATGTTTTTGTATATTGAAAAACTAGAACAAAAAACTACTAAAAAAATCAAAGCGGAGAAACTCGGTAGAAAAATTGCCTGAAAAACTTTGTAGTGAAAAACCTCTAAAAAAACTTCTTTTCGGGCGGAAAAATAACCTAATCTACGATATCTTATTTTTTACGTAAGTTTCATTTTGCATCAATTTTTACGAAAAGCGAGAATTTAGAGGTTATTTTTTTTTTTTTTTTTTTTTTGGTGTGAAACGGGTTTTTCCCGGAGGTTATTTACAGCAAACATAATTTGACAGACAACGAGAATATAACAAATGCATGAAACGGTCTTTAATCTTAAAGCTTATGAATCCCTTAATATATGTAATACGCACTGATATACTTACAAACAATTATGACTGCAACAAACACGATAATTACGATGGTTATTACGAGATACAGTACTTTTTCTGAATAGTGCCGCGGTTGTCCCTCTCACTCATGCATGTGACGTTATGGCATATGAGAGTGACAAAGAAAACCACGGCACTACTCAGAAAGAGTACTGTAGCCTCAACTACCTGTTTGATCGTTTGTTGCTTTCGTATTGTTTGAGAGATCATCAATATTTTATATTCTGCCCACGCATTGCATAATGGCGTGCGATTCAATTAATTTTAATCTTTTAGATTTTAAAAACAAAAACGCAACTACAGAATTCGATACAAATATTCATTTTACCAACTTAACCCGCAAACGACGTGAAACTTTTTCATGTAATATGATGAAATCTCACGGAAAAGTTAGTAAATTTTTGGTTTTGAAACATGGACGAGATATTCATTTATTAGTTTAAAAAATGATTTTTTTCGAATAAACAGAGTGATAGAAACTATAACTTGTACATAAAGAACCGCCGTATATGTCGGTTGACACTTCATTCATTGTCTCCGGCCATCAAGCTTTACAGCGTGACGGACAGACAAAATTATGATATTTATTTAAAAAGTTCCTATGTGTTTAAGATTAAGGAAATTTTTTATATATGATAAGGGACATATTTTACCTTAGCATATGAAATTTTGAACGCTTACGACAGTTTATTCTTACACAAATAAAAGTTTTTCATGTTTACCGTGACGGACGGACAAGAAAAACTACAATTATAACTTAAATTGTTGCTTGTTCGCCTAATAATTTTATCAAAGGAATGACGTCACATTATGTTCTGCAGAGTTTATAGATTACGTAGAAATATGCGATTTTTTATATTTACAACATTAGACTGTTTAATACTTCACGAAATGTTTACTTACAAATCTGGCTTTTCGGTACTGGTAAGGATTCAATTTTCTGTCACTGCTAGCATCTCAACGCTAGTTATTGAATCAATATTTTTTTTAGAATAATTCTACGATGCATCGACTATGATTCAATAACAAATTCAGTTAAAAATATAGAATTTTGAAATTTGCTGTTCATGTCCGTGTTTTCGTGAAAACTCTCTCAATCTAAATAAAGAAGTAAATATTGATGTCAACACATTTTAAACAAGTGACCATCTCATAGAATCTTTTGACCACCTTGAAAAAAAATTATAATTATGATTATAATTATAATCATAATTTTTACAAAGTGATCGAAAAAAAAACCAGGAAGTCGAAAATGAAACGTGCTAACGTTTTATGGTCATTTGACCATTATCGAATATCGTAAATTACGTTTTGCTACTGTTCAACAAAAACTTGCAGCCAAATAACTTTTCGGAGGCCACGATCACATAAGTCCCCGCGTTTCCATAATCGGGTTTAAACGAGTTGAAATGGTTAATTATGCATTTCAAGCGATTGACCATTTAATGAAATCGTTTGACCACCTCGAAAAATGTTGTGAAGAAATCGCGACGTAATTTTATAAAGAAATTGTTGCAAAATTTTTCATCAACAGACAAAAATATAATAAAAATTGCATCCTACGATGGTAAATGGCTGATTAAGCATTGGAAACAATTTACCATTTCATGAAATCGTTTGACCGCCTTGAACAATGTTGTTTAGAAATAGTGACACGATATTTTGAACAAATTATTGCGTACATTTTCATCTACAGACAAAGATATAATAAAAAATGCATCCAACGATGGTAAATGGCTGATTAAGCATTGGAAACAAATTACCATTTCATGAAATCGTTCGACCACCTTGAAAAATGTTGTTCAGAATTAGTGACATGACATTTGAAATAAATCATTGCAAAAATTCTTTTTCACATACAAACATATGATAAAAATTGCTTTTTTCGATTGAAAATAGCTAATTAGGCATTGGAAACAATTGATTATTTCTAGAAATCGTTTGACCACCTTGAAAAATGTTGTTCAGAATTAGTGACAAAATTTTTTTAACAAATGATTGCGAAAATTTTTTACTTCCAGACAAAACTGCGAAAAAAAATGCATTTTTTCATAGAAAATGTATTACAGAAATTGACAATTTCATAAAATCATTTGACAACCTAAACAAATGTTCTGAAGAAATCGCGACCCAATTTTTTAAACAAATTATTGCAAAATTTTTCATTGACAAAGACATGATAAACATTGTATTCTTCGGTGGTGAATGGCTGATTGAGCATTAGAAACAATTGAACATTTCATAACATCGTTTGACCATCTTGAAAAATGTTGTAAAGAAATCACGACACATTTTTTTTAAAAAATTATTGCAAAATTTTTCATCTACAGACAAAGATATAATAAAAATTCCTTTTTTTCATTGAGTATCGCTGATTAAGCGTTTTAAACAATAGACCATCTTATGAAATCGTTTGACCACCTCGGAAAATGTAGTACAGAATTAGTGACACCATATTTTAAACAAATAATTGCGTTAATTTTGCATTTACAAACAAAGATATAATAGAAATTGCTTTTTTGGATTGAACATGGCTGATTACGCATTTTGAACAATTGACCATTTCGTGAAATCGTTTGACCACCTTGAAAAATGTAGTGAAGAAATCACGACACAATTTTTTAAACAAATTATTGCAAAATTTTTTATCGACCGACAAAGATAATTTGTTGAAAAAATTGGGTCGCAATTTCTTCACAATATTTCTCGAGGAAATTAAAAAAATTTATGAAATAGCCAATTGCTGTACTACATTTTCTATCAAAAAATTTATTTTTTTCAGCGACCTCGTCTACGAATAAAAGTTTACGCAATAATTTGCTTAAAATATCGTGTCACTTATTCTGAACAACATTATTCAAAGTGGTCAAACGATGTTATGAAATTTTCAATTGTTTCAAATGCTTAATCAGCCATTTACCATCGAATAATAAAATTTTTATTACATCTTTGTCTATCCATGAAAAATTTTGCAAAAATTTGTTTAAAAAATTGGGTCACGATTTCTTCCCAACATTTTGCGATGTGATCAAACGATTTAATGTAATGGTCAATCGCTGTAATACATTTTCTGTAAAAAAATGCATTTTTTGCATCTTTGTCTACAAATGAAAAATTCACGTAATAGTTTGTTTAAAATATCGTGTGACTAATTCTGAACAACATTTTTCAAGGCGGTCAAACATTTTCATGAAATGGTAAATTGTTTCCAGTGCTTAATCAGCCATTTACCATCGAAGAATGCAATTTTTATTATATTTTTGTCTGTTAATGAAAAATTTTGCAATAATTTCTTTAAAAAATTACGTCGTGATTTCTTCACAACATTTTTCGAGGTGATCAAACGATTTTATTAAATGGTCAATCGCTTGAAATGCATAATTAACCATTTCAACTCGTTTAAACCTGATTATGGAAACGCGGGGACTTATGTGATTGTGGCCTCCGAAAAGTTATTTGGCTACAAGTTTTTGTTGAACAGTAGCAAAACGTAATTTACGATATTCGATAATGGTCAAATGACCATAAAACGTTAGCACGTTTCATTTTCGGCTTCCTGGTTTTTTTCCGATCATTTTATAAAATTTATGATTATAATTATAATGGTAATTATAATTTTTTTTCAAGGTGGTCAAAAGATTCTATGAGATGGTCACTTATTTAAAATGTGTTGACATCAATATTTACTTATTTATTTAGATTTAACGAAAGTGGGGGCTAGTGTGAAGTCGGCTTCCGTAAAATTTTTTGTTATAAATTTTTTTTGAAATGGGGGAAAACAAAAATTTTTGAGATCAATAATGGTCAAAAGATAGTTATGGTAATTGACTGTGTATAACAAATATATATTTTTCAAATTTTGAGGTGCTAACTTTACAGTGCTGTAGAGTCCAAATACATTCAGAAAAAATTCACTGAAAAAATCAATTACATACACAGATTTCTTAGCATTTTTTCTTATAGTATTTATGAATTCCGGCGTATCGAGCACACTCTTGTGCTTTTCCCTATTTATGCTATTAATCTGAAAGGGTAGTCTCATTCCCTTATGATCGAGAAATACTGATATTTAGCGTTTTGTTGCGGCTACAGCTTTGGACAAAAACATTGATATACTTTTTTACTGTCCCAAAAAAATGATTGCTCTCAAGTATTATCGAATTCGGCAAAAATATATTATATTTCACAACCATGTTTCATAATTGCAGCGAAAAAATTTGTTGATTCGGCATTTGAAGCCATGGCAATCAACAACGCAAGCAAAACCACAGATTAACAGCGGTACCACAAGCGTGTACAGTTTCTCTGGTGGCACTGTCGTAGGTCTGACAGTGACCAGCCTCGGGGCCCATAGTATTCCCGTTTCCTGCCAAAAAACGTTTGCTTCTGCACAACAGAAAACAAAAATCGCAACCCAACCCTACCCCTGCACCCTTATCGCCAAAAACAACTCTACTGTTACGTCATCAATCTTGTATCACTGCCTCACGGCTGGGAGCAGGCTCATACACAATAGGAACAAGTCAACCTTATCGAGTGAGTATTAAAACATTACCGTTACTTTTCGATTCTTGTCATATTTACGATTGAAATGTGTCATCACGCTTGCTACGTGCCCGGAACTACGCAGCGAGGGTAGTGCTACATCCTAACAAAATAGTGCATTTCCCATGGTGCAAACGAATTTTTTAGCATAACGGAAGGAAAAGGCGATTTTTGCAAAAATGTTGGCTATTTCGACCCCTTGATAAAAAAGATTTTATTCAGACTAGGATGTTCTTAGGATGTCTTTGTCAGGATATTTAAATCGAAAAAATTCCCTACATTTTATATTATGGATCGTCATAAACGGAAAATGAAAAACCGAAACCTTTATTTTCCAAGCGACGTGAGGTCTTGGAAATGCTGAGATAATAACTTCTCTAACAAATACTGCAATTTCCTGAAAAAAATTTCGAAAGATTTGCAAACTTGTAAACCTTTTTAGGCAATGATGATCTTACACAAAAACACATTTGATTCACTGAAAAGATCTATTTCGAGTTCACGGGAGTTCTAGAAAAGTTTTTGAGTTCCATCCTCTAAATTTTTCTGCAAAATAGATAGTATAAGATATTGTGGATGAGATTGTTCAAAAAATATCTTGAACAATTTTTAAATGAATCAAACTTTCTTGATATCTCTGATATACCTGCTACTAGCAGGCTGCTAAAAATCTATGAAAATGTTACTTACTGAAAAAGTGAATTAAATGCTTGCCATATATAATATGAAACTTATTTTACACATGAGGCATTCCATATCAAGTGTTCCCACCTGAAAAACTTGTTGCCCCAGATTTTCATGAAACTTATTATAATTGTTGTATTAGTTGGGTACAACATTATTGTTATTTAAAGTATTTTTTCCGCTCTTTTCAAAAACAAATATATCAAAAATTTGAAATAATTATTTATCTCAATTATTTTTAATTTCATTATTTATTTAATGCTTTCTTCAAATGCGACATTTAAAAAAAAAATTTTTTTTTTTTTTTTCAAGAAAAGTTCGTACTTTTCTCTAAAAAAATAGTATACCATTTTGTGAAAAAACGTAAATGTATGTGTTTTTTCGTGGGTTGAAACTGACGTGTTTGCACGTCGAGTTAGTAATCAGCCGTGGCGTGGCTCGTTCGCCCAGCATGAATTGTTTTCGTACAATAATTTATAAATTAATTTTTAACCGTTTCATTAAATCCTTCAATAGATCTATCTTTTTTCGACTGAACTAGCCACGCCACGGCTGATCACTAACTCGACGCGCAAACGCGTCAGTTTCAACCCACGAAAAAACACAAAAATTTACATTTTTCAACAAAATAGTATACAATTTTTTTTAGGGAAAAATATGAACTTTTATTTAAGCAAAAAAAAATTTTTTCAAAAATGTCGCATTTGAAGACTACATTAAATAAATAATAAAATTCGAAAAAATTCACAAAAATAATTATTTTTTTGGGAAAAAGGGCAAAAAATGACACTTTTTTTACCCTCAAGCGCGAACTCGAAATGCTCTTTTGAGCGGTGAAAAGATTTTTACCGGGACTCGAAGTCTTCGAAGCCCGCAAAAAACAATCCATGGGCGAAAAAGTATCTTTCGAAACCCCGTAAATGCCCATAAAAGTGGATGACATGGGAAATTTTGAAAAATATAAAAACCGTATACCGGGCACGGAAACTCTTGGGTTATGTACCAATCTCAAGACATTAATCATAGCCTCCCTAAGTCAACACCACATTTATTTATGTGAATTCCATAATGATGCATTCTTGGAATTTCTGTCGCCTTTTCCTCAAACGAATTGGAATGAACCAGAACTTTCCTGAATGTTCCTGACGAACCCATCGAAAATTTTAGAATAGGACCCATAAAGTCAACTGCTATCTATGACAGAGCCTATATAAAGAATCCTTCAATCCCAAAAAAAATCAGTTCTGTTCAGTTCCTTGCAAGACCGCGTCAGAAAACATTTCAGGTATCATAACATTTCCGAAAAAACATACATTTCATTAAATTTCGATTCGAAAAAAAAATACAACAAAACAAACTTCATAAAATAACAATCCAGTATACTATTTAAAAAAATTTTATAAAGTGAAGTGACAAAAATGGATATACAAAGCAGTGACGAAGAAGACTTTTTCCCGCAAACTCCACAAGAATTACGAGAACAGGCAAGAAAACTTGGAAACTTCACTATACCAGAAAAATCAAGAAAACAATACCAAAAGTGCTACGACTCATTCAAAGAATGGAAAATATCGAAAAAAGCTACTGTCACTACAGAAAATGTAATCGTGCCATACTTCGACGAGCTATCCCGAAAATACCAACCATCAACTCTCTGGGCCCATTTCTCGATGCTGAAATCTTCAATCTATGAAAACGAGAATAAATTGGATATCGATGGATTTCCCAAACTGAAAAACTTCATCAAACAAAAAAACAAAGGATTCAACCCCAAACAAGCCAAAACATTCACATCCGAAGAATTGAAAAAATTCCTCAAAGAAGCTCCTAATGACAAACATTTGGCAGTTAAAGTGAGTAGAACTGTAATTGAAAATATAATTCTAATTAATCAACAAAAAAACGTCTTAAACCAGACATTTACTTCAAATACTAGGCGCGTAGACAGAGGGGGGTTTTGCAAGTTCAAACCCCTTCATAATTCTATTAAGAGTTTATTTGATATTCTTCGATATTATTTTCTATCTTTAATATTTTAAATATAATCATCATATAAATAATTCAAAACTGTTTCTTTCAACAATAATTTTCAACAATAAATTTTCAACAATAAATTCATTGAAAAGAAAGCTAATTTAATCAATTAAAAATATCTAGTCTTCATAATTCTATTTAATCATTATCTATTTTTTCCTTTTGATGTTTTTATTATAATTATTATTATAATTTGATTTTATTTCAATTGTCCTATTACTATTATATTATTCATTCATTTATATCTTACTAATTCATTGTTTTTAATACTTTTTTACTATCTTTGTTCATTATTTATTTCTTTCTATGTGATTGTCGTTATTTTTGTTTTAATTTGACATGATTTTATTAATTTGATTGTTCAATTATAATTACATTATTTATTCATTTACTTCTTAACTATATTATTTATTTATTTGTATATAACGTATTTATTATTTTATTTATTGTTATTAATTATTTTTCTTTATTTATTATTATTTATAATTAAATGTTATTTATTATTCTTTTTTAAGTTCAATTGTTTATAATTTATTTTTTAATTTTTTACTGTTTTAATTCTTTCTTGGGTGTGACTATTGATTAATTTTTTGTCTTTTAATTTAAACTAAATTTTGCCTTATACGGTAGGCTTTGCCCCTCTACCCCCACCGGGGCTCTGCCCCTGGACCCCGTCGAGAGGCTCCGCCCCCCGAACCCCCCGTCGTCCACCTCACCCCCGTGCGGATAAACACCGTTTTCAATTTAATTTTATCTTCACAATCAATTATTTCCAAATTCTATAATAACAAGACGAATAACAATAAAAAACAACCTTACTAACTATAAAATAAATAGTTTCCCTTAAAAGATGACATTTTAATTGAAATTTAGTCTCAAAATTCATCCAGTATCTAACTTTCCTAGAAAATTTAAAAAAATATATGAATTAATATATTCTATAGGTTGTCACAATATTCGCTGTAAGTGGAACACTCAGATCATGCGAAATTGTGGCTTTACGTGTCCAAGACGTATCATTTCACGAAAAACTCATTAAAGTTCAAGTTGCACCATCTAAAACAGAAGTCAGTAGGTACTTCACTATTGATGAGAACTTTTTTGACATCGTGACTGCCTACATGAAATTACGACCGAAAAATACAACGACTGATAGGCTCTTCCTGAGATATCAAAACGGACACTGCACGACTCAAGTCATTGGAAAAAATATAATAAGCAACATGCCCCGCCAAATCGCTACTTTTGTAAAATGCCAAGATCCACAATTGTACACGGGACATACATTCCGCAGAACAAGTGCAACTTTGTTGGCCGAAGTGGGGGCGCAGTTCATAGAATTAAAAAGGGCAGGGGGTTGGAAATCCGACGCGGTAGCTCAGCGTTATATTGATGATACTATGAAATCGCGAATGAAAACGAGCGAGCGTTTTTCAAAACTCCTAAACGATCAAGACCGTCCAAGCACATCCAATCCCATAATTGAAAAAAAAAACTCACAAAAATGAAACAGAAAATTCAATACCATCAAAAAAACAAAAAATTGATGATTTTTCAGAAAAAAATGTCTCAGAAGAAATTGGCAAATTAACCTCTTTTGTTAACGTACAAAATGTGAATATCACTTACAATGTTCAAATGTAAAATCCAATTATTTTCTTTCTAAAAATAAAAAAGAAACAAATGAAATTATTCTTAAAATCAGTTCTGAAAATGAAATAAATTTTAAAAAAGTTTTCAAACTTCAATATTTCCAACGATTTCAAAAATTTTGAAACAAAATATTGCAAATAAGTTTAATAATCTTTACGTTTTCTATTATTTACACAAAATTACAAATTAAGTTTTCCGCCTTAATCATGAAAATTGCATATTCTCTTATAATTAACTATACATTCGTACTACGGATCCATTAAAAGTATAATGCGCACTACATATAATAAAGGCATGTAACATCGATGTAACCTTGAACATGTTATACTTCAAACATGAAATATACCAATTAGTGTTATAGCAAAATTGTTTTTATTCAAATACCCCAAAATTCTAAAAAAATTTCTTACTTTTATAAGTTTTTTCATAATTCCTGTCATAAATTGAAACTTATACAATCTACAATTCGAAAAAAAACCCTTTAAATAAAAATACTTTTTTATTTCATAACTAAAACGATTAAGTTACTTCAGAAATCATTCAAAACTTGATTAAAATAACATAAAAGTTTCATTAAAATATATATAAAGAAACAAACAAAAAATACTCTTTCCTTAGAAATTCATGCTACAACAAGAAACCAAAAAATATCTTCCCTCAAATTCTCTTCATGAGAAAAACAACAAATGACAAAAAACATTATTTCAAAATATTTAATCATCACTCAACGCCAAAAGGAAATCCATTGTACCGGAGTCAACCCCATTCATTCATGTCGACAAATAAATGGAATTCTTCGACATCATTAAAGGTAACAATAAAGTCAAAACTAGTCAAAATGCAGCTTCATTCGAAAAAGGTAGGAAATAACAAGAAATTAAATAAAAAACAATAGACCGTGTCATCCACCGAATCAAAAGAGCACTTCTTCGCGCTTTCGGGACAAAACAGTATCATTTGTCGCCCTTTTTTCAAAAAAATACTGTACGTGATACGGATCTCGATTATCTTTTACTCGGTATTTACGTTGTAGCTGAGTCAATGAAAATTCCATCGAGTTTGAAATGACGAGTCATTAGTTTTCTTTTCAGAGTGATTGACGAGGGAGCGGCTTCGCCGCTCCCGAGTTATTCACGATGAAAAGAAAACTAGTGACGAGTCGTTTCAACGATGGAATTTTCATTGACTCGGCTACAACGTAAACACCTCGTAAAAGATTAATTCGAGATCCTTGGCACGTAATGTACTATTAAATTTTCGATATATTTTTGTCTGAAGAGCGGAAAAAATGCTACAAGTAACAATGGTGTTTTATTTTTTATGCAAACATTCGCCGGATTTCTAATTTATTGAAAAGAGATGTACAGATAAAAGAGCGAAACTTTGAGCCTCTGAATCACAGCAACCCGTGCATATTAACGGCCCTCTTTTTGCATTATAAATATACCTAACAAAGACAAGAATTGTACTAAGTTTCATCAAAATCTGAGGCAACAAGTTTTTCAGATGGGAACACTTGATATGAAATGCCCCACATCTCAGTATCACGTTCTAGTAATGTATATTGTAATTTGAAAAACAAATAGATCTGGAAAACCCAGAAAGTCCTACTCAATGTTAGTAATACCAGAAACTAAGAAATGATTTGAAATACCGTAAATCTATGTAATATTGGTTATTTATTTAGATCTTCAGTTATAAAATAACTGTGGAAGTATAAAATTCTCAAGTCCTTGAATAAAGGAAAATTTCAGAACATCATTCAAATTTCTTTTACACCTATAACATTGAAAATATTTAAATAACAAGAATTCATTGAAACACAAAAGATTAATGGAAAAGCTGTATTCTGTTTTAAATACAAAGAATGTATAAAACTCTAAAGTTTACAGTACCCGATTCTTACAATCTACACAGTAATCCGTATTATTAAAAATTGAGAAGAATCAGTAGAGACTTGAGTTATTTTACACTTTCTCTAAAATCCTATACAAAATCTCGTGTTTCATATGTAACATTCCGATTTCTCTGTAAACTGACTTTATAAAAAGAGCAATGCTTTATAAAGTATTTATGAATTTCTATACAGTCCCTTTCTGAAATCTTTAATAAATGGCGGCATTTTCATAAAGAAGATTTTTAAATGAAATTCATAAAAATCACGTCATTTTATAAAGATGTAATAGAGTTTTTACAGAGTGACTTAATAAAATCTGATAAAACTTTATGAACCATTGCGCTATTTTTAAAGATCTTCTACAAAAATTACGAAATTCAATTTAACAAACAAGTATTTTATAAGGGGTTCCGTAAACAGTTTATAAAAACCCCACTTACGATGCAGATACTTGTAAATCCAACGAAATTCGTATGGAATGTTTTATTGACAAGTATAGAATTATTGGAAATTGTTAGATAGTTTTGAATTTTTATGAACTTACCATTTGTGTACATTATACGTATGGAAAACTTTGTCGAGGTTCAACGAGTATACACACAGTGAAAAGTTTACTGAAATTAACTAAATCTTCAGTCACCAACCAACCTACAAAAGAACACCCATGTTCACTAATATGTTTAGTCCACTTATGCAAAATACAGTCTACATGACAAAATGTTTAAGTTACTTGAAATAAAACCATTCTTAGTTTCTTATTTTACTACAGATATCTCTGACTGTATGTTACAATAAAAAGAAAAAAATTTTTTTCTAAGTCCTTTCTTAAAATTAATACACGTATATGTATTTAAATAATGAGTACACATTTCAAAAGGTACTTTATATTAAGATAATTTGTTTCAAAATCAATGTTCTACTTTAAGGGGGTCGTCTAGTGTGACCGGTCAAAAAAATCGTTTTTTTTTTGTTTTTGTTTTTTAATCAAACATATTGAGAAGGTCTTGCACGACTTTCTTGAAGAAGAGAAAGGTGTACTCTTATGGTCTAGGCATAGCAGATTGATGGCGGGACAATTTTTTATTATCAATAACGCTTTTTTCTCAAAACAAGTTTTTCAAAACTGCTGCCACGATATCTCAAAAACTATTTCACTGTTTATGCTCAACTTTTTACAGCATTTTAAGTACATGTCTAACTACAAATTAAGCCAAAAGAATTAAGATTAATTTGTTAGTTTCTTTTCTTTTTTTTTTTTTTTTTTTTTTTTAACAATTATACACTAGCACCTTGAAGGAGTCTGCAGTCAGACACGATCGAGGTGATCGTTAATTTCGTTACGCCAAAGAAATTTGTGCTGTGAGCAGCCTATGGGCGTAGAGCTTGTCAAATTTTTTTCCTTCTAAACGTGGCCTTACATGCTATGTAAATTTCATGGGATAATATTGCCTTCGTTGCGCCACTGGCAGGGTCGGATGCGCGATCGCTTTCTCCAGCGAAAATCGTGTTCCCTGGTAAAATCACAGCGGGACGCGCCACCTTCGAGGCGGACTCCTTCAAGGTGCTAGTGTGTAGACGCGAAAAATAGTCGAAAAACTAAGATTTTTTTTTGGTTGAAGCAAAAAAATACTTTTTTTTTGGAATTCGAACTTTCTTTTACTTCATTTTGCAGTTGTAAGTCTCAGGAATAAAATGGCGTTCGTTTTTTTCATTTCTAATTATTAGAACGCCAGAAATCATGGCAGCAGTGGAGTAACTTTTTTTTTACGTGTTTCTGTTGAGCGGTGCATCTCCGATATCATTCAATATATTGGTTTCAAAAAATCAAAAATATTTGTCCAATTGTACTCAAAAAAGTAATTAAATTGAAAAAATTATTTTACTTTAACGATTTTTTAATTAATAACTGTCACAAAAAAGAATAAAAATACGGCCTTCACACTAGACGATCCCCCTAAAGGTGGTTACTTTAAATGTATAAATGACTGTCAAAAAAAAAAACGCATACACAACAATTTCGATGTTGATTTTAGATCTGACATTGAAATGTCATCATATTTTTTTCTTGGTCGTTTTCTAAATTTTAGTAAGACTTGATATATATATATATGTATAAAAAGTATTAATACTATTCAGTTTATAATCAATATTGTAATTATACATATAAATATAAAATACTTCATTGTACTTGCATAATGCACTATTTTACATGTGACGTAAGTTGTAACAGTGATACGAATTTGATTGTATTGTTTGAAATTTCACATTACACGTGTTTTTGCTATGGATGGAACATGTTTTGTAATAGTACGTTTGATAATTCACTAGTCTATCGCTATAAAGAGTGCTTCTTCTCTTTATATTCTGATTTATGAGCATTTTTAAGAAATGACAAAAAAGCTTGTTACAGCAAAGGACTAGTGTAGTTAAATTCAATTGTGCTTTCAAAATGTTTGTAACTCACAAGAATGGTATGCAATTTTGTAAATCTAAAGAGCTTAAAAAAGGGTTGAGAGCTTGATTTAGAATAATAGTCGAATTTGGTTCCGTATGGTTTATTAATTTTGCTCAATTTTTTTCGTTCATTATTTTTTGAAAATTATTCGGAAGAATACTTAAGATTATTCGAAGGAATCATTCGCCTTGTCATTATCGTCCTCTGCAAGAAGGATGTCAAAGTCCTTTCCAGCTGAAAAAAATATAATAACAATCTAGTACAAAATTGAATTTTTTTCGAAAACCAGTTAGTCATTAGAACACGTTGTACATAGATTATCTTGTCACTGAATAGCAGCTCATTTCATTTCCTTGCATTGTAAAGTTTACTGAAACAATTAAAATGTCATACCTTTTGTAGCGTAACGCTTTTTCGTTAAAGCCCTGCTCAATGCTGCTTTGATCGACCGAAACATCGACTTTTGCTTCGCTGGGCTGGGTTCAGGCAAAGGTTTTTTACTAACCATTGCCTGAAGACCACGGTACAACACTGTTGAAAATATTTTGGAAATTGATTATTCATATTACAGTGAAATTTTTTTGATTACGTAACATACGAACTCACAATAAATATTTTAGTGGTCGACCTCGGTTACATACATGTCCGCTGACAACTGTTCTTTTTTTGATTCTGCGTCCGTGCTATCAGCTGCTTTTTTTGAACACTTTTGTTTCCTGTATCTGAGGAACTTATGTTTCTCTTCAGGGAAGTAGCCCAGGCCCAAATATGCCAGTTTGACATTCATGTTTTTGGCCTTCTTGGCTTTTATAAAATTTTCCCAAGGGATCCTTATTCCCTTAATGTCAACGCACTGAAAGAGACAATCCAGGTGAAGTTTTTACTACACTCCCAAATTTTTCTTTTTACATTTTTTTAACATCTGGATTACCTGCTTCCCTGAGTCCGTTATCATAGAAAACTGGCCGGATTCTATGAGGGCTTGAACTTTTTCCTCTTTCTGACCTTTCAATGCTTTGAGCCGCTGGGTTTGCTCCTTATATGCAAGCAGAACTTGCTTCAGCGTACTTTCCAGCAGCTTCTCTCTCGACTGCAACATTATAATTTTTCTATGCAAAAAAGAGGATATTCTTGCCAGGGGGTTACTCTACAAAGTTCAAAAAATATTTCGTAATTATTGCTGAAGTGATGGAAAATCCAATTTTCCAAGCGGTGAGTGTATAATTAAATACCATCAATAAGCTGTTGGGGCTTCCATTAATATTAATCCCATACTATTAATCGTAGTTGTGAAAGGATAGAATTCTTTTTCTGGACATTGTAAGAACTATTTTCGAGTATCTACTTTTACTAGAAGTAAATGACCGCTATAATTATAAAATTTCAGAGTCACTTATTACACCATGTTAAAAAAAAGTAGCAGTTATTGGGATATATTTCATTCTTGAAGATATTTGTGCAAATGTCTCACATTTTTTTCCTGTAAGCCACTTTCAAGTATCACCTCCGCCATAGCAATTACATGTTCATCAGGTTAAAACGTGGTAACTGCCTTTTCCGAGATGCCGCACTCCTTTTCGTTCTGTTCTGGCAATTCCTAAAGAGAATTTTTAGAAATCGTTACACGCGTCACTTAGATAAACATAGTTTTCGCAAATTACATATTATTAACACTAACAAGCTCCTCATTATATTTATCAAACACCTCGGTAATTAAGGGTTCAGGGTCCTCGGTTTCGCCGATTTTTTCACCGTTATTGGAATTTTCCTGTCATGAAAAACAATATTATTTCGATAACTTTTAGAATACAAACTCAATTGGTCAATTTGTTGGTGTTGTTTGTATGTGACAGTAACATTTTGATAAACATAGTTTTCGCAAATTACATATGATTCACACTTACAAGCTCCTCATAATATTTATCGAACACCTCCGTAATTAAGGGTTCAGGGTCCTCGGTTTCTCCGGTTTTTTTACCATTATTTGAATTTTCCTGTCATTAAGAACAACATTAATTCTCCAAATTTTAGAAAGTTCGTCAATTTGTTGGTTTTGTTTGTATATATTAGTAATATATTAAGAGAACTTTTAATAGCTACTTTTTCCCAAACAACACCTTACTAACTCTTTTGTTAAACTACAGATACTTTTCTTGAGTACACAAGAATTAATATATTCTTCCGACATCTTCGTATTTAGACTTTTCTATTGTGGCATGACAAGAAAAAAAGGTCGAGCATTGTATGCATAATTTCAACACGTACATTCTGCGATGACATGAGCTTCCGGAATATAGCTTCTGGACCATAAGTTGGATTTCCCGTAGGGCCTTCAGTTGGTAGCTGTTTTCTCTAAAAAATGTTTGTCTTCGTTATAATTTATATCTATAAAGTGATATAAGTTAACAATCACTACAATGCGGAAAAGCGTGGGAAATGTTATGGAAGCCATCCAAACGTAGTATGTACATATTGGGGACTCCAATTCAGACTTACATCCCCCATTACAGATATCATTGTTATATATTTTTTCAATTTTTAGTAAAATAAAATAGATAAGTGATTTTTTTTTTGCCAAAAATTATTTTACGACTGTACAATTTTTTATAGTTAAAACGAACTCCAGCCTCAGACATAAAACAAGCATTTTTCAGGTCTCAGGATTCGAAAATACTTATCCAGGGACAAAATTGTGAAGAACACAAAAATTTTACTTGTTTCTGAAACACCTCAAACGTTGAAGTAAAAAATTTTTTAAACATTTTTACCTTAACAAAATTTAAATATTGTGAAACAAATTGGAATACATGAAAAATATTTCAGTTACATTGTAATTTTTTTTTTTTTTACGAATGAAATCCTCGGAGAAATCCAACAAAAAAAAGTTTGGTTCAGAGTAGCTTTCGAACTAGTTCAAAAGACATAGTGCAGCAAAGTGCGACGCGCTTTGTACCGTGGCGAGCTTTCGATAAATGCACGGCGTTGCTGTAAGCCAAGGGTAACAATTTGTAAGCATTCGTCACAAAGATTATTTCCTTTATTTATTCATATTATCCTTGCCTCACAGTAACACCGTGCATTTATCGAGAGCTCGTCACGGCACAAAGCACGTAGCTCGCGCGGGTCACGCGGGTCGCACTTTGGTGCCCTATGTATTTTGAACTATTTCGAAAGCCACTGTAAACCAAGCTTTTTTTTGTTGAATTTTCTCCAAGGATTTTATCCGTTAAAAAAAAATCAGATTTTACTGATATATATTTTTGTTATTTTAATTTGTTCAACAATATTTAAATTTTGTTGAATAAATAAAAAAATTTACTGCAAACCTGACCTGGAATGATTCATGTACAACTATTTTTCCCCTCGAAAAAAAAACAATGAGTCAACATGTTTTTGCTAGAAAAAATGTGAATATTACATTTAGTTAAAAAGGCCTACTGCAAATCTTATTGATTTACTTGAGGTCCGTAATAACTAGAAAAATCAAAATAAAGTTAAAAAATATTATAGAAATGTAATAATAACATAGCTCACAAGTTCGCGCATCATTCGAGTAAATGACAGTTTGCTATAACATTATTATTTTGGGCATCCTTTGAATATTTACAGAGATTTTTGAAACGTACGCGTAAAAAAATTTTGGCACATATCGCTAATATTTTTATGTTGCTAATTTTTTTATGTAAATGTTACCAACCTTTTTTGCCGCTTCTTTAAGAACGTTCGACTTCCTTTTCTTGTTAGTTCCCGTGCAGGGTATTTGAGGAGACAAAAATTTTTTCTTCGGAACCGGAATTCGATTTGACTTTCGAACAGAAGTTGATCCTAACAGTGAAATTGCATCCACTTAATACATACTTTCAAATAAAAATAGGCATCCATAGAAATATGTCGCATTTATGTAATTGCCATTTGTCGAAATTTTCGCAAATGACATAATTCATTGAAAGTGTCTTGAGTAATGGATTTTTATTGTAGAGTTTTAATTGTAAAAATTCCAAAAATTACACACTGTCTCCGTACTATCACTGCATTCTCAAAATTTTCAACAATTTTCAAAATTTACGCACATTTTTCAAAACTCTATAAATTTTCAAATTTTAAAGAATGTTAGACATTCTTTGAAATTTCCAGGTTTCCGATCTTAATAAATGTTCAAACTTCTAAACATAATAGAATATTTCATTTTTCAGAATTTATAAAAATATATATAACACTTTCAAGATTTTTCGTTATTTTTGAGTAATTTTCATGTACGCCAAATTTTCATATTAATATTAAATTATGGTATCACCAATATTTTTAGCGATTGTGGTGAAGACAATTTAAAAAATTAACAAACACACTATGAAATTGAACGAAAATTTTGATTTTTGTAAAATTATTGACAATAACAAAATTTTCTAGCGTTTTCTGATTTTTCAAAATAATTATGATTTTCAACAGCACATCAACTACAAAAAATTTGAAAAACTTTGTGGAAACGTTGCCGTATAGAAGACCTTTTAATATTTATATGAAGAAGTTGCTATAGGGTCAGAATTCTTGAAAAAAGTCACAAAAAAATGACGAATTTTTTTTTTTTATTGAAATTATGAAAAAATGATAGGTTACCATGGTCCTTGTGACTTCACAAAAGGAAAAAAAATAATATTTTTTTTTTAACAGTTTATTGTAACATGAAGTTTTTAGTTACTTTTTAAATAAATACATTTTCTTCATAAATCAACCAACCAATTAGAATAGACTTCTAGAATTAACAATAAGATATAATAATGTTTATAAAACCACTTAAAAATTTTTGAAAAAAATTTTTTCACATTTGTTTCTAACAACTGTTTTATAAACAAATGATTTATTATCGTGTTCTGCGCTTTTTAAAAATCTGAAAAAAATTACAATACATAAACAAACCTTGGAGAATTCAAATCCGTCGAGAAAAGTTTGGAGCCGAAATTATTTTATAAGCTGTGATTCGAAGAAAGTTGCGCGGCGCGCCCTGTCTATTGGCTTGCATTGCAATGTACGCCTCTCACGCCTTTGTAGTTGGGAAGTGATTTGAATTGATATTTTTTGATGATCAAGGATAAAGCGATTATGTGTTTTTACCATTTAAAAAAATTCATTTTGTTATTTTATATACATATAACAATTATTGTGAGTAAAAAAATTGTTGATTACAATAATTGGTGAACAATGAAATCAGTAGATGAAACAATGACTTTGCATGCGAAATTTGTTAAATCAAAGGATATCAAACAATAATAACTGCACTTTCCTTCGATTCTTTTAACTCTTTGGAAAGGTTTCTGTTATGATATTATTTAGTTTTCCTGCTTAATATATTTGTTTTATGTTTGAAATTTTGGGACGCCATCTCGCTGTCGGAGAGTCCGAAGTAAAATTTGTTGAAATCACGAGGAAACACGCTCATCATACGCGTGGTTAGTTGGTTAAATATGTTGTTTTTCGTTGGCTTTTTTGTGATGATTTTTGATAGAAAATTCGGTTCCGTTTTGTGGATATGTTTTCAGTTTTCGTTGGGAAATGAGTTTTTTCAATCTCCGATGTATATAGATATAGATGCATTTATCACATATTTTTTTTGGTCTACTTGAATTGGCCATTATAAAACGGTGTATTACGATCGTTCTAAGGTTTTGGATTTGTTTAAATTGTCGGGAGAAGACTATTATTTTTTCTGTTGGATGTTTTGGATAACGGATTTTGATGGAGTATGAGGAAGCAGGGCTCCGTTGTCACTTATATATGGGATCATGCAGAGAAGCCATTGATATTTTTTTTGTGATTTGAATTATTTTTGTAATTGTGATGATAATGAATTGATTTTTTTTTTTTTTATTTTGAATCATTGTTGGAATGATAATGATGATGATGAATTGATATTATTTTAGGATTGAGTTATGATGAAAACTGCGATGGTGATAATGAGTTAATCCATTTTCTTTTTTTTTTTTAAATTGAATTATTTTGGGAGATATTGTTTGTTATGATGGATGATGTCTGGTATTGTGAATTTTGATCATATTATTATATCAATGCAAAATTTTTGAAACCATTTATGAAATTTGCGTTGATTATTTGCTTTAATTATAATTGTTGTGATCGGCGTTTTGATGTGAGGATTAATGTTTAATCCTTAATATGAAATTATAAGGATATTTCTATTACGAGTTTAATTTTTTTTTTGTCTTTGGTTTATATCTGTCTCCACGCTCGGACATATTGATATGCGGTGAAAATAAATTGTGAAAGGGATGATGGATTTGGATTGATTTTGTTTTTTATTCCCAGGCCTAACATTATTCAGAATATTAATTTTTATTTTTATGGATTCAATATCTTGATTAATTTTTTTATTTTTATGTTTTGTATGGTTTGAACGTTGGTGGTTAGAAAAAAGGAACCAGAACGTTACAAGGTGTTTGTAAGTACACAATGACAGCATCAATTTCAAAGATTGTAGATTCCAAATTTTTAACAATCAAAGATATAATGAACGGATCGAAGCATTTGATTTCAAGAATCGGCGAATCGAACAGTTTTCCAGCAATTGTAAAAGATAAAATTAAAATGTCAGCAGCAGAAATGATTTGTTTTGGTCGATACTTCGGTGTGATGGTTGGGGATTTTATTTATGAAGACAAAGAGTATTGGCGTTTATATTTGAAGTTGGGAGAAATAATTGGCAGTGTCACATCACCTCAACTATTGGAAGCACATGTTCATGAATTAGAAGTTGTCGTTGGCGAATTTCTTGAGTCTTACATTAGTTTAATTAGCCCCTTGAAGCCAAAAATGCATGTTTTATCTCATTATAGTCAAATAGTTATACAATTTGGACTGCCAACATAGTATTGGACATCTGGGTATTAATCAAAACACCGTGATCTAAAAAATGTAAGTAACATCCAAGCAGGCTCGAAAAATCTTCGAAAAACCTTAGCTATAAGTCAAAAACACAAAATTCATGTAGCAAACGCTGCAGTTAAAAAAGTTCAACTAGGTTTCATCGATGTTATGTCTTCATTCAAGAGATTCCAAGACATTTCATGGAGAAAAGCCTACTTTTTAAAAATGGTTTATTATAAAAGGAACGAAATATGGTGTAGGAACGAATCTCGTTATTGAATTTGGAGGATCGGATGGACCAAGATTTGGTACAGTGATGGGAATTTTCGTAAACGATGGAACTGTCATGTTTATAATTCAAACATAGCCTACAAAATACTTTTGCGATCATTTTCAAGCGTATGCAGTTAATTAAAACAGTTGCGGCACAAAAAACTACGTCGTAAGTTATGATATGCTCCTTAACCCATTACCATGTTCCTTAGTTTATAAGCAACGCCACAAATTCGTTGTTACGCGGCATTTAGTTTAAATTGGTCGAAACCTGACGTCGCCTTTATATGTTTATAGATTGTTTACGATTTGTGAAATTTTGTAATAAAAATATATTTGTGGATTATATAGTATGGTTTATCCACGCTTAACAGTTGTCAATACCACCCACTTTTAAACCTTGTCAAAAATTCTATAACTTCTTAAATATTTGGTAAAACTACAAAAAATTTTGGTATATGCTCATTTTCAGAAAATTGCTTATGTTCTCAATAATTACTCAGACCGCTAATAATATATCCGGTAGTAAGAATCCGTAAATACTATTATTTTTGTATGATTAAATTTTCAGCACAAAATTAAAAAATTCCATAGATAAAAATATTCCACCGAATCAGTACAATTAACAATATACATAAATGTTCAGAGAGTAATTTAAAATTTATTTTAACAGTATATTATTGTAAGTTTGAAAATGTACGTTTCAGGGAAACGAAGCCCTACAATCGTTTCGTCTAAAAAAGGAATGGTCAAAACTTGCAATCCGATATTTTGGAGTACTAGTACTGTTATGACTATTTTACCGTACTGCTTAACGGTACGAAAACGTCATTACCGTACTCGCACAGTAAAATATATCGTACATTACTTAAGCGTAACATCATTTTCTTACTCGTGTGATTGTAGTCCTCAGCTTTTCATCGGACCACAATCATCACACTCGTGGAAAATGATTTTATCGCCCTAGTAGTGTAATATACTATTGTTTTAGAAGGAGCCTAAATTTTGCGCCGAAAGTATATGTTTTTTGTAAATGTGGAATAAAAACTAATATTCAAAAAGGATTCAGTTATAGTCTGTTATACGTATAAAGTTTTTGAGAATACTGTGTGCATTTCAATTTTTTTTACCATCTGCAAAACTCTACCATTAATTGGTTTTACATATTAAGATAAATATTTATTATATTTCTTACGATTGCAGAAGCTATTTTAGTTCGCTTGAGAAATCGTATAGATTAAATGTATTATAATCAATATTTCAGAAAAAAGGAATAAATTTCGAATAGTTACAATAAGCACAATCCTGTAATGTTCCAAAAATTACTGCGAATGCAGAAAACAATCTCATTATGCATTCATTCTTGGGAATCCAGTGTCTACTTGATCAGTCATTTTTTAACTGCCAACATGGCCGAAACGGCACATGGCGATAGGCAGCTGTCCACGGTCTAAATCAGAACTGCGCTGGGTGTAAAATCAACACCCAGCAGTAGCACTTTCTCTCGGTTCTTCGGCAACGCCATCTCGGTGCTACCGCTGACCCTAATTTTTTCCCGTGTGGTATTTATTTAGACCTTCTGTTGATGATTTTGGAGTCATTCTTGACGAGTAATATATATTACAGTATAATCTTTTGTTGCTGTATCAACATCTACCAAAGAAAGTAACATTTTTTATACTCGGTTAATTCTACACTTGAAACACTAACTCATATTCTATATAACATTATGAAGCCAATATTTGAACAGTTTTTAAGCAGTCATTTCATAGCGAAAGATAAGTGAGAGATAAATGTATTCGTTTGTTGTTGATGTATCCCCATTGAAATCATGAAATTTTGAAGTACTGGGTGAAGCCCATTCAACAATTTTTTTTTGGTTATAGTTGGCTGTTCACTAAATCTTTGTCAGAGACGAACTTTGCTATAATCAGAGTTTCTACAGTTAAAGTCCTAAGAAGTATCATTAATCCCCTGCTTAAAACCAAAATTCAAAATTTTTCATAAATTTCTGAAGCCTGTGTTTTATTTTGCTGTTTTCCTTTTAAACACACAACATTTTAAAAAACAGATAACTGTAGCACTAGCCAGTAGGAAGTTAAGTTAAATGAAAGGAATTTGAAAAGTATTTTTTTTTTCTCAATTGTTTCACAGATTATTTCAGCCTTGTGTTCTGCTGCATTAATTGAATAAAAAAGCTTCTGAGAACAATAAAAAACGAAAAAAAATCGAAATATACTTGAACCATTCAAATTAAGGTGTTTTATTGTTAGAACCCTGTGCGGTTGTTTGTCTTGCTTGTTTTTGATCTAATTTAACGTGTAAGAAAGTATGTTTGTATTATAAAAATTTTATATGAATATTTTTGTATCTCGATATGAAGTAAAAACAATTTTTCAAATTTTGTAGTAAACTGTAACAACATAAAGATGTTGCAACGGATAAGTTAATGCAACTTTAACGGTGCAGTTTACGTTGCACTAAGATAACTAGAAAGTTCACCAGGATTCAATGAAAAAATAACGATAACTGAAACGTCGCGATTGCGTTGCGCGCAATTTTCGAGCAGCTAAGACGGTTGAATTTAGGTTGCAATAAGGTGGCATTTGCGTTGCGCGCGAGGTTTCACAAATCGGATCGGAAAATTGTGTGAGAAAAAGTAGTTGCGATGCGGTCGCTTTCAACCTCCATGCAACTTTAAAAGTCGCAATACAGTTGCCTGAAGGTTTTGCGAAGGTTGCATGCTAATTTTCCAAAAACGCTACAAAAAAATGATCGAAAAAAAAAAGATGCGATGGCGTTGCACGCAACTTTCGAACAACTAAAACAGTTAAATTCAGGTTGCATTTAGGATGAAATCAGTATTGTTTGCAACGTTGTTTTCCAGTTGTTTTCCAAATTCGCTGACCTACCAGGGTTTTCTTTATTTACATGATTTATCCAGTAATATATCAAATATTATCCAGTATTATCCAGTTATATCAATCGAGATACTAAAAAAATTTTTTCTGTTAAGGTTGAAGCAAATCGGACATGATTAACCTGTACAACAAAGCGACTAAAGTTTTAAATGGAAATCGCGTATGATTTTCCATACATTTTGCTCCAATATTCATAACTCTTGCGAAACTCATTCTTTGTGCTTCAACCTTAGAAAAGTTTAAGTACATACTGTTACGTTCAAAAATAAATTTTTTTGGATTTATCTATATTTTTCAAGCAAAAAAAGTACTTGTTGGTCTTAAATTCATGTATCTCTTTATATTTCCTTAACATATTTGTAACTTCTGAAAAACTTATGAAAGACTTTTGAAATGGGGTAGAATATGAGTATATAAATTTAATGTTATGAAATAAATTTTTTTTAATTTTTTCACTTCTGCAATACATATATGAAGGGTCGGCGAACAAAAGGGGCTAACCATGCAATTTTCCAAAATCCTGTTTTTTGCATTTTTGTCTTCTTCAGCCCATCTTACATATCGGTCAAATTTGAATTTCCAAAATATTCGATCGTAAACAATAATTTTTGAATAATAATTTTCACGAAGGAGCTATGTGGAAGGGTATTCGGCGAACAAAGGGGGCTATCCATGTACAGAGTCTTATGGGAAATTATGATTTTCAGACAATATTGGGAGGTTTTAAGCCAAAGTTATTTTTCCGTGTCACCACCAACTGATTTTTCGATAAGATACAGGTTTCTGAGAAACGTTTTTGACCATTTTTTTTTGCTAACTCATAGTTTTTCAGTATCTCAAAACGAAAGCCACTAGCGTGGAAGAACGTCGAAGTTTATTGATTGTAAAAAGAAGGTTTTTTAACAAATTCAAAAAATTGCAACTGTCAATGTACGAACAAAAGTATAAAAAGTAAAATTAAAAAAAATTGTGAGTGCTTGTCTACAATTCGCGTAGTAAAATGTGAAAAACTGAAAAGCGGAGGAAAAGCCGCCGCCGCGGTGAATAATACACAACCGCATCTGGCAAGCTTGTCAATGCAAAATATCGGCCGATGCAGACGGTTACTTTAAAATTAAAAAATAGGATGTAACTTGAAAAATAAACTTTTCCGAATCATTAAAAATATGATATTTTATTGTTTCTTGATAAGTACGGAAGTTATGATGATGTAGTCGAAAATTAACTTATATTATGATCAAATCAAAATAATTATATACCACGAGAAAGTGACATTGATTAAAAAATAATAAATATATTTTACAGTATAACTATTGTGCTCTGAAAAATTAAAATAGATTAAAATAACATTCTTTTATTAGAGAATGTAAAAAAGTCATAGAAACTATAGAGCTTATAATAAAAATTTTCAATATTAAGTTTATTCACTCAATTTTACATATTCCCTATTCAAAATTCAAAGCCAATTTTACTGATGATGTACCATGTTTTAGTTTCTGAATTGAAAATATAATAATTTCTGTAATAATTGTATACAATAATTTATACAATTATTGTAAAAATGTAGCATGTATTTATTACAGTTTTTCTCGTATCGTGACGATATATGCGATTGATCTGCAAGTATTGTGAAAGAATTTTTCGACCTTTTTTTTATTTCAAAACAATCTAGCCATTCCATATGAGGGCAATACTTTTTTTTATATAAATTTTTTTTTACCTGAGGTTCTAAAAACTTGTACAAAAAGATTTTTCTTACATTTTTGAAAAACAATGTTCTTGAAACTTTCTTAAGCAAAATGAGTTAGAAATAACTTTTTTGAAAATAATTTCTTTCTTCATATTTGATGTTGATTTCGTGCGAAAAATAATTATAATTTTCTACCTACTCAATCTAAAAAAAAAATATTGAAAAATGCGTTCTCAAGGCCACGAATTTTGAAATTGTTGTTTCCGAGAAAAATGCATAGAAGCTTTTTTTGATTTTTTGAATATTTGGTTAGTGAATATAAATAGTGAGAAAAAATTTTTTTGCTTAATTCTGATAAAACGATAACAAGAGTAACCTTTAACTGCCGTTAATTTTATTTGAATTTGTTAAAAATCTTGGGGAATATTTTTTTAGACTTGCATTCCCGTTAATATTGAAATAATATAATTAAGCTTTCCTCTAAGTGTAACATTTTTTTGAGCCTGATTTCGTGTAATGTTTAGAAAGAGTTTGTAATTAGGTTTTTGTTAATTTTTGTGTAACAGTTGACGTGCAAGTGCTCATACGACTGTAAGAATATTTCACACACACACTCATCGCGACTACCTATTCGAGATGTACCGGTCAATGGAGAATCAGGCTCAGAGATCGTACTTTAACAACTTGATAGACATAGTTCCCGTTCAAAAACAATGTAAGAAAAATAATGATTCACCTAGACGAGAAATTACTGCTTTTTATCGTCTGCTGGATAAAGAAGGGACATCGATCCAAGTTTGTCGATCAACATACATTGACACTTTCGGACTGACGAAGAAAACAATTGAGATAATCCTCAGAAGGAAAAGAAAGGGAGATGATTGTCCAGTTAAACGTCAAGGTGGAAAATATCGAGTTAAATACACAGAAGAACATAGACAATGCGTAAAAAACCACATTAATTCGATTCCACGCCAAAAAAGTCATTATGGACGAGGCACGTCAATGAAAGAATATTTGAGCAGTGACTTGAATTATGCCAATCTTCATGCTGCTTATTTGAAAATGAACGAAAACTTTCCTGTCACTGTTGAATATTACAAACAAGTTTTTAAATCAGATTTTCCAAATCTGAGTTTTCGTGCACCACGCGTTGACACCTGCAGAACGTGTGACCAGTTAAGTTGCAAAATCAAATCTACGAAAGATGAGGTCCTTATCGCCAAACTAAAAGCTGAGCTAGGTGAACATCATGAAAAAGCTAAAAAGGAAGGTCGCAAATGAAAATGGACATGATTTCCTCGCTAAGTTCAACTTGTGTTTCAATTGATTTGCAATAAGTTTCGTCAGTCCCGTCGTTAACGCGCTTCGACATGTATTATTTGAGGCAACTAAGCTGTTACAATCTTGGTGTTCGAATGAGCCCCTCTGACGCTGCGTTCATGTGCCTCTGGAATGAAACTATTGGAGAAAGAGGGTCTTCCGAAATAGCGAGTTGCTTATTCACTTTGTTGAACAACGTCAACAATTTCAAATACCCCAAAAAACTTCTGATTTGGAGCGACAATTGCGCTGGTCAAAATAAAAACAAAACCCTGCTCTTTCTTTTTATGCGGATGGTGCACTTTGGCTTGGTTGAAAGCGTGGAACATAAATTTTTGATAACTGGACACAGTTTTCTTACATGTAATAGGGAGTTTGCCCTCATTGAAAAAAAGAAAAAGAAAAAAATCATTTACGAACCAAGTAACCTGCAGGACCTTGTTCTGTCAGCAAGAAAAGTTCCTTTCAATGTTGTCAATATGCAGAAATTTTACAACTTCAAGGACAGAGCCGACGTTTCGTTAAATACGACAAAACTGGCCATCTCCAGCGCTGTTTGGATAAAAATTACGGAGCCAGGAAAAGTTACCTTGAAAGAAAGTTTTGACGCCATTCAGTTTGAAAATTTCACTGTGTGGAAAAGAAGTAAATTGAGAGTTATAAAAACTACCTTTATGTGATTGATACAAAGAATTGAAAGATAAATAAATTTTTTTTCCAGGAAAAAACGTTGCTGACTTGAATAAATTCCAGCTTCAAGAAATCAAAGCAAAAAGTTTGTCACAGGAGAAAAAGAATGATCTTAGTAAATTGAAAGAATTTTTACCCGAGGATCACCAATCTTTCTACGATTCAATTTTGTAATGAATTTCGAACTCAAACTTGTGAAAGTTGATTTGAATAAAGTTTTTTCGTCGTCGGAAAGAGTTTTATTTTGATCATATAAACGAAAATAAAATTGTACAACAAACTGCTACTCCCAAACATTTTTTCAATCAATGCGTATGTAGATAAAAATTCATTAACGCTCAATTATTATGTATGATAACTATAGTAACATCAATGTTATACGTTAAATCATTCTGAAAGAATCGTTGATATTTAACTTTATTTACTTGTATGATATTCTTTTTTCATTCATGCAAAAAAAATTTATTCGTTCGATAAAAAATCGTTACAAGTGTAACAATAACTTGCAAACAAATGACTTTATATTATTTTTATGTTACGAATAATCTATAAGTGAAAATACTTCCGAAAACATCAATTCTTGATACGAAGTGAATAATAACTTTCCAGCAATCACCATGCATCTGTAGTGGACAGTGCCGTAGCGAGGGTGTGGCGACCGAGGCGTTTGCCTCGGGCGCAGTTGCACGGGGGCGCCGAAACTTGGTCGAGTTCATAGATACTATGTACCTATATGGTCGAGTTAAATGAAATTTTCTGAATATTTTTTCAGATCGTTTAAAAAGTTTCAATAAGTCTTAACTTTGTATTACTCAAGAAGAATGATTGAGATGCAATACATCGATAACAAAAAATATCGAGAGGTAACGATGTTTTGCAAAGCTATTGATGAATATCATAGAAGTGCCCGCAACTTTCATAATTCGCGGCTTTTTAAAATGGGGCCGCGCAAGCGCCTAGTGGCGTTTTCGAGTGATTCCTCTCAGAGTCAAGAGTGCTTTGACTTTGACTTCCAGAGCGATTTGGTCTGCTCAGAAGCTGCTTATGTCTGCTCAGAAATTGCTCTCAGAGCACAGAGAAAGCAGTCACTCGAAAACGCTATAAGAGTAATCGAAAAGACCTATATATTGTTTTTTTGGTGCGTTGACACATCAGGTATCGAACAGTATCGAAGTTTTCGTCAGAGCAATATTTTTGTAGATTAGGTGTTGTCACGACTCACATTTTCCCAAACTTTCCAATTCTGATATGTCCGAATCAAAAAGAAAAAAAAGTAGTGCACAAAATCGCAATGAAGAAAAAAAAAGGAAAGTTGAAGATAAAAAATTGGCGAATTCTATCGAAAAGTGGCTTTCGAAACCACAAACTGAAGAACTTCAATGTCATCCCAGTACATCGTTGACTGATATTAGTAAGTGAATAATGGAAAAAATACTAATAGAGTGATAAATAATAGGCAAGTGATGGAAAACAAATTTGTATTAGCGTCGATCCGTACATACTTGCGACGAACATTACTAGAGATGCTCAGAATACTTTTAAATTATCAATTTTTTGGTCAAAGTTTAGAAACTGTTTTCTCGTGATACAGATGTAATTTATTCAGTTTTGTTTCTGTTATTTTCAAGTGTCAATATTTGACGATAGCTACCGTTAGAGACCCTCTAACATAGAGTCTGGCCATTAGGATAAAACATGGCCGTCGTCTGTCAATGTGTATGTGTATCGATGTGTGTACGCGTATATATGCGTATTGCGTGCCAATGCGTGTGTCCACGTATGTCGAAATGCCAAGCTTCTCATTGGCGCATTTCAAAAAAAGGCTAAAACATGGCCGCGTCAATAAAAGCTCTGGACGCAATGGCCAGGCTTTATGTTAGAGGGTCTCCTAGCTACCATAACTTGTCGGAAATGTATATTTGAGGATGTTTAAATAGAAAAAAAAAAACAGAAGTAAAGAGAATAAAAATAAAGCGTGAAGTTTTTTGTCAATTTTGAAAACTTCCAAAATTTCTTCAATACCAGAAAACTTCGGCGTAATTTCGGTAAAATATTAGAATTTGCTATTCGTCATTTGATTCTAGAGATGTTTGCCATTTCCAAAACCACTGGTTTTTTATTTTTCTAAGAAATTTTCTAACTTTCAAAAATTTTTGTAATATTAAAAGTCTCCAAATTGAAAAAGTTTTGGTAGATCATAAAAAATTTGATAATCACTTGAAGTAATTGAGTTTTCTTATTTTCCAAAATTGTTGCAAATATGAAAAATAAGCAGATTGCAAATATGTAGATTTTTAGGTTATAAAAAAAAATTAGTTAGTTTTTTAATAAAAAAGGCCGACAAATAATCGTGAGTATCATAGCGGGCGGAAGTTCGTGAAATTAAGAAAAGCGGTAAAAATTCTTAATTTTTTTAGATTCTTGCGAACTTAAGGAGCAGTGATGAATGATTGGAAATCACCGAAATATTGAAAATACTGTAAAGACTTCAATAAACATTTTGCAATAGTTAGAAAAATTAGTTATATAAGATTTCTTGTGATTCAAGTGAAAATGAAAAAAATGTTTAGGATAAGCTTTAGTTTGCAATAATTGACAAAACTGCTAGAAATTGTGAATATTTTTAACAACTTGGAAAAATTTCATAAACTTTAACATGCTACAAGGTTGCGAGATTCTTGGAACCTGCATGATCCTTTAAAATAAAAAAGTATGACAGAAATTCTTTAAAAAATTTACAAAACATTGTTAAGTATGATTTATATTTCATTATACTTATTAACAAGTATGATTTAATCGTGTGGATATTTTCTTTTTTTTCAGTTGTTTTACAAGGCAACCTTGGCAATTTCGGAACCAACGAATAACTGTTAGCAACTTCGAATTTAGAAACTGTTGATACACCGACAGTTCTTGAATCCTTGGAAATCTTACCTTCTGATGGTGTAGGAAAAACAGCAAACCTAAAAGTAACTTCAAAACCAGACGATCAAGAATCGTCACAACCAACCTTGAGTTTAGTGCCACTTTTGGAGACATCTGAAACGATTGAAAACGCCGAAGATTTGTATTCAAAAAACTCAAGCAACATCTCTGTTTCACAACCAGTAATCGATTACAATGACCCTCAATCATGGCCATGCATGACAGACGAAATAAGAACACATTTTATATTACATGGACCAGATCAAGTCAAAGATATAGATTTCGAAAACGTTAAAGCAAGAGATGGACGTCGATTTTCTCCTTATTGGTTCCTGAAAAAATTATCAAACTGTGAAACCGTGGATAGAAACTGGTTGATTTACTCTAAAAATAGGAATGCTGTTTTCTGCTTCTGTTGCTGCCTCTTTGAAATCCGTACAACTAACACACCTCATATTGCAAATCGTCAAGAAGGGTTTTCGGATTGGAAAAACATAAATCGAATTGAAAATCATGAAAAATCACCAGATCATCGAAAATTTTACCTTCAGTGGAAGACTTTTGAAGCCAGATTGAAAAACTCAAAATGCATTGATGATCAGTTGCAAAGAGATATTCTTTTAGAAAAAGAACAGTGGCGTCATATTCTCCGGAAAATTTTGAATTTCATCATGCTTTGCGCTAAAAACAATTTAGCTTTACGAGGGTCAACGTCACAAATCGGCACAACAGGAGCTGATGTGTTCTTGGACGTCATTGAACTACTAAGCAAGTACGACAAAACTTTGGAGGAGCTCATTTCGGGTCATAAAAGAGGAGCAGTCAATTACTTATCACCTGAAATTCAGAATGAATTCATTTTTCTATTGGGGCAGAATGTTCGCAAAGAGATTTTATCAAGAATCCGAAAATCTAAATATTATAGTTTGTTGTTTGATTGCACACCTGACGTCTCTCACAATGAACAGATGGCAGAAATCATTCGATACGTTTACGTTGATGATGGAAAAGTGACGATACAAGAAAGTTTCATCGATTTTATTTGTACTGAAGAAAAAACTGGCGAAGGATTAGCGTCCGATATAATCAAGAAATTGGAGAAGGATGAGCTCAGTGTCCATGATGTAAGGGGCCAAGGGTATGATAATGGAGCTAATATGTCAGGGAAATATCGTGGTGTACAAGCTCGCATCCAGGGTAAAAACAACCTCGCTGTTTACATACCATGTGCAACCCATAGTTTGAATCTGGCCGGGGTACATTCTGCTTCAGTCGATTCAGAGATAAAAAAGTTTTTCGAAACCGTCGAAAGCATTTTCAAATTTTTTTCGCGCTCCACAATCCAATGGAATATCCTCATGAAGACATTGAAGATTTTGTTGAAAGGGCACTCAGATACGAGATGGACATCGAAGGCAAATGCAATCAAACCACTAAATACCCAAATCAAGTTGGTTTACGGAATACTTCAAGATATGATCACCAACCCAATCAATCCTGATACGACATTGTCTGCGAAAAATCTTCTGAAAAACATTGACCGAAAGTTTCTTTTCTTCCTTGATGCCTGGAATCAGATATTATGCCAAATCGACCGCGTCACTACAGCTTTGCAAGCAAAAGGTTTGTCTCTGGAAAAAACAGCCCACTTGATTCGTGTATTGGAAAATTCAATTCAAGAAATTCGTCATACAGAATTTGAAGAGAATTTCACACGCTCATCTACGTTGGCTGATACTCTGGGAATAGAAAATTCGTGCGAGCGATCAAGAAAGAAGAAACGGTTGAAGCTGTACGAGGGAGAAGACGATGGGCCGAACGTTTCCGAAGCGCAAAAACTTCGTATCAGTATCAACAAAGCAGTTGATATCCTGATAACTCAAATAAACTGGAGGTATGAGAAATTAATCGAAATTGCTAGGGATTTCGGGTTTTTGTCTGGCGATTCTTTAAAAAGGATGAGTACCACAGAGTTGAAAAAAGCAGCTTCTGACTTAGCAAAAAAATACGAAAGAGACATTAATGTAGCGGACTTTGTTGATGAAATTTCTGATTTCAAGCATGCTGTCATATAAATTTTTTCTGGTCGCATTGAATCGGCAACAGTCCTCGAATTACTTCAGCTAATTCATGATTATAATTTGAGAGAGTCGTATCCGAACGTAGAAATCGCATTCCGAATTTTTTCAACAATGCCCGTAACTATTGCTACGTGTGAACGTAGCTTCAGCAAGCTAAAACTCATTAAAAATTATTTGAGGTCAACTATGGGTCAACAGAGGTTTACAAATTTAGCAATTTTATCAATTGAATATGAAGTCGCGAAACAAATTGATTTTGATGAGATTATAGACGATTTTGCTGCAATAAAATTTCGAAAGATCCGACTCTAATTTCGACAAAACAATTCATTCCTGATAATTGTGTTTTTCACTCAAGCTTTTGTAAAAAATTGTAAAACCTTGTACTTATATGTAAGTCTTGTGATTAATTAAAGATAATTTTTTTAAAACGTTTTACAATGGGATGATTGATAAAATTTTTTTCCTTGGGGGTGGGGGGGGGGGGGCGCCAATATTTTCATTTGCCTCGGGCGTCAAAGAAGCTCGCTACGGCTCTGGTAGTGGAAAAGAAAGCGTGATCGAACAGTTGAGCCCCTTTTGTTCGCCGAGTACTCTTTCATATAGCCACTGAATAAATTTTGATGCCAATAATTCTTTAACAATGACGCATACTGCCCTGAAAACTTATTAGCAGTTGTATTGGATCACATTCGATCATATAATTAAATGCTTGCAAAAATTAACCATTTCGCACAAATAATAATGTTTTTACGCTCTGCTGAAAAGTTTTCAAATCGATGGTTAGCCTCTTTTGTTCACCGACCCTCCATATATTTTATAAGTACACGGAAAAAATTATCCTTATTTCATGTACTTCTTACTTTATTTTCTTTACACATTCGCAATTTTTTGAAAACTCAAGGTAGAATTATGAAATATGGTTGAGTCTTAGTTCAGCACGTTAAGTTCAAAGTCAAAATTAATTTGATATTTCCTTTCCTATTATTCGTACTTCAGAAGCGCTTCAAAGTGCGTAATTATTTTAGTTTTATCGATAAACTAGAAAAATATAATGAACTAGTCAAAATCCAGGAAACTATTTTGTGAAATTAGTACTATAAAAGAGTTTCTATAATATTATATGTAATACTATAATATTATACTTTCACAAAAATTTTTATTTTGAATTAAACGTTATGAACTCGAACTCTGCTAAATTTCAAAAGTATATCATAAATGTTATAAAAGTAACAAATATGTTAAGGAAACAAATGAAGAAATACATGAAATTAAGGCAAACATGTATTATTCGAGTGCTCGTAAAATATATCCACATTACAGCAATGAAAAAATCCAAAAAAATTTATTTTTAAACGTTGCATTACACAGAAAGAAATTCCTAGCTATAATAGCAAGAGATCACATCGACTCGTGGCGTGGGATCAAATCATGACAGTATAGCTACTGCCAGCAGAGAACAAACACAGAACCGGCAGAGAAGTAATGCTCGAATTCATATGTTTTTAGCGTGAACAAAGACTGAGCCTTTTCTTATAAAGCTCACTTCATTTGAGCCTGGAGCTCTTACAAACACCGTGAAAAAAAAAAAACAAAGGGAGAATAAGAAGGAAGGAAAGTGGGCGGGGTTTGTAGAGTTCGTTGTTCACGGTCTCGCTGGTTGCTCTGAACTTACCTAAAAATCCTGTGAGCTCTTTACAAATCAACCTTGGAAGCTTGCAATGAATGATGGCCTAAATTCATATATTTTACGCTTCGCTCTTTCCTGTTGCGATGCTGTGGAATGACTCCATGCTACTAGAGCTTGGAATTTCTTTCCGTGTATGTACTCATATTCTGCTGAATTTCAAAAAACTATCATAAGTTTTTGAAAAGTTACAAATATGTGAACGATATAAAAAAAAATACATGAAATTAAGATATAAAAGTACTTTTCATTGCTTGTAAAATATAGAAAACAGCAATAGAAGAAACCAGAAAATCTATTTTTGAACGTTACAATATGTACTTCAACTTTCAGAAGTTTCAAGCATAAATTATGAGTTTTGCAAGAGTTATCAATACACGGGGAAAAAAGCGGGCCAGAATCTAGTCCGTTTGGATTAGAATGTATTCCGAAACGGAGTCGCGTTTACCCCGCCCATTCGCTCACTTGCCTCGGTATTCGCGTACACTGGGAAAACTGGAGAGCGATTGTAGCGCTGACGGTCAGGGTTTAAACCACTGCGCTAGACCAGCTCTGGAGACGGAGTAAAATCAACTCCGTCAGAACGGGCTAGGGCAATTCTCCTATAGGCGTTATTTAGGCTCCACATTCGGCGCCAATAAATGCACATTACGCACAGTCGACAGTATTCTGCTGATGTTCATCTTCGCGAGCGCGCACACGTGCATTATATTGTTTTTTTTTTGTACACAGCGCAAGTTAAAAGTTAAAAATAATTGTTCAAAAAAGAAGTGTGTGATTTTTAAACACCGTGAGCAGCTTGGCGTACATTCGTGGCTTATCACATACATACACCACTGAGAAATACGCAAAGGTAAATATGTTGAACACAACAATAACAATAACACATTGAGAAACAGGTTTATTTTCATTTTTGATTTTATTTTTTTTATATGTTCTGCGCAGATCGGAAATATGGAACATGACTATAATTTGAGTTTCAACACCTCGGCGTTTTCAAATTCAATTAATGAAATGCCAACATTTGACCGTGGTGCACTTGAATGCACAAATACAAGGAGTAATTTTTGATTTTTCATATCCATTGTTATTAAAAACCAATTCTCTAAATATTTACCATTCGATGAAATATAATAAAATTATTCCTTTCATAACTCGTAAAAAATTTGTCGTTTTTGCACATAATATTGTAAATTACAAAAAATGAATGTAAAAATGTTTTCAACATTTATCACTCATTGTAAATTATTAGATATTGCACACACACATACATCAGAACATACCAATAGATGACCTGCATTCCACAAACTATAGTTAATTTTCTAACTGACATGATTTTATTGATGAATCATTTTAATCAAGAAACAAAACTGTTATTGATGTTTTAAGGCAAAACATGCATACCTCATAAAAGTTTGTTTGCTTCTTGTTTTTTATAGTTTAAAAAAATTTAGTTCATTTTTTTCAAATTTTCAAATATACTATATTCCATAAAATGTTTCATATATTGATTCATTGCATTTCATAATAATAGAGAATTTTCAAAACTGTACAATTCACATTTTAACCATTACGTTTTCTTTGTTACGTATGGTAGATCAGTCTTTTTTGGCTACAATTTTGAACAAATTCGATGGAAAGTTGGCCACGGCATTGAAAAAAAAGGGAAATCCCGGATAGCGAAATATTTTATCACGTCTAGTGGTAATATCAGAATTTGAACGCACTTCGTGTTACAAGTATGTTTTCCGGCCTTCTCTGACAGTCTTTCCTCCAAATGTTTTATTTAGAGTTGTTAAAATAATAAACCTCTCTATCATGCAAAGTCGATGCATTCCACTAGTTGAACTCATTGAATCAGCCAATGAAACGTAGATTTTTTCTTAACTTTTATTGCTAAACTGAAATTTTTTAATAGGTTTTAAAAAAAACATTATTCAAAAATTAAAATGGGCTCTAATATTTTTCTGGAACTTCCCTAGTAATTTTGAACCTCATAAAAACTTTAAAAGAAGATGAAATTTCTTGTGAAAAATCGTTAAAAAAAATTTTATCAGATTTTTTTTAAAGAAATTTTTTGGAATAATTTCGTATAAGAAATATCAGTTTTTTATAAAGTTTTTATAGGGTCAATTTATAGGGAACTGATTTCTTATAAGATTTTAAGAAGGTTGACTTTATAAGAAATGGATTCTTATGAAAAATTTTTCTTTCTTATTAAGTTTTCATAAGTTTTAAGATTACTAGGGTTAAATCAAAATTTGACATATTAGATAATGAAGGTTTCATTTTCTTAATTTCGACAAATTTTTTTGTTATTAGAATAACAGCTGAGAGATTCCATGGTCTAGCAAATGAAATAGTCACAGAATTTCAAGAGGAGACAAGTGACATTTGGTTTCTCCCAAGGATCGAAAAAATTAATCTATCCGGGAAACTTTATGAGAAATACAGGAATCAACGTCGCGAATTAATTGAATGCGGCATTGTAGGGGGTGATCCAAACAATCCAACAGAATCGGATGATAGTACGTTAACAATTTTATATGTCTATGAGCCTGTTAATATAATTCTAATGTAAATTTACTCTGTGTACAGTCAACGTTGTTCTAGAAGAACTAAGTTAGTACCAGCACAATTCTGGACCAAGTCACCTCTTTTTACCAAAATGGACAACTGACTTCACAAGGAGGGCATTCTACTGCAAGAAATAAAAAATTCGCGAGATATTCGATTTTTTTGTCGCTTTGAAAAATGAAGAAGGATATTCACTGGTAACTATGTGCATTATTTAATGTAAATATAATAATAATATAACTTTCTAACTTATGATTTTCAAAATTGATAAAAAAATAGCTGCTAATATGTGACATAATTTTTTTATAAATATAAAAAGAAAAATTATTTGCATTAGATTTCGCAAAAAAAATTGTATTTCTGTTTCCGAAAAAAATATGACTTGTTATTTCATAAAACAACCGCCAAAACTAAAAATGGAACTATGAGCAGTATATAATAAAATAATATATAATATATTATAAAATAATACAATAATATATTACATATTATAATTCATCGTTATGTAATACGATGAAAATGAATTATGATCTGTATATCATCATACTATAATAAAATTGTATCATTTATACGAAATAATATGTGTATAAGAATATATAGTACCTAATGTAAGGATGTGCATTATTTAATTGGTATAGAATATTAATATAATTTTTTAATGTATGATTTGCAAAATTGATAAAAAATGTGCTTATATGTGACATGATTTCTTATAAATACAAAAGTAAAAATATTCGCATAGAATTTCACGAAAACATTATATTTCTGTTTTCGTACAAAAACATGGCTATTGTTAATTCGTGAAACAACTGCTATAACTAATAATAAAACTATCAGAAGAATATAATGTAATTATATACGTAACATGAAATTATTCGAAACAAATATAATTATATATTTTATGTTATAATTCATTCATCATAATAGTATACAATAATGTAATTGTAGTATGTAAAGTAATATATGTATTATGTAAAAAATATATGCATAAGAATATACTTATAAGATATTATAATATAATATAATAAAATATCTTCGATTTATTTCAGCTGGAAATAGACTTTGGCTTGAACTATCCTGATTATTCTGATGTTTTTATCGGCAACTGGATGAAATTATCCGATAGTATTATTGCAGTGTCCAAAAATAGAAAAAACGCTCTTGGAAGCACATGCCAATCTTTTGAATACAGGTACATTAATTACTTAACCTCCGCTTTAAACATTACGCGAAGTATAGTTGAAATAACAGTCTTTATAATCGTTCTTCTTGATTCAGAGAAAAAAACATCGGTCGCTCTTTTGCTGCTTCCAGCATTGCTGGGAACAGCAACAACCGAAGACAAAAGAAAGGCCTACTGGAGACTGACTGTGAATGACGTTCAGGAATCTTTTGTGATACACGCTGACGTAAGTTTTTCAACTATTTGAAGGCAATGCTACTCGAAATCACAAGTGTATGTTACTTATGAATCTGTTTATTTTTTAGAGCGAAGACAAGCTTGCCCAAATTCTGGGGAAAAAGGATGAACGGTACTCATCACTCGAATTGCAACGATGACCTGTAGCGGCAATTGTTGGGAGTCTGGAGGCACCAGAGCAGTCGGTGGCAGTGATTGACAATACGTTTTACTACCTCGAAACTCCGTTGAAAGCCGTGGATGTCGCCTTCAAAGCCTACCACGGCCTCTCAGCTGAGTATCCAATAGAAGGAAAACACGTCTGGACATTTCTGGAAACCAGGTTTACAAGATTTCAGACAAAGTCGTGATGCAGTCCTCAAAATCTTTGATTGCTGATTTGAAGAGCGTTGTCAGTGACATGCCTGTTTAAAACTGTTTAAGACATGTATTTCTTAATTTTTAACATAATTGTTTTTTCTCTTTGATATAAAGTCTGTTTTTATATTGCGATCATAATGTCGATTCCACAAGAACCAAAACTAATTGAAGTCACCGCGCAATTTTTGAATTCATTGCATAGAGAAAGTCATCTCCAACGAGAACAAATTCAAACCATCAAATTCAAACAGCAAAGAAGATCATTTAAAAGTTGTAGAGCAAATTCTTACTGAAAATTCATCACCTTTTGAAACATTCTCAACAGAATTCAAAAGATAAAAGATATTTCATAAGCGTGGGATGTTTTCAAATCCCATTCAATACACTCTAGGATACAGAATAGAAATTCCATCCAACGAAAACTCATTTGTAACCAAATTCCATCCAGTTCATGCTCATTTCATACAAACATTATTCGCAGCTCTTAGTGAAGAGGAAAGTTTAAGTAACATTCTTTCGTATAGAGAAGAGCTTCTTGAAGATAAAATCAATGTGAGAAATGTTATTCAGGCGGAACATTGGCAACGTAGAATGAAAAGTCATGGTGATAAACTCGTTTTGCCTTTGACACTTTATCACGATGATCTTGAAACTGGGAATACGGGGAAAAACTCGATTGGGGTTGTTTATGCAACAATTTCATGTTCACCATCACAGTATGCCTCCAAGTTATCGTACATTTATACCGTACTACTTTTTAGGGCAAATGACAGAAAAGAATTTGGAAACTACATGACATTCAAATACTTGATTGATGAGTTGAACGAGTTGAGTTCGGAAGGAATTCAGATAGAAATTCACGGAAAAAGGATACGAATTTTTTTTGAATTAGTGTTCATAGTGGGAGATAACTTGAGATTGAATGGTATAATGGGATTTGTTGAAAGCTTTTCCGCGAACTTCTGTTGTTGATTTTGCCGAATTAAAAAAGAAGAACGTAAATTATTGTACGTGGAAGATAGGTCTCTCCGTCGGACGGAAATAAATTACACTGAACATATATTGATGAACAGCGTAGAGACTACGGGAATTAAGGAGTGGTGCGTTTGGAATAGTGTTGAAAATCACTCCAACTGGAAAAATCAAGTTGTCGATGGCATGCACGATTTTTCAGAAGGGGTTTGCGCTTACACATTACAAGGGATAATGAATATTTTAGTAAATGAAAAGTTAACAACCATCGCCGAAATAAATTGCAGCATGAAATCTCTGCATGTTAAAAAATTTGGGGAGTGCAATATTCCAAGTGTTAGAGAACATGGTTCAATCAAAATGTCTGCAGCGGAGACTTTGTGCTTCTACCGATATTTTGATTATATAATGTCCGAAATAATCCCTGAAGGTCCATGTTGGGATTTATACATAGTGTTGAGCAAAATTGAGGACATTATTACCTCGCCGATACTTTCGCATGGCAAGGCAAAACAAATGGCAGTGCTTGTTTCGGAACATAACTGCTTGTACGTGAAACTCATTGGACCTTTGAAACCGAAGATGCATTTCCTTCTTCATTACAGTGAGACGATTTTGTTATTTGGTCCAGCTACGCAATACAGATCGATGCGCTTTGAATCAAAACATCGCGAAATAAAAGCGATTTCAAATCATCTTGCGGGCTCGGTAAATATAACAAAATCTCTTGCTGTAAGTATGCGATTAAAGATCGGTCATGAAATTACAACAGTAGATCCTGACATTATCTTTGGCTCTATTGTCAAAACTAACTTGGTGGAAAAATTATTAGGGCAGTACAAATTGCAGGAACCAGTTTTTTATTCATGGGTAATTGCACATGGAACAAAATTCAAAACAGGGGATTATATAATGCTCGAATTACTTGACTGTGAATTGCCGAAATTCGGCGCTATTGAATCAATTCTTTACTGTAATCGCACTATTTTCTTTTTGGCTTCTCCATGTTACTCAAAATCATTTCACGAGCGATATAATTCTTACGAAATTAGCATAGGCATTGTTCGTGAGAAAAATTACATTGTGTCGTTCAACTACGTTCCCAATTCTTTCGTCTGTAAAAAAATTGAATACAAACGTCGTATGTTTTTATTACCGCAGCATTTACTATAAGAATATGGTGCACACTTGTAACTGCAGAGGGTCGAAATAAAAATAAACATCCTTCGCTTACAAGTAGTGAAAAACAAAAATTTGTGCATTATTTTCGTTTATATTGTAATTGTTAACCTTTCTATTAGGTAGTTTTATTAAAGTTAACATTTATTGTACACTCATGTTTGTAAGGACAATAAAAGTTATTATTGTGTTTATAATCACCAAAAACCTGCTATTTTTAATAAAAAGAACCCATACATTTGTAGAAGAATTGTGTTTCGTGGGACAAAAAAAATAATTACTGTGTTAAAATCACCATACCATGTTTTTTTAAATAAAAACAATCCATGGTTTTCTGGAGCAATTACGTTTGGTGTTACCGAACAAATTATTATTATGTTAAAAATCGCCAAAAACCTTTTTTTTTTTTTTAATACAAAGGAACCATACATTTTAAAAACAATCATGTTTGATAAGACAATAACAATTATTACTGTGTTTGATATCACCAAAAACCTTTCAATTGTAAATAAAAAAACACATAAATTTTTATAACAATTATGTTCGGTGGAAAAAAAAGTAACTGTGTTTAAAATCACCAAAAACCTGCCAATTTTAAATAAAAAGAACCCATATATTTTTAAAACAATAATGTTTGGTAAGACAATAAAAAGTATGATTGTGTTCAAAAACACCAAAAACTTTTTAATTTCCGATAAAAAAAAATCCATATATTTTCACAACTATTACGTGTGGTGGGATCAAGAAAATTATCATTGTGTTTTAAAACACCAAGAACCTGTTTTTTTTTTTTTAAATAACCCTTACATTTTTGGAACAATTAAGCGCGGTAGGGCATAAAAATTATTATTGTGTTCACAATCGCCGAAAACCTGTTATTTTTAATAAAAAGAACCTACACATTCATATTTTATGACGGACTAAAACATAACTCGCAACGTCATCAGAGTACGCTTGAGCTGAAAACAGCGTAGACTCAATCCCGAAATCGGAGTTGATTCTACTCCGTCAGCCGGTGCTGAATTCACGCTTTCGACCAAGATCGGAACTACTCGTGCGTGCGCGCAGCACTGACGCCGAATTCCCTACTCCGACCGACGGAGTAGAAAGGACTGTGATTCCGCGCAGACTCGACTCTTTTCGGAGTTACGTTTACTCCGCAATTTTCCCAGTGTAGTGCCGACTGTTGGGTAGACGCAACGCTTTTTACGGAGTGTGCAGTGATGACTTGTCTCTAGTCCGATTTCGTGCTGGAATCTGGCCACTTCTCAGTATATTACTTATTACTGACTTAGCTTTTACATTTCATTGAACGTACTATGAAGACAAGTTGTCTCCGAATTAGGTACTTCGAATAAAATTGATCAAGTACTTGATAAATATGGAACGAAGTTAACACAAAAAAAAACTTATAATAAATAAATAAATACTAACAAATGAATAACGATGATATATTGTGTAATAAATTATATTATAATATCATATTTATTACAATGACTCTATTGCTTATAATTACATACATGATAATTGTATGTTAACTAGAAATATTGTCAATTATTTATTCATATGAAAAATTTATTATTTTAAATAACTTTTATTATCATTATTTCCGAATTATCGAAATTTCTTAAAATTACTCGTACAATCATTTGATAATTATAATAACTAATCATATTTAAAGTAAACATTTTTTATACATTATTCATATCATTAATTCAACTACACGTATTTCAGAAGTAAGCAATTAACATAAATAGTTTGAAATTGTAAATAAAATTGAAGTCAAATAAAATTAAAAATAATATATTCAATAGTATAAAATTAAACATTGACGGACAAAAACTAATACGAGAACCAAGAACTGCAAATGCACACAACACACGTTAAATTTTTGCTAAACAATTGAGTGTTGCGCGCACATGCGTCATATTAGCCCTACATTTGACTGTCCGCAAAACAAAAAGCGGGCCAAATTTTGGCCCGTACACCAGGGGGGCCTCACTTAGATTGGGGAAGGTGAGATCGAAAATATAGTAGGTGTTTCGTGTGTAGAGGCGCTGATGCTCGCGTTTTGTAGCGTTCAACAGTTGTCAATGTTTTCAATGTGAATGGCAGTGCATGGTTTTCAAACCTAACGTAATTACAGCACCAGAAAAATAAAACTAACAAATTCCAGTCGATTTCCAAGTGTCATCTGCAATAATTGAACTGTCAGAAAGTTTTGTATTTTTGAGCTGTTTACATGTAAACTGATGTAAACATACCCAACTTGTAAACACGTGCATGTGATTACACTCATTCCCTTTGAAATTTTGCATTGCCTTTGCAATTTAGTATTGCCTTTTATGGTTTATTTATATTTTTTTTTCATATTTGTGCGTATTTTTGTATATTTGTTATTTTATAAAAAATACTTCGTGTACATTCGCTTTTCCGAACGTGCATGTAAATCGTGAAATCACGTTAAAAGTGGCCAAAAGCGGCTAAAATCAACGAAAATGCCCTATAAATGTTGCGTCCCAGGCTGCATTTCCAAAGCCTCGGATCCTGGACATATTTTTCCTAAGGACGAGTTTCGTGCACTGCAATGGATACAGGCTGTAAAAAATCCACGTTTAAATGCTGAGTTCTGCATATTAAATCATTTGTAATCATCATTTATTTAACTTTTATTTTTAAAAAATTCTAGAGCAATTTAAAATCTTGTATACAAAAACTTGGAACAATTATTAATAAATTACTCATCAATAGTAATCTGATATATTTTTTTTACAATTGTCATTTAAATTTTATCAGGTAGTCAAATTGTTTTAATGTAAGAATAAAAATGTTTCACAATACTTGAAAGAAACAAGCACATTGCGAGAATATAAAAGCTCTCACATGTCTTCAAAAATTAATTTCATTAAAAATATTTAGATATCGAAAATGACAAATGTCTTATGATTCACTATTACTTTTTCAAGTCTGACATAATAAAAAAGAATTCAATGCTTGAAGATACTCGAAACATACATACAGAATAAAATTAATACTATAATTTGAATGCATTAATTATTGTGTATGATTTAACTAATTAACTAATATTAAGGGCTGTATCTTAGTACCTCTGGGAAATGACATCAAATGGCAAAACAAAAATCACAATTTTTGTTTTGCCTTCATTATTAATTTTCAATTACAAATATTATTAATTATACATTTTACTTTCATTAAGTAATCATAAATGAGTATGATAAATCAATTCGCTTTTTTTACATTTCAATTATTAATTGGAAATTATTAGTCAAAATTAAATAATTTATTAAATATTAAAATGTCAATTCAGTTTGAGGGACTTCATTTTTCATGTAAATTTTTGAACATCATAACCCAAAATCATTTATTGACTGAAGTTCCATACTTATACTTCTATACATGCAAATTCAGATAGTTATTTGCAGGTCTCATACATTCCAATGGGAGAAATTCATGTCAAAAAATAGTACTTTGAATAAAAATCAGAGGCGCTGGTGGTCAAATTAGCGAACAATTTTTTAACCCGGAGTGTATGTGGCATGGTCATTTGTATCTTGTTAAATATAAATCATAATTTTTTAAATGTTTTTCATCTCTTTTTTTTTTGATAAATCATATACAATATATCAAATTACAATAAAAATGTCTAAAAGGCATTCCAAAAATGAGTCTAAAATTCAATGTAAAAATAAACTGTTGAAAGAAACAAAAATTATGAATATTATTATCTAATATGATGTATTCAATAATATTAACGAGTATTATTATTTTTACACCCCTAATTCCTAATTGACGATGCCTAATTTCTGATTCATAATCACTATTTGTAATATACAATTCCTGTTCATTATATAATTGCTGATTCCTAATTTCTATTTCTAACCCTTAATTAAATATTTACAACTATAAATACTAATCTATAATCGCTGATTCCTAATCTATAATCGTTAAATGAATTTGGAGAAATCTCGCAAAATTTGGTGAAACTAACATGTTTTCAGTGTAAGGGTTACATGTTACTTCATGGACACAGAGGCACAAAATAATAAATTTTTTTCAGCTATGAGTCCCAAGAAATTGAGAAGGCAGGTAGTTTGTTCTCAGCATTTTACAGCAACCTCTTATAGTAGATATGGCATCAAAATGACCCTGCTGAACGACGCTGTTCCGACAGAGAAACTACCGATCGAGGGTGCAGAAAACAGGCTGCAAGTGGATATTCAGAATAGTACGTTTCCTAAATTCAATATGATATATTGTATTTCGCACCTAAAAAAAATTTTTTTTTTCAACTGAAAAAATTTTTTTTTTCAAATTTTTCGAAATAGTACCTAACGTAAATTTTTAACCTCGAGTTCGCCTCGGTCAACAAACTTCACACTCGTAAATAAAAAATTTCTGTCCTAGTTACGTACGATATGTTACGTACCGAGGGCTGGAAAACGAATTTAGATATTTCGAACTAGGACAAGAAGTGAGTTTTCTATGATTCAATAGCATTAGTCGTGTAAATAGCCTTTAGATTTCAAAACGCGTTTTCTATGATCTTGGTACATAAAATATCCTTCGCAACAGGCACAAATATGCTCATAGGTGAAACGGGTTACAGTCTTCCGCTTTGGCTCGGACTGTAATTTCCCCATTCGGCCAAATTCACACGTCCGTACCTGTTACGAAGTATACTATTTTTTCATTTTTTTTTTCGAATTTCCCAACAAAATTTTTTTTTTTTGCAGACAAATAAAATATATGTGTGTAAATCCTCATTATTTGTATCGGTGTACTAACTAATTTATATTTCAAATTTGCTACAAATCACATTTGTAGATCGAGTACTTGACCAGCACTGAGACAAGTCATTCGCATACGTAAACACTATTGATGGTTGTATTAAATTTCATGTATCTTTGACTTAGGAACTAATCACTCATGTGCTTTGTTCTTCGATTCCTCTGTTAGCCCACATTCTTGTAAGGGTGTACACATGATACTGTTGATAGGTACCCTGTTTCTCCATAAAAGTCTTTGGATTAGTCTCACTCATATTTGAAGCTGATAAAAATATACATTTGCATATAACCTGCTTATTACATACCGGATCGGTAGCCCAATGGTTATGCCACTAGACTGCAGATCTGAAGGGTCTAGGTTTCAATCCCGGCTGCCTCAGGGTTTTTATTTTTTGTAAACAATTCTGAGGAGTCGGGGACGACCCTCTGGCCCAAGCGATGGGACTTGGAAATTCCTGGATAGGTGGCCAGGTGATTCTCTGCCCGTCATCGTCCTTTGGAAGGGACGTGAAGTCGTGGCTTTGGGCACATTACACACACACTCACACACACTCACACACACTCACACACACACTTAACACATGCGCTCGTTATCCCCATAAGATGTAATAAAATGCTTTTCATGGATGACAACCACCTCACAGATATTGGGACGAGGAAAAAAGGGACAGTAGATTAGCAAAGACAGTTCTAGATCCCCCACTCCTACTCCCATCACGTGACCCCCCTCGCAGGCCCCGCCCACTCCCCGCGTCGGTAAGGTCGAGCACCAAGATGGCGGCGGTCGGTAAAACAGGGCGTACCCTGGGTCGGTAAGGTAAGAACTTGGTCAGTAATACCTGAGGTCGGTAATACCTGAGGTCGGTTTTACTTCCTGTTAGTAAAACAAATGGTGGCTGTCGGTAAAATAATATTGTAGCGCTACGGTGTCGCGCTATGACTTTGCTTGACTTTTGTCGCTACAACACAGCGATTACCCTGATTCAATTGAAATGCGCAATGCGAAACTAGGCAATGTATTTATTATTATGAAAGTGATTAATTTTTTTGTGCAAGGAGCCCCACCCCGCCCCTTGCTGTGGAGCACAACCGTTTTATTTGCCCCTCTATTTTTTTTTTTCTCAATTACATTCAATTTTCATCGAAACAACTTTATTATGCAACATTATACATTATTTTCAATACATTCATTTCTCCAAAGTGAACTCGCAGGCGTTGAATTTCCCTCCGAGAAGACGAAAATTCACTGGACTCGTAGACTTGATAGAGGCTTCAATTTTTCGTAGCTCTTTCGGTTCCTTCCGTAGAGTCTCGCAGATTCTTTCTGGCAGAAAAACCTCAAACTTTGTATCCAGGGCAATGATGAATTTAGTTCCAAATTTTGTGTCAACGGAGCGAATTCCAGTCACAGGCAAGCTTTTGTCAACCTCCATCTCGGCAAGCCTCTTCTTTGGAAGAAAATTTCCTCCACGAGCAACTTGGTTGAGCTTGGCAAAATCCATATTGTTCATTCAAAAATCGTCTTCGGAATGATGTTCTGTGCTCAAGCTTCTATACTCGTAAGAGTTTATGACTAACTGCGCAGACGTAGTAAACGCGAATCAACCAATCATAGCGTGCGAGAGTGGGGGATTGACCAATCAGAGTATGCGTCATCACGACAAGTTTGAACACGTTCATTCTAGGAAACGATGACGTCATCACGACAAGTTTAAACACGCAAGCGTGAACCTTGAAACGATATATTTAGAATGCGTAGACTAAACAATTCTCGACAAGCTTAAGCATGTTTATTCTAGGAAACGATGACGTCATCACGACAAGTCTTAACACGCACATCTATTTTTAGAACTTGATCGATTAATCACAACCCCACTCCTTTCATTTGAACCAATTACAGAGCATTATTATGCGCATACGCAGTTAACCTTGCGCAGGCGTTGCCATGACAACAGCGCGCGATCGCAGCGCTGTCACATCCCATAAATACGGAGTTCCCGAGCGGGAGCTTCAGTTTTTCTCACGAACGTCAACATGTCTATTAACGCAGCAAAACAAGTTGTACGACGCCAACGTCGGCTTTTGTCGATCCGTCCAGTCGATCCGCTCGAGGCGACGACTTTGATCGAGGAGGCCGTCACATCCATCGCGGAACTGAAAAACTTTGCGCATCATGTCACGATCCCGCGTGAACGACAAACAGTGAAATTACAGTGCGCGCAAATAATTTTACAATTGAAGAGCTATAATTGCTTGATAAGTGAAAAACTTGTACGCGATGTACAAAGTGAACAAGTACATGGTAGGGATCTTGGTTCGCGAAAAGTGCGTGGTGGTGATCTTGGTGCGCGAAATCCAGTGCGCGTCAAGTGGGAGGATGTCGATTCAGCTTTTGACAATCGTCTCCAAACGGGGCTAATTGCGAACCTTCGGCATTTGGACCTGCAAAATTTTCTCGAAGAAGCCAAGGCGGTGTTTATCGAGAAGATCCAAAAAGTTCTCGAAAGCCATAACGCTTTGAAAGTGAACAACTCTCTCGAGGTCGAATTCAGTGTTGTCAAGGACGACAAGGAAGTCACCGAGATCAAGGCCTTCTTCACGAAAAACGCGCCCATCCTCCAAACAACGGACCTGGGTGAATGGTTCACTAAACATGTACAGACTCAATTACCAAGAAAAATCGAGAAGTTCCAAGAGCGTGACTCTGGATGGACGTTGCGCATCATCATCAGCCTTGCTGTGAATATAAATTCATACAACCCCATGCACGGGAGCTCTTACATGGAACTACCTCCATCCATCAAGAATAAGAAGGCTTGTGTGAATGTCAAGAACTTTTATTATCGGTGCTTCAAGTGGGCCATTCTTTCGGCGCTAAATCCTGCAAAAACAAATATCGATCGTCTCTTCAACTACCAGAAATATGAGAATGATCTCAACTTTGACGGAATAAAATTTCCTGTGATGCCAAAACAAGTGCATCTTTTCGAGCAACAAAATGACGTTTCCGTAGACGTCTATATACTTCAAATGAATAAAGGACGATATGACGTTCTCCCAATACACGTCACAGCATATAAGAAAATACTTCACGTGAACCTTCTCTTTACACAATATTTCTATGTCGAAGAAGACGAGAAAAACGAGAAAGAAACTGAAGAGAATAACGAGCCTCTGCGTTTCCATTATGTCTGGATAAAGGACCTCTCTCGCCTTGTCAGCAAACAACTGTCCAAACATGATGGAAAAAAGTTTATATGTGATCGATGCCTGAATAATTTATACGGATGGGCAATGACTCAATGCTTGCCTTACGGGGGTTTCCTATGGATTGAAAACTTTGAGCGAAATTTTCAATGTTTTCACATCATAGTACATCATAGTACATGAGATAAGATTGGTCATATACTGGGTTGTATTTCGCGGGGTAGTATGGATTGTTGGCAAACGCAAATCTATTACTACATTGACTAATGCCTCCACGGATACCCCGCTCGATGAACAATACCATGTCTATGTCTGTGAGAAGTTCCAGTTCGATACATGTATGTTTGAGCATAGCATCCCATGTGAGTCCGGGTGTCGTGTAGTAATGTGCTGTGTCGAGTTTGTACGCCTTCATACATTCCTCCCGAAAGTTCTCGAAAACATCTGCCAGAAGAAGAACATCGGTTTTGAGGCAGATGTCAGAGTATTGCCCAAGCGTTGTGACGTTGAAGACAATCCACACTGCCTGCGCATGTTCATAGTCTGCGTCCGAAATGTCGGTATCGGTGAGGCTGCTGTGGAAATCGTCTTTGGTTGGAAGCTGTGTTGTTGTCAAGTTTTTCCCATGAATCAAGGTATTTATAGGGGAAAACGCCTTTTTTCATAAGAAGTTCGAGTTGCTCCTCACTGTAGCCAATGCAGTTCTTTCGGACAATGACTTTTTCGTTAAGATATGAAGCCAGTTTTTCCAAGGATGATGCCATGAATCTGAAGGTGTCGATGAAGCGCAAGGATATTTTACTGTCTTTGATGAACTTGGTGGATGAGATGTAGCGCTCCATCGCCAGGGCTAGCAGTTGAATACGTCCTTCAATGCATTGTGCAATTTGTTTTACGATGAGATAAGCATCATACCCACTGAGGTTGTGAAACACTACCGGGATGGTGAGTAAATCTCGGCACTGCAAATTGCATCTGTTGTGAGCGGCTCCACGAAACTTTCCCGTTAGATGACAGTGGTCGCGCACTTTCTTATCCTTGGCGGTAAACGGTTGGTCACAGATGTGACATGAGGGAGCTGTTTTGAAGGTTGTAGATTGTTCCAGAGTGAGCGGTGTCATTGCCTTTGGTTTTTTAAAGAGGTCCTCCACGTTGTGGGCGAGGGTCATCAATTCGTTTGCAAACCATTCACCAGGGTTGTGTCCACGGAAACTCTGATATCTTGATTGCTTGTCGTCATAGCTACACTTTACGTAGTATCCCACGCTGCAAGCCTCATGAATTTGAACTATTTTTGTGTTACGACCAGCTTGTTCATCCACTTTTTGAGTAAACACTCAAAGTCGGCGTAAACGATATAGGGCACTCTCTCGGAATTCTTGAAATTTTTGAATCGAAGTTTACTGTGCTTCGCTTCAGGTAGTTTAACAGTTTGCGTCTTCATTTCATTGCAATCGACTTCATGTGCAGTCAACTTGTCGTTGGTGTGAAAATAATGAAGGCGTCGATCACATATAAACTTTTTTCCATCATGTTTGGACAGTTGTTTGCTGACAAGGCGAGAGAGGTCCTTTATCCAGACATAATGGAAACGCAGAGGCTCGTTATTCTCTTCAGTTTCTTTCTCGTTTTTCTCGTCTTCTTCGACATAGAAATATTGTGTAAAGAGAAGGTTCACGTGAAGTATTTTCTTATATGCTGTGACGTGTATTGGGAGAACGTCATATCGTCCTTTATTCATTTGAAGTATATAGACGTCTACGGAAACGTCATTTTGTTGCTCGAAAAGATGCACTTGTTTTGGCATCACAGGAAATTTTATTCCGTCAAAGTTGAGATCATTCTCATATTTCTGGTAGTTGAAGAGACGATCGATATTTGTTTTTGCAGGATTTAGCGCCGAAAGAATGGCCCACTTGAAGCACCGATAATAAAAGTTCTTGACATTCACACAAGCCTTCTTATTCTTGATGGATGGAGGTAGTTCCATGTAAGAGCTCCCGTGCATGGGGTTGTATGAATTTATATTCACAGCAAGGCTGATGATGATGCGCAACGTCCATCCAGAGTCACGCTCTTGGAACTTCTCGATTTTTCTTGGTAATTGAGTCTGTACATGTTTAGTGAACCATTCACCCAGGTCCGTTGTTTGGAGGATGGGCGCGTTTTTCGTGAAGAAGGCCTTGATCTCGGTGACTTCCTTGTCGTCCTTGACAACACTGAATTCGACCTCGAGAGAGTTGTTCACTTTCAAAGCGTTATGGCTTTCGAGAACTTTTTGGATCTTCTCGATAAACACCGCCTTGGCTTCTTCGAGAAAATTTTGCAGGTCCAAATGCCGAAGGTTCGCAATTAGCCCCGTTTGGAGACGATTGTCAAAAGCTGAATCGACATCCTCCCACTTGACGCGCACTGGATTTCGCGCACCAAGATCACCACCACGCACTTTTCGCGAACCAAGATCCCTACCATGTACTTGTTCACTTTGTACATCGCGTACAAGTTTTTCACTTATCAAGCAATTATAGCTCTTCAATTGTAAAATTATTTGCGCGCACTGTAATTTCACTGTTTGTCGTTCACGCGGGATCGTGACATGATGCGCAAAGTTTTTCAGTTCCGCGATGGATGTGACGGCCTCCTCGATCAAAGTCGTCGCCTCGAGCGGATCGACTGGACGGATCGACAAAAGCCGACGTTGGCGTCGTACAACTTGTTTTGCTGCGTTAATAGACATGTTGACGTTCGTGAGAAAAACTGAAGCTCCCGCTCGGGAACTCCGTATTTATGGGATGTGACAGCGCTGCGATCGCGCGCTGTTGTCATGGCAACGCCTGCGCAAGGTTAACTGCGTATGCGCATAATAATGCTCTGTAATTGGTTCAAATGAAAGGAGTGGGGTTGTGATTAATCGATCAAGTTCTAAAAATAGATGTGCGTGTTAAGACTTGTCGTGATGACGTCATCGTTTCCTAGAATAAACATGCTTAAGCTTGTCGAGAATTGTTTAGTCTACGCATTCTAAATATATCGTTTCAAGGTTCACGCTTGCGTGTTTAAACTTGTCGTGATGACGTCATCGTTTCCTAGAATGAACGTGTTCAAACTTGTCGTGATGACGCATACTCTGATTGGTCAATCCCCCACTCTCGCACGCTATGATTGGTTGATTCGCGTTTACTACGTCTGCGCAGTTAGTCATAAACTCTTACGAGTATAGAAGCTTGAGCACAGAACATCATTCCGAAGACGATTTTTGAATGAACAATATGGATTTTGCCAAGCTCAACCAAGTTGCTCGTGGAGGAAATTTTCTTCCAAAGAAGAGGCTTGCCGAGATGGAGGTTGACAAAAGCTTGCCTGTGACTGGAATTCGCTCCGTTGACACAAAATTTGGAACTAAATTCATCATTGCCCTGGATACAAAGTTTGAGGTTTTTCTGCCAGAAAGAATCTGCGAGACTCTACGGAAGGAACCGAAAGAGCTACGAAAAATTGAAGCCTCTATCAAGTCTACGAGTCCAGTGAATTTTCGTCTTCTCGGAGGGAAATTCAACGCCTGCGAGTTCACTTTGGAGAAATGAATGTATTGAAAATAATGTATAATGTTGCATAATAAAGTTGTTTCGATGAAAATTGAATGTAATTGAGAAAAAAAAAAATAGAGGGGCAAATAAAACGGTTGTGCTCCACAGCAAGGGGCGGGGTGGGGCTCCTTGCACAAAAAAATTAATCACTTTCATAATAATAAATACATTGCCTAGTTTCGCATTGCGCATTTCAATTGAATCAGGGTAATCGCTGTGTTGTAGCGACAAAAGTCAAGCAAAGTCATAGCGCGACACCGTAGCGCTACAATATTATTTTACCGACAGCCACCATTTGTTTTACTAACAGGAAGTAAAACCGACCTCAGGTATTACCGACCTCAGGTATTACTGACCAAGTTCTTACCTTACCGACCCAGGGTACGCCCTGTTTTACCGACCGCCGCCATCTTGGTGCTCGACCTTACCGACGCGGGGAGTGGGCGGGGCCTGCGAGGGGGGTCACGTGATGGGAGTAGGAGTGGGGGATCTAGAACTGTCTTTGCTAATATACTAGGGACGTTTCTAAAGGATGGTAGTAGAAATGTCCGACAGGGAAGTCGGACCTCTAAGACCCTCTCAGGGGGGTATGAGTAACTGAATCTAATCTATAACCTGCTTATGCCGCATATTCCAGTGTTTGCTGTATATTTTTTTTGCAAAGCTATTGTGTATATTTGGTGCATATTTCGCAGTATAGTTTTTTTTTTCACTATTTTCCCTTCATTGAACAGGGCCAATAGCTGACTAGGCTGAGTCGAGTAAGTCCCAATTCAACCTAACCTAACTGACCATTAGCTCCATAACATGACACTTGTCTCTCCTATGTTTCATCAGTATTTTCTCTCATTCTAACAGTTTATGAATCACACGGTTTAAGCTTTTTATCCTTTTTTTTTCCGCTTGCAGATCCTAACATGATAGTCCGAAAATCTTCATTACCACTCATTCCTTTACGACGTCTAACTAACCCATCACCGCTTTCGAAAAGTAATGAATCGAATCAATCACTTTCAATAACGGCATTCCCTTGCACCTCAGCTGACAACAGTTCCACTTCACTAGCTGCACCTTCATTTTCACCTATAACCCCACTGGTCCGAACAGCAAGCTTCAATTCAGCGATCACATCAACACTATCGCAAGTGTCGTCTTTACCATATGACAATGAAGACAGCTCGCCAACTTCACCATCATTTTCGCTGATAACTCCACCCCGAGCATCTGTGATTATGAGGTCATCACCAGTATCGTCATGTTCTACTCCATCGATCTCTCTTCACTCGCTTCATCCACCAAACGCACCGGAAGGATCTCAAGCTTTGTTACCACACGTACAAACAACAAGAGGTTCGGTTGGTTTAGATCGAACTGGATCAACCACGTCAAATGTGAGAAGAGATGAGTACTGTTCACGTCATAGGTATAACTATCGAATCGAATGCACAAAGTGCCGAAGTTTTTTCGATAAAAAAAAAGTGTGTGCAAATGCTAGAAGATAGTTGGCCAATGATACGTACAGGAACAAAGAAAGGATAAAGAAGTTGGCGGCAGAAGTGGTTCATTGGAAAAACATGGCAAAACACAACGTCGATGACAAACTTTTGAGTTTTCCAAAGGCTCTACAGCTTTTCTATCGCATGGCTGATAAGAACAATAGTGTTCCTCATCAGGTTATTGAAATCATCAAAGTTATTACGGTTTAAACACAATTATTCGAGCACAATCTAACTTTTACTTGAATCTTAGTACTCGCCTTTCCGCCTCTTTACTGAAAAAAGTAAGTCAGATCTGACATCAAATTCGAGTGAAGATCTAATGTCGGATTCCTGCTGAAAATATCCTATTGGTTTTCCAATTGGTTTTACTAATTGGAAAACCATTAAGATTTCCAATTAGATTTTCAATTGGTTTGTCTACTTGGAAAACCAGTTAGATTTCCATTTGGTTTTCAAGTTGGATTCTTCTATTTGAAAATTTTTTTCCAAAAACTTCCTGTACATATACAATTGGGCTTACATTAGGAAATCCAATTAGTTTTCTATTTAGAAAAATTTTTGGACAAAATTTTCTAATAGAAGAATCCAACTAGAAAACTAATTTGAAATCTAATTGGTTTTCCAATTAGACAAACCAGTTGGAAAACAGATTGGAAATTAAATTGGTTTTCCAATCAGTCAAACCAATTGGAAAACGGCCACTTTTCCAGTTGATTTTCCAATTGGAAAACAAATTGAAAATTTTCAGCAGGGATCTGACATCACATCTTTCATCATATCTGATGCCCTCTTTTCAACTGGGGCTATTTGCCGAACAATTTCGACTATCTTGTGAATTTCTCGAAATCTTATAATATTTTGAAAGTTTTACAAAATTATTGTTCTAACAAGGCCAACCTTCTGAGACTTTATTACAATGAGACATTCTAAAAACATTAACATCACGAAATCGCGATAAGAACCTCAACCTTTTGAAACTTTACAAAAAAATATTATAGTTTATATTATTTTGTTATAGTTTAATTGGAAAACCAACTGGAAAAATGGCCGTTTTCACAATTGGTTTGACTAATTGGAAAACCAATTATATTTTCAATTGGTTTTCCAGTTGGATTTTTCTATTTGAAAATTTTTTCCGAAAACTTCCTTCGCACATACAAATAGGCTTGCATTTGGAAATCGAATTAGTTTTCTATTTAGAAAAATTTTTGGACAAAATTTTCAAATAGAAGAATCCAACTAGAAAACAAATTGGAAATCTAATTGGTTTTCTAATTAGTCAGACCAATTGAAAAACCAATAGGAAAAACGGCCATTTTTCCAGTTGGTTTTCCAATTGTGGAAAACCAACAGTAGTTCTACACGCAAAAAAGAAAGTAGCAGCGTACGGTAATTTTCAAACCAAAAACTAGTCACTCTGATGCGTATATTGTACGTCGTGGCAAAATGACAAATTTTTAGTTTTAAATGTATTTCTTTACATAATTTTTAACAAGTTTTTTTACTTTCAGAGCCTCACATTACATGTACGAACCCACTTTCAGTTAGTGTATTTAGTTGAATTTTTCCAACATAATTTTTTCTTGCTTAAAATCAATATTTTTCATGCGTTAAAAAATAGTGCGCTTACTTTATAGTTGCAATTTCAGTCCCAATAAAAATAAATATGCAAGTTACTAGTTATTGAAATTTGCTCTCTTCTGCATTGAAATAGATTTCATTTTTAATTTTGTTGACAATTTATTCAAATCAATGCTAAAATTTCAACAAGTGGTCATCAAAGAGATCATCAATTGATAACAGGAACCGATACATTTATGAGTATCACTCGCTTACTTGTCAACAGCCGTTTGGCTCTGCAAGTGACAACTTGTAGATATCCAACATACGCAAGGGAGTTACTGGCTTTAAAGGTCAAGCGTCCTCCCACCCGGAATCACAAACATTCTGAAATTTAGCACTTTATAACTTCAAATCAGTTGGCCAAAGTTCACAAGTAGTAGGCCGCTTACAAATACTCATAAGCGCTAGGTAGGATTATTGAATCCTACAATTATTGAAAAGCAACGTGGAAAATGATCGAAGATCGAACTTCAGTTCTTAACTACAGGGTGTTTCGGAAAAGGTGGAACTACCGAAAACCATGGATTCCTAATGAAATTATGAGACGATTTTCCCTTGACCATTTTTCACTTGACTCAAAATCAAAAAAGATATAAAAACTATATTTTAAACCAATCAACGAGCTCCTGCGAGGAGTGGAGATAGAAATAACCAGGAAACTGAAACTCCGGCTAAATCTTTCGTTGCTTAAAGGCGACAACCCACACAGATGCAGCGGAGTTCGTGGACACGGAGGTGAAGGCGAACTCCGTAGCATCTGTGTGGGTTGTCACCTTTAAGAGGAGAATTTTCTCTATGGGCCAGTATAGGGAGTGTCATACCCCTGGAAATGACGGACCAAAATAAATGCTTAATTTTCCTCATCTTTTTCTCAATTGAAAAGTCTTTTGATACTTTTCACAAAACTCAAAATCAAAAAAGACATTCGGGTCAAAAGTTTCAACCAATCAGATTTCTTAGATTTTCTGCTTGAATATCATTTTTGATTTCGATTTTTGTAAAAAGTGGCAAATGACTTTTAAATTGAGAAAAAAATGGAGAAAATTCAGAATTCATTTTGGTCCGTGATTTCTATCCCCACTTCTCGCAGAAACTCCTCGATTGGTTAAACTTATAATTTTCATATCTTTTTTGATTTTGGGTTTAATGAAAAATGGCAAAGGAAAAATCGTCTTATAGTTTCATGAGGAATCCGTAATTTTCGGTAGTTTCACCTTTTCTACAACACCCTACAAAGTTATTTTTCAAGTTCTGTTTGCACATTACGTGGAACTAGTAACTCGGTACTGCAGATTGTCTATTTCTTTTTTGCGTGTAGAATGACACGAATACAGGGTGTACCAAATTCCCATATACAACAAAAATGGCAGATTCCTTGTAAAAGTCTGACACTGTTGCCTTTGAAATTTTGCAAAAAACTTAAAATTGAGAAAGATATTCGAGTTTGAAGTTCAACTAATGAACGCACTCCTTCAAGAAGTGGGGATAGAAACCAAGGACCGAAATTCACCAAAAATTTTCCCATATTTTTTTGAGTTGAAAAGTCCTTTTCCACTTTTCACAAAACTCAAAGTTCAAATAGATGTTTGAATTTGAAATTCAACAAATCAGATTGGTTAATACTTCTCACTCGAATATCTTTTTATGAATAACATTTTTGCAAAGAATCTGCCACTTTTTTTTGTATATGCGAATTTGGGGCACCCTGTATATGTTGCGAAATAAGAGACTCTAGGATGTCACGAAAATAAAATATTGTGATACAGGCTCGACGATATAAACCCGATGAAAAAGCCTTGTGCACTTTGCTGTGGAAGTCGTCTCCAAAGACATATGAAGCAATACTACGAGACCAATTTCCTTTCCTCCCATCAACAGAGACGTTACGAAAAGTTGTTCAGAAAGTATCAATGCAACCAGGGCACAATCCATTCATATTCACCAACCTGAACACATTCCTACAACAGCCTGGGAATGACATAGAAAAACACATTGGAATATACTCAGACGAATTGACGTTGCAGCGAAACTTGCATTTCCTGCCGCATAAAGGTTGCATTGGCGGCGTTGTCGATTTTGGACTCACCCCATTATCGGATAGTCCGATCACATCAACTTCTCGAACGTACGAAATCTCTGATCACGCAATTGCTTTTATGATACGCGGATTATACACCGGCAAAACGTTACCCTGTATTACGGATTCTGCAAAGGAGCGACCAACGGCTACTTTCTTGAACAATTGTTGGATAACGTCGTTAAGGACTTGACTCACTGTGGATTCGACGTCGAAACCATTGTGACCGATCAGGGATCCAACTTCCGCGCTGCGTTACGACGCAAAATAGAAGCCGACAACATTTTCATAAATGAAAATGGGGAATCGGAACGTAAGCAAGGATTCTAAAATTTTGAATTTTGTTTCTTGCTTTTTTCAGTATTTGTTCCGAGGTCATAAATCCAAGATTCCAGAATACAACTTCACAGGAAAAACATTTGAAGTTCGTGTGACATAAGCAGGATTTGTGAAGTTTCTGGTAGGAGTTAAATGTGAAAACCCACTACATTGTCTCGGCTCTTCCTAGATAATTTTAAATTTGAAAGAATCTGGGCACAGTCGAGCAGCGTTAGATCAACGATTAATTTGTAAGAGTGATATACGTCGATAAATACTTCAACTTTAACAAGAAGAGTTGATAAGTTTGATAGTTTAAAGTGCCACAAACTTTACAGCTTAATCTTCACCTATATTTATGTCAATATTTAACATGTACGGATTTTCCCTTTGCATGGATTAGCCCTGACCTCCTTCACCCTTTTATCAACCAATACCAATCTCCTGTTAAGGAGACACAGAGGCTGCTGAAGTGCGAGAACGACGCATAGAACGGAAAACAAATGAATGGAAGTAAGAGGCGGAAAAAACGGCCTCTGTGTCCCCTTAAGGCTTGTTCAAATTTTCACGCGTAATGTTCAAAGACTCAGTTCGATCTGATCGATTCTGATTAGAAAAAAATCGCTTTTCCACAAGTGGTATTATTCTGCAAATACAGTACAGTAATTGTCTTAAAATTTCCGTATTCAATATGTATTTTTCATGGTATTGATCGCATCGATCCTGAATCATGAACTTTTTTTACAGGTAACTCCATACTGGTAAATGGCAAAGAAATATCGATTTTTTTCGATTATTGTCATTTACTTAAATGTTTTAGAAATCTTTTAATGCATCCGTATGATTTTATAACTTTTCTTCCTGATGGAACTGTTCGGTACATTACTTGGGACCTTTTCAAGAGAGTATATGAAGAAGACCAAAAATACTCAGGCTCAAATGCTCATTTGACTTTTTTGCACCAAGAGCATATATACAAAGAAAAATGTCCTGCAATGAGGGTAAAGTATGCTTCCGAGTTTTTTTCGAAAAAACTGTCGAAGCGTTTGTACGAGCTGGCGGATATTGCGGGTAAGAATATTTTTTAAAAGTATTTTATGTAGTTTTTAAAATAATTTTTACACACAGAGAAAAATTTCTATGCGTTAAACGCAAGACAGTTCATGGGCTAAACGCATGACACTGTCCCGAGTGGTGTAAGTATGAAACGTAAGCTATAAAGGCATGGATTCATGCATTTCGGGCATGAAGCCCTTGAGTTTAAGCTTCTAGAGCTAGGCTTTGACCATGCCTTAAAAGCAAGATCTCCAACAACACTGTGCGACAAAAAAAACTTTTTTTATGCTATAAATCTAAAAACATACAATCTAATGACCCTATAAACAAGTCTACAAGAGCTTTCCACGAAGTTAGCGTTTATTTACAAGATATTAATTATTTAAAATTTAGAATATATAACACCGTAACTCTTACATTTATGGCTCGATTTTTACCAAGTAAAAGCGCAAGTCTACGTATTTGAGGTCAAAAATTCTATCTTTATCATGAAAAACATAAAAAACTGCTATTAATGCAGGTGACGAATGACGAAAAACCAACAGAGTCTGGGCTACACAATAGAAAAAATTCGGGTAGACCCGTTACTAAACAGGTATACCCAATTTCATTCTATTGACTAGACTAGATTTCGGATTCGCGTGTAACTCGGCATTAGACACCTGCATGAATTTCTTTCCTCAAAATATTGATTTTTGTAAACAATGCAGTTTTCATGCTTTTTATGGTAAAAATAAAATTTTTTACCTGAAATACATGAGCACGTCAGATCTAAAGATCGGCTCCCCAGACTTGAGAGAAAAAAAGCAATCTTTTGATCTGACGTGCTCACGTAGACTTGCGCTTTTACCCGGTAAAAATCGAGCCATAAATGTAAGAGTTACGGTGTTATATTTTCGAAATTTTAAATAATTAATATCTTGTAAATAAACGCTAACTTCAAGGAAAGCTCTTGTAGACTTATTTATACACTGAAAAGCCCTTATGCCTCTGGTAGGCATGAAAAGTAACAATATAAGCCGTATTTACGGTAGGGATTAGAATAGTTGCGACAGGATTCCTTACGCTTTGTCCAGCGATTACAATCGTATCTGCTCGAACATTCCTTTCAATACCTACTATAGTCATCAATCTTTTTTATCATAAGAATGAAAGATGCCTTCTGCCTTTTTCAACGTTACGGTAGCAAGTGGTAATAGTTCTCACAAATATTAGAAGTGCTTACAATCAGCATGAGTCAGCAAGAATACTCTCATAGTTTTGAGAAAGATATGTAATGCCTCCTTGCAGAATCATGCTAGATTCTTGTGGTGACCACTATTTATCCTTCATTGAATTATATAATACTTCTTGTTACCATTAGAGCTTTTCAGTGTATTGTCATTTAGCAATCGATTTTTTGTATTTAGATTTATAGCATAAAAATAAGTTTTTTTTTTTGTTGGACAGTGCAATGAAAGTAAACTTGGAAAACCGATTTTATTGAAAGTCATATATTTTCGCAAAAATCAACGTGATAATAAAAATATTACTGCCTTTGTAAAGAAAATGTATAGAATTCTTTGGCTCTGCTAGGTCATGGTTTTTTATCGACCACATCATCATATACTTTTATCTAACCCTTAGAACAGCAAAAATAATGACCATTCAATATTTCCTTTGCTCCTGTGTGAAAAATTTCACTTGTCACTTCATAAGAACTACCTCCAAATTTTATTACAGTATTTGGAATGCCCTTAACTGCACATTTTTTTAATTTTTTCTAATTCCTATTAGCTCTTTTTGCATGAAAACATTTTCTGATATTGAAAACCTGAGTTTGAAATCGACTAACCTATCTACTCCTACCATTGCATTAATCTTGAGAATTTCATTGTACTTCCTGTTCGAGATTTCGAAATGCATTGAGTTTTTTCCAGTCTATTGCTCAGTATTTGAAACAAAACTTGAATGAACCACATTCAGATGAAACCTGAAGCTTAATGAGGTCAGTTGTTTGTCATGTTTCTTAACTTATGGTTTTTTCTGGTTTATTCCTGAATTTGTTTTTTGGTATAATTGTTAGTGGTTTACTATGTGATGGTATGTTCGTGAATTGTTTGTTTGATATTCACTTCCCCTCGCGTCTCAGCCTTTCTAGAACCGCCACAGGAGATTAGTTTCTGGCGTGTTCTGAACACAACGTGGATCGCTGCGATCATTCGTGTATACCGTTGCGGGACAGGGAGTAAGTACCTCCTGGAAAAACTTTTTTTTTTTTTTTTTTTTTTTTTTTTTTTTTTTTTTTTTTTACAATTCTCTATTCATTTGCAGGTTCGTCTTCATTGGTTTGTTAGTGTGTCGGTATCGTAGTTTGTTTCTCATTTCGTTTCTAGCTCGTTCCTTCATTTCTTGTCAGTTACTCGTCTTTTCTTCATGATTTTTTTGTTGGTTAGCTGCAATGTATATCATACATTTATTTTGATGCCTACAAATATGTAGAAACGCCCCGTACATCACACTTAGGACACTCACATATATTGTAAGGGTAGTTTTTTTACATGTCTTGCAAGGGTCTCTTTATATTGAAAGTAAGTATCATCCATCGATAAGGTTCTTTTTATCATTTTCCATGATTTTTCGTTCGTACGGCGATTTCCAGACACCCTGTATATAGATTCGCAAATTTATAACCAATTGGGCGTAATTTCGAGCTAACACTTGATACTACAGTTTCACTTAATTAAGACATTTTTAATAAAGTTTTGTTATGCATAAATCCAAGGTTATAATTGAAATACATACTTCAATCATAACCTTGCATTTATGTATAACAGAACTTGTCACATATAACACATATGTATAACAGAACTTGTCACATATAACACATATGTATAACAGAACAATGTCACTGGATATCCAGTGACATCGTGATATTTTTTGTTCCATTGAATATTCATTTTCAGTGTATCTGAAAACCAATTCCACCCTCTCTACCTTACAGAACGGAACGAACATGATGGGCAAGACTTTTTTGTAAAGTCTCGTGATCTTCGCGATGCAGGTTGGCTGGTCAGACTAATCAACGATTGGTTTGATTCCATGAATGGCGTTACAAGACCAGGAAGTTCTAACTTTGAACTTTGGCAATCATTGAAAGATATTTTGCCGAACATGCATTTCATTACTAAAGTTAGGAATCCCAATCCAGATCCAAGAAAACTCAAGAAAGAAGACATCCAGACTTCATCCTCACCTACTTTAAAAAACATGCTGTTGGTTGTGGGAAATTACATTCTGATTTACAAGAGACTCATCAATGTAGGTTTCAAAGAAATGGTTGGGAAATACCTCAACACTGATGCTATTGAGAATTTGAACGGATTAGTGAGGGCCATAGGTTGTTACAATACTAACCCTAACAACCAACAATATGAAGGCAGTATGACAAGTCTCATGATAAATGGAACTTTTTCCTCCAAAATCAAGGGCTCCAATACCGAAAACAGTGAGTCAAGTAGATCATATTTTACCTTGGAGACATTCACCGACATCGAAAGGACTCCTGTCCATGAAGTTGCTCCAGAAGAAGACGCTCTACCTTCCGAATGCAGAGTAGCTAATCTGTCTACAGTTGGTGGATCTTTTCGACCATTTCACATCAAAAAAGAGAGCCTCAAACATTTATTGGGTGAAGTTGGCTGTGACATGTGCTCCCAGACACTGAATGATGACAAATTTGTGCAAACCTTGAATGACCTTAAGCAATCGTTGTTAGCTCGGACTAGTCTGATCTACAAGAAACTCACCCTGAAAGCAGATTTGGAGGAACTGTGTAATGAGTTTCTAAAATTGCAATGGCACGATTGCTCTATACACCAGGCTGAAGAACTTGTCGGGAGCATCTCTCGAGTCGCAGTGACCATTTTTTTGTGGTCTTGGTGCAAGCAACAAAATCGCGAGATGCAGAAGCAAGCCTTCAGGCGTGCAATTGCAGATCAGCATCTACCGGAGCAGTCAGTGGAGCAGCATCTTGCGCAGACTTCATCATCGCAGAGTAGGAAAAATTCTCAAACAACGCTCAATTACGGCAAACCTAATAAAGCCAGAAGAATAGATGGACGAAATGTGAGTATTACAATGAGACACCATACAATTTATACAAAAAATTCAACAACTTTTCGTCGGAATTTCTGGAAGTTATTGCTGTTTCTTAGCTTTACTTGTATTCTCTTTGTCAGTAATACCCCTGCTGAAAATTTTTAATTGGTTTTCCAATTGGTTTGAATAATTAGAAAACCAATTAGATTTCCAATTGGTTTGTCTAATTAAAAAACCAATTGGTTTTCCAGTTGGGTTCTTCTATATGAAAATTTTTTCGAAAAATATTTCTACATAGAAAACTAATTGGATTTCAAAATGTAAGCCTAATTGTATGTGTGAAGAAAGTTTTTGGGAAAAAATTTCTAAATAGAAGAATCCAACTGGAAAACCAATGGGAAATCTAATTGGTTTTCCAATTAGTAAAACAAATTAGAAATTTTCAGCAAAGACTAAACATATTTCCCTTCATTCCCTGGCGATCATTTCACCACCAGTTCACCACCACTTTTGGTGTATAAGTGGTGTATAACTGGTGGTTGATTTTTTTCGCGATTTTTCGGTTATAGAGATGTACTTTTCATTGAAATTGCGTTTGCTTATTATTTTTGGCTGATAAGCTAAGTGATTTCGGCAAAAAACCACTTTAAAATAGCATTTTTCATGAATAAATAATGATGATACGATGGTGAAATCAGGTGATATAAAATCGCAGTTTCAACGTATTACTGCCTGAAAAGAGTACTTAAATTCATTAAATAATTAAACTAGGCTTGTAACAGCCCGCAATGAGACTGTCATGTACATAAAATCATTTTTTAAGAATATATTATTCGGCCAAAAAGAGCAGACGACAGAAGAGAAGCTGCAGTGTGGCCAACTGCAAAAAACTGATGTCGTCTGCTCTTTTTGACTGAATAATATATTCTCAAAAAATGATTTTATGTACATGACAGTTTCATTGCGGGCTGTTACAAGTCCAGTTTAATTATTTAATAAATTTAAGGACACTTTTCAGGCAGTATTATGTTGAAACTGCGATTTTCTATCACCTGACTTCACCATCGTATCATCATCATTTATTTATGAAAAATGCTATTTTAAAGTGGTTTTTTGCAGAAATCACTTAGCTTATTAGCCAAAAATAATAAGCAAACGCAATTTCAATGAAAATTATATCTTCATAACCGAAAAAATGCAGAAAAATCAACCACCAGTTATACACCACTTATACACCAGAAGTGGTGGTGAAATAATTGCCAGGGTTCTGAGGTTCCTCCATTTCCCTCTCATAGTTTCGATAACGTCCAAGGTTTCTCTGGCCTTCTTTTTTATTCCCTTTAATCAAACCTCTCCCGATGTCTCTCTAGTTTCCATTTCCTTTTTACTTGCGCTTTTTTTATTTATAATTTCACCTTTTTCTTTCATCCTTTTAACTACTGGAAAATCCTTGCTCGCTTTGCTCTTCTCTCCCATGTTGTATTCAGGGTGCGTATATTACAACCGAGAAGTTGAGTTTTGATTGTGTGCGTTCACGTCTGTGTAAGTGTGCGTTCTGTCTGTGTCAGACACAGACAGAACACACACTTACACAGACGTGAACGGACACAGTCAAAGCCCAACTCTTCGGTTGTAATATACGCACCTTGGTTGTATTATGGAAACAAAAACAATAACGATAATTTGACGACAAAGTTTTACTACTTCACATTGTATGTATAACATACAATTTGAGCTGTGGAGGAAAATGAAAATTTTTCGTCAAATTTTCGTTGTTGTTTTTGTCTTTCATTTTCTCTTTTCGTTCATCTGGTTATATATTTTATTTTCATCTGCTCGTTTTTTAAAATCATTTTTTATATGTATTCTTTATTTAAATCTATTGATAGTCAATACAGTTCGACCTACACTTGGTGTTTCTCTTTTGCCTTTGTTCTTCGACACATGCATTTTTTTTTTTTTTTTTTTATATATATATGTATTTCTTTTCTAGATCATCATCGAGAGTGAAGATTGCGCGACGGAACTTCGTCCAAACCTCCGCACAGAGCATGCAAATGGGCTGTCAGAAATACCGATAGGCGTCCCACGTTCAAATCCACCGCTTTCATTGGAATTGGAAGGTCCTGAAGTAGCTACAATGCCTCTTCAAGTGACAGAACTTTCTAAGCTGACGATTCAATTCCCTCTTGTTTCAAAAGGGTTGCTGAATATGCAATCAACTTGTTATGCCCTTAGTTGTTTGCGATTGCTTTACCATTTACCATACTTCCGGAACATCGTCATGACCGTCCAACCCGAGGCCAGAGGACCAACAACAACAACCCTGATGACACTGTTCAGGATGATGAACAAAGCCAACGATGCGAGACCAATCGATACATTGATAGTTAGAAACTTGTGTGCCCAATGGAATTTCCCATTGGGCGAACATCACGACGCTACCGAATTTCTTGGTCTGGTTTTCGCATATATGGCGAGGGAGGTATCACAATTTGAAGACAGAGGAATCAAAATGCTGAAAAGCGTTATCTGCTTCGAACACGGTATCTTAGACAACGATCTTCAAGAAACGTGGTGTTTTCAAGTTCCAAATGAACAGGGAAGGTCTCTGGGAGATTTAATCCCTGGTGCAATGAAAAGATGTTTCTTGGAGAATCCGTTGTGCTGTAATGAGATACCTCAAGAATATAGCTTTCTTGAAGCACCACCGGTTTTGTTGTTCGACATCGCTCGGACGGAAAGGAATGGTAATATGCAAATCCAGCGGCAGAAGAATAAGGTAGAAATTCGAAATTCAATTACAGTAACTGTCGAAGATAGACTGTTTCGTTACGTCATGACTGGAATGGTTATTCACTACGGAACTGCTACTCATGGTCACTACGTCGCTTGCGTCCGGAACCAGAATAAAGCTTGGTGGTATATCAATGACCACGTAGTCACTGGCCAATCGACAGTCAAGGTCGATAAATTGAAGAATTCAGTGCACGACGCGCCGTGCATTGTCTGTTATCTACCAGAGAAGCAATAAAGCTTGATTACATTCCCTTTCCTACTGATTTCAAAATTCATAAAAATCTTGTAAAATCCTTACAACAATGTTTTATAACTTTTCTGCAAAAAAATTCTGAAAAACCTGACGCCAGTAAGAGTCGATCTGGATCCTGAAAGTCTCTAAGTGATCGACGACGATCACTTAGAACGCACTTCTACTGAAGATGACGTTTGCATGAACTTAAATTAAATATACGTATCTAACATTAGATATCGATATCAACAATAAAAATCTGTAGATAACAAAAAACTAAAAAAGGTCATATATATATATATATATAAGTAATATGAAAATGAAAATCCTTAAAAAGCATTGAAATTTATTATAAGATTATCATTTAATGGGTCAAAATTTTTTTCAGTTCCTTATAAGGACTTTTCAATTTCTTATTGGGAAAAGAAGAATCTCGTAAGTAACTTGAAAAACCTTCGAAAGAAATTTTAAATCTCATAAGGTTTAAATAAATTATAAGGATGCCTTACAAGTAAATCTTATAAGGAAATTAGAATGTTCGAAGGATTTTATAAGGTTTGCTAAAGGTTTGGGATCACTAGGGTTCACGGAAACATCGAGACGTGCTTTATCTTGACATAGTTTAGACAAAATTTTGACATTTGAAGTACATGATACGTTTAGCTGCCACTTTTTTCATGAATTTATTATACAATAAATTGATTCCTTTACAAATCAACAAGTCACTGAATTACTAAGTCCATTATTTTTTCAAGCTACTACTCGAGATAAGGAATGTTATTTCTTATGTTACAATTTGACTTAACTTTCCGAATTATTACTCAACTGTCTGTAGTAAAAAAAATTTCTTGACACTATCAGTAGAATTAAACTTCGCATTTTCATTACGATTAAACTTTCACTGTTCTCGATTTCATCCTGGAATCCAAAAATTGTTAAAATTTTTGTAACTAAAAAATGAAAATTTTTCGACTGTGAAAAAAATTCTAAGATTTTTATGAACACAATAAAGTTGCATATTATTATCAATAAAATTATGAGCAGGGGTGGCGAAAAACTTTTGCTCCATGTATGGAGTTTACAAGTTTGGAGAGCGGAAGGGATCCAAATACAATTTGGCAAAACCGAATAAAAGAAGGTTCGTTACGAAACAAAAGCGTATTTTATTAACAAATCGTGAAAAATGCACTGTTTCGTGTTTTATGGAATAAAATCATTCATAAACGTATCTAAATGAGTCGTGTGAACAAAATAATGATAAATATGCAAACTTGCAATATCGTTCAATCTGACTTGCTTTCTTTTCATGGTTCCAACGTTTGAGAACCGAGAAATTCCTTTTACTTCAATTTCCTGACGATTTGAACCAAATTTCTTAACATTGGGTTGAAAACATCTCATTAAATATATAGTATTCGGTATCATGTTTCATCTAAGATACAATATACAATATGAAATATTCGCGATTCCAAATTTTGAAACTAATTTGAATTCATTATTTTTCTCGTAGTTTTGGAATATTTCGAGAATAGCAATGTATTGTAAGTGATTAAATAATTGAACCACCTGAATAAAAGTCTATTTAAAATGTATATTGCAGATTATTGTAAAGAATATACGGCTGTTATGTACAATATTTGAAGTTTCAAAAATAAAAATACCGTGAATTTTTCATTTGTTTTATTTTTTGTTGGGTACAGCCAACGAAGAACCATAATAGAATTATTCGATGTAACTGTGATGACCTACTTTTATCCAGATTTCAGTCATAATCGTATCTGCTCCAACGACTGTGGATTGTTTTGAAATACCATCCCTGCTGAAAATTTCCAATTGGTTTTCCAATTGGTTTGACTAATTGGAAAACCAATTAGATTTCCAATTGGTTTTCCAGTTGGATTCTTCTATTTAAAAATTTTTTCCAAAAACTTTCTTCACACATACAATTAGGCTTACATTTGGAAATTCAAGTTTTATATTTAGAAAAATTGTTGGAAAAAATTTTCAAGTATAAAAATCCAACTGGAAAACAAATTGGAAATGTTCAGCAGGGATACCCTGCTCTGGGTAGGTGAAACACTTTCACATGGTTTGAGAGGGTTTTAACGTTTTTAATTTGGGTAGTAAACAAATAGAAAGTGGTAAAATGTTATCAGACATTAAAGACATTGCATGCATGTTCTTATTTATCAAAAAATTTGGAACGTTTTGGTAGCTACTAGACAATATTTTGTAAAAAAGGCATCGTGTAGTTTTTCGCATTAAGATTAATTTATAAAGGATAATTATACCAGCATTTCATCAACTGTCTTTATCGTATAGCAGTTCAAGCTCATTCTAGTATGCAATCCAATGTAGTGTAGATTTATGGCGTACATATAAAAACGTGAAACCACTTTAAACAGCCTGAAACCACACGAAAGCACGTGAAACGGTTTTATGCGGTTTCACTGACCCAGCAGAGTAGATGCCAATGCAATGCCGAATGTTAAAATGTGAATGCTAAATGTAAATACTCGTAACTTCAATTCGAACTGCATTTTCATAATCTAATTTCATTTTAGCAGTGATAGGAAAATAATAAAACCATTATTGCATTTTTGTGTGCTTTATTGCTTTTGCTTGACCTGAAAGTTATTTCCTCGCAACTGGAACGTTACTGACGACAATAAGCAGAATAATCAAATTAACAATCCAGTTTAATAAAGCAGTGAGCTCACTCGAATTAAGTAGATGTACAAAAAGATTTTTTTAAATATTTATTATTAAAAGATTTTTTTCCTGTTAAAAAACATTTACAGACGAAGAGAATATTGGCAGTAAGAGATACTGCTGTACTTGGAACTTCGATCAATGCTGCCAGAAAAGATCATGAGAAAATCGTTGTACTTAGGGTTATTGATAAAAAGTTGCGGAACATAACTTTGCAAGACAGGATTTAGGAATTGGAATTTTTTTGGGAAGATTCGTGGAAAATATTTTAAGGAAGAATGACAAGGAACTCTTAAGGATACTTAGACTAAAGGATTTGACATTTCGATTACCAGCCCACTGCCAGACATACCCTAGCAGATCGAAAATGAGAAATTCTTAGAAATAGTTTGTATGAGATCACATGAAATTTAGAATCAGAATTTAAGACTGGAAGTCGCAATCATTGAAAGAGAAGGAAAGAGAAAGTGAAGATAGTGAAGATAATAATATTGGGAGACAATTCAAGCAAGGCATTAGTAATTCGAATATAGCGAGTCTGGCTCAAGCAAGAAATAAGAAGAAAATCCTTAAGGCTTTACATTTTAATGGCAGAGGCCAGAGTGAAACACTAAAAACTCAAGGAGCTTTGGGACAAGTTCTCAGATGCCCAAGACACGATAGAAGGCGGAATATCAGACGAAAAATCTGAAGAAAATGCAGAATTTAGGAAGAAACCTAAGGAAGAGCGAGAACAATTTGAAAATGATTTTTTTATTATTTTTTTTTTATTAATATTATATATTCAATGGAAAATTTTCAAAATGAATTGTTTTCAAGAATAGTTTTGAAACTACGACTCATGACTCGACTGATTCAACAAACACCCAGAAATTTCAATACCTCATTGACAGCTGACAGGGGACGCTTTCAAGATCATCGAGGGACTTCCCATCAGTGAGCAGAACTACGAAAGTGCTTGGACTCAACTCAATGATACGTTCGACGACCAAAGAATGATAGTCGAAACCCTGTTAGAAGAACTCATAAATATGCCAAACATGAGAAAAGAGAACAAAGCAGAAACAATGCGACAATTCAGTTGGCACATCAGAACCCATGTAGCATAATTGAAATCATTTGACCAGCTAGTCGACAACTGGGACATAATCATAATCCATTTGCCCAAAAAGAAACTGGACTACATTCAACAGAAAGATTGGCAAGAAAGCGTAAAAGACAGAACAGTCCAGAATATGCCAACTCTGGATGAATTTTTGAGATTCTCGACAGAAAGAAGCCATTCACTCATGCTTTTGAGTTCAAATACTCGCAAAATCCGAAGAACAAAGATTCAATCTCAGAAGTTTATAATTGTAATAGATTTCATGATTGTATTGTAAAATGAACGCCCCCTTTTTTTATTTTCTATCAATCGGTTGTGATTTAGTTTTTCTTAAACTTTCATTCTTGAAAGACAATCCTTCAAGAGGGCCCAAGATTTTAATGCTGTGTTTCAAATTGATCGATATATCGATGTGTTCGCGGCGCTTCTGCGTCTTCTTGAAGAGTGAGAGGGCGGAAGACGCTGTGCTCGAGAGTGTGTGTGTCAAAATAAACATCATTCGAGCAAGTTCGGTCGTAGTTTCAATCGTAGAAAAAACATAAATAACCCAAAATTCAAGAACCCAAAAACCTGGAGAAACACTCTACTATATATACATAAATTTTTTATTCAAGTATACAGGCGTAAACTCTATATTGCTTCTATCTATACTGCGACTCTCCTCAATGTGAGCTCGAGCTAGCTCCGTTACTTCCCTCATTTTCGCTTCAATTTACTTGACATAATTTTTTAAACATAGTATGAAACAGACCTACGCTGAGGAGCATTAGATCGCTTAAAATCCCTTAATTCAGAAGCGATCTAATGCTGCTCAGTGTAACTTAGTTATATTTATTAAATGCACAAGAGCACGAAATATGATAGTGACAGTCGCTTGTAAGTTTGTTATATATTTGCTTCATAGCTGACCTACTGTACACGGAGAAAAATGCGCAGCTCTGACGACCCCGCGCCGTGGCTCTGAGAGACGTGCACGGAAAAAATGGAAAAAAAACTTTCACTGCAGCTCTTAGCGCTGCGGTTGAGATACATGCTACGGCGCTGCATGGTTGTCAGGGCCGCAAGAGCTGCGGGGAAAGTTTTTTTTTTCTATTTTTTTCGTGCACGTCTCTCAGAGCCACGGCACGGGGTCGTCAGAGCTGCGCTTTTTTCTCCGTGTAGCACAACTGAATTTTACCTAGAGATTGTCTGGAATTAACACTGCATTTTGCCTACAAATTACATGGAGTGAATTAATTGCAATGTCGCTTATAGCCAGCTTATTGCTGATTAATCTTTATCTAGATTGTTTATAGAATCGATGAACTATAAGCAGGGTGACCGAAAATATGTATTTGCATGTTGCATGCTTATTTTGCATATTTTGGCCGTTTGAGCTTATAATGCATATTGTGCATATTAGGCTACTTTTCACTTTTGGCAATATGAACGAAGCAAATTCACGCATGTTATTCAATTGTTTAGAAAAAAAGCAGCCAATCATTTATTTCTATGTACGAACGTTCACCGATAAATACCTTCAATTTGGATTTGTGTCAATGTTTGATAGAAGCAAATATTCCTATAAAAAAAATGCGAAATCCTAGCATATTTTGAAAATTTTTATGCATGTTTCTATTTGTTTCCGTGCATATCAATGGGCACATATTAGTGATTTTTCGTGCATATTAATGCACTAATAATAGGACTTTATCATGCATATTTTCGGTCACCCTGTCTATAAGCATAACTGTTAGATAAGTACGAGGAATTTATAAACGGTTTGAACTAGATCCACAGCTTCAGTTATAGTTTCTCTGTAGCTGCGGTAAAGACCTTTTACAGCTACTATTATTACTATGATTTGAATTTTACCAGTGAAAAAAACATACTATACAAGAATGTTAATTTTGTGTGTGTACGTATAAAATTACGCTGGAATTCAATAATCAACACTGAATAGGGAAGGCAATTTTTTATAATCGGAAGCCCGTAACCACACGAACCATCGTGATATCTTGAAAATATATTTTATTTATTTCAGATAGTCTTTTTAGGACGAAAAACCATTGCCACTAACATTTTAAATCCAAAAAAATGGAAAAGACAAGCATAGAGTACGCGGAAAAGTTAGAGGCCATCTCAGAAAGTCACCGTGAGTTTATTTTTCCAACGAGTAACTTAAATGTTTTGAAATATTTTGTTTCTTGTGATTGTTTTCTGAGGCTCATATAACAATTTTTCGATCACCGTTGTAACTACAGCTTTCATGAAATCTTTTTGTAAGAAACTAATGAATTACCCCACCAAATTGCGAAAATTATGATATAATTATCGGCTTTTGAAAACGTTATATAATATTTTTATCACGTAGTCTGTGAGAAATAAAATCTTTATGAGCCCGTTGTAGTATTATAAATGTCCTAAGAAAAATTCTCTCAATTACAGCAATATTTTCCAGATATTGTGACAATTTAGACAGGTTTGATTTATAATTTTTTCGAATAAAGTAAAGTCAACTTTGTTATTTTCATTATTGGAAAATATGATTTTTTTAGAAAATAGATAATATTCTATAAAAAACGTCATTAATGTCTGACTGCTCCGTTTATATTAGTATGATGAAGATTATTCAATAAATGATCGCTCGGAGCCATGTTTTCATAAAAAATCTATTTATTCTTTGATCAATATTTCCACCCAAATCGGGTCCTTTTCAAGATCCTTTCAACAAATCAAAACTACTATATAACATATTTTCCATATAGAGAGTTACTTCACAATAATCAAGTGTACTTACATTCCTCTAGTCATAGCCATATTCATAAAGTGACAGTCAAATTAATATATGGTCTAAATTAAACCACAGTCAAATTTAAAATATACAAATCACTTTCTTTCCAATATATAAATAATTCTCAGTCGTCATTTAAGTGAATAGGCACAGGTGAATAGGCACAATAATTTGTACAGTATGTAGTAGCATACCTTACAACGACGACTAACAAAATTTCAAAAAATCCATTTCCTTTGAAGGCAACCTTATCTTCAAAACATATCGAAAATCAATTTTCTAAAACGTATCCAAATAACTGTCATAAATAGAACTCAAATTCTTCGTATCCTCTTGCTTGTTAAGTGTATCATTTATCTTTCTAATAAAAATCATTTCAGAAACATCTCTCTTAAATTTATTACTCTCTTTATCTAATATTTCTACATTTTCCCAATCAAATTCATGTCGCATATCAATTCTGTGATTTGTTGATACATTATGATTAGATGAAATTAATTTTATATTATTCTTATGTTCCTTACTCCTTGTCTTTAAGTTTCTTTTCGTTTGTCCAATATATGAAAAACTACAATCATTACATTTGACTCTATGAACCACTCCCTGTTGTTCCAAAAACTCCAATTAATTTGTCCCTCTCTTTATAATTTCATTTATAATTTATTGTCAGTCCTATTGATTATCTGAATATCATGTTTCCTAAAACCCCTCTTCAATTTTGAATTTAAATTTTCCACAACAGGTAATATCAATTTTTTCCTCTCTGAAACATTCTTCTTTCTACTTGTGTTGGAATTGATATTCATTAAGTAATGAAAACGCTTATAATATGTTTTTCAATAAAGTCTTGTTGGTAATTATTCATTCTCAAAGTATCTCTGATTAATCTGAAATTCTTATTGTGAACTTTGTAATCAGCCAATTTTATATTCTTATCAACTAAACTGATGATAGTACCGATCTTTTGATGTAACGGATGATATTTCTTAAATTTTTAATTTCAACAACGATATTTGTAAGAATCTTAGCTTGTCGGGGAAAAATTTAACTCTAATTTTAAAATGTTTACCTTTAAAATTTTTGAAACATAAGATAGCCCAAAAACCACGGACAATTATGTCTATAATTAACCCTTATTTTTACCATATTTTTCTTAGTCGAAGGGCCTTCTGTCACTTTCAACCAAATTTCAAATCAATACAGATATTTAATTTTACAACTTCATCGATGTACTCGTTCTTTCGCTAGGTGGGTATAAAGACCACTGACAAAAATTTACCGGAATTTTCGCCATCTTTTTCTGAGTCGAAAAGTCCTTTACCACTATTCACAGAACTCAAAATCAAGAAAGATATATAAGTTTGAAATTTAGAAAATCTGATTTGTTGAAACTTTCAATTCTATTATCCTTTGTATTTTAAGTTTTGTGGAAAGTAGCAAAGGACTCTTTAACTAAGAAAAATATGGAAGAATTTTGAATAAATTTGAGTTCCTGGTTTTTATTTCCACTCGTCAAAGTAGGGCATTTATTAATATAATTTTGAACTCGAATATCTCTTTTGATTGATAGAGTTTTGTAAAAAAAGGCAAAGGACTTTTCGACTCAGAAAAATATTTAAAGAATTTGGTAAATAATTGTCCGTGGCTTTTTGGCCACCCTATTAAGAAGCTTCGCATATTAAAATACCAAAAGTTGCCTACTTTTCATATAAAAAAATATTTTATGCCAGTGAATCTTTCTTTTTGATAATTTTTGAGGAAAATTTCAGTTTTCCTACAAATTTACAGGAAGCTTCGCTTCCAATAGTTTAATGAATAAAAGTTTTGCAACCAAAACTTATAAACTGTAATAATATATAATTAAAAAAAAAATAATATGATTACATGTATGAATATCACCCATAGGTTAGCATTAAGAGAAAACAGCGGTTTTTTATGTTTTTTTTTCAATTATATGGCAATCGTTGCTTTTTTTTACGAATTTTACACAGAATTAAAAAATTTTGAAGGTTCACAAAAATTAATAAATATAATAAAATCAATGAAATTTGTTTAATCCGAGAATATCGAGTTATAACAGTTTTCTAAAACTGTCATTATTTTTTTATATAGCAGAAGTGTTTATTTTTCGACAACTTTGGCAAGTCAAAATACTTTGGGAAAGATATAGTCAAACTTGAAAATATTTTGGAATAGTTTCTTTAATAACAGTCATAATAAGTGACTTCAAAAGTAAAATCTATTATCGTTACTTCTTGAATGTGAAAGTAAAACTCGAATTCTGGAAATATACTCATAGGCAGCAAAATTCATTAAATCTGACATTTTTCACATAAGGCAGCAAAAGGGATAGTGTAACAATTTTTCGTATCCTAAGGCAAGGTTTCGCTATTCTTCATAGTCGTTTTAAATACCAGATTTATAAAAAACATAGTAAAAATTGAGACAGTATTACACCAATTTTATGCACGTCCCTAGTAACTTGAGTTTTTATAAACTTTTTATGAAACCCTTACAAAACATTAGTTTTTTTAAAAAAAATCCGTTTTTATATAGTGTCTTTATAAAAATAGCAATGTTTTATACATTTTTTATTAGTTTTTATAAAGTGACTTCTAAAAACTGGTCAAAACTTGAAAAAAATTTGCTCTTTTTATAAAATCACATTATAAGAAAGCGGAATCTTATTTTAAAAAAACGGTGATTTTATGAGAAGTTTTATGAAAAATTTTTGAAAACTCAAGTTACTAGGGATTATATCACAATCTCATAAATTCGAATGTTTATGTGAAAAAAAGATGGGCGAAGGATCTCATAGCTCACGATGTGGCGTCAAAGAAAGCAATTTGGAACAAACAGGGGATCGAGGAAGAAATAAAAGAAAAGCTTGAATGGGTCCAGTCGGTCCAGTCGTACCTTACAATCGGAAGTCGTATCGTGATGGAAGTTTCTATATGTTTTTTCATTACAACGTAACGAAAAATTGCAATTGTTTCTTTTAAAAATCTTAGACTTTATTCTCTCTGACGCTAAGTTTACGATTTTATTTACACGATGTGAGCACTGTATTTTTGTAAACATATCTACATAGTAAACTTCATTGACGTTAGACCCTTTTTCTCAAAAATTAAATATTTTCTCACATTCGCTTCATATTTCTACAGCACCAACTGTAACGTAATATATCTCTTCCGATTTTTACAATTGCATTTAATATAAACAAATATTTAAGTAATTAGGTGCACACGAAAAAAAGTTTTATGCAACTTCATGAACTACTTTCCTTGCGAAGAAAAATAACCTCGTAAAGAACTATTTAGCTTTTTAATAATGGTATTTTTATGACATTAAAAATATTTATATTTCTACATGAAGAAAAGATTATTTACAAAAAAATAACAAAATTTTTCTACAGTATACGAGATAATTAGAAAACGGACAAGTATGAGAATAAAATTCCTCATGCTAAGGAACCTTAAAGTCATTTTCAGGGTTCAGCCGGAATGGTATTTGTACCATGAGTTAATGTTCTTCATAGAAGTGACGCCTCGATAAAATTTTGTAGTACGTCAATTCATGACGCCCATTTTTTTGTCTTCTCTTTCTCGATCCGCGACGACTTTTCCCTGATAGAAGCGTTCCTAATCATGAGGGAGATGATGTGTCCTTCTTTTCCGATGAGAAAAAGCACAGTCGTCCTCTAAATTCATGTCCTCCTTTACTTAAAATCAGGCTGTCTCACGCCCGATGAGAGGTGACACAGCATTTTTCCTTTTACACGTAAGAATTTGTTGTACATCAGAATAATTTTTTTTTTCACCCTTTTTTCCCCGCATTAGGAAATAAGTTGACAGTATATTTTTGGGGATCACGCAAGATTTCCGACTAATTACGCCACTGGCATCGAGACTTTTACCAACGAGACGCGTCTTCTCCCCGAAGTTTGAATCTTGCGCGCGCATCTTTCTTCCGCCACGTACGCGACTCTGCGCGCGCCGCCTTCCGCTGCAATTCGGTGGCGGGGGCAATCGCTTGGGCCCTATATAAAGCCCCGCACGAGCGAAAGGAGCAAAGGAGTCACTAGTTCTCGGCTGCCTAGTTAAGCCAAAACTTCCCAACCAGGGTCCACAGATTAGAAACCATCAGTTGATTCTAGCTGACGTCATCTTACCCGACTTCTTCCTCTTGTTCCACCTCCACATTCCACGCTCACTCCAGTTTTGTGCCGGCTCACTCAGCAGGTACCTTGGGTGGGGACCAAAGAATTCGAAATATTTCGAAATTCCTTAAGTCATGATGATGAAAGCAAACACTAAACATCTGTCAGATCTAAAGATCTATCTTTAGATCTTCCATCGTGCACGTGCACAACATTACAAAGTTTTCTTCTGCCATGTTATGTCTTTTTAACAACTGCTAAGTGAATCATTTCCAAATAACTTTTTTTTCATATTATGAAATTATAGAAGCACCAAGCGCATCTACTGGAAAATCTCCTAAAATTAAACTTTTTAAAAAGAATGGATGTAACTTGAACCTATGTGTATAAAAGCCTGCGATCATGATCTCATGAAATTTATTTGCTTTTATTGCAATGTATTTTTTGCAGGTCCTGACGTAACCACAGTCAAAAAACACTTTGGCACCGAAAAACATTTGAAAAATAGCAAGAAACTTATGGAAAGTTTGTGAATTTATTAATATTGTAGGTATACATGAGTGATCCAAGCTACAAAATGTACTTTTACTAATTTCGCAAAACCCACTTGGTAAATATTCTTTTAAACAGATTTCAGAAAATTTTATAGTAACGTTAGAAAAGTATTCCAGAAAAATTTTAACATGGTTTGAAAAAAATGAATTGCTCTAAAACGTCACATTTTTTTCTGTAACGAAAACGTAACGTGTGACAATAATGAACAACCCAGCTGGCATTTAATCTCTGTTATTTTTCAACCCAAAAATGCGCATTGGAATGTTACAGAGATCAAATTGATAGATAAATGAATGCTTGTAAAATTACATGCTGACTGGGATGTGTAAGTATAACGGGAACAAATCTGTTTTTTCGGTAACAAGCAACAAAAATCGTGTTATTTTACGTTACTTTTATCTGTTTCAAGCACAATTTTAAACTGTTCAAGGAGAATTCTGAATCAAAGATATAGGTGATTTATAATAAATTCCTAATTTTTTCAGAAAAAGTTTTGTATTTACATGTTTTTATTCAACGAAGTAATGAACAAACCAATAATAAATTTGTATCAAAATATTGACACAGAATGTTTTTGTATACTTTTTATTAGAAGTTTTCACGATTAAAAGCTTTATTCATGTCAAGAGGGTCGTCTACCTTCGCGCTAAAATTAACTGCTCATATTTGACGATAGATAAGGAAACAATTAAAAATTATATTAACATAAGTAGATAGGCTAGGGGGCTGTCGCCCCCCCCCCCACCCCACTCCTCGACCCATCGCGTCAGCGGCGGCGGCGTTCCGAGAGGTGGGGTGAGGGAACCATGCGCCTATCACGACCCATCACGTGACTCCACCGCCCCGCGGTCCCCTCGCAGGCCGCCTTCCCCTCGTCGGTAATGTAGAATTTCAAGATGTCGGCGGTTGGTGAAACAGGAACGTGTCTACTATCAGTAAGGTTGGGGTGTGGTCGATAATACGTTCTTCATAAATTGTAAAAGAGACATGCTGCAAAAATTTTGCCATACGGTCTTTGTGACATTTACCAATCACATTTTGAATAATGGAACTTAGTTTACTTGCCCTCATTTTAATTTTCAAAAAAGCTTTTTGACATTCCATCGACATTGTTTGACATAACTTGGACAGTTTAGCACTCTGAAGATAGCTTACACCCCCAGTTGCAGTTGCTGTAGCATATTGTACTTCAAAACTCGTTTGTTGTAAATTAAAACTTCCTTGCTCTTCCTCAACTTCTAGCGTTTGCAAATCCGAAACTATTAGGGCATTTTTTTTTAAACAATTACCGGGGTGTTCATCCCTATTCCCATGTCGTGTTAAGGCAGTTATTCCACTCGAGCATTTCAAAGTTTCTTCGCAAGCTGAACAGCGAAATGAAGAAGGATCATTTTCAACTTATAGCAACCATGGCTTGAATTGTGGTTTTTCAAGCCAATGGTTCTCAAAAACTTTGGGCTTGGTTACAACTTTTGGACTCATGGTATTTTCGTCAAAATCATCGAGGTCTTGAGAGTCCTGTCATAACAGTCAATTCAATTATGCAACACATTTTCAGTTGAATACGTTCGATCGAATAAATTTCAATCGAATAAACGAATTTCTTTTAACGAATCTTGGCTTTCTTATGAAAAGTAATTTTAAAAACACATAATTATTTATGAGAAAATGCAATAAAACTATTAATTCTCCACTCGGCATGTTTTATATGAATTAATTACTTCAATCGATTTTGCAAGAAACATTTTTTTTACAGATTTAGTGTGTTCTCAGTATTTTTTGTACCTAACAGAGTTTTACGATTTATAAAATTTTCTTATACTTTTATAGACTTCATTATATGTATATATATTTTTGGAAATTAAAGCAAGAGAAATCGAAGTTTCTCGATTCCTGGAATTACATAAATTATAAGCTAAATTTTAGCTTAAGGGGTCGTCTACCTTTGCGATTTCGACAAATCAATTTTTTGATTTTTTGCTCATTTCCAATCTAAACGTCATTAGAAATATGCTCTATGAAAGATTTATTCGAAAATTGTCTCTCTAAATTCAGACACGAGCTTTTCCGAAAATAATTTCTTTTTTAGTTTAAACAGGCCCTTTCAGCAAAAAAAAAAAAAAAAAAAAAACAGACTAAAAAAACACTTTCTTTATAAGGCTGCCACTTTGTCAAATTTAAAAATTTTCTAAAAAGCTTATGTGTACACCTAGTCGTAGTCGTAAAAAGTAGGCGAAAACAATTGGTTTTTATGTTTCAAGGTTCTGGGGCTGAGAATTAGTGCCAGAAAAATTACTATGCCCTTCAGACAGATGTCAATTCAAGAAGGTGGCAAGGCTAGCAAAACAAGCTTAAAATAAATCAAAAATTTGTTTCTTAAAGTTCGAGAATGTACCAACGAAATAAAAAAAATCTTATGTCAGTAGATAGGCTAAGGAGCTATCGACCCCCCCCCCCACTCCTCGACCCATCGCGTCAGCGTTCCGGGAGGTGGGGTGGGGGAACCATGCGCCTATCACGTCCCATCACGTGACTCCCCCGCCACGCGGTCCCCTCGCAGGCCCCCTTCCCCTCGTCGGTAATGTAGAATTTCAAGATGTCGGCGGTTGGTGAAACAGGAGCGTGTCTACTATCAGTAAGGTTGGGGTGTGGTCGATAATACCTTCTATCGGTAATATCTCCTGTCGATAACACCTTTTTTTTCTTTTTTCTTTTTTTGTTTTTTTTGTTTGTTTTTTTGTTTGTTTGTTTTGTTTTCTTTTTTTTTTGTTTTTTTTTTTGTTTTGTGTTTCCCGCCCCTCATCATTTCTCGCCCCTCACCATTTCCGTGGTTTTTCAATGATTTTCCAGGTTTTTCCCTGATTTTTCAGGTTTTTCCACAATTTCCCAGGTTTTTGCGCGTTTTCGTGATAAAAATTTTCCGAAAATTTTCCGGGAATTTTCTTTAATTTTCCTATTCTTTTCGCAAGTTTCCGTGATATTTCAAAAATTTACAAGAGTTTCTCGAAATTTTCCTAGAATTTTCCGAAATTTTCCGAGTGGTTTCGCAAGTTTCCGCGATATTTTCAAATTTTACGAGAGTATTCCACATTATTTCAGACACATATTGAGCAGGGTGGTCCAATGGTGATGTTATAATTTATCTTACATTTTCGATGCAAATGTAGCCCGCGTATCCTGTTTTGAACACTACGTAGAATTCGTTTGATTTTATTATTCACGAAAGCTATTATCTTCAGCATTTGATTTTCGAAACGTGACTTTATTCCTGACACATATTGAGCAGGGTGATGCAATCATTTATCTTACACTTTCAATGTAAATTTAGTCCGCGTATCCTGTTTCGAACCCTACATAGCAGGGTGGTCCGATGGTGACATCATCATTCAGCTATATAACAACCTCCGATTTCCCCAACATTAGCCAGTCACATTTTTGACATCATCGCGAAACATTTCAATAATTCCGCGCCTCGTTTAACAGTCAGTCGCTTCACGATTTTCATCAAATGTATTCGATCACCTTGAGCAAACGTTATCAAAATATAGAAGTCAGTGAAAAGTTATCTACAGTCGAATATCTTTGCGGCGGATTTAGTTGGCGTCTCGAGTTAACTCGAATTGATTAGAAAACCGTTCAACCACGTATATGTGTATATGTGCCGCGAAGTGTCTGACCAATATTGCGGACGTCAATGGCGTATTTTAGCGCAAATTTTGTCAGCTGCATATCTTTATATATCTGAAGATAATGTTGTATTTCTCCCAAGAAATTGGAGCTTTGATCTTGATCCTGCAATCATCCTGTATTGGTTGAAAGTTGATGTTCAAATTAAGTTTGATGTTAAACAGTATTCACCCCCTTCTTCACAAAATTCCACAGTGATTCAAAATTAACGTACACTTTTTTCAGATGAAACATTTTCTGATTTTATAATTATAACTCCAGAGAGAAGTTTCCATGTTCATCGTTGTATTTTGGTTGCGAGGTGTGACTTTTTCAAAACATTATTTCAACATTGTTGGAAGGAGGTGCAAGAAAATCAAATTGTTATTAATGATTTTTTCGAGTGAAGTAATTGAAATTTTTTTAACTGCTATATATGCAGGAGAAGTGGAATTGAACAAAGCTCCAATTACAACGGTTTTAGAGTTATTTCAAGCCTCAAACATGTTTCTTTGCTACGACATTGAACAAATTTGTGAAAATTTTATACTCAATTATGTGGTTCCTGAAAACATGAAAATGCTTCAAGATTTTTGCGATGTATTTTCCAACAGTACGATTGCTTCAGAGATTTCAGAAATCGATGATTTTCAAATCTTTAACTTTTGATTATCTGAATTAACTGTGATGTCGCAGTGTGCGGTAGACTTGGCAACAGTGCGCGGTAGACTTGGTAACAGTGCTAGTGCGAATATATAAACTGAAACTCAATTCCAAGTTTGGCAGTCTACCAACGGGTACGATTAAGTAAAGTGTCGAACTTTCGAGTGACATTCTAATTTTTTTTAAATGGCGGAAGCAAAACTCAAAGCCGCGTACGAAGTGATTAACGCGCAAAAGAGATTTTTAACTCGGGGTGGTGATGTTGATCTTACAGTGTTGAATAATGACGCTAAAGCACAAATCGAAAAATTGCGCGAATTGAGTGAGAGTAGCTCGAGTGTAGTGAAAATTCAATGTGCACGTGCCATCCAACGATTACGCAGTTACATAATCCAGTTGCGCGGTTCGCTCGTGATTGGAGCTGGACTACAAAATGGTGTGAAATGGGAAGATCTCAACAGTGCCTTCAAGACACACATCCGCACAGGTGTCATAATCAACTTACGCCACCTGGACATTACTAAGTTTTTGTTGGAAGCTCGAGGAATTTTCGTTACCAAAGTGGAAGAAAGTCTGAAGATTAAGAATGCTTTAAAAGTCTACACTGCTTTGGATGGTGAATTCAGCATTCTAAAAAACGATGAAGAGGTCATAGAGTTGAAAAACTTCGAAACTCGTAGCGACAGCATCACCCAAACAACAGATCTCAACACCTGGTTCGACACCAACGTCAGGGATTCATTGTTGAAAAAGATCGAAGAGTTTCAACACCAAGGATCCGGATGGACGCTGCGTCGGATCGTAAGTCTCGGTGGGTATATCAACAAATACAATCCTATGCGTGCGAGTTCCTTTATCGAGCTACCAGGACCAATAAAGCGAAAGCGGGCATGTGTAAATATTCAAAATTTTGACGATGAGGGTTTTGAATGGGCCGTTTTATCTGCCTTACATCCTGTAGAAAGAAATGTGAAAAACCCAGGACGTCTTTCCTATTACAAAAAAATATGATGGAGAATTGAACTTTGAAGGGATTTCTTTTCCAGTTATGCCAAAGCAGACTTCTTTATCTGAAAAACTTAACAATATTTCCATCAATATCTACATACTTTTAAAAAACAAAGATTTTTCAGTCGCTTCTATCCATATCACTAAAGAAAAACAGGACAGGCATATAAATTTACTTCTCATACAAAATCGTTATGATGAAGATGATGATGAGAGCGAACCTCTCCGCTACCATTATGTCTGGATCAAAAATCTTTCATATCTAGTAAGCAGTCAGCTTTCTAAACACAAGGAAAAACACTGGATTTGTGACCGGTGTCTTCGCTACTTTCGAGATTCTTAGAAGTTGAATGCTCACGAAATTGATTGTAAAGAAATAAATAATTGTAAAGTGAAATTGCCAACAGAGAAGAACAACATTCTCAAATTCATCAATCATAAAAACAATATCAGAGTTCCATACGTCGTTTACGCGGATTTTGAATGTTTATTGAAAAAAGTTATTCCTAACGAAGAAAAAAATACTCGAGTCGTGCAAGCGCATGAGGCTTGTAGCGTTGGCTACTATGTCCAATGTAGCTTCGATGAAGGACAATCTCGTTATGCGAGCTATCGAGGTTGCGATCCCGCGCAGTGGTTCTCTAAAGAGTTGGTGAAACTCAAAGAACAAGTCCAGGAGGAGATGAAGAATCCAAAACCCATGGAACTCCTCACCTCTACAGAGCAAGAGATGTTTCGAGAAGCTGTCGACTGTCACATCTGCAAGAAACCTTTGAAAGGTCAAATCAGAGTGAGAGACCACTGTCATCTTACGGGCAAGTTTCGAGGTGCAGCTCATCAAAAGTGCAATTTCATGTACCAGGATGCACTCTCTATTCCGGTAAGATTTTATGACATTATATTTTTTCCGATAACACTTTGAAAACAATATTTCTATGAGAATAACATATTTTTTTTTTAGTTGGATTATATTCCACAACCTGAGTGGATATGACGGTCATCTTGTGATAAAAAAAATTGCCAAGTGCATCGAGGGACGTATCACTCTAATTCCACAGACAATGGAAAGATACGTCTCATTCACAAAACATTTTGATGACAGCAAGGTATCTTTACGATTCATTGACTCATTCAGATTCATGAACTTATCCCTGGATAAACATGCGTGTTACTTGGAGAATGATAAAAAAATCATCGTTCATCGAGATCACTCACATCTCGACGAGGAACGCTTCAAACTCCTCATGAAGAAAGGAGTGTTTCCCTATGAGTACCTGGACTCTTGGGAAAAATTGGAGGTCACCCAGCTACCTTCTCAAGAAGCGTTCTACAGCACCCTGACGAATGAAAACATTTCCGACAATGACTATTGGTAAATGAAAATTTTTATCGTCATTATCACTTTTCGTATTATCTTTCTATTCAAAGAATTGAAAAAAAATTTATTTTCTATTTTAGCCATGCTCAAACAGTCTGGCAGTCGTTCAACAAACAGTCGCTTGGCGAGTACTCGGACCTCTACCTGAAGACTGACGTGCTTCTCTTGGCGGACGTTTTTGATAACTTTCGAGACAGCTGCCTCGCGTCCTATGGACTGGATCCTGCGCACTGCTATACAACGGCAGGTTTCACCTGGGACGCTATGCTCAAGCATACGAGTATTGAATTGGAGCTGTTTACAGACATTGACAAGCTCCTCTTCATTGAACGGGGGATTCGAAGAGGAATCTCCCAATGCAGCCATCGTTACGCCAGGGCCAACAATCCCAACTTCGCCACTGAGTATAATCCTCAAGAGGAGGACAAGTATCTAATGTACTATGATGTTAATAACCTTTATGGATGGGTCATGACTCAGTGCTTGCCTTATAGCGGAATTGAGTGGGTTGAAAATTTTCAACAAGATTTTACGTGGGATGTTGCTGATGATGCCGGAGAAGGTTACATCCTAGAAGTGGATCTCGAGTATCCACCGGAAATTCATTATTCACATAATGACTTGCCGTTTTGCGCAGAGCACAAGACTCCTCCTGGTTCAAAATGTACAGAACTTTTAACTTCTTTGGAATCGAAAACACGTTACGTCATTCATTATAGAAATTTGAGACAAGCACTGCGTCATGGACTGGTTTTACGTTGCATTCATAGAATATTGAAATTTAAGCAATCTCCATGGTTAAAGTCTTACATTGATTTGAATAGTGAATTGCGTAAAAATGCCAAAAATGAATTTGAAAAAAATCTTTATAAATTGATGAACAATGCTGTATACGGAAAAACCATGGAGAATGTAAGAAAACGTGTAGATATTAAACTAGTCATGCAATGGTTAGGTTGATACGGTGCAGAAGCCTTGATTTCGAAACCGAACTTCAGCTCTTGTACAATTTTTGATGAGAATTTAGTTGCAATTAAATTAGCTCGCGTTGAGGTTACAGTGAACAAACCCATTTACATAGGTTTCTGCGTTCTCGACATATCCAAAACATGTCTTTACTCTTTTCATTACGACTTTATGAAACCTGCAACAGACGCGAAAATTCTTTATGCCGATACAGACAATCTGATTTATGAAATTCGAAATCTTGACTCATACAAAATGGTGAAAGAAAACAATGAACACTTCGATACGTCAGATTATCCCTCACCGAATCGTTTCGGAATCGAGTTGAAAAAACAAAAAGTTGTAGGTCTCATGAAGGACGAATGCAACGGAAAAATCATAACAGAGTATGTAGGATTAAGAAGTAAAATGTGCAGTTTACGTGTCGAAGGACAAGACAAAATAAAAAAGCGAAAGGTGTCAAAGGATCCGTTGTAGCAAAAACAATTGATTTTGACGACTACATACATTGCTTGTTCAGTGAAAGTATAGAGTATCGCGTTCAACATTTGTTTCGATCACATCTACATGAAATTCGAGCAATTCAACAAACAAAAGTCGCGTTAAATCCATATGACGACAAGCGTCATCTATTGTCAACTACAACCGAAACTTTGGCTCACGGTCACTATAAAATAAGAGAATTGATGGATGTCGACGAGGAATTGTAAATATTAGCGTACCATAAGAGAAACTAGAAAATATGACAGCTGTTTGTAATGAATCGTGGATTAGGCCTACTGGGGATACCACGTTAAAAAACGTGCCATGAATTCTACCACCATCCTGGTACATGAGATTGCACTTTTGATGAGTTGCACCTCGAAACTTGCCCGTAAGATGACAGTGGTCTCTCACTCTGATTTGACCTTTCAAAGGTTTCTTGCAGATGTGACAGTCGACAGCTTCTCGAAACATCTCTTGCTCTGTAGAGGTGAGGAGTTCCATGGGTTTTGGATTCTTCATCTCCTCCTGGACTTGTTCTTTGAGTTTCACCAACTCTTTAGAGAACCACTGCGCGGGATCGCAACCTCGATAGCTCGCATAACGAGATTGTCCTTCATCGAAGCTACATTGGACATAGTAGCCAACGCTACAAGCCTCATGCGCTTGCACGACTCGAGTATTTTTTTCTTCGTTAGGAATAACTTTTTTCAATAAACATTCAAAATCCGCGTAAACGACGTATGGAACTCTGATATTGTTTTTATGATTGATGAATTTGAGAATGTTGTTCTTCTCTGTTGGCAATTTCACTTTACAATTATTTATTTCTTTACAATCAATTTCGTGAGCATTCAACTTCTAAGAATCTCGAAAGTAGCGAAGACACCGGTCACAAATCCAGTGTTTTTCCTTGTGTTTAGAAAGCTGACTGCTTACTAGATATGAAAGATTTTTGATCCAGACATAATGGTAGCGGAGAGGTTCGCTCTCATCATCATCTTCATCATAACGATTTTGTATGAGAAGTAAATTTATATGCCTGTCCTGTTTTTCTTTAGTGATATGGATAGAAGCGACTGAAAAATCTTTGTTTTTTAAAAGTATGTAGATATTGATGGAAATATTGTTAAGTTTTTCAGATAAAGAAGTCTGCTTTGGCATAACTGGAAAAGAAATCCCTTCAAAGTTCAATTCTCCATCATATTTTTTTGTAATAGGAAAGACGTCCTGGGTTTTTCACATTTCTTTCTACAGGATGTAAGGCAGATAAAACGGCCCATTCAAAACCCTCATCGTCAAAATTTTGAATATTTACACATGCCCGCTTTCGCTTTATTGGTCCTGGTAGCTCGATAAAGGAACTCGCACGCATAGGATTGTATTTGTTGATATACCCACCGAGACTTACGATCCGACGCAGCGTCCATCCGGATCCTTGGTGTTGAAACTCTTCGATCTTTTTCAACAATGAATCCCTGACGTTGGTGTCGAACCAGGTGTTGAGATCTGTTGTTTGGGTGATGCTGTCGCTACGAGTTTCGAAGTTTTTCAACTCTATGACCTCTTCATCGTTTTTTAGAATGCTGAATTCACCATCCAAAGCAGTGTAGACTTTTAAAGCATTCTTAATCTTCAGACTTTCTTCCACTTTGGTAACGAAAATTCCTCGAGCTTCCAACAAAAACTTAGTAATGTCCAGGTGGCGTAAGTTGATTATGACACCTGTGCGGATGTGTGTCTTGAAGGCACTGTTGAGATCTTCCCATTTCACACCATTTTGTAGTCCAGCTCCAATCACGAGCGAACCGCGCAACTGGATTATGTAACTGCGTAATCGTTGGATGGCACGTGCACATTGAATTTTCACTACACTCGAGCTACTCTCACTCAATTCGCGCAATTTTTCGATTTGTGCTTTAGCGTCATTATTCAACACTGTAAGATCAACATCACCACCCCGAGTTAAAAATCTCTTTTGCGCGTTAATCACTTCGTACGCGGCTTTGAGTTTTGCTTCCGCCATTTAAAAAAAATTAGAATGTCACTCGAAAGTTCGACACTTTACTTAATCGTACCCGTTGGTAGACTGCCAAACTTGGAATTGAGTTTCAGTTTATATATTCGCACTAGCACTGTTACCAAGTCTACCGCGCACTGTTGCCAAGTCTACCGCACACTGCGACATCACAGTTAATTCAGATAATCAAAAGTTAAAGATTTGAAAATCATCGATTTCTGAAATCTCTGAAGCAATCGTACTGTTGGAAAATACATCGCAAAAATCTTGAAGCATTTTCATGTTTTCAGGAACCACATAATTGAGTATAAAATTTTCACAAATTTGTTCAATGTCGTAGCAAAGAAACATGTTTGAGGCTTGAAATAACTCTAAAACCGTTGTAATTGGAGCTTTGTTCAATTCCACTTCTCCTGCATATATAGCAGTTAAAAAAATTTCAATTACTTCACTCGAAAAAATCATTAATAACAATTTGATTTTCTTGCACCTCCTTCCAACAATGTTGAAATAATGTTTTGAAAAAGTCACACCTCGCAACCAAAATACAACGATGAACATGGAAACTTCTCTCTGGAGTTATAATTATAAAATCAGAAAATGTTTCATCTGAAAAAAGTGTACGTTAATTTTGAATCACTGTGGAATTTTGTGAAGAAGGGGGTGAATACTGTTTAACATCAAACTTAATTTGAACATCAACTTTCAACCAATACAGGATGATTGCAGGATCAAGATCAAAGCTCCAATTTCTTGGGAGAAATACAACATTATCTTCAGATATATAAAGATATGCAGCTGACAAAATTTGCGCTAAAATACGCCATTGACGTCCGCAATATTGGTCAGACACTTCGCGGCACATATACACATATACGTGGTTGAACGGTTTTCTAATCAATTCGAGTTAACTCGAGACGCCAACTAAATCCGCCGCAAAGATATTCGACTGTAGATAACTTTTCACTGACTTCTATATTTTGATAACGTTTGCTCAAGGTGATCGAATACATTTGATGAAAATCGTGAAGCGACTGACTGTTAAACGAGGCGCGGAATTATTGAAATGTTTCGCGATGATGTCAAAAATGTGACTGGCTAATGTTGGGGAAATCGGAGGTTGTTATATAGCTGAATGATGATGTCACCATCGGACCACCCTGCTATGTAGGGTTCGAAACAGGATACGCGGACTAAATTTACATTGAAAGTGTAAGATAAATGATTGCATCACCCTGCTCAATATGTGTCAGGAATAAAGTCACGTTTCGAAAATCAAATGCTGAAGATAATAGCTTTCGTGAATAATAAAATCAAACGAATTCTACGTAGTGTTCAAAACAGGATACGCGGGCTACATTTGCATCGAAAATGTAAGATAAATTATAACATCACCATTGGACCACCCTGCTCAATATGTGTCTGAAATAATGTGGAATACTCTCGTAAAATTTGAAAATATCGCGGAAACTTGCGAAACCACTCGGAAAATTTCGGAAAATTCTAGGAAAATTTCGAGAAACTCTTGTAAATTTTTGAAATATCACGGAAACTTGCGAAAAGAATAGGAAAATTAAAGAAAATTCCCGGAAAATTTTCGGAAAATTTTTATCACGAAAACGCGCAAAAACCTGGGAAATTGTGGAAAAACCTGAAAAATCAGGGAAAAACCTGGAAAATCATTGAAAAACCACGGAAATGGTGAGGGGCGAGAAATGATGAGGGGCGGGAAACACAAAACAAAAAAAAAAACAAAAAAAAAAGAAAACAAAACAAACAAACAAAAAAACAAACAAAAAAAACAAAAAAAGAAAAAAGAAAAAAAAGGTGTTATCGACAGGAGATATTACCGATAGAAGGTATTATCGACCACACCCCAACCTTACTGATAGTAGACACGCTCCTGTTTCACCAACCGCCGACATCTTGAAATTCTACATTACCGACGAGGGGAAGGGGGCCTGCGAGGGGACCGCGTGGCGGGGGAGTCACGTGATGGGACGTGATAGGCGCATGGTTCCCCCACCCCACCTCCCGGAACGCTGACGCGATGGGTCGAGGAGTGGGGGGGGGGTCGATAGCTCCTTAGCCTATCTACTGACATAAGATTTTTTTTATTTCGTTGGTACATTCTCGAACTTTAAGAAACAAATTTTTGATTTATTTTAAGCTTGTTTTGCTAGCCTTGCCACCTTCTTGAATTGACATCTGTCTGAAGGGCATAGTAATTTTTCTGGCACTAATTCTCAGCCCCAGAACCTTGAAACATAAAAACCAATTGTTTTCGCCTACTTTTTACGACTACGACTAGGTGTACACATAAGCTTTTTAGAAAATTTTTAAATTTGACAAAGTGGCAGCCTTATAAAGAAAGTGTTTTTTTAGTCTGTTTTTTTTTTTTTTTTTTTTTTGCTGAAAGGGCCTGTTTAAACTAAAAAAGAAATTATTTTCGGAAAAGCTCGTGTCTGAATTTAGAGAGACAATTTTCGAATAAATCTTTCATAGAGCATATTTCTAATGACGTTTAGATTGGAAATGAGCAAAAAATCAAAAAATTGATTTGTAGAAATCGCAAAGGTAGACGACCCCTTAAGCTAAAATTTAGCTTATAATTTATGTAATTCCAGGAATCGAGAAACTTCGATTTCTCTTGCTTTAATTTCCAAAAATATATATACATATAATGAAGTCTATAAAAGTATAAGAAAATTTTATAAATCGTAAAACTCTGTTAGGTACAAAAAATACTGAGAACACACTAAATCTGTAAAAAAAATGTTTCTTGCAAAATCGATTGAAGTAATTAATTCATATAAAACATGCCGAGTGGAGAATTAATAGTTTTATTGCATTTTCTCATAAATAATTATGTGTTTTTAAAATTACTTTTCATAAGAAAGCCAAGATTCGTTAAAAGAAATTCGTTTATTCGATTGAAATTTATTCGATCGAACGTATTCAACTGAAAATGTGTTGCATAATTGAATTGACTGTTATGACAGGACTCTCAAGACCTCGATGATTTTGACGAAAATACCATGAGTCCAAAAGTTGTAACCAAGCCCAAAGTTTTTGAGAACCATTGGCTTGAAAAACCACAATTCAAGCCATGGTTGCTATAAGTTGAAAATGATCCTTCTTCATTTCGCTGTTCAGCTTGCGAAGAAACTTTGAAATGCTCGAGTGGAATAACTGCCTTAACACGACATGGGAATAGGGATGAACACCCCGGTAATTGTTTAAAAAAAAATGCCCTAATAGTTTCGGATTTGCAAACGCTAGAAGTTGAGGAAGAGCAAGGAAGTTTTAATTTACAACAAACGAGTTTTGAAGTACAATATGCTACAGCAACTGCAACTGGGGGTGTAAGCTATCTTCAGAGTGCTAAACTGTCCAAGTTATGTCAAACAATGTCGATGGAATGTCAAAAAGCTTTTTTGAAAATTAAAATGAGGGCAAGTAAACTAAGTTCCATTATTCAAAATGTGATTGGTAAATGTCACAAAGACCGTATGGCAAAATTTTTGCAGCATGTCTCTTTTACAATTTATGAAGAACGTATTATCGACCACACCCCAACCTTACTGATAGTAGACACGTTCCTGTTTCACCAACCGCCGACATCTTGAAATTCTACATTACCGACGAGGGGAAGGCGGCCTGCGAGGGGACCGCGGGGCGGTGGAGTCACGTGATGGGTCGTGATAGGCGCATGGTTCCCTCACCCCACCTCTCGGAACGCCGCCGCCGCTGACGCGATGGGTCGAGGAGTGGGGTGGGGGGGGGGGGGCGACAGCCCCCTAGCCTATCTACTTATGTTAATATAATTTTTAATTGTTTCCTTATCTATCGTCAAATATGAGCAGTTAATTTTAGCGCGAAGGTAGACGACCCTCTTGACATGAATAAAGCTTTTAATCGTGAAAACTTCTAATAAAAAGTATACAAAAACATTCTGTGTCAATATTTTGATACAAATTTATTATTGGTTTGTTCATTACTTCGTTGAATAAAAACATGTAAATACAAAACTTTTTCTGAAAAAATTAGGAATTTATTATAAATCACCTATATCTTTGATTCAGAATTCTCCTTGAACAGTTTAAAATTGTGCTTGAAACAGATAAAAGTAACGTAAAATAACACGATTTTTGTTGCTTGTTACCGAAAAAACAGATTTGTTCCCGTTATACTTACACATCCCAGTCAGCATGTAATTTTACAAGCATTCATTTATCTATCAATTTGATCTCTGTAACATTCCAATGCGCATTTTTGGGTTGAAAAATAACAGAGATTAAATGCCAGCTGGGTTGTTCATTATTGTCACACGTTACGTTTTCGTTACAGAAAAAAATGTGACGTTTTAGAGCAATTCATTTTTTTCAAACCATGTTAAAATTTTTCTGGAATACTTTTCTAACGTTACTATAAAATTTTCTGAAATCTGTTTAAAAGAATATTTACCAAGTGGGTTTTGCGAAATTAGTAAAAGTACATTTTGTAGCTTGGATCACTCATGTATACCTACAATATTAATAAATTCACAAACTTTCCATAAGTTTCTTGCTATTTTTCAAATGTTTTTCGGTGCCAAAGTGTTTTTTGACTGTGGTTACGTCAGGACCTGCAAAAAATACATTGCAATAAAAGCAAATAAATTTCATGAGATCATGATCGCAGGCTTTTATACACATAGGTTCAAGTTACATCCATTCTTTTTAAAAAGTTTAATTTTAGGAGATTTTCCAGTAGATGCGCTTGGTGCTTCCATAATTTCATAATATGAAAAAAAAGTTATTTGGAAATGATTCACTTAGCAGTTGTTAAAAAGACATAACATGGCAGAAGAAAACTTTGTAATGTTGTGCACGTGCACGATGGAAGATCTAAAGATAGATCTTTAGATCTGACAGATGTTTAGTGTTTGCTTTCATCATCATGACTTAAGGAATTTCGAAATATTTCGAATTCTTTGGTCCCCACCCAAGGTACCTGCTGAGTGAGCCGGCACAAAACTGGAGTGAGCGTGGAATGTGGAGGTGGAACAAGAGGAAGAAGTCGGGTAAGATGACGTCAGCTAGAATCAACTGATGGTTTCTAATCTGTGGACCCTGGTTGGGAAGTTTTGGCTTAACTAGGCAGCCGAGAACTAGTGACTCCTTTGCTCCTTTCGCTCGTGCGGGGCTTTATATAGGGCCCAAGCGATTGCCCCCGCCACCGAATTGCAGCGGAAGGCGGCGCGCGCAGAGTCGCGTACGTGGCGGAAGAAAGATGCGCGCGCAAGATTCAAACTTCGGGGAGAAGACGCGTCTCGTTGGTAAAAGTCTCGATGCCAGTGGCGTAATTAGTCGGAAATCTTGCGTGATCCCCAAAAATATACTGTCAACTTATTTCCTAATGCGGGGAAAAAAGGGTGAAAAAAAAAATTATTCTGATGTACAACAAATTCTTACGTGTAAAAGGAAAAATGCTGTGTCACCTCTCATCGGGCGTGAGACAGCCTGATTTTAAGTAAAGGAGGACATGAATTTAGAGGACGACTGTGCTTTTTCTCATCGGAAAAGAAGGACACATCATCTCCCTCATGATTAGGAACGCTTCTATCAGGGAAAAGTCGTCGCGGATCGAGAAAGAGAAGACAAAAAAATGGGCGTCATGAATTGACGTACTACAAAATTTTATCGAGGCGTCACTTCTATGAAGAACATTAACTCATGGTACAAATACCATTCCGGCTGAACCCTGAAAATGACTTTAAGGTTCCTTAGCATGAGGAATTTTATTCTCATACTTGTCCGTTTTCGATCCAGACTCTGCATTAAATGTAATCGATCGTGAATCGTCTTCCAATGAAGTTTTTTATATTTCTCAAATTGTAGGCATCGATCGAGTTCACTAAAATCAATTATCTCAAGAATGGAAAAACTCCCTTACTAAAACTACATTACTTCAATTTAAGAGGAGCTTCTGTCGAGCCTTGATCCAGAATATGAATTTGATGATTTCTGGAAAGCAGTATCCCAATTGAAAGACAATGAAACCATAAGGTACACCCAACTAATGAAATCAACTCATTTTATTCGAACCCACCCACACAGCAATGCAGATGCTGAGCGTGTGTTTTCACTCATGACAATGCTTTATCAAAGTTACGTATAAACTTATCAGATGATAGTGTTGACGCGTTTTGCGTGACGAAATGTGCGGTCATTGCGAATGAAGAGATTGCGATCGACAGTAATTGTGTATTCGCCATGGAAAGCCATAATCTTAGTGGACCAAGGAAAAAAAAAGTGATCTCGATTTCAGGCCAAGAATGAATGCTACAATAATTGAAGAGCTGGGGATATATTCCTGAATGAAATATCGCTTGCGATATTGATGCAGGAATACGGCACTTAAACATCAAAAGCTGCTAAGCGAAATTCTGCATTAAACTCATTTTCCAATGTTTTCACATAGAAGAATAGACTTTATGTGAAATATTGCTTATCAGCATTTGATGTATAGCTCGTCATCCATAGGTTTTTTTATTATTTGAGAAATTTTGCTCCCTTTTATTTTAAATAGTAATCATGATTCATTTTTTTTATGAGAATATACTGACAATTCAAGTAAAATAACTTCAAGATATTTTAATTTTTTTATTTGTGCATAATTCAAGTGTGTCATTAGTACGACATAACTATTCTGTAACTCTATTTTACCAGTTGATTACACGTAGGATTTTAGTAAACAAATATTAGGTTCAATGCTATCGTCTGGTAAACTGTAACAAAACTTTGTTAAATCTTTGGTAAATATCAAGAACGCTCTCGCTGCATCTGTATTGCTGTATGATCAAGTTCTCTAAGGGAGATTCTGTAATTCTTTACCAGTGTAATACCTATTACAGTAAAAAAAAATTCATTAAAAAATATCGATATCGTGTTGCAAAAAGTATAGAAAAATTCTGTAAGTATATTCATTTCCAAATTTCATTATAAAAAATTTTTAATTTCATTATCATTTATAAAAGTTTAAGTGTAATAAGAGTAATATGTATCACACGATTTAACACCTATTACAGAATATCCCAGAGGGTTTGAATTGCAAATAGCACAAAATTTTATTCAAGCTGTTCAAGGTATATTATGTTACTGTCCTTATTTTGTTATCATGGTTGCGCAGATTTCACATTTGTTTCGAAAAATGCTTAAATTCATTCTCATCGAATGTAACTACCTGAATATTTCCTGAAATCGATCACTCAAAAACAGTTCCCACTACGCATTCTTGGGATTATCTGCCTTAGTTATAATTTACAAGCTTACTGGCCATTGAAACAATATCACGAACAAATAAGTCCCTGTAAATTTTATTCGATTCTGAATTCACCCTGACAAAGTTTGTGCAACGCAATCGCAACGCTATAGCGTGGCACTTACATTGCACTTGCGTTGCACATGTGTTGCACTCGTTTATTTCGATGAATTAGACTATTTAACGTGTACTCTTCCTGAAAACCTATTGAAATCAATAGTTTTCGATATTTTTCATTGAAATCATAAGAATATACAGTGTAATAACTTTTGATTTTTAAAGATTACTCGAATAACATACCTGCCACTATTCCAAATACTGCGTACATTTAAACGTGTTTTTATGTGTCGAATTTCGTTCTTATACGAAATGTCAAAATTTTTATTTGACATTTACACGTTTAGGTTCAGTCAGGGTTTAGTAGTACTTAACTGACAGCCGCGTTGTTTTGTCAGGTTTAAAATCTAAAAAAATGCTTGACTTCATTCAGCTTTCATTTTACGAAATTGCACATTCCACGTTGTTACTCCTTGCCAGTGAATATATAATTGCCTTTTACATATGGATAGTTCCTTCTATTGCCAAACTAGGCGCATGATAAGTTATAAAATCGACGTCAATTATTGACTTAAATCGAAAACAGATATAAGAATTTTTTTTTTATTAATGTATTTCTCTAAATATAAATTAATTCACAATGTACTTATTCCTGTTTGCTATTTGAAAGACTTGTCATCTACGATTAAAATCATTACTTCATACGCCTGTCTTGTAGGTGTTATATATTGGAAATATAGTTAATATTTTTTTCTTTCCTTCGGAGACTTATTTTTCCATTCGAGGTGTTATTTCACATTTTGACTAGCCAATCTTTCCATTTCAATGCCCAAAGAGGCGATGGATTTTGATTGCTTAAGATTTATATTTTCGTGAGGCAAGACTGGAGCGATATTCCCGCTTCAGTAGTTAATGGGACTAACGTTAGTGCTTCCTCGCCGAATTCATAGCGATAACAATAGAAGGACGCTCCAAGCGATGATCAATATCAAATGGCTCGAGGGAGATAACTATCACTTACGGGGATATTGGTAAATAATCCGAAGGAGACAAGTTGCGTAGTTTTATGGAGGTCAATCAGATTATTGGAAGTTATAAAGAAGCGCGGAATAAGTTAGTGGGGTTCAGTCCGGTCTGTCGAAGTGTTTTTGATAACTTGTTTCGGATATTCTGTCAGTACTAAAAACTCAGTAATTAATAGTCGGGAGGAAAAGGGCAACAACGAAATATCGAGAGGTCTATTCTGGGGGAAATGTTGCTAGATTGTAACATCAGTGAGTGTGATTGTATTATTGCAGTTATTCGGTAAATTCAGTTATACTTGGTTGTTAAACCGGGTATGATAATTTAATAATCTCGTTTATTCTATTGAAAATTCTGTTTCTGCTTGAATGTCAAATTGGATATTAATAATTTACTATTGTATTGAAAATTCAGTTATACTTGGTTGTTAAACCGGGTATGATAATTTAATAATCTCGACTATTCTATTGAAAATTCTGTTTCTGCTCGATTATTAATACTTTTACTGTCCCATTTATTGTATTGAAAATTCAGTTATACTTGGTTGTCAAACCGGGTATGATAATTTAATAATCTCGTTTATTCTATTGAAAATTCTGTTTCTGCTTGATAAGAAATACTTTAACTGTCCCATTTATTGTATTGAAAATTCAGTTATACTCGGTTGTTAAACCGGGTATGATAATTAAATAATCTCGTTTATTCTATCTAAATTCTGTTTCTGCTTGGTTGTCAAACCGAGTAAAATAATATTACAATTTCGTTCATTCTATTTGAAATTCGGTTTATACTTGGTTGTTAAACCGGGTAATAATAATTTTACAATTCGATACATTCTATTGAGAATTCGATTGATACTTGGTTGCCCAACCGGTGGTTATTCTGTCACGTTTTGTTAAGACCTTAGTTACTATCTGAAGTTCTTTTTCGTATTGAATAACACCCCCCTCTGGGTTACTCCCTTTGCCCCCATGTTTCCATAGTGTCGCAACAGTCATATTCGAATGTGGAATTGGCCCGGCAAGAGGCGCGACGCATAGGATTACACCCGCGGGACGGGTATTCCAAATTTGCCAAGAAGGGGTACCCTGAGCTGTGGGCCTCGTTACAAATATTTAACGGGCGCGTATTAGGAGTCAAAAGGACCTCCGGGTGCTGCCCCTCGGCCATAGAAGGGGTCCTGAAGGACCAGCGAGAGATCGTCAACCAGACAGCGCTACCCTTGATCGGTCAGCCTCCTCTGAGCGAGATCCCTCTTCCCGTTGGCCCTGAACCTGGCCCCCAGAATTCAGTTCCTTGTTCGGGAAATATCAACCGAGGGAATTGTTCTCCAAGGACACCCAGACCAGTGGGAGTCGTGAAACCCACCATCCGGAAAACAAAGAAAGCTTCCCGGAGGGATCAAGGGTCAGTTTGGAGAAGGACCGGGAGCGGACCACGGGTTCCCGTTGTTATCGATCTCACGGAAGAACCTGTCGACCCACGACCCTCTAGTCTGAGGATCTCCCGCACTCTACCTCCCGAATTCCGGCGCGCGTTGAACCGAGCATCCTCCGATTCAACAGGGTTATTAAGAAGAAGTCGTACCCCATCCCCGCCTCCGTCACCCCGGACTGAAGCCGAACTCTTGCGGGAATCAGAGGACGAAGAACCCCGCCCCGGTACAAGCTGGGCGACCTAAGATGAAACTATGTATTGACGTTCTAATGCACGGGGAAAGAATACCCATGCTCATGTAAAAATAAATATTTTTAACCCATCTACGTGGCGTCATTGACAACACCCTCTCTTCTGGAGAGTCTCCATTTCGGAGGCACCTGTGGCTTGTTTCAACACATAACATAGGATTGTTTTTATAATAATTTAAAAAGTGCAACGCAAGTGCAACGCAAATGCAACGATACAGCGTTGCATAGACTGCCAGGGCGGGTATAGCGCTGATAATTTTATGAGAAGGTTCAAATGATTTTTAAATGATCAAAATCAATGTTAGTCTTTTTTTTTCGTATTTTAGTTAAAAAGGAACGTACAAATTTTTTTTTGTACGAAATTTTTTGATGAAAATTTTTATTTTCATCTTTCCATTAAATCCGTTTAGTAAAAATTTATTCCTTTCTTTCTGCTTTGTACAATTTTTCGGTTATATTATTTTTTTCGAATATAATTTCTCGTTCAATTTTTCAAATCTTTGGTTGAAAGTCTTTCTGTAACTCAATGTCTTTAAAATTTTTTGATGGATATCAGTAGTCCCTTGTGGGTCGAAATTCAATTGTGTGTGTGGTTAACGAAAACTGTATATAAAAAATATCCACAAAAAATTATAGGATTTTATTTGTAGCCAAGTACATGTGAATCAATAATGTTTTCTTATTTTGTTTGTAAAATCTTGGTTACCAAAGCTGTATACGCACAGTTTACGTTAATTTAAGGTCAATGTATGTTTGTGTAAAAGATTCACATTCCTGAGAAATGTCTCATAAAATGAGCCTTATGGCCAACGGAAGTTGTTTTGCCTAAAATTATTTTCCTACAATTGCTCCTTTTTCCTTCTTCTATTTTTTTCAGATAATTATTTTTAAATATTTATCGACATATTCTGGAATTTTGCGTAAGTTTTTGTTTTCGTTTCAATAAACTGGACGTTAAAAGCTACGGTGCAAAAAGTAGCCAAATGCTAGATTCTATTGAAGGCTTTTTGCAGATTTTTTAAAACATACGTGCGATGAGATTTTTTATCGTAACATAATAAACTTGTTGTATTGTTCAATTTATTCCACACATGCACAATTCATAATATATTCTACAGCTCAGAAGTAGTATAAGCCCAAAACGCTCGCCCTAACGAATTCGAGTTTGTGAAAGTTTTTTCTCCCGATTCCGAAGAGAAGTGACCGCCATTTTGAACACGTGACGAACGGAAAGTCGGGACGAAATCGCGATAAATCTCGGGCATCCTAATTGAAAGAAATCGAATCGGCTGATTTTCGTGTAGTTATCGAATAACCACACGTGGCCATATCGTTATTTTTATGATTTCGAACCTCATTGTTTCGGTCCGAATCGCGGGAGGTGTTGGCCGCCATTTTCCAACAAGAAATACATTGAACAGCGCTTAGTCACGGGAGCGGTGCCCAAACGAGGCATGCGGTTTGTGATCAGCGCGATTGCGGACTTTGGTGAAACGTCAAAGTCCGGGTACACGAAGAGTTCGCGGAAATTCGCGAAATTGTGAAAATGGCGTCGCATCTAAGTTTGGCAGAATGGCGGAAAATTCTCAGTGTTAATGAGGCGCCACCATTGAGGAATAAAGCTGAGCTCATTCTGAGGCTTGAAAGTTTGGACCCGGAGGGAAATTGGATAAATTGTCATTGAAGAAATGACAGATAACAAAAGTTGGTCAAAAATAGAATATTCGAGTGGAGGCGGAAGCAAAAACCACATAAGGGGTCGAATTCAGAACAAACGCGTTGTTTTAACTGTAGTGCTTTCGGCCACATGTCATTCGATTGCAGAAAAGACAAAAAACCCAGGGGTGCTTGTTTTCGCTGTTTCTCTCCTTCGCATACGGTGCAGAATTGTCCTGAAACTGTGAAAAAGGGGCGGGGGGCATCGGAAATTGCCAGTGTCGAAACTTTGATTGATGGTGACAGCGACTTTCAGCATTAAATTAAACTGTGCTTCAGGGATGGTTGTGACATGTTTGAGATTAATTTACACGCATTGCTCGACAGTGGAAGTCCCATAAGTTCTATCGAAAATAAATTCGTGGGTTCGGATTTTATTAAAAAAATTGACAATCCACGTCATGACTTTTGCGGGCTAAATGGTGTTTGCTATCAAATTATTGAACTTTTGGTCGTGAAAAACGTCTCTATGATTTCATCTATCGTTTTGGGGCGTGACTCTTCCAAAAAATTTGGACTAAATGACGCAAAGCAGTTGCCAAGTGGAAAAAATTGAAAAGAAATCGGAAAATGGGGTCAAGAAAATAAGACAAGGGCCAAATTGTTAAAATCCAAATTGTCAAAATTCTAATTGTCAAAATTCAAAATGTCGAAACTTAAATTGTCGAAATCCAAATTGTCAAATTTCAAGATGTCAAAATCCAAACTGTCGAAAGTTGAATTCTCAAGAACATTGAAACGATAAATTGTCAGGACAGGGATGTTGATGCCCATTCATTTGGTAAAGACTTCTTGAACGAAATAATGCAAATTAATCTGGAATTCATCAACCAGAAAGTTACTTTGAATATCAACTCTGACATTTCAGTTGAATATAAAAAAACAGCTTGAGGATTCATTCGAAAAAATGTATGTCGAAGCAGAACAACCAGAATTTCCAAAAACTAAATCAGAACTGAATTTGCGTCTAAAAAATGACGAGCCTTTTCACTTTTCTCCGAAACGATTCTCATTTGCGGAAAAGAATGACCTGAAAAACATCATTGATGATTTTCTGGCTCGCAAAGTGATTCGACCAAGCGAGTCAGAGTTTGCCTCCCCTATTGTCTTAACCAGAATAAAAATGGGAAAACAAGGATGTGTATTGACTACCGAAATTTGAACAAAAAACTTGAGTCAAACAACTACCCCCCACCCCTAATTGAAGACAGAATTGATATTTTGCGCGGAAAAAAATACTTCTCATCCCTCGATTTGAAGGACGGGTTTCACCATGTCAGTATTGCCGAAACTTCGGTCAAATACACTTCTTTTGTTACCCCTTTTGGTCAGTACGAGTTTTTGAAAATACCATTCGGGCTAAAGGTTGCTCCGAGGCATTTTCACAGATTTGTCAACATTGCGCTCAGGGAATTGATTGAATCGGGCGACATAGTCGTCTACATGGACGACATTTTGGTTGCAACCAAAACTCTTGAACATCACAAGGTAGTCTTGCGGAAAATCTTTAAAATTTTGGTTGAAAAAAAACTCGATTTGCAGATACTAAAATGCTACTTTCTGGCGACTGAAATTAATTTTCTTGGGTACAGAGTTTCGGAGGGAGGGATCCAGCCGTTGGACCGGGGAGTGAAGGCTGTGTTGTATTTTCCGGTTCCAAAGAACGCAAGGGACGTGCAAAGTTTTATTGGTCTCGTGTCGTATTTCTGTAAATTCATTGAATCGTTCGCGCTCATTGCAATGCCTTTGTATGAGTTGCTGAAACAAAAAACAACTTTCTATTTTGGAAATAAACAGCTGGAGGCTTTTCAACGATTGAAAAGTGAACTTACCCGTGGACCGATATTAGCAATTTATGATCCACATGCAGAAACGGAACTACACTGCGATGCTAGTTCCAGGGGCTTCGAGGCAATTCTGTTGCAAAGACAAGCTGATCATAAACTACATCCGGTGTTTTATTTTTCGAAACGCACAACAGAAGCGGAAACTAATTATCACAGCTTCGAACTAGAGATGTTAGCAATAATTTATGCTCTCAAGCAGTTCTGTGTGTATTTATTGGGTATCAAATTCAGGATCGTTACGGATTGCAATTCTCTGGCCATAGCTATGAAAAAAACCGAGATGAATCCGCGTATAACTAGGTGGTTCCTAGGGTTGCAAAACTACGATTATACCACGGAGCATCGGGCGGGCGCTCGAATGACCCATGTTGACGGTTTAAGCCGGTGCAACTCCGTCGCGGTAATAGTAGATAATTCCTTTGAAAGAAACTTGATAGTTTCGCAGAACCTCGATCCGAAAATCGCTTCTTTAAAATTGGAATTAGAAAAAGAGGAAAGCAAATTTTTCGAGATGCAAAATAGCATTGTTCATAGAAAAAATGGTGAAAAATTATTATTTTACGTAACGGTTGAAATGGAAAAGAGCGTACTTTTTAAGTGTCATGACGAGTTAGGCCATATGGGCACTAAAAAAGTTTTAGAAATTGTGGCTAATACACATTGGTTCCCAAATTCGCGAAAGAAGATTGCGGATCATATCAAAAATTGTTTCAAATGTATTGCATCTAACCCGCCACAAGGAAAAACTGAGGGCAAAATTTTGAGGGTCTCAAAGGGTGACAAACCGTTTGACACGGTCCATGTGGATCATGTGGCGGCCGCGGGTGCGAGAGTGCCAAATAAAAACACATTCTCTTAGTTGTAGATGGCTTCACGAAATTTACAAAGTTGTACCTAACAAAATCGACCACGAGTCACGAAACTATTTAAAAACTCAAAATTTACTTCTCATACTGATATAGTAAGCCAAAAGTAATAGTCGCGGACAGAGGAACCGCTTTTACGTCAGAAGAGTTTGAATCGTTTGTGAAAGAATTCGAAATCGAACTTGTAAAAATTGCCACTGGATCGCACAAAGCGAACGGCCAAGCCGAAAGGACCAACCGTACGATTGGGTCGATCTTCGCGAAATTGTCAGTCGCGGAAATAGGGAAAAACTGGGTAAAGGCGGTTCACGAGGCCAAATTTTCACTGAACAATCTGGTACACGCGACAACGAAAGAAATTCCGAGCGCGCTTTCATTCGGGGTGACTCAACGGGGCAACGAGCATTATTCGATCGCTGAGTTTGTAAGTGATAATGGCAACGGAGAAAAACGGTGTTTGGAAGTAATTCGGGTGAATGTAAACAAACAAATCGTCAAAAATCAAGCGCGAATGGTAGAACAGGTCAACAAAAAGCGCAAACCTCCCTATGAATATAAAGTTGGCAATTATGTCATGCTGAAAAACTTCGACAGCACTAAAGGCATTTCTCCTAAACTAAAACCCAAATTTAAAGGCCTTTTCCAGATCGTGAAACAATTGCGTCAAAACCGATTTGTAGTTGGTGACATACTAGATTGTCAACCTACTTAAAAAAAATATGAAGGGGTATGGGAACCAGCAAACATGAAATTGTGGAGAAAAGCGTTGAATGAAGATGAAATATAAAAATGTTCTCCTTGAAATGTCTTCAACACTTCTTTTGGAGACATATTTTTCTTTTTTTTTGTTTTTTTTTTTTTATTTGAAAAACCTACATTTGTAGTTTTGCACTGCATCAGCGAAACTTGTTTTATGTTTGTACGCACTAATTATATTGGCTAGTTTAACTGTCAATTTATGTTTTCCTATTCTTATTTTTATTTCACTGTTCGAGGACGAACAGGGTCAGGAAGGGCCGAGCTGTAACCCAGTTGTAATACAATATTGAATTTTGACCACAGCTGTGGTCGGTGTCAAGTGCGCATGCGCGGCACTGTGTGTGTATGGAAGGGGAAGAAGGCAGGAAGAGTGCATCGGAGTGCATTGCGTATTGGGATGTCGTGGAGTTCGGTCGGTGCGTCTCCCGCCTTTTGTAATCATTGTATCGCGTGGTCGCAATAAATTGTGTGTCTTTAAAGACTCGAGTTATTTTTATCCTGAGCTCCTTAACAATATGTAGTAATGTTTTGTAATCCTCAACACTATTTGCATACACTGTAGCACCATGTTACCCATTGTACAAGTTGGAAAAAAATATTATTTTCTTTCCTTGTTTTAGGGTTTCATTTTATGCGATTTTCTACAGGATATTCAAGTTGCCTCACGTATTTTTTAAAAAGATGCAAAAACTGTCTCTCGAAAAGCACGCATATCCGTACGACTATTCGAGTAGCAACTCGAATTTACCATTGCACCGACTATAAAAAAGTGTAAGTTCCAAAACAAACTGTGAATTTCTAGCTAAGCGTCAACTACGGACTGCGAACTTAGAAAACTTTTAATTGCAGTTGTCATAACTGTATTTTCAGTTACTCTAACTATAATTCCATCAGCAGCATGAAAACAGTTAGGGCAGCTGTAACCAATTTTTTTCAGTGTGTCTATGGCTTGTGTGATGGGTGGCATGATGCGCCATTGTATGCGTATGATGCTCGGGATAACATTATATTATTGTGTATTATATAGTATACAGTATATATATTATACAGTCTACTATTTTTATATAAATATTTGTACACTTTGTACTCATTGCGAAACTGGAGACGTTCGAAAAAAACGATCTAAAATATCACCGATTAAAATTCTGTAAAAAAAAAAAAAAAAAAAAAAAAAAATAAATAAGTACTAATGATTTTAAAAATCAAAACGAATCTCTATCATAAACTAACAAAATGGTATATGATATTTATTAATGATAAATGTATAACATGATCTACACTATACATATAAATAATTTCAATAATGCAGGGATTTACAGCGATGATAATGAGATTTCTTTGTTATTAATTATGAATCACATCATATTTAAATTCATTTTTTGAAGAGAATGTACGCACTCATATGTAAATAGGAAGATCGGCAAAGTGACGTTTGGAAAAGGCTTCGCTCTAATTAAAACTCATAGCTATCAATAGCTATGTTTACCACTGTTTTTACCACCGACTTCATGCATAGATAAGGGTTTTGGTCTCGGGGTCTCAAGGGAACGGGGTACGCGGAGACGAACGGGAGGTACGTCCCAGCAGTTTCGTGCGACGGGGTACGCGGAGACGAGCGGGGAAGCTGGGATTTATGTGACGTTGCTGCCCCACTCGTGCTCTAGGCTGTGCGAACGAAACCTAGTCCCCCATCACTGACTGGATTTCCAGATCCAATCACCGAGGCCAGGCCCGGCGCCCTCCGTCCCCACTCCGCTCCTTCCCCCACCCCGCAGAGCGGACACAATACAGGTTGCGCCGACAAGGACAACTGGATTCCCACGCCCGGAGGCACCCGAACGGCGAGTCTTGGTGGTTGCCCCTACCCCTAAAAACGGAAAGTCCTTCGCGGTGATTTCAGCCAGCTCCACAAGCAGTCACCCCCCGTCACCTCGAATACGCTCCATCATTGTACGGCCGGGGACTTCCCTAGAGCCCGGATGCTGAGCGTGGTCTCTATTCTCCCTGATCGGCCTGGAGAAGAAGACAACATCGCCAGTTAGCTCTGAACCCACGCTTCCCTGGACTTCGACCCCCAAAAAAGGATCAGGAACCCTGGACGATCTCCAGGCCTACGCTCGAGAATACGCTCTCCTTTCCCCTGAATTGTCTACGCTCCTACAGAATTTCGTGGGAGAAAAGAACTTGCTCACAGTAGAGGAATAAACTGTTAGGATATATTCTGTAACTAGGTTGAGCACTATTGTAATTCAATAAACGATATTATAATGGAGGAACCTCTGTTCTTGTGACTGACCCCCCCCCCCCCACTTGATATTTGCTTATGTAAGATTGACACGGTCATCCCCTAAATTCATGTCCTCCTTTCCCCAAATCATGCTGTCTCACGCCTGATAAGAGGTGACACGGCTATTCCCTTTACACGTAAGATTTGACGCAGTCATCCTCTAAATTCATGCCGTAGACCACCAGGTGGGGTACGATCCTTTTTTCGCGTTGTTAAAGTTATGCTCCGATAGCATAAGTAGGCTCGAGATTTTGTACTAATTTTCTTCAAACTCTTCAAAATGTAAACATTAAATGATGAATAAAATATACCAATTGGTAAATTAATCCGTAGAACATATGATTGCCATCCCTATTTCTCTTCCCCTACCTTTGGTAGCCGTCACCGGCTCCAGGCCAACACTCCTCCACACTCTTGGTAGCCGCCACCGACTCCGGGTTACCGCCTCAAACATTATATGCTTCTGGTAGTCGTCATCGGCTCCAGAGTTATTTTCCCAACGTAATCGTAACCACCCCAGGGTAATCACTTCACCATCTCTGATGGTCTAGCGCGACCTGGCGTACATCATTTGACGCCCAACGTGGGACATCTCTACCACCCTCACTCCTAGTAGCCGTCACCGACTCCAGTGCGACGAATCCCCGCACCAGCAACTTCCTGGTAGCCAGCCCTGTGCAACTTGGTATCCCAAGCGCAGAAATCCCGATTCACATAAAGTAAACGTCTTTCTGAAAGCGCCACCAGTCTAGGCCGCAGAATAAGCCGCACTCAAGAATATATAGGTATATTCTTAGCCGCGCTGATGCCGTTGATGCGGCTTATTGCAGTCAGCTGATCCGTGTTTACTATAATCCACTATAATCATACAAACGTGTTGGACAGTGTCGTTGAATCGTATTCTATATTATTCGCAGTTAAAAAAAAATGAGTTCACGACATTTGTGCTCAGTACTCGGTTGTTCTGGGAAAAATATACGTGTTTTTCGCTTCCCTACAAATCCCTCCGAATCGGATGAGTGGCTTAAAGCGTGTCGTTTGACGTCGTTAAAATCATCGCATAGAGTTTGCGAAAATCATTTCGAAGAAAAAAATATAATTCGAACGAAAGTGATTATGGACAAGTATGGGAAAATAGTGAATGAAGTTAGTTTATTGAAGTTATTATTATTTTCCTTTTACCATTCTTGTTATTGTTATCTGTAAATTGTAAGTTTATTGAAGTTATTATTGTTCTTATACTGTTACCATCCTTGTTGTTATAGTTATCTGTAAATTGTTAGTTTATTGAAGTTGTTATTGTTCTTATACTGTTACCATTCTTGTTGTTGTTATTGTTATCTTTAAATTGTTATTATCACCATTATTTTATTATTAAAACATTTTATTTAAAATGCACAATCTTTATATATACTTCATATTCTTCAAATTCATTATTATAAATTTTCAAATTATAAAAGACTTCATAGCTGCTGTTAAAAAAAGTATGAAACAATTCTTATTATTACATTATTGAATATTTATTCATGTACCTTAATTGATTATCACATCACATGTTTATAATTTTTTAATATATTAATAACATGTTTGTCATTATTATACTTGGTAAATTGTTATATTTCTTTTTTTTCGTGAATTCTACAGACAGAATATATTTCTTTCTCAATTTTTTAGCTACATTTATTTTTTATTTTGTATGTACATTTTTTGTTTGAAAATGAAAGTAATAAAGATGGGTGTATTTGGCGCATATTAAAGTGTTTGTTTATTTATTATACAAAATCCATACCAGTTTCTCCCTCCTAAAAACTTTCAGGGTTTGGAAGGTTACTTAAAATAATGTAATGCATTATGTTCACGTTACTTTTTTAAATGGATCGAATCTAAAAAAAAATACATTAAAAAACTGAGAACGAAAAAACAATATTAATGAAGTCGTGGTTTTTTTCTAGAAACTGATTATTTCATGTATAGTAACAAGATGAAAGATGGAAAAATAACACGCATTTTATTTTATTCATTTTTTTTTTTTTTTTTTTAATATTTTGCTCACACAAAACATCAAATTTTTGAGACCTGTTGTTTTTCAGGACAAGCCCTCCATGAAAATTTGTTAAGCAAAGAAATACATTAGGTATTTATTAGGTTGGAGGACACTTTTCCCGAAATCGATTTCTCACAAAAATTTTTGCCCAAAAACATTTCCTAACATTTTTATCTCAATATAATTAAAAAAAAAAAAAATTTTCCCAAATGATTTTTCCAAATACAAGTTTTCGCAATAAGAATATTTCCTAAAAAAATATTTTTCATATGATATTTACATTTTTTTATATAGTTTTCACAAAAATTCAATGATTGATTTATCACCAAACATTCCACATAACCAAATAAGGCCCTAGAATTTTCAAATATGTAATAACATCCTCTCCCTCAACGAAGTCATGGTATTTCGATGCGATGGTATATATTTTTTCATGTTTCTTACAGTTTAATAATTAGACGACATAAGTGACAGCACGATAATTAACTAAAATAAGAGAATTTAAATACAGTTACCTGATTTTAGAGTAAAATTTTTTTTTTAAATATAATGTAGTTCTATCATAATACGATATATAAATTATTACCTTCAATAAGTTTTTTTTCGTCGATTGCAGTAATTTTTGAAAATTTTTAACTGGACTTTTTTACATTGTAAAAAAATTTTGTTTGGATTTTTTTACAATGGGAAAGGAGTTTTTAGGGAACAAAAATATTAGGCAAAAATAATTTCGGGGAAAAGTGTACCCCAACCATTTATTAATCTGTATTTTTGACCCTGCAGAAAACATCAATCAGCTTGTTCACATGTTTAGATTGTTTTTAGGACAAAAATTGTGAGTTTGACATTTTATTAAATGTAAGCCACCAGGAATAATGTAAAAATTTACTATATTTTTGACTCTCTTCTATCTACACAGATTTAAGAAAATTTTTTATCAATGCTGCTCAGAAGGCATTGATTTTAGGCATTGAACGCTCTAATATTCCAAGTTTGATAAATTATTCGTTATTGAAAGACTTTTTTAGCAACTAGTATTTATGTAGGTTTTCATTCCCTTTAATTTTTTTTTTCACTTTTTCACTTTTGCTGCAATTGTAAGGATTCTAAGTTTTTCTGAAACTATTCGTATTTTTTATGACGACGGAATGTTGCAGAATTTTTTATTATTTGTGCATGTTTTCAGTATTTTTAGATGAAATGTTCTACAAATTACAAGAATTTCGAGTTCTAGAATTATGAGCTTGATTGAATTGTTCGAATTTTTTCGAAAAATATATATTTAGGAAAATGTAATGTTTCGGAGTGACGCATTATTTCCAAACCCTGAAAATTGTCATGAAATTTCTTTATTATACTAAAGCGTTACTTAAGTAAAATTAATAAAAACGCTTAATACTTTGCTTTTGTTCAGACACCTTTGCAAAGAGTTCGTCTTCAAAAAAACGCTAGGCCCACAATTTTTCCATGGTCTGAAAGCAATTCGAAAGACGAGGGAAATGAAATTACGATCAACGCAGAAAATGGTCAGGAAGAGGTGGACCCTGTAGAAAACATAATTCCCCAAGATCCAAATGACTTTGACACACCCGAAAAGTGCGATAGTTTCAGTATTGATAGTTTACTGAATTTGAAATTGGACATTCCTAAAAGTTGGCATCAACAACAGTTAAATTTCGAAAATGTGCCTTACATTTTGTTCACTAAACCTGTCGCAAAATTTCAAAACAACGACGTTATGATTGAGTGGTTAGAAGAAATTGTTGTTTATTCTGACTTGACTGTACGAGTAAGAGTATCAGGTTAGTTATTCATTTATTTCTTTACAACCATTTTCTATTGTATTAAAGAAAATTTAGGTGATAGCGTTGAAACGCTTACTGGAACTATAATAAAGTAGGAAAATAAAAAAGTTAAACAATTATAACAAAACAACCCGTTCGGTTTTAGGAAATTGATGGAACTAAAAAGTATAGGTGTTAGGTTTCAATATAAAGTCTGTTCGAGAAGAGCGTATCTTTGATGATTTGACGTCATCTAAAAATTTTGCCGCCATATTTCACAGCGTCAAGTTAACAAAAATTTTTATTTTTAAAAAATCGAAGACATGCTCTTGTTGAACAGACTGTAACAAGCAGATCTCCCTTATATTTAAATGTTTTGAGTATAAATTTAGTTGGGTCAGGATACTAATATTTCAAGATATCACAATTCTAAACAATGATTCGAACTTGCAAAAAAAAAAAAAAAAAAAAAAAAAAATTCCTTTAGGCCAACCAGTCGACCTCGTTGCTTTTGGAAGAAGATATGATCGAATTTCTTCTGCTGAAGATCTTATGGCATTGATATCAATCGTACATAGCAAGCCAGTATGCAGAGGTTGCGATGTAGGAGATTTGTTGGTAACGAGCTCTGTCGCATACAAAGACACAGGAAACAAATGGAGACACAACAATTGCACCCTCGTCATTTCTGAATATGCAAAATGTTGTCAACATTGCAAAAATTTATCCAGAAATTTCGAACGTCAAAAAATGCGACAAAATGAGACAGAGAGCAGTTCAAAGCGTTTCAGAATCTGTAATGAAAGTTCTGTTCCAGAAAACGTTCTTCAATATGTTCATGTTTTGCGCCAAGAAAAAAGTAATGAAACAAGAAAATGCAAAGTAGTCGACAGCAACATCAAAAAACTAAAAGAACAAATTGAAAAAGATAAACAAACTATACAAGAGATAGAAAGTAAGTCCTTGCAACAAAAAATGAAAGATTTGAATGTATCGGATAGTCTCCAAAAAATTGTCAATGAAATTTGCGCAACTGCTAAAGCGTCTCCAAAAGGCAAAAGATATTCAGAAGACTGGTTGCTCACATGTATTTTGGTACACTTGCGTTCTCCCAAAGCCTACAATACGATAAGAGAATTGGGAGTTCTACCACTACCATGTGTTCGAACGATACGCAAGTAAGCATAGCTGCATAAATAATATATTGTTTACAGCCGGACATTTTTGCTTTTCCGAGGACAAGGACGATAATTTTTCGTCCAAGGTACTAACTGAGAGGAGAGAAAAATATCGTCCTTGTCCAAGGATGGCAAATGCCCGAAGGTACCCTGCTGAAAATTTCCAATTGGTTTTCCAATTGAAAAAACAACTGGGAAAATGGCCGTTTTTCCAATTGGTTTGTCTAATTGGAAGACCAATTAGATTTCCAATTGGTTTTCCAGTTGGATTTTATATTTGAAAATTTTTTCCAACAATTTTTCTAAATAGAAAACTCGAATTTCCAAATGTAAGTACAATTGTATGTGTGAAGGAAGTGTTTGGAAAAAAATTTTCAAATAGAAGAATCCAACTGGAAAACCAATTGGAAAACCAATTGGAAATCTAATTGGTTTTTCAATTAGAAAAACGGCCATTTTTCCAGTTGGTTTTCCAATTGTAAAACCAATTGGAAGTTTTCAGCAGGGTAGACATAAGATTTTGTACGTCAACGGGAAAAAACGCAAGTTTGAGCGGAGCGAAAACGAGCGTTTTTAGCCTAGAGACGTACAAAAGTATGTACAAAATATTCTCTTCTTTTCAATCTTCAATACGTTCTCCAGAAAGCTGTCAAAAAAAAGTTTGTTGTAAAGTCTACTGATTAATTTAATTGAGAAAATTTTTACGATTATATATTTCGCAAAATTATGTGGTAGATTGAAATTAAAAATCAATTATTTCATTTACTTGTTCTATAGTGCTCATTTTGTACGTTTTTAGGTACCTTTCATACATCGATTCGAACTGCGGTTTCGATGACCAATTTTTCAAAATTTTTGAAAGTGCTATTTCTCAAAAACATGAGAGCGAAAGACATGGCATTTTACTCTTAGATGAAATGTCGACACGGGTCAGTACGAATGTCCGGTCAAAGTCCCTAACTATTTCTGGGTTAGTTGATTTCGGTCATGATGGCTACAAAGCGAAAAACGTCACAGAAAAAGCTGATCATGGGCTTGTTATAATGTACCAGCCACTTTATAACGTTCACTCAGCGCAGCCGATTGCAGTGTTCGCTTCAAAAGGATCAGTCAGTGGAGAAAGTCTCGCTAAACTGATTATCAAATCCATAATATTGTTAGATAAGATAGGTGTGAAAATCCATGGTGTTGTCACGGATGGTGCCGCAACTAACAGAAAATTTTGGACAGAATTGGGAGTAAAAGGCTGCATTGGAGACGTCAAGCCATTTTTTCAAAACCCTATGCACGAAAATATGAAAGTTTTCGTGTTTTCCGATACCCCTCACCTTCTAAAGACTATAAGAAATCGAATGCTTACTCATGATTTGCAGGTAGCAACCACGTTTAATAGTATTGTGATAAGAATGATTTATTAATGTAGGTTTGCAAATGTTTCAAAATAAACTTTATTCTTTAGTTTGATTTAGGAGTACCACCTGCTTCAATGAAACATATTCGAGCGTTATACCATGTCGACAAAATCATGCCTTATCGCATCTGTCTGAAATTGACAGAAAATCATGTCGAATTGAAAACTTCAACCAAAATGACAGTTTCACTTGCTGCACAGGTTACTAAATTATATTCTTATACTTATTTACTCAAGTATATGTTACAGCTAGTGTTGATTCGTAAACTTTTTCGTTGAAAAATTTCGTTTCTAAAGGTTTTAAGTAACTCGGTCGCCAAAGGCCTACGAAGATACGAAAAGTCTCATGCAGATTTGGTTAATGTAGATGGGACAATAAAGTTTTGCGAAATGATGAATAGCATGTTTGACGCTCTAAATCGAATCGACATTAGCAAAGGTTTAGTATCAGGAAATGATGATTTTAAGGTTTGTTGCAACACTGAGTAAATGTGAATTTTATTTTCAAATCTAGATTCAAAGAGTTGTGATACAGTTTGGAAATGTACAGGTTCTTGAAAAGTCTATCGAAATGCTTGACTCATGGGAGACACTTAAAATAAATGGACTGATTAATGACAATGAATTTTTAACACGACAAACTGCGGAAGGTCTGAGGGTGACACTTCATGCCATGAAGGATCTCACCATTGACTTAATAAAAAATCATGGTTTTTCTAGCGTTCTCTCCGGAAGAATAAATCAAGATGCCCTGGAGGTTTGTACAAAACTATATCCCCAACCCCATATTAAAAGAAAATTTTCACCATTAACAACTACTATTTGCCATAGAGTTGACCACCAACTATAGTTTCCAGTACCCGTTTGTAGGCTAGCTTTTTTTCCGATACGAGAATTTCATTGAGTACGAAGCATTTACCATTTTCTATATGCGTTTCTTATGCATATCATTACAGACCGCCTCTGTAGTCAGGTAGTTATGCCACCGAGTTGCATAAGCGAAGGTTGCGGGTTTGAATCCTGCCTAGGGCCCAAGATTTTACTTCCCAGGAAATAAATTATTGGGAGGCAGGGCGTCGAGATTTTCTAATATCCACGCCTTCCGGGTGGATTCGAGCTCACAACCGTTTGCTTGCCAAGAGGTTTTCCATGGTTTCCCCATAGACCTTATAGTACATGGACTGCTATCACATATTGTTCTCAGCATATCAAATCAGGAACATTTTTCGTTGAGATATCAAAGATAGGGGAGGCCGAATCGTGCCAATGTTCTACGATGTTCCATTCGTGGCATAAATGCCAATTCGTACGAGCTCATGAAACACTGACACACACTGACACGATTCACTTTCCCCTATTTTTGACAGTTCAACAAAATGAACGAATATGTTGGCCCTGCTTTTTTTCGCAGAAAAAGCAGTCCATGTACTAAAAAATCTATGGGTTTTCCCGGTTGGTCAATAGCGGGCATCGTAGAATGTCACGCAAATGTGGCACGGAGATGAGGTCTGGAGGTGGGTAGAATGTCACAAAATGTGTCATGAAAGGAGGTCTGGAAAGAAGCCGAGTATATTTTCACGAAAATATATCACGAAATTGTGTTAAACTTCATGAAATCAAATGTAATTTCTAAATATACTTGACATTAGCATGTGACATAAAGACGTAGTTTTGCGTAACGCCACACTTCTGTGTGCTGTTTAATTAATTAATTTTTTTTTCACGTTACAGAGTATCTTCTGTATATCGCAGTGTACATAGATAGCAGATATTTCCCATTACTGCAATGAAATGATAAGACATAATTGGATCTGGTGTGGACTAAAAAAAGGGTACTAACAGCACCTCGCAGCTTTTCGAGACAAACGAGATTAAGAAGGGAAAGTTTTTAAGCGTAGCATGGACCGTCCAATTTTGTACCTCAATTTTTCATGAGAATTTAATACTAAAAAAATTATACATTTTTAAGAGTAGACTCGTTTGATAGAGCAAGATTTCTCTATTCACAGTCACTGACTCTCAAATTCGATTTCCGGTGCTACTACTGCCTATTGTTCAGTCCACGCCACATTTAGATCTTACATAAATATTCATAAGTCTAGATTTTTTACTGAACATACCTCTTTTGATCCCGCAGTTATATAATTTGTTTAAATTCGGTTCCACTACAGTTTCGGATACAACAACAACAGTTTAGGTTTTGGAAATCTAATTAAGATTGCAATTTTTAATTATAGTCATATTGGACTGAATCATTCGAATGCTGAAACTGAAATTTTTTCTTCCGCGTATTATTTTGAAAATCTGCTCTATTTACACTGTCTGAAATTGCACCTTTATATTTCTAATGAGATATTAAAGTACAATTTCGAAAATTGATCGAGTCCACATTTTTCATGCCAACAGTATCAACTGACAAAGCTACACATCTGAACTATAAGTTACTTGTATTGGGATTTCGAAGGTTTTTGCATGAAATGACGGCATTAATTTAATTAGAAAAGGGGATTTGGTATTGTTTGTAAGGCATGTTCTATTATTTTATTGTAAGATATTCCCAATCAACCAGATTTTCACATGTAACGTCGCTGTAACGTGACGGCAATGTCGGTATGTTGCCTGTACGTTGCATGCGTCAAGTGGTTTACTGGGTTGTAGACAGTGGAACTTTTTCGTGTTTGAAGATTGTTGTATTCTGTAGGAAAATATACTTCCTTCTTAAATAATTTCATAAACAAATCCTTATTTGTGTGTTTTTTTAACGTGTCTCTGTGTGGGCAATGTTTTCAGAGATTTTTTGGCTGTATTCGGCAAGGAGGCGGAAGTAACGACCATCCAGGTACCCCAACATTCCTTCAAATATACAAAATCCTGTCCACTTTTGCAGTTTTGAAACCCCCAAAGTTTGGCAATTGTTCAATTTCACAAGAAAGTCCGACTACTCCACTGATCAAATTGTCAGACATAAAATCAATGTCCAACTCGAGTGAACGTCGCTCGTTTACTCAATCTCTACGAGAAAAATTAGATAAAATTGTTACGAATGTTGAATGGGACTACTTCGATGCCATTGAGCATGACTATTGTGGCCCTCTAAAGATTGATTGCCTTTCATACTATGTCACTGGAAGAATGTGCAAAATGTTGCTTGAGTGTAAAACACTTACACATTGCACAGCATGCAAAACTGCTCTGACGAATCGTGCATGTCACGTACTGTCAGAGGCAACAAATTTCACTGATCAAAATTGTGATAATGCAGTTGGTGAAGATCAAGAGGATCTTGTTTATCCTCATATTGCTCTCTATAAATTTGTAAAGACTTTAGAAATTTGTTTTTTGAAGCATTGCTCATCTCCAGAAGTGGCCTACAACGTCATAGACGAAGCATTGGAGTTGGGTATTCCAAATTACCCATGTGAACCACACAAGACTTTTGTGATGACTGAAGTGGTCAAAACGTTTTTGATGATCAGGATGAGGAAGGCTGTGAAATATTCAAAAGACGTGGAGAAGCAAAATCAGCATAAAAAAAAAATAGCTAAATTCACTGCAAACTGAGTTAAAAATGCTTTGATCAAAAATTCAAAAAAAAAAAAAAAAAAAAAAAAAAAAACATGTGACAAGGAAATTGAATAAAAGTGAATCAGACAATTACAAACACGCCTACATTTTTTATATTACAGTAAATTAGTGAAAAGTCGGAAGCCGTTACTCTTTTTAATACTAGAAAATTTTACTGCTACTTTTTTTTCACTAATTATTTAGCGTTTGTCAATAATAATTAGTGATTTTTGCCTTTTTTTTAATTTTTATGTAATTATTTCATTTTACTAAGTGGTAAACAAAAAACAATTAATTAGTACAAAAGTTTGAACTTTCAGTAATAAATTATTGAAGGAATCAATGACTGAGTAAACATAAGTTTACTTATTCATTGATCTATCATTATGTATTGAAAGAAAAAAATGCTACAACTAATTTAATTTTTTATCAACATAAATATGAGTCATTTTCTAATTTCAGTGTCAGAGAGTTCGAATCGTGTATTTTTAGTAAACAAATTATTATATAGATATACACAGTTGTTCCGTCCTTCAAGGCATGGAGAAGGCACATGGACTATTAGAATGACACCTCAGTAATTTACCAACGCTTTGTTCTTTATATTTGAAAACATCTCCAGGGTCGAGAATTCCCTCTACAAAATTAAACAAAAATGCAATCAGACAATTGATCTAAAAAACTATAATAATAATAATAATAATGATAATTGTAGATTATGTACCTCGGACATAAATTTTTTATTTAAGAGTGTGAAGTTTGTAGACCGAGGCGAAGCGGAGGTTTACAATAACACTTATTTATTACATTTATTACATAATACCTTCTCAACAAGTTTTATATAAAATTAGTTTGAAACATTTTTTTTCCTGAAATTTTTCAGTGAAATTGTTCTAGAAAGTTTCTCAAGAAGTTTTGTTATTGCAAATTATTTCAAAAGGGTTGTCGAATTGTCCTTGCGTTGAGTTATGCACCAGATTCTGTATACGCCTAATCACCAGAGTGTTTGAAATGACATAAATGCGAAAAAGACTTTTTCATTCGCCTTTCATTTCTGGAAATTGCACTACTGAGTAGTAAAAATGCTTTATAAAATGTAGATAGTGAATATTTATATTTTTATTAAAATTACTATTTATGATTAAGTTTTGTCATGTGACTTTGGATGTATTAGACATTTGAAAAAATTTTACTAACAAGGCCTCATTTATAATTTACAAACGAGATTCTTAAAGAAACCCTTGAAACTTGGCAATTAAAATTTTCAGAAAGTCGAAAATTTGAAGTTTTTTATAATAGATATATTTTTAAAGCTGTAAAATTAGGATGTTCATAAAAATAAGTTTCATACTTTGCACACAGAAAAAATAACACAAAAACTGATCAGAAGAAAAAAAATTATTATAAAAACAAATCAATGTACATACATATATTTTCAACAACCATTATAAATTTTATAAAAACGAAAAGGCTTTGCTAAAAGTTGAAAAAAAATTCATTGCAAATAATAAGAATCACTATTAAGTATCCTCAGTATTACATTTTGCAAACAAAAATTGAGCAAATTATCTGAATAAGTAAAATAGCACTAACCCCATACCTCTAATATCGACATCCGTAATCTATAATTTATAACATTTTCGCCACTAGAAACCATGAACTAGTAATACTAAAAAAAAATTCAAAAATCGATGCAGTTTAGCAGACGTTTGACAAAAATTCAACTCATTTTACAGCGAAAATACGGTATGCTTATTTTGACTGTGTTTTGACAGCTGCGATAGGAATAAACACACGACCTACACGACTGCACATGACTGTTGCACACGACAGTTTATGTGTGAATGTGTTGAGCGCGAGCGCGCGCCAGCAGCCGTGGTAATATCGTGAAGAGAGAACTACACAAGTTGCACAGGGCTGCTGGTAGCCGTCACCAGCTCCAGGGCGTTTCTTCCTCCCCCTTGTTGACTCAGCGTCTTGTGCGACCTAGCGTACAACAATTTCCGGAACTAAGTTTCGCATAAAATTCTAATAACGTTTACGTTAACATATAATTGTAAACTGCTGAATTTATTGAATTATATTTTTTTACTTAAATGATTGTAGTTTTTAATAAATAAATAACAATCATAATAATTTAACAATCTTTCTCCCATGGCTCACAAAGGTTCTGAGTTAAGGTTTTATTTAATTTTTTTTTTTTTTCGAGGCTCTTATCTTGTGGATCTTTTTTCCTTCGTTGATTCCTTTGTTGATTTCTGGGGGCGGGGGGCGGGGGTGGGGGGGGGGGGGGGGTACGGTAATTTCTGCGATAATAGTTGACTTTCCCACTTGGCGCATTCGCATCGACTTGAGCACGATGCGCACCATCGATTCATAGAGTAAACTAACGAAAAATGTATTAGAGGAAAAACCGAACAAGCAGAGACAGAAAACATGGTGTGTCATATTCATCTGTCTCTTACTAGTTCGGTTTTTACTCTCAGCCTTTCGAATGAGGTTGAAATTCATGTAATGAAAAGTTTCAGCCATAATACCTAAGAAACTGTTACCCTACAATATTTTTCATCATTCTGAAAATGGAAATAGAATACGTTCCGAGAGAGGACGAAATAGAAAAAAATTGTCATGAAAGTATTGAGCGAATAAACAATGGTAAAAATAAGAGGAAACTTTTATACGAAATATAAATTTTCTGAATTTGCAACAAAAACTGGTCTGGGAAGAACGAGATCAAAGGAATTTGTGCGATTTGTCAAGATAACTAGAAACACTCAGTAGCGTGCATATACGCTTTGAGAAACTTTTGAGAATGTAATAAATATTTTCTAAAACACGCTCCTAATAAAGTTTAAACTCGCGCCCACCCAGTGGCGTAACTAAGCACCCTTGCGCTCTCCTGCAAAATGTAGAAAAATAATCAATAATTTCGATTAAGTGATTTATAAATCACTGTAACGTATGCGATAAACGCATACGTGATTTATATATTTAAACCTTTTTTTAATAAATATTCAAAAAATTCAGTTTCCGCATAATGCAAATCCATTCTTTGATTTCCTGGTGTGCTGAACATATGTCTGCTGTTAGATTCGCGAACGTGATTTGGTTTATATTTCTTTAAACTATAACTTGCTGAATTAAAATTTTTGCGGTATCGTGTATGCATTCCATGGTTTTCAGGTGCACTGATAACGAATGCCTGCTGTCGGATTCGAAAAATTAATTTGTTCCATATTTTTTTGACAATTACTAGCAAAATTTGAGTATTTTCAAAATCGCGTATACCTTCCATGATATTCGGGTGTGCTGATAACGAATCTGGAGTTAGATTTGCAAAATAAATTTGTTTAATTATTTTCGACCAATAATAACTTGCGAGCTCAAGATTTTTGCCAAATCGCGTATGATTTCCATGGTTTTCAGAAGCGCTGTTAACAAATCAGGTGTTGGATTTTCAAAATAATTTATATAATATTTTCTTGAACAATTATTGCGAAATTGAAATTTTTGCATAAACGCGCATGCTTCCTATGGTTTTCGAGTTCGCTGATAACGAATCTGGTGTAGGATTCGAAAAATTGATCTAGTTCATATTTTTTCTAACAATAACTTGCAAAATTAAAATTTTTGCGGAATCGCGTACAGTTTTCATGTTTTCTGGGTGCGCTGATAACAAATCTGGTGTCAGATTCAGAAAATGAATTTGTTTAAATTTTTTTTAGAAATTACTTGCAAAATTTAAGTTTTTGCCAAATCGCGTATTATTTCCATGGTTTTTGGGTGCGCTGATATTCAATCTGGTATAAGATATGCAAAATGAATTTGTTTAAAATTTATTTGATGATAACTTGCAAAATAAGGATTTTTGCCAAATCGCGTGTGCTTTCCATGGTTTTCAGGAGCGCTGATAATGAATCTGGCGTTAGATTTGCATAATTGGTTTGTTTAATATTTTTTCGAATAATTAATTGCAAAATGAGGATGTTCGCAAAATCGCGCATGCTTTCCATGGTTTTCAGGTGCACTTATAACGAATCTGGTGTTGGATTTACAAAATTAAATTGTTTAATATTTTTCGTAACAATTACGTGTAAAATTAATGTTTAGGCGGAATCGCGTATGCTTTCCATGGTTTTAAGGTGCGCTGATAATGAATCTTGTGTCCGATTCGCAAAATTTATTTGTTTAATATTTTCTCGAACAATTACTTGCAAAATCCAGATTTTAGCAAAATCGCGCATGCTTACCATGGTTTTCTTGTGCGCTGATCATGAATCCGGCGCCCGATTTGCAAAATTGATTTTGTTGATATTTTTTTGATAATAACTTGCAAAATTAATATTTTTTGCCGAATCGCGTATGCTTTCTATGGTTTTCGGGTGCGCTGATAATTGATCTGTTCTCGGATTCGCAAAATTGATTGGTTTAATATTTTTTGTAACAAATACTTGCAAAATTGTAGTTTTTGCAAAATAGCGTATGTTTTCCATGGTATTTCGATGCGTTGTTAACGAATCTGGTGTCAGATTTGCAAAATTGATATGTTGGATATTTTCGTAAACAATTACTCCCAAAATTAAGATTTTAGCGCAATAGCGTATACTGTTTGTGGTTTTACAAGTGCTTTAACAACGAATCTTCTGTTTGATTTTCCCAATTTATTTGTTAAATATTGTGAAAAACAATTACTCCCATAATTGATATTTTCGTGAGATAATTTAGATAGCGTATGCTTTTCGTGATTTTCAGGAGCGCTGATAACAAATCTGGTGTCAGATTAACCCAATTGATTTATTAAATATTTTTTTAAACAATTACTTGCAAAATTGATGTTTTTGCGAAATCATGCATGCTTTTCAAGGTTTTCAGTTAGGCTTATCACGAATCCGTCGTCATATTCGCGAAATCGATTTGTTTAATATTTTTTTCAACAATTACTTGCAAAATTAAAATTTTTTCGGAATCACGTATACTTTCCATTGTTTTTAGGTGCGCTAGTAATGAGTCTGGTGTCCGATTCGCAAAATTTGTTTGTTTAATATTTTCTTGAGCAATTACGTGCAAAATTGATGTTTTTTCAAAATCGCACATCGGTCATTCGAGGTCAGATTTACAACTAAAATTTAGATTGTTTTGAAAGATGGGCCCCTCATTCTTGAAAGAAAAAAAAATGACACCTTTTTTTTTCTCAAAATAGTATGAAAATTTACATAGTTATGAATTTTTTTCATTTTCCGAGTTCAAAGAACCGTTTTTTTTTTATTCCTCGTACATCGTTCAATTTTTGAATAAGAATAAAGCATTGTTGGTTAAATGCTTACCAGGTTTCATTAAAAGTCTATTTTTACACAAAAAAGAAATTCAGCTGTTTGTTACTTTAAATTAACAAATTTATAAACAAATAGTATTTTTGAAAAAGGGACCTCTTCGGATGCAATTTTTTGTTGTATTAATTTGTTCGTTTAGTTTATAGAGCATTTTAGTCCAAATTCAAAAGTAGACAATTTCATACTTTTTCAAATGAGTTACAATATGTGACCGCGTACTTCGAGCGCGCAACGCGTAGTTCGGAGTCGAGCGTACTAGAACTTTTTTATATCGGTCCAGCATCTTTTGAAAGGGTTATTTGGTCATTTGATGGAAATAAAAAGTAACCAATGTCGAAAATAACAAAAAAACAAGTGATACTGTGTATTTCATAAAGAATCACACCATTCCGTTACAATAATATTCTTTCTATAACTCATTTTGAAGGAATCATGAGTAATTTTGACAAATTATTTCCCGGATTTCACCTCACTTGCATGTTAAATTCTAGTTTAAAAAGGAGGGGTAAATTGACATGGAGTGTATATCTGTGTATACCTACAATATAGGTATACCTATAACCTCAGACAGCATTAGAAACTATGAAAGTTTCAGTTGAAATTTTTATTTCTGATTTCGTTACAAGTGGGAAAAGTTTTCTTTCTCACTCTTACATTGCAGATCAAGAATCGACTTATTATAGATTTGCGAAAAAAAACCTCAAAGCAATGAAAGATTTGTTATTTGTGATTTCGCTGAGGATTATGCTTTGGTGATTCAAAATTCTGCTCCAGGTTTTCATTGGAATAATATCCAAGCCACGCTTTTTCCGATTGTATTTTATTATAACGACGATGAGTTGATTAAGCACGAAACATTAGTTATTATATCTGATTGTAAGAAACATGACTCAGCGGCAGTATTCATACATTTGAGGGCATTGAACAATGTTCTTTCGAGCTTCCGGCCAATAATTAGGCATTATATTTATTTTTCGGATGGGGCCCCACAACAGTTCGAAAATTCAAAACACTTTTCAACAATATATTATAACACACAAGATTTTGATCGCACTGCGATATGGCATTTCCAAGCCATAGCCCATGGCAAGGGTCTTTGTGACGGAGCTGGTGGAGTTTTAAAAAGGCAAGCAAGAAAAGCTAGTCTGCAGAGGTCTGTGAATGATCAAATAACAACGCCGTTAGAGCTCTACGATTGGGCTCATCGAGAATCACGGTTGTCTAATATCTCTATTGCTTTTGAAACTAAAGATTCTTATAATGAAGCGGCGAATTTTTTGAAGATACGTTTTGATAATTGTAAAATAATACTAGGTACACAAAAAATAAACTACGCTGAACCAGTTGAAAATTGTGAATTCAGAATTGAAGCTTATTCTCAATGTTGTACTTTTGAAAACGTCAGTTTCCTAGCCACTCATGCAGAAAAAAACAGTTCTCGGAAAATGAGTTACGAATCAGGAAAATAATTTGTCGAAATTGCTTATGATTCCTTCGAAATGAGTTATGGAAAGAATTATTGTAACCGAATTGTTTAATCCTTTATAAAATAAACAGTTTCTCTCGTTTTTATTCTTTCTCAACGTTAGTTATTTTTTACTACCATCAAATGACCAAATAAATCTTTCAAACGATGCTGGACGGACATAAAAAAAATTCTAGTACGCTCGACTTCGAACTTCGTGTTACGCGCTTGAAGTACGCTGTCACATATAATAACTTATTTTGAAAAGTATTAAATTGTCTACTTTCGAATTTGGACTCAAATGCTCCATAAACTAAACGAACAAATTACAAAAAGAAAAAAATGAATTCAAAGAGGTCCCTTTTTCAAAAATGCTATTTGTTTATAAATTTGTTAATTTGAAAGTAACAAACAGCTGCATTTCTTCTTTGTGTAAAAATAGACTTTTAATGAAACTCTGGTAATCATTTAACCAACAATGCTTTATTCTTTTTCGAAAATTGAACGATGTACGAGGAATAAAAAAAACAACCGGTTCTTTTAACTCGGAAAATGAAAAACTTCATACCTCAGTAAATTTTCATACTATTTTGAGAAAAAAAATACCTGTCACTTTTTTTCCTTTTAAAAATGTGGGGCCCGATTTTTAGAACTATCTAAATTTTAGTTGTAAATCTGACCTGGAATGACCCGTATGCTTCCCATGGTTTTCGGGTGCGCTGATAACGAATCTGGTGTCGGATTCGCAAAACTAATTTGTTTAATATTTTTGTTGACAATTACTCGCAAAATTTAAGTATTTGCATAATCGCGTATGCTTTTCATGGTTTTCTGGTGCGCTTATAACGAATCTGGTAAAATTTTCAAAATTGACTTGTTAAATATTTTTTCAAAGAGAAACTCGCGAAATTAAGATTTTCGGGAAATTATTGAAAATAATATTTTGAAAAAAATTCTGGAATTTTTTTTAGAATTTTTTGGAATTGGAAACACCGTGTATACTATCCTAGAATTGTCCTAGGGGGAAATATTGGAAAAATTTTTATCAGAATTCAGAATCGAAGATCGGACAGAGACAAACCCTAGCAAAGGCGCGGATTGAACACGATCCTTTTCCAATCCTTTTTTATTGAATTTACAATCCATTCTCGAAATCCGTCTTGGATCGCGTTAAAATGCAGTTTTTACTATCATGATGTGAAATTTTAGATGCCCTTTGCATTTTGACGCGATTATCGATAGTCTCTATGTAAATAAAGAAGAAAATTAATAAATTGATATAAAAAAAAAAAAAACAAAAAAAAACCATTGATAGTTGCGTCAAAATGCAAAAGAAATCGAAAATTTTACATCATGACGATAAAAAATGCATTTTGACGCGATCCAAAACAGATTTCAAGAATGGATTGTAAAGTCATTGAAAAAGGGTTGCAAAAGGATCGTGCACGATCTAATCCTTTTTTACCGCGCCTTCGCAAGGGAAAAAACCGGACCAGTCACATGTCAAGATTCCTGAACTGGTTTTATTTCGTCTCAGCCCGATCTACGAGTGTTTTCCTATGGCAGTTTTCACCAGTTTCCACTCATGGATTGAAAGGATAAATAGTGTTTAAATGCAATTGAAGTTTTTGTTATTAACCGGGCAATGTCATCCCCCGTGTTAGACAAATCAGAAAGTAGTGAAAGTGACCATTGTTGCACTATCGATTCGGCTAAGAAAAAAACAAGTATCTACGATGTGTCTAAGAAAAAAATATATAATAATTACTTGTGATACTCAAGTTCTACTGCATATACAGACAGCGACGGTAACCTGGTTCAGTAAGTAATCAGACTAAAAATTTGACAAAAACATCGCTATTTCATAACAGATTCTTTTAAGGAATCAAAGTAAATAAACTCAACTCTTAAATAAAGTTCAGTAGTGTATATAATTATGTTATCTTAGGGGAGACTAGGGCTAAGTCGACACTTTTTTTTAAAGTGATTTTTCAAACAGAAAAAAATTTTTTTAACAAAATTTGAGGTTTCATTAGATCAAGAATTTAGTTAGGTACAAAACTTACTTCATGATTTTGGAGTACCGTGCCTTGTTGTTAATTTATTGGACAAAATGTGAAAGATTGCAAAAACAGCAAAGTGAAAAAACGTTGAGCTAAGTCGACATCCCTCTGGGGCTAGGTTGACACTCGTTTAAAATGCCTACAAAAAATTAATGACTTTTTGTTTTAGAATGGTGATTCTTTATTTCCGTAAAAAACCTTTAAACAATGTTCAATGTTAAGTGTTAATTATTTTTTTTCAGGGTGGCCTCGCTTTTTTGGCGATTTTTTTTCGGAACTTGCTGCTTTCTTTATCTAGATCCTTAACTCGTCCATTTCTTCTGAGTCTATCAAAATCGCGGATTCATATAATTATACTATATGATTATAATAAATTTATTCATTAATATTAATACTTCAATTAATGAACTAAATAATATTTTAGTGAATCTGTTTAACAAAAGAAAAATTTTCCAAGTCACAACCGATTTGAAAGAATTTATCGAGTTTCCGCCACAATGATTGTTTTATTTAATGCTTCACAATTTATTATTTATTACTCCGGTGTTTTTGCATTATAAAAAATCCATGTGTTTATAACTGTAAAAATTTAGACGTGTTTCTTTTCATGAAAACTACAACAGCATCATACATCTTCTTGAATAACTAACAATAAGAATAATGAGTTTCCAAGGTAAAAATTAATTATTGACAGATAAAAACACATGGCCACTATTAGTCACTTTTTTATCGATTACATTTTCGGTAAATCTAACATATGTGTAGATAAAATCAATTCATTCATTGTGAAAACAACTTTCACAGACCATTACTCAACAATTATTCATTTTAATGTAGATAAAAGTATTAAAAATACACAAACTTCACCTTAGAAAAGAGACATAATAAATTGTAAGAAATAAATAAGACATATATCCACTGAAACTTGGATTTCAGTTGTTTATGAACAAGATATTGATGAAATGTCCAGTAATTTTATAAATATTATTAAATCTTATATTGAAATTTCCACTAGTACTATTACAATTAAGCATTACAACAAGAGAAGAAAAGAGTGGTGTACTAAAGAACTAGTTTTATTATGCAAACGTAGAGATACTATGCACAAAAGAATGATAAAACATCCAAACAATGTACAATATAAAGAAAATTTTGTAAAGTTTGGGAACTATCTACATGCAAAAATAAAAAATGCGAAAAATGAATATTTAAAACAACAAACAAACTCCAAGCTTGTAAACTCTAGAAAATTATGGAATTTCATAAATGAATCAAGTAACAGAAACAAAAAGAAAATAGATAAAATAGGAGAGGTACAATCTATGAAAAAAGACAGACTATTTTCAAATCCTAAAGAAATATCACAAGAAAATTATGAATTCTTCAATTACATTGGTCAGACTCTTCTGAATTCCATAGATAGGATAGATACTTATCAGGAAAGTCTAATTATATGCAAAACTCTATATTTTTAATACCAATTGATGAGAAAGAAATATTGGAAATAATTGCTCAAATGAAAGATAATAAGGGTGCAGGGATAGATAAAATTCCAATTAAATCAATTAAAAAAATCACAGAATTCATAAGTACTCCACTAAAATATATTATAAATGAGTCTACGTTGGTTGGTGTGTGGCCCAAAGACTGGAAAAAAGCAGAAATTTTACCCTTAAATAAATCAGGTGATAAAAAGCTTTTAACAAATTACAGACCAATTTCTTTGATATCAAATTTCGCTAAAATTTTTGATAAAGTCATAAAGAAAAGGTTATTTGATTTTTTGAATAAAGAAGGTATAATACATGAGATGCAATTTGGTTTTGTAGAAAATAAAGGAACAATCGATGCACTTTCTTTTGTAACAGAAAAAATATTAACGTCGATAAATAATAATAAGCCTTGCTTAGGTATTTTTCTTGATTTAGCTAAAGCTTTTGACACTGTCAACCATAATAAACTTTTGAATAAATTATATAAACTGGGATTCCGAGGCAATGGTTACAAATTAATAGAAAATTACTTAACAGATAGGAAACAAATAGTAAAGATCAATAATTCAGAAAGCAGCCCTTTAGATGTACAATGTGGTGTTCCCCAGGGAACAGTTTTGGGACCAGTGATTTTTTCCTTGTATATAAATAATATATTTAAGGTACTACCTTCTGGACAAATAGTAGCATATGCCGATGATACAGAAATATTATTTACGGCGAATACATGGTATGAAGTTAAGACAATAGCAGAAAAGGGTATTTCTAAATTCATCAATTGGTTGAGTAGTAATTTTTTAAGCTTAAATCTGAAAAAATCAGTCTTCATCACGTTTGGATTATATAAAATTAGTTTTCCGCAACATCTGACTTTAAAAGTAGACTCCAAGGCCTGCAATAATGATATGCACTGTGATTGCCCGGAAATGAAACGCGTTCACAATATTAATTATTTAGGTATCGAAATAGATGCAAGTTTAAAATGGGATTTACATGTTTCAGCAAAAGTGAAAAAACTTAGATGCCTTTTATATATTTTTTATAAATTCAGAAATATAATCTCATTCAAAATTTTGAAGAATCTTAATTATGCATTTTTTTGGTGATAGTGTCATATAGATTTATGATATGGGGCAGTGCAAACGATAAGACTCTCAAACTAGTGGAAATTTTGCAGAAGACCATACTTAAAATTATTTGCGGTAAGGATCGAACTTATTTTTCCAAGGGAAAGTTTCTACATAATGAAATATTGAGTGTTAGAAGAGGCTTTTTACACAACACGTTAATGTATAACTTTAAAGATCTCAAAAAAAAATATTTATCTATAAGTTATAAGAGAAATCCAGTACTGAGTCTACCATGTATAAAAAAGGAAATTTATCGTAAATCTTTCTGCTGCGTTAAAAAGAAAATTTTCAATTTATTACCCAATGATATTAAAGGTAGTAAGTTCAGTATTATGGTATTGAAAAAAAATTTTTTAACTTTTATTACAACTTTATGAGGAAGATTTGTTATTAAAAAGTAGATATTAAAGCACTGTAATATATAAGTAAACGAGGATCTTAAATAAATAATCATAAAAATGTATAATTCATATCAGCAATGAGTTAGTTTTATGTATTTTTTTTGCTTGTTTTATCAGGTCCGTGACAGATACACAATTCTTGCGGAAAGTTTATTTATTGTATAAACTTTGTGAATTTGGCACCTGAATAAATATATTATTATATTCATAATTATATAACAATACAGTTGATTGAATTTGTTAGTTTCGACTAGTTTGTCAACAAGCGTCAATATATGTGTTACGCTATGAGAAAAGGTAACTTAGGGCACAGAACGAAACTTTAGGGTAAGAAGTAGAAGAGAACAGGAGATATAACTCCATACCTCTCACCGTGCTTCTCGCTGTCTCGAGATTTGACGAAAAGCACTATGCCACCACCGAATTTGTTACTCGGTGCAGACCGCTCAAATCGGTGTTCTGAGTGGATTTCCCCCACACTGTCCTACACGTCAACTCGTGATCTGCGAACTGCTGGCGGTAGTGATGAAAACAAAAGTGATAGATAGTAAATGTCACCGAAAACAGAGTCACCTTTTTCTTTCGTTTTCGCTCTATGTCATTAAGGGAAAACTATGAGAAAAAATGAGTGACGCCGTAAAAAAAAGTAATTCGTCTCGAATAAGTCGCGTGTGCTCGGTTTTTGAATGCAACAGTGAGTGCAAAATGAACGGGAACAACGAGAGATCATTTTTTCAGTTTCCCAAGGTATGTCGAATAAATGTTATAAACCGACTAATGATGATGTTAAAAAACTCTAGTTTGATTTTGATTTTATTACAAGGGAAGTTTATAATCAATGTTCCCTTCTAAAAAACTTACGTGTTATGAAAATTGACAACCGTCAAAACACAAATTATTAACATTATATTATTATTCTATATAGTTTAAGATCGATGTATTTTCGAAACATAATTTTCGGATTATTCATTTTCTTTTGATAGGTTATTTATACCCATTTTTGTAATAAGTAATAATTCGTTCATTTTTTTGAAATAATTTTTTTATCGTTTAATTAATTTATCATTATTATTCTCATATAAATAAAAATATAAAATATAAATACTCAACAAATTATGAGAATTTTTTTATTTGCAAGTATAACCACATTTGCTGTCACATTTTCTAGAACATATTTTCAACTTTCATTAATAAAAAAGTAAATTTTTTCGGAAAAATTTGAACAGTGTATTTTCCACTTGCTTGGTATTTTTATTAACATCATATTATTACTCTTTATTGTTTAGGATGGATGATTAAATAATAATTTGTTGATTTTTCAAAAATAATTGTTTATTGTAAAAAGCCCGTTTTATGAAATTATCAATATCATTGTTATAAATACCCATACATGAATATTTCATGTAAGATACGATATAAAATAATTGATTTTGATTTTATTACAAGCGGAGTTTATAATCAATGTTCCCTTAAAAATTACGTGTTATGAAAATTGACAACTGTCAAAACAAAAATATGTAAATAACGAAATGTTTTTGATATCAACAATAAAATAAAACTTTTTAACAATATATTGTGAACGACAACATTGAAAAAAATATGCAAGTCTAAAAATACATGTTATTTTAGAATGAAGTGCAATTTGAAAAATGGGTGGCCAGCATTGGATCACACATGGACTCGGAAAAGCTCCAGAGGAAAAATAAATACATTTCCGAAGTTGTGGATGAAAAAAATTCAAATTTGGCTGCAATACATTTTAATAACAATTAATATTACAAATCAACCATGTAAAAATGCAAGTATGTACAAAAATTGCATAAAATATGTATATACAAAAATATACTATCATCTTGACATGAACATATTTGGCATTTATTCAACCTGAATTTAAAAACACCCATGGAACTTCCCCCATGTAACAAATTTTCAAGTTCGAATAATCAAGTATGACGAAATGAGTATAAAATAAATATTTATCGCTTGAAATTATTCACAAGTTCACTTGATTGTCATTCGGGGTTGTTCATAATGGAAAATAGAAAAATAAAAATTATTCATAGAAATAGAACTTGATCAGCGTTGTTGTCACTCGGTGTTAATTTCATTTTAGTTAAAAAATATTACAGCAATTTTCTCAAATGAAATATTTTTACATTATCATAACGGAGTAAGTATAAAATAAATATTTATCGCTTGAAATTATTCACTGGTTCACATGATAGCCACTCGGGGTTGTTTATAATAAAAAATAGAAAAATAAAAATTATTCCTAAAAATAGAACTTGACTTGTGTACTTGTCACTCGGCTTTGATTATGATAAAAATATGACAAACGATATGAAATTTTCACCCTAGCAAAGACGCTGGGAGGGAATTGGGAGGTAGTCGGGAGGCAGATACATCTTATCTGCCTCCCGACTACCTTCCCATTCCCTCCTATAGCTGAATCTATCGTATTTCGCGCATTTTAGCATTTTTTTCTTTAACAAGTTTGAAAAAAATATGGTATCCTTAGTTTCAAATTCATGTTTACGCTTATTGATTACAAGAAAAAAAATTATTCGCATACCAAAATAATAATTCCATTATCATACTCAACTCACGGTCGACAATGTAGACTTCATTCTACTTTCTATGACCGCGACTGACCGCGACCAAACAAAGCTTGATAGCGTACGCCATCTGAGAATTCGAGAATTTTCGAGTCGCGTCAAGTCGTACGTGGTCTACGCTGTGATCATAATTAAACGCGAGTGAAAAAGTAATAATTAAGATCAGCAACAGCAAGCAACAAATCTTCTAGAAGGTATAAGTGGTAAGGAATTTATTTATGCTATACTAGTTTAATATGCGGAGTAACAATTTCATATTCATCGTCTCAGGCGGAGAATCAATACCACACACAAGATTGAGGTTATGTTGCATTGTTTTTTTGATAAACATAATTGCACGACTCAGTTTAAAAAAAATTAAATTTTCAATAATACAAATAATTGATCCCTAAATCCCAAAACTGAAATTCCTTGATTCCTTTCAGTATCTGTACTAGGTATTTGTTGACGCTTGTGAAAACAATTGTTTTTCAGAGGAATAGAATTTTATCACGAATGAAAAAAATTCAACTAACAATATAACAGTTACTAATGATACTGTTGGGGAATCGGTTCCGGTTACCGGCTGTGGGATTATCACGTGATTTTCTGTCGTGAAAAAGCTTCCCCCCCGCCGGCGAGTCTGTCGGCGTTTTAGTAGTAGTCGAATTTGGGCTCTCGTTTTGGATTCGTCGTCCCGAGCCACTTGATCGTTTTTCCGGGGATTTTGTTGAATTTATTAGCCCTAATTGTGTCTGAAGCCACTATAACGCGCGCTGGTAATTAATTGAAGTCGTGTTTGAACATTGTAAATAAGAAATCCGATTATGTTCAAAATAAATGGACGATTTTTCTAAGAACAGTGCTGTGTAATTTTGTGCGTTTGTGCCGAACTTTTCCGCAGGTCGCCCTTCGCCACGAGGTTTCGTGGGGTCTTTTTTTCGCAACAAGCTATTCAATTCTTCTTGAATAGTGCCGTTTGCGTACAGATACTCTGATTCCAAAACTAATGTCCTTTAATTCTTCAATTATCCGGGGTAAATGTTGGTCGATATATATGAAGCAACAAGTATTTTTTAAAGGAATAAAATTTACAACTAAGATTGAGAAAAATCTGAATTCCACTAATGCAGTTCTAAATAATATCTTATTTCAAAAACGGAGTTTCCTTGACGCCTAAAATTATTTTGAGTGACTCTTGATTGATATTTGAGAAAAACAAGCGATTCTCAAATGAATGCAATTTCGCTACTTAGCTTGAAATATATTGTAATTCTAAAAATGCACTTACAAATAATACCTTTTTTTAAAAACTGCGTTTCCTTGACTCCTCAAATAGTCTAGAGTTAATTTTAGTTAATAAACGTAAAGACGAGTGTTTTTCAAAAAAAAAAAAAAGTTAACGAATCGGCATCAAAAAAATATAACTTCTAATTATACAATTTGATGATACCCTAATTCGAAAAATGATTTTCATAGACTCCATACATCATCTGTAGTAAATCTATGCTTATGAATGTATAAAACAGAAAAAGTTTTGCGAGTATGCTTTAAAAAAATTGATCCCTACATTTTACAACTGAATTTCCTTGACTCCTTAAAGTATCTATATTCAGTACTGGTTGATATTTGTGAAAAACAAGTGTTATTCAGGGAAAAAGAATTTAACGACTTATCATAAAAAAAATCAATTTCCTAACATACAGTTACGAATTATGCCCTTATTCCAAAACCAAATGTCCTTGACACCTACAATAATTTTTAGTGACTCTTGATTGATGTTTGTGAAAAAAGTGATTCCCAGAGGAATGGAATTTTGCTTCTTAGCTTGAAATATATTAGGATTCTAATAATGTACTTATAAATTATACCTTATTTGAAAAAACTGAGTTTCCTTTTCTTATCCAATTATCTAAAGCCAATTGTAGTTGATAAATGTGAAAAGCAAGTGTTTCTTTGAGAAATATAATTAAACTAATTGGAATTAAGAAATAAAACTTCCAATAATACTATTTGATAATACTAAAATTCCAAAAATGACTTTCCTTCACTCCAAAAATTATCTGGAGTAAATCTTTGCATAAAAATGTGTGAAACGAGTGTTTCTTTGAGAAAAAGAATTTCACGAGTTTGCTTCAAAAAAACTAAATTTATAATAATAAAAGTAACCGATCTCTACATTGTACAACTTAATTCCCGTGAATCCTACAGTACCTGCATTCAGTATTGGTTGATATTTGTCAGAAACAAGTGTTTTTCAGAGAAACAGAATTTCACGAGTTGGAATGAAAAAAATTCAATTTCCAACCATACAGTTCGGCATGATAGCCTAATTCCGTAACCAAATTTTCTTGACTCCTGAAATTATTTTCAGTGAGTCTTGATTGATATTTGTTAAAAATAAGTGATTCTGAAAAGAATGGAATTTTGCTACTGTGCTTGAAATAAATTAAAATTCTTATAAAGCAGTTATAGATGATTCCTTTTTTGAAAAACTTGGTTTCCTTGACTTCTTCAACTATTTACAGGAAACTTTGGTTGATAAATATGAAAAACAAGTGTCTCTTAAAGAAACTGGATTGAATTAGCACGCCCGTAGGGCTCGCGACACGAACATCATCATTTGAACAGAAGTTTAAAAAAATATATCAACTTTTGGAATGACTGACGGTTGACTAACGCTTTTGAGCAAACCAATCTGGTTAGGTTAATTACCGAGCAGATATTGCTGCTAGCGATAGAAAATTTAATTTTGTATAATTTGCGTAGAGCGCGCTTGAGCTTTGCTCGAGAGGTATCGATTTGCTTGTAAGGGCTACTAAATTTATTAAAAATCAAACCATACTATAAAATCTTATGGTTGCATGTAAAGTATGGAAAATTCCATCAAAAAATCTGAAATCGATTGTATAATAAAGTGTCAGCCGAATGATTATTTAATCATTAATCAATAATTACTTGTTTCCGCAGAATTTAAATTGAATTATAGATATCAAGCCAAAGCTGTTTTGACGAGAAATAAAAATTATTGACGGGAAGTAAATACTTTTATGGAAAATTTGGCGAATTTTTTTCAACAGTGTAGCATCAAATAGGATGCTCTTGAAAAAATTTGTTAACTATTTTTTACCTCACCTAAAATATAAATTAGGCGAATAAAAAAAAAGAGGAATTTTCATTTGACTTTTTTGAAATTTTTATATACATCTTTTTGTTATTCTGTATGTATCATTATACTTTTAGATCATAAACAAAAATAAGTGTTTTGAGAATGCATTGCCACACTTTTGTTTCTCAGCGATTTGAAAACCTTTTTTTCTCATTATAATTATTCAAATTATTGCTTGTTCACTTGTAACGTATTTTTTTGGTAGTAAATTTTGATCACAGTTTTTTTCTACACTAAGAACAATTTTTGACAAATTCTACACTCACAAATTTTGGAACATTAAAAAGTGGAGAAAAGTTTTAATTCTTTTTAATAACATGCCTCTGCTATGATTGATCAAGGATATGATTATTTTGTATATAGAGAGTCATTTCCTCAAAAAATATGTTCATAGATCTGGAAATTCAATAGACTAAATTCATTTTTGAAAAAATATCCTGAAAGTAAAATTTTTTCAAATTCTTTCATTTCTTATTTCTACATATATACGTCAAGGTACTCAAATTTTTTCAGAAAATTATGAAATAATTTGTAATTATAAAAAAAAAACTGAATTGATCTTTAAAATTATTGAATTAAAAATATCCCATTATGTTTAAGAAGATGATTCGGAACTCGTTATTTTGATAATGTAATATTATATAAATACTTTGAAACATAAAACTACATTGCTATTAACTGAATTCTATTTGATAACTGATTTGAAAAAATTACAGACTATATCTTCGAAAATAAATAAATTAAATGAAAAAATAATAACTTTGTAAAATGCAAAATAAGAGTATTATACTAATGTTATTTATTATTGTCAATAATTCAGTATTTAATATTTCAATTTTGGAAATATAGTAAATAACAAATAATTTTGTGAAATTTAAAAAAAATTAATTATTAATATAAACAAATCAAATATAAAGTATTATTAAATTGATGGTTCTATTCTTCTTTTGAAAAAATATTTTTAGCAGTCGATTTCCTATCAAAAGATCTCATGGATATTTTCAAATTTGAAGTTTATTATAAATCCCTTAATTTCAAGTATTGGATTACAAATTGAAAACATTTAATTTCCAAAAGTATCATTATTATTTTTTATATTAATTTAACAGCTTTAACGGGTAAAACTTCTTTACATTGTGTGTAATTACGAAAATTTGTAACTGAAAACATGAAATGTATAATTTAAGAAATAATTATCTTAAAGAAAAACGAAACTTTTCCTACATTTTCATGTCAATTTTTGTATTAATAAAATTTGAAAAGAAAATTATAATGCAACAAACTGAAAAAATTTTAAAAATTCGGATCGGAAAAAAATATTGAAGTTTAGTTTTTTCGGGAAAAAACAATTATTCATCATTACTTTTTTTAAAACACTTCATATTGTATTGTTTTAGGCACAAAACAATTTTAAAGATGACATTTCACCCAATGTCAGCCGCGGAATTTATAGCCTCAAAATTTCATAACACAAACAATTGCATGCCATTTTTCGATTTTTACTTTCAAAATTGAAGAAATACCAAGCATCGTGTGGTGAGACTTTTTTCACATTCATTTATTCATTACAACTCATTTTCATGGCAACTTTGCAATTTTTTTCTGTTTGTTTACAAAATCAAACTCTGTCACCTTCATGCGTGCCCAAAGAATCAACGCGGCAATCTTCACTTGTCACAAAATTCAGTTCATCATTTAAAGAAAGGATAGAATTTTTCGATTCGGCATTACCAAAGGAAAATTTCCAATAACACTATGTACCCAGATAGCAATGGTGCGTCGCACTCAAAGTGCATGACGTGCGGACTCACTCGCGCGTGCTATTACGCTACCGATATGAAAGCACGTGTGAGGTTTGAACGCATGCCATGAGACTTAATGCAGGATAAGTGTGTTTTTGGCAGACGCAAGCAGGCGTGATGAGATCTTGTGCATCTCGCATTCGTGCGCGTTTATTTGCCTGCGACAGTGAGCTTTGCGCACCGATCACGTGATCACCTTGCGCAGCGTGCTATATTGGTCGCGTTCAGATCAGTTCAGCATCGCGTACAATCGTGCATCAGCCGCGAACATAACCCAACTTCCAAACGTACGTAAACATAGCCACGTGAGTTAATACCAAGTGCAACCTGTCGACGTCCTTGCTCGAAAGTACATCAGGCAACCCTTCGAACCAGAGTTTAAGAACGAAAAAGACGTTTCTCTTCTCAAAGAAAAATTCACCAGTGAAACCCTGCGCCAGGAGTTCTGCTTTTGTCGATCTTCCTGCAGATTATTCATTGAGCCGTTCTGCAAGTTCTGCTTTTCCAGGTAATGATTAATTTTTGTAATGTTCAGAATAAAATTGAGTTTTGAAATACATAAATAAATATTAATTAATTATGAAAAATAATAATAATAATTTTATTATTATTAATATTTCTTAATAATTATTTTATATCATTTTTTATTTACTATTTATTTATTATTAATAAAAATAAATTATTAGTAATGAATAAATTATAATTAAAAAATTCGTAACATTTGTTAAAAAAGTAGGTTTTCATAAGAGGTGAGTAGGCAGAAAAAATATACGGTAGTTATTCAAAAAAAATGTATTTGTTTCGAGATTTTTCAATTTTCAAACTTATACAATCTGGGTAGGAGAGTACGATTTTTAATTTTTTTTTCATTCTAGGATTTAAAACTTACTAGTTTACTTGTCAGTAGTATCAGTTTCATTGATAAGATTATTAGAGAAATATAATAATATAAATGTGAAGAATAATATAATAAATTGATTTAATTTTAAAAATCAATTCATGGATGTTTTTTGATAATTTTTATAATTATTATTTGAGAAAATACTATTCCCATATATATTTCATTTTTTTTGCTGCCTGATTTATATAAAATTTGTACATTATCTGCTATTGAATATTTCATTCAGCTGTTTATATTTAAGGATTGTTTATTGAAATCAACTGTATTACTTGAAAATATTTAATAGTTATCTATCTAGCTAGGAAACGAACAATTAATTTCATTGTTAATCTTGTGATTATTTATTTATGTATTACAATTCAGTTCACATTCTATTTTGAACTTTAAATGTAACGGATGCTGATAATGAATTCTTCTGGTGAAATTCTTACAGTAAATTCAACAAAAAAAGAATTCTTCTTCTTACGAAGATATCTAAAAGTATGGGATGGTTTATTAATAAATCTTACAATTTGTATCAGTGAAAAAAATCGTTCTACGTACACGAAAACTTGAAGTTTAAATTATCAATGCTTTAATGAAAAAAATATTATTTCTATAGTAAAATTTCATCATTCTGTTTATTTTTTTAAATTTATTGTTCTTCCACCATTTGGAAACTGCTACAACATTTGATACATTTCCAAAATCACTCAACACAAAATTACTTAGAATTCGTATATGCTAATAAATAACAAACCTCTGAAATAGCAAACATCTCGATGAGTATTTCAAAAATTAATTGACTGCAATTAAGATACATTTCTCTAAAATTGGATTTTGGCTTGTAAAATGTCCATTCGAAACCTATAAAAAATTTCCATTGACTCTGGTGGTAAGCGAATATAATTTTTTTTGAAGGTTTTTACGGTTTTATAACAGAAATATTTGCGACAGGCTATGTTAGATCAATAGGTTTCATTTACAGCTAAAAATATGTTAGTTGCGGTCGAAAGCTTCTACAATAATCAATAGAACACTCAATGAACAACGATTATTTGTCTTACTTTTTAAATATATAGGGTGTCCCAAAGTCAGCAAAACCAAAAAAATGATGTACTCTTCATGAAGATATTCAAGATATTCGATTTTGAAGTTCTGCCAATCAATGGGCTCCTCCTACATTCTTCTCCTAATTCTGAACCCAGTTAAAGTAACTAACTGTGAATCTTATTCAATCCCAAAATAATTCTCCCGCGCCCCTAGATTGTTAAAATTGTAATTTTAAAAATAATTTTCATGTGAAAAACAGTAGAAAATAGTTAAATGATAATAGTTACTTCTTTCTCGCTATTAAAAATTTTATACTCAATGTATTACTTATTTTTTTGAGAACATATATTTGAAAATGACAAAATTTTGAATTGCCAATATTGAAACTAACAAACAGCTTACTGAAGAAACTTTTTGACCTCAAAATTAATTTCTCGCAATTCTTGAATGCAAAAAGTTTAATTTTCAGAATTTAAAAATCATACTCATGCAATTAACTGGAAAAAAAGTTACTGAAATTAATGTCTTGTTAACTAAGCGAAAAATTTTTTCTATAAAAAATTTATAATTCATTTAAAACATAACTAAAAAATTTAGAATGATCAAATTATGGTCTTCTAACTTCAAATCAAGAATAAATAGCAGAATGTAAATTTGAATCAGTCCAAAAATTAATATCACATTTCTTGAATGACAAAATATAAATTAAAATGTTTTTGGAATTATTTTTATGTAACAAGCTGGAAAAAATAGTTACCAGAATTAAGTTTCTTCTTTCTTACTACAAAAATTTGTACTCAATGTATTGTTCATGTTTCTCAGATCATTAACTTTAAAATGAGGAACTTTTGAACTCCCAATATTGCATTCTACATAAATAGCTGACTGACAATTTTTTTTGTACCAAAATGAATTTATTGCAGTTTTTAAATGCAAAAACTTTTGTTTTTAGGATAGTGAAATGATATATATGAGATAAACTGGAGATAACTGAAATTAATTTCTAGTTTTTCGCTAAGATAAACTCTACACTGAATTAATGATTGATGATTTTGATGAATTTTGATGAATTTAAATTTTGATGAATTTGAATGAATTTGAATTTTGATGAATTGAAATTTACTGATTCTCGTACATTGCATAGGATTGAAAAGTCTTACCAATTCACAGAATTTATAATATTCATGATTATTGATATTTCGAAAACTCCTCTACTTTCTCAGAGTTTGAGATAGTAGATGATTTCGAGCATTGTAAGATTTTTAACGATTCCTAAAATTGTAAAAGCTTGGATTATATATTTTTCTAATTATTTATTACACTATTGCATTTCATGCAATATTTCTGTGCGTACTGCAATAAGAGAAGGTTTCTTGAGCATATTTTGTAACATCCCTTCCTTACTTTGGTAATTTTAAAAATCTTAATAACTTATGGCAACTTTGGACAACCATGTGAAACTTTTAAAGTTGCCAAGAGTTGCCATCCGATCCATCAGTAAGTAAGACTTAATTACATAAAAAAAATTGAAGACGATTCATCCAACTTAGTCTCAAAAGAAATTTTTTTGAAATTTTTGTTACAGTACTTTTTCCTTACATCAAACTTGAACCTTTTGTAGTCAGAATAATGTCAAAAAGATACCAACCGTTTGCTATGTTAAGCACGCGCCAAAAAAGGCGCCGCGTTGCTATCGTGCGGAATAATGCAAGATTGATTGTGGAAGACAGGATTAACGATAATGAAGCTGAAGATTTCCTACAAAATGACGAACCCTTTGATAATTTAAACGATGACGTACATAGAAATAGAATCATTGATAGCGAACCTAGAGATAATAATAACGAACCGCGTATTCGTGTGAACAACGATGAGCTTTTAAATGAGATGCACGACCACCAACCTGTTAATGACATTGACAATGAAAATGTAGATTATGGTGAAAACAATGTAGAAGAGGTCATGAATAATGAAGAACCTATTAATGACATGAACAATGTTGAACCAGTTGATGGCATGAACGATGACAGACGAGAAAATGACGATCTCTATAACTTTGACGGTGATATCAATGTCGAAGTGAATAATTTGCCAGATATTCAAGAGGTTCGTAGAGCGGAGTTAAAAAAAGCATTCTTGGCCGCAAATATAAACCACTCGCAGGGTAACATTTTACTTTAAACTTTACGTGCATACCCCTTCAACTTACATGACTTGCCAAAGGATACGAGAACTGTGGTTAACACTCCAACGATCACTGTCCGTAATATCATCGAGAGAAGGGCTGGTGGAGCGTACATTCATATAGGATTTGTGAAAACGATCAAACAAAAGCTTGCCAACATTCCTGCGCACCTTCTTCCAGAAAGAATAATAATTGATATAAGCTCGGATGGTGGTCAGGTCCATAATCACGGTGGGAAGCAGTTTTGGCCCCTGCAGTATCGAGTAATCAACATAGCTGACAAAAGGTCGGTGATTGCGGGTGTTTTTTTAAGTCACAGCAAACCCACAGACGTTTTCGAATTCCTAGAGCCACTCCTCGCTGAGCTGACAGAGGTTCTTCATGGAAATGGACTGCAAGTGCACAATAGAATACTACCTTTGCAGGTTCGTTTGTTCATTGCCGACGCCGTTGCTCGAGCTTTTTTCCTCAACCACTGTGGGCATAACTCACTTCATGCCTGCTCGAAATGTTGGGTAGAAGGGTTCCAATTTGAAAGAACAACAGTTTTCCTTGGTACACAACATCGTCAAAGAACGGATGAGGAATATCGAGACATGGTAGATGAGGATCACCATAAAGGACCCAGCCCTCTGTCACAAATAATTGGTTTAGTTACGCAAGTTCCGGCAGAAAGCATGCACTTGATATACTTGGGAGTAACTTCTAAACTGTTGCAAGCTATAGTTGGTGGACGTTTCGCGTGTCGTCCTTTAACAGCCCGTCAAATTCAGATTGTCGATTCGAGAATGAATTTCTTGAAAATGTTTTGCCCATCTGATTTCAACCGCAATCCATCCATTCTTTCCAAGTTTCCAAAAATGAAGGCGACACAGCTTAGACAATTTTTACTGTACGTTGGCCCAGTGGTACTCGAATCAATGCTCCCAGATGAAATGTACCAGCATTTTTTGTTGTTACATTGTGCCGTAAGATGTCTGAATTGCGAAACAGTGACCGAGAATCAACTCGCATATTGTCAAGCGGCTCTAGAAGATTTTATTACCGTCGCAGAAGATTTATACGGAAATCGTTTTCTATCTTACAACACCCACAATCTCCAGCACATCGTTGACGATGTTAGAAGATACGGACCCTTGGACTCACTTAGTGCTTTCTGTTATGAAAATAACATGCCAGAATTCCGCAAGAGGCAACGAAAACCGGCTCAAAACTTCGAACAGTTCTATAAAAGATTGTGCGAAAGAAATGATTTCATGATGGCACCACTCAATGACGAAGTTTTCGAATTATCCAAAAAGCACGTTGAAGGTCCATTGCCTGCAGAAATTACGCCTGAAAATTATGAACAATTTGCAAAAATGCAGATAGGGAAAGTCACGTTTGAGGCTGATGGTCGGAATTGTTGTTTGAAACTAATAAATTCAGACATATGCATCATCAAAAATATAATTTGCGTCCAAGGAAATGTTCAGCTTCTCGTAAAAAAATTTCGCACATCGGTTCCTTTGTACAACGTTGGGTTGTCGTCTGAAACTGTTGGGGTGCACTTAACGAGCAGTTTATCAGAAAATCTGGAAATCGTACACTTAAGAGAAATTCTGAACAAATGCTACCTGATGCCACGATGGAGTGGAGTTGAAGGAGAAGAGGAGAACAGAATCGAGAATGAATATATTGTTATGAATCTTCTTACTCCATTCATAATCCCACCTTATCTCATATGATCAATTACTTAGAAGATAAACAGCGGGCCTACTCTTTTTTGGTTTTTCTAAAAGTAAATTTTTTCGATCGACATTAGTTCAAATTACTCAAATCCAACGTTAACTGAGAAATAACTAACTTTATTCATGTACAGGTGTTTCGAAATGCCGAAAGAAGTTAAATTGAAGAAGATGACTGAAACCAGAAGTGGGCGTTCAAGTTTCCGACCTTCCAAACTCAACACAAGTTCGTCGGAAGAAGTTGTGTGCAGGAAAAAAGCGTCATCGAAGAATACCACGATCAGGAATGTGCTGGAAAAATTAAGGCAAATGTCTGCCGATACTCAAAAAGATGCAACAATTACTTCGAATGCCGCGAAACCTGCATCTCAGACGTTGTCTAATGACAATGTTTTTTTTGACAAGTAAATATTTTTGTGATGCCATGCAATAATGCATTTTGCTCGGAATGAATTTTCAGCTATTATTTCGTGTTTCCTTTTTTCAGAAGCCCAATGATTCCGCCTGCAAAGACTTTGCCTGCAACGATTCCGCCTGCAATGATTCCGCCTGTCCGTAATTTCCCCAAGGACGCTCCCCATACGGCTTCCTCATCAAACGATTCGACGTATGGTTTTGGATCTCGAAAACATGCTTTTCCAAACGCCGACATGTTTCCGTTAGTAATTTTCTATACTTTCGTGAACTTTCCATTTAAAATTGATATAGATTCATCAAAGACACAAAACATAAAATTTTACTACTACATTTTGCTCGAAATAAATTATCAGCTAGCATTTTGTGTTTTCTTTTTTCAGAAGCCCAATGATTTCGCCTGAAATGAATTCGCCTGCCCCTAATTTCCCTAAGGACGCTGCCCATAAAGCTTCCTCTTTGAACAATTCGCTATACGATTTATCAACTGAAAAACACGTTTCTCCAAACGCGGAGATGTTTTCGTTAGTATTTTTCTATACTTCACGTGAAACTTCTATTTTAAATTGATATAGATTAATGAAAGATACAAAACAGGGAAATCGTAATTAGTTACATATCAGATGTTACAAACGTGGTTTGCTGGGTACTGGCAGCCTAACTTCAAATATTTTACCACTATATTTCATTTGATCATGAAGAACAAAATTTCAGAGTCACTTTTACGTTCTTCAAATTATTTTGCTTTGCAAATTAATCACAAGAACATTGCATTTTTTACAGGCATTTGAACTCTCAAAATCAAAAGATCATGGAACAAAATGAATTAATTTTGAAAGAAAATAGAGAATTAAAACTGATAGTCGAGGGGCTGGCTAAAGACTTAAAACAAGCTCAGCTCGCTGGAGAATCGCGTTTCAACAGCACTTTGTTGGAACCTTTAGAAGGATTCCCATTGTCGAGCCTTGATGAGCTCAAAAACATGGAGGCAGATGATTCTGTTGATGTTCGCCAAAATCTCGTAAGATAATTATAGCGAGATATATCATGTTTATTTCGAAAATCAGGTTATGTTTGCTAATATTACAGTAAACATGACAATTTTTTTATAATAATTAATTATTTAATTAGAGCTGGCAACGGGTAAACTGTTTTTAAACATTTTATCTATACAGGGTGATTCTGAGTTACCGCAATTACCAAAAACCATGTAATCTTCGAACGATTTTAAGACGATTTTTTATCCTCATTTTTGGATCACATTTTTTTTTCATGTAAATCACGATTGTCAGAAAATTTAAGACAAGAAATGAAATTTTAAGTAGCCTGAAATTTTTTTCTTTTCAGTTTCAGCATTTCATCAGCCTTGGCGGTTCAAGCGCAAGAGAATTTTTGAGCTCCTGCATGAAACAATTATTCACTGACACATTCGTCGCATTAAACATAAACTGGGATAGCTCGAAGAAGATGGTTGAATTCCGAAAAACCAAGATATGCAATTCTCTGTACCGTACGTATTAGTCATAGTGAAAAAAATTATTGAAAAAAGCACGGTTTGAATTCTTGGTTTTCTGGTGAATAATATGCACTTTCTTATATTACAGTTGCTACAAAGAAGTGCACTTTCGTGGGCCCAAAGGACAAAGAGGCATTCAAGAAGGACATGCTTGAAATTCTTAGGGCCACCAAGCAACGCCACAGAAATTCTGAAAAAACGAGGGGAACTCAAAAACCAAATAAAACTTTGCCCGGGATAGAAACTGAACAAGAAATCCTCTCGGAAATCGAAAGGCTACAAAATGAACTCGGGGTTGAGGTTGACTTTGATGGAGAAAATGACGGCTCCGAGGAAATGAGCGAGAACGAGAAGACTTACGAACAGAGCCATGATAATAACATCGACATCGGTGACATAAGCGATTTTGAATAATATATAAACATCAGCATTATATCAACAAACTATTGACGTGGATGGTAACGGATGGCTTGATCCATTTTAAACGAGAGATGAGCGTTGCTAAGTGGACAATCATTTTTTTTTTATGATTTGGGTACGAACAGTATGTAAGAAAAGCTGTTCATTGTTTTTGTTAATACACAAATACCGATTTTTAAACGCTTTTCCCTCGTTTTAAATGACTGAAACCATACGTTACCCTGCCGGGCGCGCGAGAACCGTAGAAAACCGTAAAAAACCCAGTAGGGTTTTCTACGGTTTTCTACGGTTTTTTGGGAGAACCCTTCAAAAAAAGGCTATAAATAAATAAGTTTTTGTGCAAAATATGATGTGCTATGTTATTCTGATGTCACCAGGATTTCATAAAATCAGAAATTTATCAAGTAAATATTATCATTAATTTTTTATAGAAATTTATTAATTATCAACGATAAATAATATTTATGTGATCAATTTATAATTTAAAATAACTCTTGCGAAATCAGAATAGCGTGGAATATTATATTCAGCAAAGAACTTGTTGGTAAATAGCTTTTTCCGGTATAAATCTCCTAAAAAACTGTAAAAAACCCTAGAAAACCGTAGAAAACCCTACTGGGTTCTCGCGCGCCCGGCAGGGTATCATTGATAGTTTTTCGATCATTTGTCGATTGAATGTAGATCGTTTTTTAATGAGCAACGATGAACACAATTTTGCTAGGGACATACACCGTAGGAGTAGACAGAGAGTGGTTTTGGGGGCTAAACTCCTTCTGAAATTTAGATTAAATTAACTATTATTTGAAAACTAGAAGTCAAAAAAATAAAAAAATTCACACCAATTTAATCTGGAGGAATCTCTTTTTTCAAAAGTAATAAAGAATTTTTAAAAGTTTTATTCCAAATCTTCAAACATTAACCATTAAAATATGAAAAAATTTTAAAACTTGAACAGTACATTTGTCGAAAATCAACTGTGGCGTAATAATTTCTTCTGAAAAGCGAAAGAATGGAATTGAGCATTTTCAGCAACTTATGGATGATTAAAACAAAATTTTCCATATTTTCAAATTGACAGAATGAAACGTTTCAAAAGTAACAATTAAATGAGTTGTAATATAAAAATCGTCGAAGTCAGACGAAATTTAGAATTCTTAATTTTAACACTAAAAATTAACGATAATCTATGAATCAGTTACCTGAAAATCATTGAAATGAGATTTTATGATTTAAAAACGGTATTTAAAAAATATATAAATTAAAAATGTTCAACTCTAAACTCTGAAGGTTAGATAATCTGAAAACTCGCTGATTCCTGAAAATTGAAGAATTGTACTTTTGAAACCAGGCGGTCCAAGATTAAAAACTTGATATTTCTAAAGACAATATTTTTCTAATCAACCTCTCCTGAAAATTTGCTCTGTCTACCCCCCTGACGTATACCCGTGTGGCAAAGAATTGTAATTTTTATATTTATAAAAAATCCGTCAAACTATTTGAACTATTAAGAATTTTCAACGTTTTTAAAAATATTTGACAAAACTTTAAAAATTGTCAAATCAGCTAAGCAATTGTTGAATTTAGAACACTTTGTAAATCTATCGAAAACATGCGAAAACATCAAGTCTGATAGGAAACAACCAGTATTTAAAAAATTATTACACTATTTTTGGTAAATTTTCGAGAGAAAATGAACATTAATTGTTGCACAACGGTAGTAGTTTAATCTAATAGACAATTGTTAAGTTTGCTCCCATGAGGGCTTTATAATAAATTATAAGTATCACTTTATGAAGAACACTATAAATATATAAGTGGGTTTATAAAAATAACAATTGTTTCCATCTGAATTATGTTTGGTTTCATTTCTCAGCTTCCTTCCAAGTATATATTAATAATATGCGCTATTCAAATTTCCCGCGGTTTTTTTAATGAGCGTAATGCAGATCGCACGCGTGCTACTTTTTGGAGGTCGCACGCGTGCGACGCATATGCGAGGTATATGAGGACATTGCTGAGATGCATATGAGTCGCACGATGCGACTTAGAATCGCACGCGTGCATTCGTGGTGCGTGGCATATTGAATGCATTTTGCTATCTGGGTAACAATACTCTAATTAAAAAAATGAATTTTCTTGACTCCAGAAATTATTAACAATACATCTTTGCTTATAAATATGTAAAATAAGCGTTTCTTAGAGAAAAAGAATTTTACAAGTTAGCTTCCAAAAATTCAAATTTCTAATAATACAATGAATTGATCCCTTAAATCCAAAACAAAGTTCCCTTGATTCATTAAAGTATTTTTATTCAGTGTTTGTTGATATTTGACACGCTAAAAGACAAAATGACAAAAAAAGAGTGTTAAAGGAAAAATGAAATACAAATCGATAACTAGAAAAACGAAAAATTAAAACATGAAGAGTAAAAATGCAAATGTTCTTTCTTAAGAGGAAAAACAAAGACACTCAGGGACAGACACAGGGGTGTCGTCCGGAGGGTCGGGACCCTCCCTAAAAAAACCAACCATTTATTTTTCTCTCCAGTTTGCTCAGAAATGATATTGATATTTTTAACAGAAAAGCAGGAGGAATAAGTGAAGAAAAATGTTCAGCAGCTATTCAGATTTTATTAAAATTGCAACATTTTATTAGGAAAAATAAGATTCAGTGTTGTAAGAACGCTTTCAATATTTTGCAACAGTCATCAATAAAAATCAAACGAGTTCGATCGTTTTGTAAGGTACCATATTACACATTTACTGCCAAAAAAAACCGTTAAATGTTACGTTCATGTTTATATTTTATACAGAAAAATTTGGATGACAAGAACATGGGAACATCAAAAGAACAGAAGTGGAAACTTAGATAACATGTAAATTAATAAAAAACGATTCATTACGTTAAAAAGTAAATTATTCTATCATACTTGAAATCAAAATCAATAGAACATCTAAATATAACTTCTCATCGAACATCTCGAATGTATAAACACGAGAATTTATAAAAATAGAGTGAAATTGTTATAGAGAAAAAACTTGATGAAAAAAGTGAGATGCAAAGGTATTAAAATCAAGAATGAATTAATGTACAAGGAAAATATTTTACTATTTTGTAATCTTGACATGGCCACAAGGATTATCTGAAATTTAAGAATTTACTAATTCTGAATAGACAAATAAGCTAAAATGTAAATAAATCATATCGAAAACAGGATTCCAATTTATATTATAATACGCCATTATACTGAAATGTTAAACAAAAAAAAATTTTTTTTCAACATCAATTCTTACAGTTTTATACGAGATTCAGATACAGTCAACTTTTTCAAATTAAAGTTTCGTGAAAACATAATAGTCTCAGAAATAAAAGTCGGTTCAAATTAATTCGTGGACTGCCATCAAGTTTCATCATACGTGTCGCTCTCTGACAAAAGGGACCTTAGAATAGATCCAAACCGAGAATTTTATAGAAGAGCAGTTTGAAAGGAAAGCTTGAAATGGGTAGCCGACGTAAGGCCCGAGATTTAACTCCCTCCCTTTCCAACACATCTCCGCGTTGACTATCTATGTGTTTGGGCCAGTTTAGGCTTTCTCGGTTCCACGCCATTCAATTCGTCGACTTCGAGTCGAAGAAGATCTTTCATGACCAGAATGATTTGCATATTTCAATGAATCGTAGGCTTCCAGTGAGGAGAATAATTGACCTCCTTTTTTCTCATTGAAAATAGGTTCAGAAGATTTGGCATAGATGCTATAACCATTTATTTCCACAAAATTTATTTTATATGTAAAATTTTTATTCAACAAAAATTTACTTCAACTGGATCAAAAACTGTATCACAGAATATTGACAAACAAATTATACTTTGAAAAACTAGAAAAATGGTTTTTCGGCCAAAACTGCATGACTCGATTTTTATTAAAAATATACTTTCAGCATCATGTACACAGTTAAGGGGGTAGCCCACATCTTTTGACCTTTTTTTTAAATGTTTTTTTTATTACATTTATCGATTTTTCCAAAAGCTGGTTTTTTGTATGTTATGTAGGGGATTTTGGCGAAAACGAAACAATTTTTTTTGGGGGGGGGGACTTCCGGTGGAGAAAGGGCCATCCGGAAAACGCAATTTTTTTTGGCACCCACGATTTCTGAAGCGTGGATCGTACGAAACAAAAGCAATTTATTCTTAAAGACCACATGGTTGGGTATTGCATGAACCTTAACAATTGAAATTCATACAATAATAAACAAATGAGAAAATAACAAATTTTTCGTTTCTTTTTTTCTTATTTTTCGACATAGTGCAGTTAATCACTTTGGCAATTGTAATTAAAAGGTTATGACCGAGGTTCATGCTATAGCGGTGTCTTAAATGAAAATTCCAAAATAAAAAAATTATGCAAATCGGTCCAGTAGATCAACTGGAATCGTGGGCGCCAGCACGAAAAACAGTGTTTCCAGAAAAACGTTTTGGCGTCCAAACTGACCTTTTTTCGGCTAACTTTTTGGCCATGAAAGAGCATTGCAAAAAAAAGAACCTCGAGATTTTCTAGAGTTAAATTTCATCCTTTTCTAGAATGTGCCTTCAATTTTCTGATAGAGTGTGAACCCGCTTTGTTATAAACAATCAAATGAAAAAAAAAAACGTGAAATCTACTTGTTCAGGAAGTTTGAAAATCATTAAAAAAATTGGAAATCGAATCTCCAAAGCCTTAAAAATCGACTTTTTAATGGTACGAAGAATCAAAACCTACAACAAAAACAATTAAATTTCTAAAAAAAAAAGTGGGCTTCCCCCTAACGTATGAAGTTCATGTGAAAAACCTGTTAGTCGGAGTCATTTTGACATTTTTTATTTCTATTCAAATTTTATATATATACCTTCTTTTTGTGTTGTTTTGTTTTTCATGAAAATTCCAAAACGAATAACGTTAGAGTACTAGTATTCATCGACAATTTTCATTGCCTCTTTAACATTCTGTTTACGTTTACGAAAGTACAAACCAACCTTTTTGTAACACTTTTCGCAAATCTTTTGTAGATCCTTCATATAGGCTTCTGCAATGTACATATTTGATGAATACTAATAATAGTTATTTTTATTTTTTGGAGATCAAACTTTTCGAACAACAGTTTACATTAAAGAAGTACTAAAGAAAATATGGAGAAAATATAGGGAAAAGTTATACTATTAGCACCGATTGATCATTTTTTCATTATCTCCAGCACAGAGATAAAAACACGGAGCTATGAAAAGTTATAAGGAGAAGTTACAGTACTCAAAAAAATTGGGGAATAGGCGACTTTGACACTAGGGTAATTAAAAAAAAAAAAATTTTTTTCGAATTTAAATCGGCACTGGCCTAAATTAAAAAGGTAATGTCAAAACTGAGAGACAAAGACAAAAAAAGTCAAAATACATAAATATTTAGAGGTCACTATCAGCAATCATAGTAGTTTTGCAGATCCGCATAGCAGAACTGACATCGCACGAAGTATTAAATGACTGATTTATCTTTCATTTAAATTGAGTGAAATTTACATATGTTTCCTGGCTGTAGCAACACTTTTCAAGATGATGTGTTTCATTTGTTATAAAAAAAAAAATTTTTTTTCAATGATCTTTTCGTATGATAGCATCATCTCGTGTATTAAGTTACTTTTCGAGTAATCCTTTGACGATTTCTAAAAAAAATAAATTATAAATTAGTATATAACATTTTGATATACGCAAAACCTGCCAAAAGGAGTGTTTCACGTTCTATGTCGATTTTCATGATAAGTTCAGCACAGGCATGGTTTGGTAATCACAAGTTGGAATTTTGTAAGTATCTTTTCTTTATTTATGTAAAAACAAAAACTGAAAATCGTTCAGATTAGTAAAGATTGATGTTACTTCATTTTTTTTGGCATTTTTCTTATTAGCTCTTACACAATAATAATTAATAAACACTAATAACTTTTATGTTAGTTTCATGACGCTAGGTTCTTCAAAATAACTTGATAATTTTTCCATAAAGTATTTAAAGTTTTTTAATCATATTCCATGTGGAAATTTTAAAATAAATAGATTTGGAAATTTTCCATACTTGATGGGAATCCTATCACAACTAATTGAAATTTTTCCATACATAATATTCTAAAGTTGATGGAAACTTTCCCATAATTTACGGAGAACTCCCATTGCTCATCGAAAATTTTCACATCTGTTTGTGAGATAAATTCTATACAAAATATGGGTTAAAAATTCTGATACTTTTCGGAAAACTAACAAACTTTTTAAAATACGTCAAAACATAAAAGTACTTCTTGTTTATCAAATACATCAATGCGCAGATGGTTCCTTTTTTTTCAATTGTACAGAAATTGAAAAATCGGGTATTAAAATGTAGACTGCAGCAATCGCACTCACGATATGGATAATTTTGTAGTACATATTAATATTAAAAACAGTGTCACAATTCGACACTAACAGGCATGAACTTTTTGATGATTAAGCTTTTGGTTGCAAAAAAATCGCATTTCTTTAACTGTCATTCAATTTTTCCAAAAAAGCTTTCTTGTTAGCGCCTGTCATAAAGATGTTTATTTACACCCAAGAGGAAGTTTTAATTTTCATGCTAATTTTTATATACAAAGAGTTGTATTTTTCAATCAATGCAACTTCACGCTTAGTCACGTCGTACACTAATTACAGGTTTCCGCGAATTTTCATACGATTTTTGCAATCTCTTTCATTAAACCGATTTAGATCCGTTTTTCTCAAAAAATGAGTTAGCTTTCACTTTGAAATTCCGAAAATCGAATGCAGGTTTTTGTAAATAAACTTCCTATAAATACTTACTCCATGAAAATTAAATTTCTCGTGGAGTTTTTTGCATTTATGTTTTGTTTTATGTAAAATTTAGTTATTTCTCTCAACGAATTTTCACCTACCAAAATTTTCTACACTACCCTTGTAGAAATGGTTTACGTTAACAATGTTTACGTAAATTTTACATCCTACTGCGTTCGAAAGTCAATGTAAAGTCTACGTTAACATAATTTTACGTAAACTTCATGCAAAAATTAGGTAAAATTCCTGTAAATTTTACTTCAAAATTGTACCTAGTTTATTTAATCTGCTTAAATTCTGTTACTATAAAATTTCCGAATACGTCTCTGGAACGGTATTTTTTCTTTGGTTTCAGTGAGTACCTTAATAACAAAGAATGACAAATAAATTAATTCTTCCAATAAATAACACATGTGACTGAGAAATTTTTAGAGTGCAACATTTTCAATTTGCAAATCTACAGTTTTGTAAATGTAAAGTTCTTTCAACGTTTGCAAGCTATTTATGAGCGCACTAATTGCTTCTGGAACTTGAAACCAATAGAAAACGTATTAATTGCATAAAGAGAAGAAATTCTGATCGAAATTTATACCGTACTTTCAAGGAAAATTATAATTCATTTAATCTATACATAAAAGAAGTCCAAATGAGTGCTGTGAATATTTGATAAAGGTAGGATAAAATTGTCTAATTTAATCTACAGTAATAAAACCCTTCGGACAAGTAGAGAAAGCGAAGCAACTTTATCTATACCGTAACAAAACGACGTAAGAGAAAATAATCCAAACTTGAAAAAAAAAAATTTACCTGATTCACAAAATAATCTAGAAGCAGCGAGAAATTCAATTGTAGTGTATCAGTGGAAGAATCGCAAATGCTGCATACCGAAAAATATAGAAATATATAGAATTCCTGTAAAAAATGAAGGAACATCAATCTTTTCCAATCTGAACGTTTTTCAGTTTTTGTTTTTACACAAAAAAAATATTTAAAAATTCCAACTTGTGATTACCAATCCATGCCTGTGCTGAACTTATCCTGAAAATCGACATAGAACGTGAAACACTACTTTTGGCAGGTTCCGCGTTTATTGAAATGTTATGTATGAACTAAATTTTATATTTTTTATTAGACATCGTCAGAAGTCCACTCTAAAAGTTACTCGTCACACAAGATGATGCTCTCGTACGAAAAGATCATTAAGAGAAAAATTATTTTTTTATAAGAAACGGAATATATCATTTTGAAAAGTGTTGCTATAGCCAGAAAACCTATGTAAATTTCACCTTATTTAAGTGAAAAATAAATCAGTCATTAAATACTTTGTGCGATGTTAGTTCTGCGACGCGGAACTGCAAAAATACTATGATTGCTGATAGCGACCAGTAAATATTTATTGATTTTGACTTTCTTGCCTTTATCTCTCAGTTTCGACATTAACTTTACAATTTAGGCCAGTGCCGGTTCAAATTCGAAAAAAGTTTTTTTTTTTTTTTGAGTCACACTACTTGACAAATTTATTATAATATTTTTAAAATTTGAGCGTTTCTAAATACACATATCTTATTTTCAAAAAAGTGTTTTAAATATAAATGCAAATAAGTGTCCAATTATTTCAATTGATCTTTGGAATACTTATATTTCTCGAATGTTATTCGATAAGTGTCAATTTTATGATTAATGTAATAACGTAGAAAACAGGATTCAATTTTTTAATATTTTCCCAGAATAATAATGATTAAAAATATATAATGCTTATAAAATTTTCTTACTTTTGTTTTCTTTATTAAATACATTTCAATTTCAATTATTCAACTGCGTTTACCCAATTTGAAAGGTTTTGTGTTCAAATCGTTTTATTTACTACTCTGATTCTCAATGATCGAGTTACTCTGTTTTATATTTCAAATTTTAAACTCCATGATATCGAAAAATTATTGATGATATTCATAGTTTTTGTAATTAAATTATATTATAGTAAAAAAAATACATATCTTCATAATTATTCGTAAATATTGTCCATGTGCCGAAAAGGTTACTTTTCCAGTAATGTTTTACAATATATTATTGCTGTAACTATTTTGACATTAATAAAAATTTCCTACCCTTCGATTTCGGCGAGTTCTCATTTTCAATTTGCGAAATAATGATTTTCGAATGGTATAACTATTAGTCAGTTCAGTTAGCTAGTGAAATCCCTCAAAATTCATTAAATTTGATCATTCAAATATTTATTTTATTTGTGTTTTTGAAATGAGCTCAAGTTTTTGCATTGGAATTTTAATTGCACCTAATCTCTATTTTCTTTAATAAATAATTTGTAAATTACAAGTATTGTTAATTTATTGTCAACAATTATTATGAATGGAAAGAAAAAATACCAGTTTTGTTTTTAATTTTATGCGTTAAAGCTAATCGAAGCGTGTAGAATTATCAAGTACATATAAACGCAGGAATTTTCTAAAAAAGATTGAACTCATTCCAATTCAAAAATAAAATGTGTTAACAGGTTGAAAGATCTCTTTCTTATTTCTTTCCCTTTTCGCCTTGCTTTGCATCTCATCATTATCTCATTCATCGCGATTTGCCACACTAAGTCGACTTTTAGTTGAAGCGCGTAAGATTCATCGACACGAAAGTTCTATGATTGTATTCAGCGTAGCCATAAAGAGACTCTGTAAGGGAGTGAAATTCACATGAAAACGCCAGGGCATGTATCTTTGTTGATTTTTGAGATACGCGAATTCTGTTTGTTGTACGTTGTAGATGAACCTCTGAGGTACCAAAAACTGTGAAAACCTCATTTTCGATCATTTGGATCTAAGGTCCCTTTTGCCAGAGCGTGACACATATAAATCGATAATTTATATGCAGAGTTACAGTGGCATTATTGCAATAGTTATTGTCACGTTTTTCAACTATTTATATATATTCATGTTAATTATTTTATCGATTAACAAGGTAGCAACTAGACTTGCGATACAACTAATTGACAGAGCTGTAGATACCCTCGATTAAAAGGTAATAATTGTTTTTCCTATTAACTTTATCCCCTACATAAACCTTAAAAGGAACAAAACATTTTATAAGAGATCAATTACTTATACGGTGCACCTTACAGAATAATATTATGCCAACCTCGGCATCTACATCAGCCTCAAAATTTCGTTATGCACACACAAACAATAACATGCCACTTTTCTATATTCACTCACAAAATTGAAGAAAATCCAAGCATCATAACGTGAGCTGAGATTTTTGAGACAAAATTCAGCTCATCATTTGAAGCAAAAAAAAACAAAAAAGCGGCCTTTAAAACGTGAGGCGGGCGGCGGCCACTGTAACAACTACACTACCAATCCTAACTGAGAATGTCACTTCTTTACATTATGTTACAGCACCGCATTTATTTTCATAAATATTCTTTGTAAACTAATGACTGTTACGATGTAATATTTTACCTGCAAACTTTGAAGAAAAGATACATTTAATGTTTATCAATACTATAGAGAGACCAAAGAGTGTATATAGTATGTATTGTATGTATTGAATAATTTGAATTTCACGCGCCAACTAAAAAGAGAGAAACATACTAGAGAGAGACCGAAGATCATGATTGTCGTCTTGCCGTGAGAGCGCCGAGAGCGCCAAAGCAGCATAACGCAGTAAAAAAGGCAATACTAAGAAAATATGCGGTGTGGACTGAAGAAAGGGCCCTAACAGCACCTCACCGCTTTTCGAGAAAAACGAGTTTGAAAAGAGATAGTCCCTATGCGTTGCATGGACTGCCTAATTTTGTAAGAAATAGAAAAATCATACATTTTAAAGAGTAGACTCGTTTCGTGGAAAAAAATTTTTATACCCTAAATCACAAATTATCTTGAATTCTATTTTTGTTGCTGTTAAGACCCTTTCTTCAGTCCACGCCACATACTTAGAGTAGATAGGCTATGAGGATACGGCCCCCACTCCTACTCCCATCACGTAACCCCCCTCTCCTCTCAGCCCGAGCCCCATCCCTTGGTCACGCCCCCTCCCCAGTCCCTAGATTTTCCGGAATTTCCTAGAATTTTTTCCGAATTTTCCGAGATTTCCTTAAAATTTTGTGCGATATCCTTAGAATTTTCCGAGATTTTCCCTAGAGTTTTCTCAAGTTTATATAAAATTTTTAAATTTTCCAAAATTTCCCAAAAATTATCCGAAATTTTCCGAGCGTTTTTACAATTTTTTTCAAAATTTTAACAATTTTCGTAGGTTCCCCGCAATTTCCCAAGAATTTCCGGAAATTTTCCCCGAATTTTCCGAACGTTTGCACAAGTTTCCTCGAGCTTTCGCGAGTTTCCGCAAGTTTCCGCGAGTTTCCGCGAGTTTTCGCGAGTTTCCGCGAGTTTCCGCGGTTTTTCACGAATCATCACGAGTTCGCGCGAGTTTTATGAGATTTTCAACAATTTTCACAGGTTTCCCGGAATTTTCCGAGATATTCCTGAAAAGAAAGCATTCAATTAAAATGTTTTACCTGACATTCTGAAAAGCATAAATTTGTTGTGAAGGTTGATGCAAAGGGGCCCCTCCCCGCCCCTTGCTGTGGAGCACAACCGTTTAATTGCTCTTTCTCCATTTTTTTTTTTTTTTTTTTTTATAAGTTGTTTTTTTTCGTTTTTTATTTCAGATTTCGGATACATTTTTTACAGTTCAAATCACAATATTCATATTAAAAATACATAAAAACATCATATGAAAACTCGCAGGCGTTGAATATCCCTCCGCGGTGAGTGAACATGACCGGCTTCTCCGAGTGTGCAGATTCTTCAAGTTTTCTCAGCGCAATTGGATCTTCTCCAAGATAGTTGGAGACCCTCTCTTACAGGAAAATTTCGAATTCCGAAACCAGTATAATGATATATTTCGGTCCGAATCTGGTGTGGACGGAACGAATCCCAGTCACAGCATAGGTTCTGTTGACTTCCAAGTCGGATGCTTTCCGCAGTGAGAGATAACTCGCCGCAAGAGCTATTTGGTTGAGCTTTATGAATACCATGTTGCTTGTTCGAAAACTAGGGCTGGGAAAAAACATCGATAGAATCGATTTTCATCGATAGTTCATCCTACCGATGTTTATCGATAGGTTTTGGGTGTTAGCGATGTTTATCGATGAAATCAGGCTATATATGGTACAATAGAGTTCGGGGCCGGCTTGGGACGCTCGGGTGTCCTCGGGTAGTAAGCCCGAAGCGGATTTAAGGTTGTCAACAATAAGAATAAGAAACAACAACAAACAATAACAAACCTAACCTCACAAAAAACTCATATTTATAATTCAAGTCAGAAATTTAAATACATTTTCAAGTAGTTTGATACAAGTGATATAAGAAAGTGAATTAGCCACTAAAGAAATGGAGGATCAAGGCCTCCGTAGATCTCCACGGAAAAAATCGCAGAAAACACTGCTGGAATTCAGTGCAGAATTGCAAAAAAACGAATCCGTGAACACACCACCGTAAGTATCTAAAAGCTAGTTAAAAAAACTTTTCATTATTGATAAATTGATCATCTTAAGTCTTAATGCAATGTATTGCAAATGGAATTTCGTTTAAAAAAATTGCATAATGTTCTCCTTTCACATGTGTGCTACATGAAAATAAGTTTATTTTAATGCATCAATACTCACGCACATAAAGATTTACATGATTATGGATATAATTTTAGGATTCGAAAGCGAAAGAAAAAATCCGCCGTTTGGGAATTTTTTACACAATCCAAAGATGGGAAAAGTGCAATTTGCCAACTGTGCAAAGATATCGTCGTAAGTCACGGCAATACTACCAATTTCATTGACCACTTGAGGAGGCATCATTCTGTCGAATTTGACATGGTTCAAAAAAAATCAACACCTACCACAAGCATCGCTGAAGATGTTAATGAAAAATCTGGGTAATCTTGTGATTCATGATCAAAAATTTATAAAAATATACAAATATCTTAAACCAACTTCATGTGAATTTCACAAAGGTTATAATTTGCACAAAATTAGTATATTATTTTTATCAAAAAGATGTTTTTGTCAGATATAAATTTAGAAAAAAATTGAAAATTTTTTTTATCATAATTATTAATGATTATAATGATTCATTCAAACATTTATTTTTTAAACGTGGACAAAAATCGTAGTAATTATAGCAAACGAATGAATGATGTGTACATCGTATAGGCTAACTTATTCATAAAAGATGTTTATGATTAAAATTAAATTGTCTAAAATTTGAAAACAAAAATATTATGTACTTTGAAACAAATAAGTTAATTGCAATTTTTTCAGAGAAACAAGAGAATGCTTGAAAAGGACTCATCAAACGTCTTTAAAAAATTTTGTGACGGCGGCAAAAGATCTATATGGTCGTAATTCTGTCAGAAAAAAGGCTTTGGACAACTCTGTAGTAAGATTCATCATCAGGAGTCTTCAGCCGCTCAATATCGTCGAAGACCAAAGTTTTGCTGAGATGCTGAGTACATTTGACCCACGATACTCCTTGCCCAGCCGCCGTCATTTACGTGACGTGATGATTGAAGCTGCTTTCACGAAAACGATGGAAAATGTCGCAGAGGTCATAAAGAACGTGAGGTAATTAAAAAAAAAATATTCTTTTCGTCTAATCGAAAATAGTACAATTTTATAATTTTTCTTGTAAATGCCAATGCTTGTTCAAACAGGTCCATCGCGCTTACTTTTGATGGGTGGACTAGTTGCGCAACTCAAGGGTACCTAGTTGTAACAGGCCACTTCTTGAAGGATCAGAAAAACGCAACGGTGACCTTAGGAGTTAATCCAATTGAAGGAAAGTCAACCAGTGAAAATCTTGCGAGTATATTGCAAGGTAATGTTTCAAAATTTCCTGGACTCGATGTAATTTGTGGAGTAACTGACAACGCAAAAAACATGGTGGGAGTTTGCACTGAAATGAAGGTAAAACATTTTCTATTACTGATGTTTTGGACATCAGCAACAAAGTTTACTGAATTAAAATAAAGATTCGTTTATAATAAAAATGTCTACTTGTGCATTGTAAATCATCAGATAAAATTACACTTCTTACTTGTTTATATTTTACCAAAAAAGTATCAAATGGCAATAGAAACTTTTTCAATAATTAAACCTCAAGTTACTTACAAAGTATTCACGAATCGTTCATGCATTTTTTTATATTTTGTTTTTTTTGTTTTTTTTTTGTTTTTTTTTTTTTTTTTTTTTTTTTACCAATGCGATGAGCTTATGTTCTCAATTAGAAACCAATCAATTTATTTTGTAAACAAACAACTTTGTGATCACATCCATTTTTTGTTTCGCTTTTCAAAACTTTTCTACATAAAAAAAAAACTTGTAGATATTTTTGATGAAATAAATTTGAATATTTTTCAGATTAAAAAAAGATGCCTTGTGCTTCACATATTATTCAACTAGTGGTAAATTCAGCTATTTTTGCAACACGCCCACTTCACAAGCGCGGAGAGGACGCGATGAAAATTTTTGTTGAGGATGAAACTGAAGATCTCAACGATATGTCCGCTTACACCGTTTTGAAAAAAGTAAAGCGAATCACTACTTACTTTCATAAGAGTGGAGTTGCTACAAAGCAATTGACTGAAGAATTGAAGCTCCGAAATAAACCAAATAAGAAGTTGATACAGTCAGTGTATACTCGCTGGAACTCGTCCCTCGATATGCTGAAAAGCTACCACAACGCCTCCGATGAAGTCGTGGTTGTCCTTGTCAAATCAGAGACGACGGTTCAATTGCTAACACCCTCAGAATCCAAAGCGATTCCAGAAATCATTTCCCTCCTAGAACCATTTGCGGAGGCCACAGCCGAATTGAGTGGAGAATCGTATGTAACTATGTCATTAGTGATTCCATGTACGAAAATGCTCCTCAACAAGCTGAACTTTCTGGAAAGTCAACTCAGTTCTGACATTGCAAAACACTTGTATGGACACCTCTTGAACGAAACGAGAGAGCGGATGTTAAAGTATGAGGAGAGAACGATTTCCTCGTAAGTTGACGATTAGAGGCAAAAGCGTATAAAATAAAAAACATGAAAATTCTACGATAGTTAAAATGATTGTATTTTCATTTTTACAGCATCTCTACAGTTCTCGATCCACGTTTCAAAGAGCACGGTTTCGTGAAAGACTGGAATTATCGAAATGCTGCATCGGTGATTCTAACTGAACTGAAGACGGAAATCTCCAAGCTTTTCGAAAATGCACGAAGACAAGAAAACACAAATGACGAGTGTTCGGGAGGTGATCCTGAACCTCAACCAAAAAAATGTAGAGTTCTGAAAAACATGTTGAAAAATTAGTTGGAGCATCTTTATATATTTAATAATCAAGTGGTTTTACAGGTCGATTCACGTTCTTGGAAGAATTTAGAAAAAAAAGCAAGCCTCAAAGACAAGGAATTCCTGGCACATCACAAGCCATCGTGCACTTTAACAGCTATTTAGAAGAGCCTATTTTGGAAGAAGACGCCGATATCATTCGCTTTTGGAATGAGTATACGGCGTGTGAGCCTCTAAAAAAGATCGCGCTCAAGTACTTGGCCGTCCCTGCGTCTTCAGTGCCATCAGAGAGAGTGAACTCAACTGCAGGGAACATTATTACGGACAATAGAGCTTCTTTGCGACCAGAAATAGCCGAAAAACTAGTTTTTCTGCGCCAAAACTATCAGTATTTAAAACTGTAAAACTGTACGACCCTAGTGCAATGAAGTGCAATGAAGATTATAAACAATACTTGGCGTCTTTTCTATGCTTTTGAATTTTTCCTTCTATGGCATTATCCTTACGCTCCTTATCCTTTTTGGCGAGCACTCTGATCTGTTCGATGAATGTGAAGTCAATTTTATCACTAAAAAAACAGAGTCCTATTAAATTTTTGTAATTTAATTTTATCTTTTTTTAATAAATTTCTATAATATCTATATTTTGTATGTGAGGGAAATAAAACAATAAATTATATAAGACTATCTTTCTATTATTATAAAAGTGGCTCTATATTGATTGGAAAAATGAAATTTTCCTGTAATCATAATAATTCGAAATTCCCTCCGGAGTATTATGGAAGGGGAAATTATCGATGTTTATCGATGAAAATCGATAGTTTACTCCAATTCATCGATAGTTATCGATAAATTTCCTAACCGATTTTACCCAGCCCTATCGAAAACTTTCAGTCGTCTGTCGCTCCGGCGGTCGATCACCCGTTTTATAAGGGCTAGCAGTTGCATAAGCGATGACGTCATCACGACAAGTTTGAACACGTCGCCGAAAACGATTACGTCATCACATTCCTAAGCGATGATATCATCACGTTCAAACACGCTTTCGTTGACCTCGAATAAAAAAGCGTAGAAGTGATTTGATACTCTGCTAACAGCGTAGACTAAACAATAACGTCATAACGACAAGTTCAAACACGTCGCCGGAAATGATTCACGTAAACAAGCTTAAACCTGCATGACAATTCTCGGAAATGATGACGTCATCACATTCCTATACAATGACGTCACAATCTATTATTAGAATCGATCTTTTTTTATCTTCAGTTTCACTCGGAAATACATTCTAAAATAAATTTAACAATATTTTTTTTTTTGCAAGAGACCCCACCCCGCCCCTTGCTATGAGACTCAACCATCGTGTAAGTCCCTCCATTTTTATTTCCAAAAAAAAATTACAGTTTTTCTTGCTTACATCTATAACAATCTTTTATCATTGGAGCAATACCAACACAATCCTCATACACTGAATTCCAATGCTTCTCACATCGCTTACAACTAACAAATTCTTTATCTTTTTGCAATAAAGTAAAAATTCTCGTGGCAGTGCAGCGATATCCTCGGAATCGAACTTGTGCAACCAGTCGGTGTATGAGAGTAGGGTAAAAGATCTCTTCATTGATGGAGTGTCCCCGAATTTTTCCATTAACCACATCCTGAGGCGGCGGGCGTTTTCCGTGGCACAATGATGATGTTGCACAGGTCGATGATATGCGTTGAATTCACACGCGGAGACGCGCAGCTTGTCGGGTGAAGAGCAACCCATTTCCAGCATATCAATTATGACGGGGTTGGAGCGCAGATGATCTTGTTACCAGATTTTCTTGTTTAAACCTTTGACGAAAATGAAACTAGCATCCTCGAGTTGATTGTTGAGCTCTTGGTTGAGTTCCTCATAGGGCACATGTCCAGCATCCCACGATATGCCGTGGTAATTCTTTATCAACCATTTATTACTTTTTTTCTGATGCGTAGACAGTTCACCCCAGCTGCATGGTGGTCCAAACAGTGTGGTAGTAATGATACCATCCATGTTCAGAACGGCGAGCTCCTCGATGATAAACTTGGAAACATGGAAGCCCTGCATATCGACGACGTATTTCATCTTGATACACTGACGCGCTCTCACATATCCACCTCCTTTTATCCCCACCATCACAAACTCACGAATTTTTCAATTTCATATACTTGACATCAGACTTTTTCTTGTCCGACACGGGCTTATACTTATCAGAAAATTTATCTTTATTTAAAAGACAACAACGTTCATCGTTTGAATTATCCATTATGACTGAGTAGAGTAATGATCTTTATTTTATACTCGATTAAACATGTAAACCTAACCTTAAAACATAGTAGGTACAATCAGATGTTTTATAATTTCTTGACAACGCCGCTGATTGGTTGGTATTCTATGATACGATCATGTACAATAAGACAATATGCGGCAGTCGTAGCTGGGAAATTAGCGTCTGATTCAAACTCGAGACGAACATCAACTGGACCAGTGATCAAAGAATCATTTTGTTTAGAACATTTGATTACAACAAGAGGTGCATTATCTTTAAATTATTTTCTTGTTAACAATGGATTATTTTTTCTGCCATAATACGATGGTTGAAAATTCGCAAACATTTCATATAACGTTGCAAACTGATCTCGTTGAAAATCGATATGAAGATTCTGATAAGGATAATATTGTGAATTTAAATACAACTTCATATCACGCAAATTACACGTATAAAAGTTGCTCATATTTCCAGTTCTTACATTTTTTCGTCCAACTTGGAATCCTACGATGACATATCTTGGCTTTTCCAGTTGAGTCGTTGCTTTCACACTCCATACATGCTTTGTAGTTTGAGGTAAAAGATGATACTCGTGAAGTTCCCAGCTTCGAAAACAAATGACGATCGATGAATCAGTAGCGATGTAATTCAGCATTCGAATTTTCTCCAAATCCGAAACTTTGATGTTTGGAATTATCCATTCGATTTTATTGATGGTTATCTTGTATTGTTCTTCATTCGCAGCAAGCTGTGTGATCACGTTGACGTCGGTGTTGGCTCGCAGAATGATGAGCTCATGTTAGGCATTGACGATAATTCGTTGATAATCCCCAGCAAATCCAAAGATGAAATTCAGTGGAATGCGTACATCAAGATATCTATTGCCGTTGTTTATAGTTCTTGTGTCGTCCCCGATCCATCCAGCATTTCGCATCATATCCTTTTGAGTAGGAGTTTGTGCAATGTAGGCCTTTATCGTTGTTGTGAGACCGACATTCTTGATTCTTTCGATCTCAATAGCATTCAGCTTATACCGCATTTCTTCAAACATGTAGCAGATGCCATTGTTCGAAATTGATGTATGTTCAACGGCGGTCGTTCCATCATTTTTCGTCAATCTTCCTTGTATATGCAGCGAACTTTTGCTGGGTAGCATATATGAATCTTGATTCTGGAAACTGATGCGAATTTCATTGTTGTTGTTGTACGTCGATGAAGCGTATGGTTGGTGCGCATGGACTTCGTATTGCGCTACTGACTCGTCGAAGACGATCTTCTTCTCAATGGATAACATGGTATGAGACAAATTAGACAGCAAATCTTCTTTGGATTCTCAGACCGAGACTTTTCAGGAACTGTATGTTCTCTAGTGTGAGCTCTTTGAGAGGTTCGCGTTGACTGATGGTTTTTGGATATGTTGCTGGACTTTTATACTCTACGTAGACAATTCCCATTATTCACTTTAAACATGCAATCTAATTGTGATATCTTCTCCACGAAAATTAACAAGCTTATCTTTTTGATCAACAATACGGAGCTGCAGATGATGTATTGCTTGTACGATGATTGGCTGGTAAATGACGTAAGTTGGCACTTCAACGATCTTATGTCCTGGTGGTACAACTGGAAAGAACTCGTGGATGGTATGCACTTTCTTCTCGTTTATGTACGCTCCTGTGGTGATGTTATACTCAACTCGTAAAGCGTTAACAGCAAGAATTCTCGCAGGTAAATCAGAATTGTGTCTCACATTTGCTTCAATAAGTCTTGGATCAAAGCCTAACAATTGACCGATAGAATTCTCAGGTCGAAAATCAATTCTTTTATTGCATCGGATTTCGCTACGTAGTGTACTATTATTAGCTCGTAGACTTATCTCAATACCTCGTGGAAGCTCTTCTTTGAGAAATTTTCCTATATCATCCAACTCGTAATTTCCTGAAGGTATTGTTATTATATCATTACCAACATAAAACTTATTCTTGTCCATATCAATGTTGGGAATTGAATTAAATGTCAGAAATTCTACCAACCCCAAAAAGTATTTCTTTCGAGTTGACAATTCGACTAGGGGAAAATAATTTGCCTCTAAAAGAGATGAATTCCCCGAAAGTGTAAGCGTCAATGAATCCACAATGGCTGTCACTAGTAGACTGGTGTATATTCACTCGCGATCAATGCTTTTATTCAGTAGAAATTCCAAGCACAGATGTCCACAGATGATCTCGTTATAGTCTTGATATCGATTATGATTGTATTCGATTATGCTACCGACACCGAAGTAATCCACAAGTTTTTGAGGTGGTTGTAGATTGCCGAAACTGTCGAAATATATGACTCGATTGTCGATTTTTCGATAAGCTACCCAATGCGTTCCAAGACCATTTTTAGAATCCAAATTGACAATGGCAGCTTCAGTTTTCTTTATACTCTTCGGCAAATCATTTCTCATGTACACACCTCGGAAATGTGATATTTAAAGAATTTTCGCATATTTCAACAGATCTACATCGGTAAGTGGTCGGGTCGGTAGCTCTACGCGTTTTTTAAATGCAGTCTCAAGCCAGCTCCATAAGGTTTCAAGTACAATCCTTTTCCCACGCTGATCGATTCCATCTTGAGGTTATGTCGTTTTGATTCTTCCAACTGACGTTTGGCGGCTCTGGCATCGTTGATGGCTTTAGCGATACTAGCAGCGCCGCCTGTCAATGCTCCTGTTGCACCAAGTCCCGCGAAGACAGGTAGTAAAAAGGCTGGTAAAATGCCTTTAACAGGCACAGGTAGAACACGAGGCACGCGAATTTTTTTCTTTCCTCTAGCTTCTTTCACCGCTGCTCGTGCTGCTTTCAAAGTAGATTGTACAGAGCCGGTAGCTTTAGCTGCTATTTTTGCAACATCTATGACTTTTTTCAATTGAATCATCTTTATAACCCTCTTCTTCATAGGCTTCTTCTTAATAGACTTTTTCTTGATAGGCTTCTTCTTCAACCCCATTCAAAGTTTTTCTTTGACTCCCATGATGCCGGCTACTCCAAGAGCAGCTGTTTTTTCTCTAATTCCAGAATCCTTGGCAAACACACTTTCGATAGCTTTTTTCGCAAGAACTTTATCAGCTTCGTGTCTCACTGATGAATTTTCACGATTTTTAGAATAGGTAATGTCGTGCTCCCTGCAGGCTGCGTCGAGAAGATTGATTCCACGATCCTCACGAGCTAATCTTCTAGCAAGTTTGGTGCCTGAACCACAAAACTGATAGCCAGGTATATGAAGTTCAACAGGGAGCTTGTTGATGATAGTGTTGACAAGACCACGTCCTTTCACTCTCATTGCATGATAATGACTGAGCCTCGGGCTATATAAGCCCCCTATTTATAGTAGTAAGTCGAGTCAGTCACATGCATGAAGTCATGGAGTTCAAATCGCAGAACATTAAACTACCTTTTGCTAACTTTGACAAGGTAGCAAGTCCTGAAAAAAATATAAAACGTCATGGTGTTCTATTGCCAAATACTTTACGTGCAATTATATGTGGACCATCAAATTGTGGCGAGACTAATGCTTTGCTCACCCTTATTACACATCCCAATGGATTGAGATTTGAGAACGTCTATATTTATTCAAAATCCCTCGAGCAACCTAAATACAAGTAGTTGAAAAAAATTGTGGAACCGATCAAAGGAATTGGATATTTTCCGTACAACGATAATGAGCAAGTTGTTAGTGTGGATGAAGTCAAGCCGAATTCTGTGATGATTTTCGACGATGTTGGGTGTGAAAACCAAAATAATGTACGTGCATATTTCTGTATGGGACGTCACCGAGATGTAGACAGTTTCTATCTCTGTCAGACTTACGCACGTATCCCGAAACACTTGCTGCGAGACAATGCTAATATGCTTATACTGTTTCGACAAGACGACATGAACTTGAAACATATATACAACGATCATGTGAACACTGACATGACATTCGAACAATTTCGAAATTTGTGTGCAACGTGTTGGAATGACAAATATGGGTTTGTCGTGATTGACAAAGATAGTGAGATGGATCATGGACGATACCGAAAAGGATTCGACTACTACGCATCTATAAATTAAGATGCCTTAACAACAACTACATCAGTATTGCTTGAACTTTGATCAAGGTGACATCATGCAGCGCAAAGATGTATTACATCATATAGTGCAGGCTAGTGAAGCCATTCGCCGAAAACATCGTCTGCTGAAGCGTGGAAGAGCTGCTGTGGAAATGTCTGTTCATGAAGTCTTCAAACCAATCATTAATCCACTACAGTGATTGGCCCATAAACCACAAGATATAGAAATAAAACAAGTAAAAAAAGAAGAAATTAAAGAAGAAATGCCTTCAATAGAAGAAGATGATACGTTCGAGCCCTCTGGAGACTTTCAGAGTTTCAATCAAACTATAATTGATGAAAGTTTCACACCAAGTATCGTTGGCTCACCAGCTGTTATCACGGATACTCTTAGCAAGTACTTGAGGATGCATAAAAATGGAGTCCAACGTAAAAATCTCGATATGCAGTATGGAGTAAGTTCGCTAAAAAACGGATTTTATATTAGAAATGCTCTTATTGATTTTACGGACAATACCATCCATGTAAGTAATGAAGAGTTTGTGAGGACGCCAGGATTAATTAAACTCTTGTTCTTGAAAAAGCCAAATATTTCTATAGTCAAAAAAAGTGATGCTGAAAATTATAAAAAAATTATCTACCAGACAAATGCCAATAAAAACCATTATCGATCTGATGAAAGTCTTCGTGAAAGTAAAGATTGGAAATATCTAGCCTACATTGCTGATAATGAGAAAAAAGGTCAAGGAATGTTAAATAGAGTACACCGAGAACGAAAAATAGACTGTGTGCATTGGGATGATCCGAATGAACTTGTAGAACGTTTGCGACTTATTCTTGCATCTCAAGATGCAAGAATAAATAAGTGTTTCTCTGGAAACAACAGTCGTACGAATGAAATTAATTAAATTATCGAAGAGTTGAGAGAAGCTAAGATTATACATTAGGTAACTTGAAGCATTGAGCCTCATTCACAATCGAGACAATGGCGAGTGTAGACGTTTTCGGAAGACATCTGACTAAAACCCGTGGAATGCGGGGTCCTCCTGGTATTGGAATAAAATTGACATCTGACGGTCATTACGATCTACAGAATAAAAAATTGCTTAATGTTGCAATGATTGATGATAAAACAGATGGTGCTTCATATGGAAATATTGTTGAAGTCGAAGAATCGTTGTTATCTGAACTCGAGATTTTGGAAACATCCATTGAAACTCTGACTAACATGTATCAAAAGCATGTCACTGGTAACTCGGCAGTCATTTCATCAATTCAAAACCGTTTGAAACGGATAGAGAATAAGGTGTTTTCGGATAGCTAAAGTGGACGAGTAGTCCATTCGACAATCGTCCCTCATACAACATGGAACTCAAGGAGGCTCTACTGGAAGAACTTCATAAACCCGCAAGAAGAAATTATCGCCGACGTCATGTTGCGTCAAGTACGCTTGGGCTGTGCCAATCAAGTCAAAGAATGGACCTGACGTCACTGCTGCTATGAAAATTGTGCTCAAGGATCGCCAAACCAAGAATCTACACGTCGATCAAGTCAAAGAGTTTTACAACAAGGACTTCAAGGCACTCATGAAACAACATGGAATTAACATGTATTCGACATTCAGCGGCATGAAGGCATGAATCTGCGAACGCTTCGATCGTACACTGAAAAGCAAGATGTGGAAACGATTCCCTCTCCAAGGAAATTACAAGTGGATCAATATCTTACCTGACTTGGTGTCAAGCTACATACAACGCAACAAAACATCAAACGATCAAGATGAAGCCAAACGATGTTACTCTAGCTGATGAAAAACGTCTGCTTGATGAAATGTTTCATATAAAACATCAGAAAGAGAAGAAAAAGTTCAAGGTCGGTGACAAAGTCCGGATCAGCAAATACAAACATGTTTTTGACAGGGATATACACTCAACTGGACTACTGAAATATTCACCATCACTGCTGTAAAGCCAACGCATCCCACAACCTACAAGCTCAAGGATCATCAGGAACAGTCCATCCAAGGTGGATTCTATACCGAAGAACTTGCCAAAGTGAAACATCCGGATGTATACCTTGTAGAAAAAGTGTTGCGCAAGCGTGGAAACAAACTATATGTAAAATGGCTGGGATTTGACAATACACATAATAGTTGGATCAATAAAACATCCGTGTAATAAGTGTTTGAATAATAAATGGAATTTATTCATTATATACGGTGTTTACATTCATTTATGTTACAATAATAAGCATTCATCCGAAAAATCTTTAATTAAATTCATAAACAATACATTGTCAATAATTTATTTCTCAATAATATAAACATTCTTAGCATTCGTCGATATCCATCAATTCTCTTATTTTATAGTGGCCATGGGCCAAAGTGTCCGTGGTGTTTGGTAAATTGAGTCTTTTATCGTCGAATGGATTAAGCGCCAATTTCGTTTGTCGTATGGTTTGAATTTCGTGCAGTCATGTTCGAAAAAGTTATTGTGTTCGATATTCGATGACATTCTCATATAAACAATTCACATAATCATCAAATTCCAAAGTTTTTGATAACACGGATGACTTGACTCCTTTCGCTTTCTTTATTATATCCTCTCCCTCAACTCGTACACTATACATTTTGCTACGACGTCCCACAAATTCAGTAATGATTTTCCCATTACATTCGTCTTTCATGAGCCCAACGACTTTCTTGTTTTTCAACTCAATGCCAAAACGGTTCTCCAATTGATAATCTGAAGTATCGAAGTAATCTGAACTGTTTTACATTAACTGATATGGATCGAGATTCGTCAATTCATAAATCAGACTGTCTGAATCTGTGTATTAAAGTTTCGCGTGTGTCTTGGGCTGCATGAAATCATAATGAAATGAATACAAACAGGTTTTTGACAGGTCAAGGACACAAAATCCAATATAAATGGGTTTGTTTATGATGACTTGAACGCGATCGAGTTTGATTGCTACTAAATTTTCTTCAAAGATCGTGCGCGAGTTGAAATTAGGTTTAGCGATTAGAGCTTCCGCTCCATATCTACCTATCCACTGTGTTACAAGTCTAATGTCAACGCGCTTTCTAACATCTTCCATCGTTTTTCCGTAAACTGCGTTATTCATCAATTTGAATAATTTTTTTTCAAACTCATTTTAAGCTTTTTTACGCAACTCACTGTTCAAATCAATATAAGATTGAAGCCATTTTGATTTTTTGAATTTCAAAATCCTATGAGTATTACTCAAAATGAGTCCATGATCCAATGCCTGCCGTAAGTTTCGATAGTGAATTACGTAACGAGTTTTTGATTCCAATGTTGTAAGTACTTTAGTTTGCTTGGATCCAGGAGGTGTTTTATGTTCCGGAAAAAAAGGTAAGTCGTTGTGATCATCATGTAAAGTTTGCGGATACTCGAGATCCACTTCTAGGATGTAACCTTCCTCCGCGTCATCAGCTACATCCCATTTGAAATTTTGATCGAAATTTTCTACCCACTCAAATCCACCATAGGGCAAGCATTGGGTCATGGCCAAACCATACAAATTATTCACATCGAAAAACATGATATATGTACAATCTTTCTCGAATTCATAATCGATGTTGTAGTAGGGGTTATTTGCGCGGGAGTGGCGATTACTGCATTGACTTACGCCTCCTCGAATGCCACGTTCAATGAAGAGTAGCTGGTCAATGTCCGTCAAGAGTTGGAGCTCGATTCCTGTATGTTTCAGCATCGCTTCCCAGCTAAATTCCGGAAGCGTGTAATAATGGGTTGGGTCCAGGTCGTACACTCGCAAACAGCTTTCCCGGAAGTTTTCAAACACGTCAGCGAGCAGGAGAACGTCAGTCTTGAGGTACAAGTCAGAGTAATCACCCAGATTTTGAACGTTGAATGATTGCCAAATAGCCTGTGCATGTCTGGAATCAGAAAATTATGAATCATTTTTATATAATCAGCATAAAAAACGAATACAAAATCAAAAATTAATTTGAATAAATCTAAAACTTTGGATACTTACAAATGATTGCTATCGGAAACGCCCTCTCCTGTCAAAGTGCTGTAAAAGGCTTCCTTGGGCGGTAGTTGGACTTCGTCGAGCTTTTACCAGGTGTCGATATGCTCGTACGGGAACACTCCTTTCTTCATGAGAAGTCGAAGTTGATTATCCTCGAGGTATGGAAATTCTCTCCGGACAATGATTTTTTCTTCCTCATTCAGGTATGAAGCCAGCTTATCCAAAGAAGAAGCCATAAAGCGGAAGGAATCGATGAATCGCAATGAAATTTTATCCTTTTGAATGTATTTGGTGAAAGAGATGTACCGCTCCATGGTCTGCGGTATCAAAGAGACTTTTCCCTCAACGCATTGAGCGATTTGCTTGACTATAAGATGACTATCATAACCACTTAAGGTGTGAAAGATTATCTGAAACAGAAAATTTTTATAACTCTTACCTTCCGAAAGACAAAGTGATTTCTATAACCTAAATTACTATACTTACGGAAATTGTGAGCGCATCTCGGTATTGGAGATTGCAACGGCTGTGTGCAGCTTCTCTAAAGTCTCCTGTTAGATGGCAGTGGTCGCGTACTTTGACATCCCCCAGTTTGTCAATTTTTTGAGGAAAGGCTGCTTGCAGATATGGCAATGCTGGGCTGTACACCATGATCGTTCTTGATCGGGGATCAGTGGATTCATTGGTTTTGGATTATCCATTTTGGCCTTCACTTGGTGAGATAAGGCCACAAGCTCGTTGGAAAGCCATTGCGCTGGATCAGGTCCTCGAAAGCTCTTGTATGATGATTGTCCTTCGTCATAACTACATTTCACATAATATCCTACACTATACGCCTCATGAATTTGAATGACTTTTGTATTTTTTTCACTTTGAGAGTTGACTTTTTTGAGGATGCATTCAAAGTCTGCATATACGACATGAGGGACTTTCAGTTTATTCTTGTGGTTGTCAAATTTGATTTTGTCTTTTCCTTCGTCAGGCAATTTGATACTGCACTTGTTTAGTTCTTTACAGTCGATGTCATGGGTAGCCAACTTTTCCGCTGTTATGAAATAATGCAAGAATCTGTCGCAAATGTGATACTTTGCTTTATGATTTGGTAATTGACTCCACACCAAGCGAGCAAGATCCTTAATCCAAACGTAATGAAAAATAAGGGGTTCACATTCCTGGTCACCTTTATCGTCTTCTTCGATGTAGAAATTTGGAACGAGTAGAAGGTTCACGTGTTTTCCTTTTTTCTGTTCAGTCACATGGATTGGCCCAACGCTGTAGTTTTTCCTCCTTTTTTCCAAGATATATACATTTATCGATACATCGTTTTGCTTTTCGAATACTTAAACCTGTTTTGGTACTACAAGAAAAGTAATTCCATCAAAGTTTAACTCATTCTCAAATGGTAAATAGTTGGCAGGTCCGGAGAAACAGTTCTGAATAAGGTGATGACCTCACAAATTTTAAATACCCCCCCCCCCTTTTGTTTCAAAATCATTCCAAATCATACATTTAACTGATAATAATGGATGTCGAATTGGGTTAAGCATCGACAATAAACATAGAATTTTACAAGGATTAAAAATCTTTTATTGTTGTAAAAAATCGTAAAGACATATTATTTTGAAGATTCTGCAAATTTTGTCATTCTTTTCGAGTTTTTAGAAATAAACTCGTCCAACAAACTTTCGATATCAAGATCATTAACTGAATCACGGTACATATTCGAAATTGCAATATGATTTAATCTTTTTTGACCCATTGTCGATCGCATGTAGTTTTTCAAATAACGCAAAGTTGAAAATGACCTCTCATCCGTGCATGAAGTACCGGGTATTGTCATCATCATTTTATCGAATCTAAAAAACTCAGGGATAAATCCAATGTATACAGCATTTTTTCGCAAGAATTCCATTACATCGTTCAATTTTTTTACTTTAACTCCATTCCGAAAAGTCAACTGCAGAAACATTTCTCGGTCACTTTCTAACATATCACCATCAAAATCATCTTTGTAAAACTCGACAATTTCATTAACATTTTCGGACTTTCCAATGACAAAAGATTCAAGGCTTTCAAAAAATCTAGCTGAATCTGTTTCAAACCTTGAGCAGAGTGAAGAAAGAATTTGACCGAAAACTTCGAAGTAAATTTTTCGATACATGTCTTTCACGCATGTGAAAGCATGATCCTCGTTAGACGCACTTGAATCGTATCGTTTTGGAATTTTCCGTTTTCCTGGGAGTTTCGCATCTTCTACATGAAACTTTTCCACTCTTTCTAAAGTTTTCTCCCAGATTTTTTTAAATTTCGAATCACGCGAATTTCTCAAACAATCAGTGACAGCTCTGATTTTCTCTTGACATTTGAAAACACTATACCGAGGATTTTGTAAGTCCTTATTAAAAATTTCAATTCTTTCGAAGAGTTCGATCATCAAATTCATGAAAAAAAAAAAATTAAAAGTATCCATCTGCCGGTAAAAACCCATAACCTTTGCCGAAACGAAGCAGTCTTTTTCTTCCTCAGACCACTAAAGAAAGAACGACATCAAAGCGCCGTAGTTGGCTAGAAAAGCTTTCAAAGATTTGATTTTAACTACCCATCTGAAATCAAATAATGAATAGTCCTAATAGAAATGAAATCATAAGAATCCCTCATAAAATGAAAATTAGTATCTTGTTGGACAGAAAGCTACCAAAGTTGGTCCCACGTCTTCACCAACCTCTGCCATTTCGGATTGTATAAGCTCGAATAGAGCATTCCGCTTGGGAGAATCTCGAACTAAAATGATGATGTCTTTTACTGTTCCGATGAAATTCTTCGCTTCTTGAATTTTTTCCATCCCATCCTGAACTGCTAAATTCAAATTGTGGGCTTCACAATGATTTAATGAGGCTCTTGACTCCACTTTCCGGATACGCGCCTGCAATCCTAATTTGTCTCCGGAAACGTTTTTCGCTCCATCGAAACATTTACCTCTTAATTTCGCAAATGACAAACCGAATCGAATAAACGTGTCCTCAACAATCTTGAATAATGTTTCAGTTTTGGTAGATGGCGTTGTGTAGAATCCGACAAAATATTCGTTAACAGTGAGGTTTTCTGCAGTTATTCTGAAGCATACTGAAATTTGCTCTTTTCTTGAATTGTCGGGAGTCTTATAAATCATCATGCTATAACAATCAGCAGCTTTTATTTTCTCAATAATCAAAGTAACAATTTTGTTTGCCATCAGTTCCAATATTTCATTCTGAACGTCATGGCTCAACCATTTATGTTCCGTTCTTTTCAGCCAAGTTTCCAATTCAGTGACGTCTTCCGCTCGCTCTTTAAGGAGTTGGAGAAAATTCGAATTTTCGTCATTGTCAGTTCCTCTAAGAGGTATTCCCTGGCGTGCCAGAAATCTGAGTGTTCTGAATATTACCCGAAGAGCAACCCTGTTAGCCATCATTTGCTTCTGATTTTCGTCCGATAGACTTTGATAAACTATGGGTCCTTTTTTGTTCAAAATATCTGCAGCAGAAACATGGAATGTGGAGACAGAATGTTTCTTGATCCTAGCAGAAGCACTTTTCCAACTCGAAAATCCGTTTTTTACCCAAGCAGTAACCGAACTTTGACTTTCAGGATTATTCGCAATGATAAATTTCCGTTCTAATGCGTCGGTACAAATGCGGCAAATTGCTTTATTTTCACAGTTGAGGTCAAGCCAAGTATTAGTAGCTTTCCAGCGATAGAACGCTGCCGGAACAGGGATCGGCGCTTTTTTACTTGACTCTAATAAAACATGATCGTCTGAAATTCAACAAGTATGAATGTTAGTCAAAATTGTTGCTTTTTTTTAAGACAGAATCTTACAATAATTCAGCTAGAATATCTAACATAAAAAATGTATATCATAACATTCTATCAGAATACATATTTTTGCAATTGCTTTCAAGTCCCTAGTGCGGAAAGTATACTTTTCACATCCTCTTTGTACAAAACGAAAATTAAAACGATATTCTCTTTTTCTCATCTGATAGCCGCACTACCAAATATTTTTTACAGCACAGTAAGAGGGAAAATTAATTAAAATATACGGTTTCTGACAGTAAATGTTCATATTTTTCAAGAGCACGCGAGAGACGACCGATGGTAGTGAACATTTTAGTTGAATAATGATATAATCTTCCATTCTTGATTAAAAAAAAATTTATTCAGATGTTCTTTTCAATGCAAATGTTTTTATGTACGACGAACATAATGAAAATTTATATAGGGAAGTTAAGTTACAAGAAAATACAACAAATAGCGTGGGACCGCCGGTGTATGGAAAAATACCATGATATGTAGAACTTAAATATTTTAAAAACCTCTTCTACCTAGGAATATATCGAAAACTTTGTACGTAAGTTTTTTATCATTCAATTATTCTTGCATTTTAATACTAAACAACATTTATATTGAATATAAAAATAAGCCACTGTAAACTCTCTGTAAACACAATATTCACAGAATTTTCTTATCTGAAGCATTTTAAATAATTCTAAAAACATCCCTAAATATCTTATACCGACTGGGAATTATAATCAAAATGCATATTTTGTTTTCCGAATAGTTTCTTAAATCGAACGTCAATAAAAAAAAAATATCATTTTTCATGAACATTATTTTACACGATCGGAGCACGGAAATGACTTATTCTTTTGTCTACTATTGCCCCGTAAAAATCTTGTTCTCGCCGCGCACCATCTCGCCGTTTTCTATGCCGCTCGAAGGTCAAGCGGCATAGAAACTCGTCTTCTCACAACACAACAGTAAAAAAAAGACTAAATAATTTCCTTGCGGTGAGCATGAAAAAGATCTCTCGTGTCAAGGAGCATCAAAACTCGCGTTTTACTCGTGCGATTTGCTCACTCGCTACGCTCGCTCGCAAAACTTCAAACTAGTAAAAACGCTTGTTTCTGCTCCTTGATACGAAATATACTACTATTGAAAATAAAACTTTTCTATATTTATGTCTATGGTCATATTTATGTTTATTCTACATGTTTTCTGACTTTTAAATTTAATTAGTAGGAACTTTATCCATTTTTCCTCTTTTATAATTTTACATTTCTCACCTTTTTAAATTCTGAAATTTTCAAGTCTCAAGTTCCCATACCTAGAAAATGAGATTCAAAAAAGGATAACTATATAAAATTATACAAATTCACTATTTCGATAATTTACATAAAAAGTTTTTGTTTTTTTCTTTTCAGTTGTTCATATTTAATGTAAAATTAACACAAAAAAGACACAAAAATAAAGCGGGTTTTTTGAAAATATCTCATTATTTGATAGGAATAACATTTAGAAATATAAATGTTCATAGTTTTTAAAAAAAAGGAAAGTTAAACACTTTTTTTTTTTAATTTTCTAGAGAATATACTGTTTTAGATACGTAAACAAACTAAGTTTATGTTTACGGCTGCATTTACAAAATACAAACATAAAAATGATATTCATGAAAAATGATATTTTTTTTTTTTCTATTGAGGTTCGATTTAAGAAACTATTCAAAAAACGAAATATGTATTTTGATTGTAATTCTCAATCGGTACAAGATATTTAGGGATTTTTTAGAATCATTTAAAATGCTTCATACATTTTTCTGCAATATTGCGTGATAAATGGGAATGATATCTAGTTGACAAGAAATCATAAAAAATGTTTGAAATGACACTCGAAATGCGACCGCGTTTCGAGATCAAAACAATTGACGATTCGAGCGGGGCAGAAGGGGAACGGGAGAATCGTGATTTTTATCCTTCGCATCGTTCGGTTTGGCCCGGGGGTACTCACTTCCGTTTGGCTCACTGAAACCAAAAACACCGCAGCGCACAACAGTGTGTTACTACGTACGAGATAGGAACTGGAACGGGTGGTGCTCGAGGGGAGTTGAAAGGCGCGCGAAGGCGATGTACTGAGGTACAGCTTTCGCACACATCTAAATGCCTTTCCGTGTTTACTACCACATGCTCACAAAACTCGACTTGGTTTTGGCCGAAGTGAGTACCCCCTTGGTTTGGCAGCTCACTTACAGGATTAACCAGGATTAACTGTGTGCGTGGACTCTTGTGGTTCTAACATAAGTGGCGTCACCAAACTTCGGGGGACATCGAGGATATTCTCGAAGCTCACCTGTGCCGGGGGGCTGGATTGTACAAAAATTTCCGCGACTGTGCTCATAAAATGCGCATTTTTTATGCAATTTTTAAAATTAATAAAGTCATTTTAATAAGGAAACGCAATGCTATTATGCCTAATAAAAAACTCAGGGAAATAAAAAAAAATAGACTAGCATATTTTTTATTTATAGCCAATATTCGATTTTTGTCTTTGTTGCACTTCAGCTGTTTCACCCATAATTGAGTGTGAAAGTGGTGTGTTGAGGCCCATTTTAAATGCATAATTGATGTTTAATTTAAAAAAAATTTTTGAAAAATAAATATTTACCGATAGTGCTGTCGGCGTTCCATCATTCCCATCCTTCTTCCTCTTCAATAAATACTTATCCATCTTCTCTTCTTCATACACGTATTCTAACAGAGACATGAATTCGAGAACCGGATAAAAATTTAACAATACACGGGATTGCGTAAAGGGAAAAAAAGAGCGCGAGGCACGTGTTCAGTCGATCCGTCGATGTAGTGGTCACTGGTGGTCACTGGCTGAACATCTGTGCGATATGGTGACCGCACACAGTCGTACGCAAAAGGGAAAGGATGGTAGCAGGTTCACCCCACTCCTCTGGTCGCCACCAAAGGCATAAGCAAATAGGCAATAGCGCAGTAGTGGCGGCAGCGATTATATATTAATATACTCCCAGCACTCGAAACAAAACGACGAAACAATCAGTGCGAGAACTTTCGAATTTTAAAACTTTTAAAGCTCTGCTATACATGAGACTCTATACGCCCGGAAATGACATACTCTCAAAAAAAGAAAATCATGGACATAAAACCCAATTCCCATAATGTAAACACTTTCATAAAGTAATAAATTTTTTGAAGTGAAACTTCTATGCTCGCATTTGGACACTTTGGGTAGGGCTGTGAAATCAGTCAGTCGATTCCTAGTACCTGTAGGCGAGGGGCAAGCGGGCCGGGGCGACGGGACACGTGATGCTTGGGGTGAGTGTAAGGGGGAAAGAGAAAGCGCGCTGCTAAGCGAGATGGAGGGATACATGTAGCGTGGCGGGGAAGAGATGGGGGGAGTCCTCGACGTCACACGTCGAGAGAGATAAATGCATACGTCTGAACTCGTCTGAACGCGCATGCTCACAGTGCGCAGTCGCGTAATTGTTCTGTCAAAGCATGTCAAAAACTTTGAAAATCTATCCAAAAAACAGTGTTGTTAAGTGTTGCAAAATGATGCAGAATGCCCTCTCACAGATACTGCTGTGTGGAGGGCTGCATCAATTCTCGAATCAATGCTAAGGAGATACCTATTGATAAAACCATATCACTCTTCGGAGCACCAAAGGTACTTGAATTTTTGTAATGTTCTTGTTGTTTGTATTTTTGTTCATCACAATACATTTAAATACATCTTGTGTTTCATGTTGTTGATATTTACAGAATGCTGAGCTGTTCGAACGCTGGCGAAATATATTCAGATATATTTTGCGAAATGATTTCGTGTGCGAAAGGCACTTTTTGCGAGAGCGCATCATCGAAATTTTTTATAAGGACGGAAAAACACTTCAAAAAAAAATGTTTGAGGAAAATGTCCTGTCCGGTGATAACGTGTGAAGAAAATCGACATTTGTTGTATCGCAAAGAGGTAAATGCAAGACTTGACATCTGCGAATTATTTTAGATGAAATTTCAAATCGATAAATAATATAAAATATTATTGAATTAGTTTTATTATTAGAAAAATTTGGAATGTCTAAAATATTGATTAATTTAAAATATTTTCTATACATTTCTTTTAACAATCACAAAACATAATTTTATGAAACAAAATTCAGCAACTAAAATAGTTAATTTCAACGTTTTTAAAACTATAAAAAAAATCAATATAATAATTTGTCAAATTGTTTTTTACAGAAAAGAGTCGCCGATGAACAACAACACGGCGATCCACCACCTTCTAAAAAGAAAAAGGTTAACTTAATTTTTTTTCTTCAAATACTTTTTTCAATGCTTTTAATACAATAAACTACATGTTCCTCAAACAAAATATTATACAACTTTTAAAAATAGTTTTCATTCGTGTTCATAAAACAACATCGTCAAAAATCATATTTTATTTCCAGCGATTTGTTTGAAGCTATAAAATCACCAAGTTTGTTTTGATGACGTACTGTTATCGCGCGGTCGTTGCACCGCGAGTTTCGAGAAAATCATCCTCAAGTAAAATTATTATGTACTACTCGTTTCACATAATATCAGGGTCGAACACCCAAAATTTACTGTACTAACGTTCCCAAATTCTACGTTGTGCCGTGAATGTATAAAACCAGCGCGCAAGAGGCGCGCGGAGCATTCGTTTCCGAACAATAAACGAGTCATTACCGAAGTGGCGTGTCTCCTGAGTTATTTTTCTAACCAACTTTGGGCGATTTCTCGTCTCGTTTCTCTGACCATTGGGGCCTCAAGTGCAACAACTGGCTTTTTCTCGACAACACCGTGGGCTTTCGACTCCACAAGATCAAGGCTTCGTCGAATTCGCAACATAAAACATGGTTCTTCGAGCCGGATCCCTGTGATCATTTTCTACGTGAGACGAGACTCAAAATTGGCCAAAATTTACGGAGTTCTATGGACTTAGGCTCAGGAAAAGCCTCGACCCAACCCCGCAGGACTTCTTAGCCGGTGACCATATAAACCAAGGTCACCATGCCACCAAACAAGCCTCCAAAGACCACGTCCTTGGATTTGGATGCTCAAATTACTACATTTGATCGCACACTTCGGTACATCAAAAATTCCATTGCCAACTTCAAGAAGACGGGGGAGGAAAAACGCAGTCTGGTCTTCGTCGAGGGGCGCATCAAACCTTTGGATTCGCACTGGACCAACAATCAGGATGCAGCCTCCAACATCGAGACGTGGGCCGACGACAACGAGCGGCTGTCGCTACCATTTTTCGTGCAAAATCAGATTGACATCGCTGAAACCGCCTATCTCGAGGCTTACGACTTTCTACAAGAAGAACAAGCAAAAATCCGCGGATTCAAGGACGGCTTATCTTCGGGAACATCAGCAGTCGTCGCTTCGGTCGTCAGTCAACCGTGCGAACTTACTCCAATTAAAATTCCTAAATTTTCCGGGAAAATTACCGATTGGATAACTTTTCGCGATTTGTTTGTATCTCTGATTTCGAAACGCGATTGTCTTTCCGGGGTTCAAAAATTACATTATTTACTCTCGTCCATGCAAGGTGACGCCGCGAAACTTGTTTCACATTTACCAATTACTGAGCAAAATTTTAAAACCGCTTGGGATTTATTGATTCTTCATTACGAGAACGAACGTAACATTGTCTCAGCTCATTTGCATACTCCTTTTTCGACACCTCTTGTAGATAGCAAAGATCGTTTGAATGGGTTAATCAATTTACGCGCGAGCTACACAAATTCGACCAACGCGCTTCGACAATTGGATCGAGCCGTTGATCAATGAAATGACTTGTATTCCACATTTCCCAAAAACTTGATTAACCTACCCGGGGGAGTTGGGAAAGACATTTAGGTTCAACAACAGTATTCCCGACTTTCGATTGTTTACAAAAGTTCATTAACACCGAAATTTGGACGCTCGATTCTCTTATCTCGGAGGATCAATCGTCTCTTTCAAAACCGAACATGTCGGGTAAACAGTCGAAATCGGGTGAAAAACAATCACACGTCAACCAAGTTCGTTCAAACCACGCGACGGTCAGTCAAACGTGCCCGAATTGTAAACAAAAACATCGGTTGATGGATTGCCCAAGGTTTCTTGGCTTGCCCGTTCCAGAGCGATATGAATTCGTTAAAAAACAAAACATTTGCCAAAATTGCCTTTACAAAGGACACCAAGTCAAAGATTGCAAAAGCAAATTCAATTGCATCGAATGCAATCAGCGACATCATTCGCGATTACACAATCCTTCACAAATTCCAAAACCCCAACCTTTTCAAACCCATCATTCTCAGTTTCCCAACCCTGGATATCCTAATCCGAAACAAAATTTCGCTCACAGTCATGTTTTGCATGCTAATGAGCTCGACCCCTCTACACTTCCAAATTCGTCCACTTCCCACGCATCACATCCAAACAACTTTTCCACTGAACTTTCATACGCCACAAATGAACCCCCCTCGGCCGTGTATACCCATTCCAATTTCCAAAAATTCCGTCCTTCGTCAATTTTACTCGCGACGGCGCGGGTGACGGTTGAGGTCGAAAGCGGTCGTTCTATGTCAGTGCGAGCTTTAATTGATCAAGGGTCTGACGCAACGCTCATTTCTCGTCGAGTTACTCAAAACCTGCGAGCTCCCTTAAGTCCAGCCCGAGCCAAACTCATCGGCGTTGGGGAAGGTCAGGGAACCGACGTTCGAAGTGCAGCTCGCATCTCCATTTTTCCGAAAAATGACCGCTCTCGGGCGGTAACAACAAACGCACTTGTTATAACCCGCATTTCAGCATACACTCCTGCACGTTTTTCCCTACCGGAAAAATTCCCGATATTTTCTGAGCTAAATTTAGCGGATCCCGAACCATTTTCCGATTGCAATCTCGATCTTCTGATCGGTGCAGATATCTACGGCGCATTACTGATGGGAGGATTGATCAAAACCTCTCACTCACTCATAGCACAAGAAACCATCTTTGGATGGATTTTGTCAGGTCCTTTACCCTCAAAAGTAAACGAGTTAGTTCCCCGCATCAAAGTTAATCGGGTACAAGTCGCGGATCTTTCCGAAAGCGTAAAAAAGCTCTGGGAAGTGGAAGAGATTCCTCCTGAAAAATTCCTCTCTAACTCCGATCGAGAGTGCGAAAATCATTTTTGCAAAACATTCCGACGCACCGAGTCAGGGCGATATGTGGTTGAAATTCCCTTCCGCTCAAAACAACCCCTCCAAATTGGTAATTCTTCGAAACTCGCATTTTCTTCGTACCAAAGATTGGAGTCCCGATTCCAAAAGCAGCCGTTTCTCGAATTTCAGTACAACGAGTTTCTTCTCGAGTACGAAAAATGCGGGCACATGACTCGAATTCCGAGTACACAAGAAATGTTGCAACCTCAATTTTTGCCCCATCATCCAGTTTTACGTGCCGACAGCCAAACAACCAAACTGCGCGTGGTATTTAATGCTTCTGCCGTAACATCGAACGGAACATCATTTAATGATCACATGCACGCTGGACCGAAGTTACAGGCTGATTTAACTTCGCTGTTGTTGCATTGGCGAGTTTACAAAGTCGTTTTTTGCTCCGACATTGCTCAAATGTACCGCCAAATTTTGGTGGCACCCCAAGATCAGCAGTACCAGCTGATTTTTTGGAAACCCCCCACTCACAAAAACTGCCAAATCTACAAGTTGAATACCGTTACCTACGGGACAAAATCGGCACCGTTTCTCGCTCAACGCGTCCTCAAACAACTCGCGATTGACGAAGGTTCCAAATTTCCCTTGGCTGTCCCCATTCTTCAGTCCGAAATTTATATTGACGACATCATTTCCGGGGGGGAGACCCGCGAAATCGCAATGCAAAAAAGAAATCAAATTTCCGAGTGCTTGAAAAAAGGGGGATTTCGTCTCCGCAAGTGGGCGAGTAATGACCCTGAGCTTTTGCGAGAAATTGATGCAAATGATCATGGACTCGCTCTAACCAAACCCTTTCAAGATGGCGAACAACTGAAAATTTTGGGCATTCAGTGGACTCCACGCGACGATTGTTTTCATTTCCTCATTGCCGAGCCTGTAAAAAGCATCAACACAAAACGCGAAACCTTATCGTTTATTACAAAAATTTACGATCCTCTTGGTTGGATTGCACCATTCGTTGTCAAGTGCAAAATCTTCTTGCAAAAATTATGGAAACTTCCAGGCAACGACTGGGACACTCCAGTTCCCGTTGACCTTCACCCAGAATTGCTCGAAATTTGCAATAATCTCGAAGCCTTTCAACGCATCCAAATTCCACGTTGGACCCATCAAGATTCTACGATACTCGATGTCTCTTTGCATGGCTTTTCCGATGCGTCAGAAAACGCATACGCTGCTGTTGTTTATATGCGAGTTATTTCCAAAACAGGGGAGATTTTTGTGTCGTTGCTCATGTCAAAAACAAAGGTTGCGCCTTTAAAAACCCTGACTATTCCACGGTTAGAACTGTGTGCGGCCCTGCTACTCACAAGGCTGACTATGTACGTAGCCGAATCACTCAAAATGGCTAGTTCTCAGCCTTTTTGCTGGAGCGATGCTCAAATCATCCTCACTTGGTTGAAAAAACCTCCCAGCGAACTCAAAACCTTTGTGGCTCACCGAGTCGCTGAAATTCAGTCTTCATTGCCCGACGCAATCTGGGGACATGTTCGAAGTGCAAATAATCCTGCTGATTGTGCCTCGAGGGGAATTTCTTCCTCGCAATGAGCGAATCATCACCGTTGGTGGCACGGGCCACAATGGTTAAAAAACTCCCCAGAAAATTGGCCAGTTTCCACTGCCCTATCTCAATTTGTCACTCAAGAAGAGGTCAAGGAAAAGGTCATTTACACACACACGCTTTCATCGGAAGAATCTCTCGAATTATTGTCAAAATTTTCCGCGTGGAACCGAGCAGTACGAGTATTAGCGTACGTTTTCCGATTTTTCTTCAGAACTCGATTTCCAGACGTCGCCAATCGCTCGCATTATTTGCAGGTTGGAGAAATTTCGCACGCTGAAAAAATTTGGTTCCGAGCAACACAAACAAAAGCGTTCGGAAATGAGCTTTCTGCTATAAAAAAGGGGGAAAATATTCCGCGAAAATCACCTCTTCGATCTTTGAATCCATTTCTCGATTCTAATAAAATTATTCGAGTAGGTGGAAGACTCGAAAATTCCATGCTTGAATATGACCGAAAATTTCCCATTATCGTTCCAAAAGGGCACCTTGCTACGTTATTAATAAGGCACGCCCATTTTGAAACCCAGCATGGAGGCTTACAGCTCATGCTGGTGAAATTGCGAGAGCAATTCTGGATTTTGCGCGATTGTTCCCTGGTAAAAAATTGCATTCGAAATTGCGAACGGTGCATCCGCCACCGAGCCCAATTTTCCTCTCAAATGATGGCTCCCTTGCCACGGCCACGTGTTACGGAATCTTTTCCGTTTCAACATTGTAGCATTGACTATGCGGGACCTTTTTTCGTAAGACAAGTGACAGGGCGCGGACATAAAAGCCACAAGGCATATATTTCACTCTTTGTGTGTTTATCCACTCGAGCAATTCATCTCGAACTGGTTTTCAGTTACGAATCCTCCGCATTTATCGCGGCTCTCGAACGTTTCATAGCGCGGCGCGGACTTCCGTGCGCACTTTATTCCGATAACTCGACCACGTTCAAAGGCGCGGAACAGGAAATTCGCGAAGCAGCTGCAATCGCGATTCGAAATCCCAACTTCCAAAACTCGATTTCAAGTCGTTCAATCCAGTGGCATTTCATTCCACCTGCGGCTCCACATTTGGGTGGAATGTGGGAAGCCGGAGTTAAAGGGTTGAAACATCATCTTCGGCGAGTTCTAGGCTCATGCACCCCTACAATTGAGGAATTCACCACGCTTCTTTGCAACATCGAAGCGTGCTTGAATTCCCGCCCCATCGCTGCACTGACTGACGACCGTTCCGACCTCAAGGCTCTCACACCCGGACACTTTCTCATAGGACGAGCTCTAAAATCCCGACCTGTTCCTTCCTTACTACAATTAAACGAAAATCGACTCGGGCGTTGGCAAATCATGCAGCAAAAATTAGAACGATTTTGGCATGTTTGGAGAACCGATTATTTGAATACCCTCCAATAACGCCGAAAATGGCAAGATCGTCAAGAAAACTTTGAAATCGGGGATTTAGTTATTGTAAAAACCGATAACTTGCCACCGGCAAAATGGGAACTTGGGCGAGTACAAGAATGTTATCCTGACTCACACGGGTTAGTTCGCGTAGTTCTCGTTCGTACCGCAAAATCCTCATTCAAGCGACCGATTGCTAAACTATGTAAGCTACCTATTTAAAAAAAAAAAAAAAAAAAAAAAAAAACCTCGAGTCGTATCGAACCCACATGTACATATTGTAAATAGTATTTTCTTTCGTATTTTTTTTTTGATGTTTCTTTCGTCGATGTTGTTTTATGTTCATAAAACAACATCGTCAAAAATCATATTTTATTTCCGGCGATTTGTTTGAAGCTATAAAATCACCAAGTTTGTTTTGATGACGTACTGTTATCGCGCGGTCGTTGCACCGCGAGTTTCGAGAAAATCATCCTCAAGTAAAATTATTATGTACTTCTCGTTTCACATAATATCAGGGTTGAACACCCAAAATTTACTGTACTAACGTTCCCAAATTCTACGTTGTGCCGTGAATGTATAAAACCAGCGCGCAAGAGGCGCGCGGAGCATTCGTTTCCGAACAATAAACGAGTCATTACCGAAGTGGCGTGTCTCCTGAGTTATTTTTCTAACCAACTTTGGGCGATTTCTCGTCTCGTTTCTCTGACCATTGGGGCCTCAAGTGCAACAACTGGCTTTTTCTCGACAACACCGTGGGCTTTCGACTCCACAAGATCAAGGCTCCGTCGAATTCGCAACAATTCGAATTAGACGCAGACAAATTCTCGATCTTTTTCTTTCCGAATACGTCTTTCGAATACTATATTTCTTCATTACATGATATTTATTGACTCGATTTTTATCGCAAAACATAAGAGAAAACATTTGATTAAAATATTTAATTATCCGTTAATATTCATTATTATAAAATGTGTATCATGAAAATAAATTTAATCCCTATGTAAATTTACAATTTTTATAATTATACTTAATGAAAAAAATACTATACAATAAATTGTATTACATATATTCTGATATATATTATATATATTAATTTATTTGTATATTCATATCTATTTTATATATTATATATGTTAAAATACATGAATACATATTTTTTACATGAAATCAAATAAAATGAAGAAATAATTGATTGAAATACATAATTTAAAACATTTAAGATTCAAAATCAATTCATGGATATGATTTTATTGAAATTTTATAATAAAACTTGACAATTCATTGAATTCTTCTGAAGCAAAACAGTGTTGGACTTTGTAATATACTTGTATTCCAAATTTGTCGCAGGATAATGTTTCTTTTCTTTTCAAATCCTTTTTTCAAAAACTTTATACTATTCTTCCATACTATTCACTGCTAATTTAAAAACATAATTCATTTACAACTTATTAATTGATTTGACAAATTCAATTTTTGAAACATCTCATGTACAATGTGAATATTTTCGTTTTTATTATTGAATTAATTCAAGGGTTTGCATTCTTTCATTCGTGGAAAAGATTCAATGGAAATTTTGTAATTAAACTTTACAGTAAATCACATTCTCTTAAAACAAAATATTATACGATTTTTTAATATACTTCTAAATCAAATTGAACGCATAATTATACCATTTTACACAACTAATAATAATATAACATTATTGCAGACATTACATGAAGATCGGTTCAGTGATTCATTGGATGGCATGGATTATGCACAGCAACACGAAAACCAACATCACAAGTCACCAGATATTCAGCAAAATACAAGTATTTTTACATTTCCCAAACAAGTCATTGACTCCAGAGGAGTAGCAGCAGTTCCTAGACCATCGAACCAATCACAAAATAATGTGCAGCGTGTTCAACAATGCGTACCCCCCCGAAATATGCAACGATCTACGATTCCACATTCATTTAGTAAAAATCAAAGACCATCGGCGGTTTCTAACGTTCCTTTCGCTAGATCTTTCATTGTCAATACAGAAGAAAGAAATCCTAACGATTTACAATTGCCTTGCACGACAGAATCTATGCGGGCACCTGCTCACATTGAAACACGATTTCAACAAAATGAAGATGCGTTAGGACTTCTTTCAATATCTGTTAACCAACATAACATTTGTTATTCTGCTTATCGACAAGACAAAAAAGCGCACCAAGATTTCAATAAATTATTCACTCAAAATGAATTCGGTTTCGCATGTGGGGTTTGTGATAGACTATGGTTCCGTGAAGATTTAAAACAACCAAAATCCCATAACGGTGTACTCAAAACCCTACTTCCCGATGTCCCGTTACATTCTATACTCGTTTGTGCCACCTGTAAAGCGTCTATTCACAAGAACAACATACCCGCGATGTCATCCTACAATGGTTTCACGTATCCTCCGTTACCGCCACATTTTCCAGATTTAGACTTGGTATCAGAGAGACTCATATCACCCAGAATACCGTTTATGCAAATCAGAAGACTTAGACACGTTCAAGGACAATACGGAATATATGGACAGGTAATTAATGTTCCAGTGGATGTCAACACTATGGTACAAACACTACCGCAGGATGTAGATGATGACTATTGTATCGACGTTCACATCCAAAGAAGAATGATCCATAAGAGCAGTTACGTGCACGGCTTGATCACCAAACGCAAAATAAAAACGTGGTTACAGTATCGGATATCAACTCCTTTGTATGAATTTTACAAAATTTCGATTGCTGACGGCTTTTTAGAAAGTATCATCGACGAACCCAACCCTGTTAATGACGATTTTGCAGAACATATTCCACTTGAAGAAAGCTTGTATGCTCAACAACATACATTATTATGGAACGAAGACAAGTACATAAGGATTGCACCTGGTAAAAACAATGATCCCATTAGTCTACTGTTTGATGAGCATGCAGAAGAGCTCAGTTTTCCAACAATTTATTTAGGAGAATTCAGAAACTTCAAGGATGGCGTTCGTGTCACACCGTACATGATGGCAACGAGCGAATTACGGAGATTAGACAGAAGAGGCGTTACACCGCAAAAATTATTGTACATGGCTATGAAAATCATGAGAATAAGAGTTCGCGATTGTTTAACTATAGCTTTCAAGCATGTAGGAAAACAAACAAATATTACGCGGGAACAAGTTGAATCCGAAGATTATATCCACGGGTGTATCGAAAGCAACCTTGCTTTTCTACGATCGATACCAAATTCTACTTGGTATTGGTCAGAGCGCAAACGAGATCTTTTTGCTATGATCCGACAGCTTGGTAAACTGACAATTTTTCCTCACAATGAGCGCCAACGAAATCGGCTGGACTTCACTTCTTCAATTATTGTATAAGCTCAAGAACAAAGGATCCACTATTACGGAAGAAGAACTTTCGCGGATGCACTACATTCAAAAAAGCACTCTTATCAATGAAGATGCTGTTACATGTGCAATTCATTTTAACAAATTGGTTAATGTCCTGCTACGAATTTTGCTATCGAAGAAACACTCTCCTTTTGGTCAATATAGAGTTCTCCATTACTTTAAAAGAATAGAATTCCAGCACCGCGGCAGCCCACATGCGCACATCATGCTCTGGCTCGACAACGCTCCAACAGATCCACTTGGAACTGATTATGAAGCAGATAACACGATGATTGATCAACTTATTTCAGTATCAGCATTAGAATCATCAGGACACATCAATTTGCAAACCCACAAACATACATTCACGTGCTACAAAAACCTAGCTGCAAATGCTCCTCAAAAATGCAGATTTGATGCGCCTTTCCATCCATCTAGGCAAACTATCATCTCAACACCGATGCAGAAAACGGACTCTACTTTCAAGGCTAATTCGGCTAGATATCAAAAATTGCGAAAAGATTTGGAAGATGACACCTCACAAGACATTGACGAGTTCTACAGACGTCACGGCATTGATTCTGATGAAGACCATCAGAACGTCATTTGTGCAGGGATTACACGTCCAAGGGTTTTTTACAAAAGGACACCGGCGGAAAAAATGAACAATCCATTCAACCCGTTTCTGCTAAACAAGCTTGTTTCGAATATGGATATACAATTCATCACGGAAGAATATTCATGTGCCCAATACGTCGTCGAATACGTCAAAAAAACTAATCGAGGAATCAGTCACCTTCAGAGTTTGATTATCAAGACAATGGACCAGCATCCGGAATTCGACATTGTAGAAATTACAAGAAAATGAAGCGTTGATATGCTAAACACCGTTGAAATGAGCTCCCAAGAAGCTGCGTGGTACCTTCTCAGGGAACCAATGTCAAAATCTTCTGTGGCCGTTGTTTTCATCCCAACGGTTTGGCCCATTAAAAGGCATAGGATTAAGAAAACGGCGAAAGAGATGGAAGAAATGGATCTCGCTGGTGATTCCACGGACATATGGAAGGAAAACATATTCGATACGTACATCAAGCGTCCAGATGATATGGAAGAAGTGACTCTAGCACAATTCTCTTCCAAATACACCAAAAACAATTCGGGATCGTACGTCCTCCGAAAAGATAAACGTATAATACGTTTTAGGAATTATGACATTGGTCAAGACTTGAATGAGTACAAACGAGAAATAATAACTCTTCATATACCCTTTCGAAATGAAGAAGAGGAAATTTTGATAGACATGAAATTTATCACTTTATACGACGATAATGAACAGCTCATTATGCAACGCCGCAAAGAATTTGAATCGAACTTGGATGTACAAAAAAACCATGGAAATTTGTCGCCAACTTTGCCGCGAAGATTCACAAAACGATGAAAATGAAGTTGAAGCCGGTGCCGCAAGATTCCCAGAAGCAAACCCCTTCGAACAGTTGTACAGAAATCCAACGGATGATGCTGATGCCGATTTACGCTTAGCGACTCTTAACAAGCTCGGACCAATAGATAAAAAAAAAAAGAGAATGTCATGCCTCACGACGAATTTTGTGCACTCATGAGAATGGCTAATGAAAAACAATTTGATCTTCTACTTCACGTTATACACAATGTGCTACTACCAGAAAGATCTCCTTTGCAAGTCTTCTTCACCGAACCAGCAGGATGTGGGAAGACATTCGTCATCAAACTCATTATGGAAATTTACAATAGGTTTTCTCAGACGGACGGATATTGTAATTCGTATATTACGTGTGCTTCGACAGGAAAAGCTGCAGTGGCTATTGATGGCCCTACTGTCCACACTGCTCTGAAAATTTCTCAGTCTACATTGATGCCTCTATCGATTGAAGTTGCTCATCAATATCGTGCTCTTTTCAAATATGTGAAAGTTCTTCTATTTAAATATGTTCAAGTTGGCAATAAATTTTTATAAATATGTTGATACTGTGTTCATCGCTAGATGTTCCTGAACGAAAATATGCTTAAGTTATGGAAAAACGCCAAAAATTGAATGCTCAGCGGCGATGTAAGTTTTGAAAAACATTTATCTTTCGATTCAAAAATCATCGGTTTATATTTTTTTTACGAAAAAATATGACGTTCACAAAAAAAGTTTAAACGTAGACTAACATTTATTTTTCAAAAGCTATCGAGCAGTATTTTTTATTTTTTCGAATTCGGATTTACATTTCAACTTGTGACATCACCGCGCGGAAAAAACTTTTACGCGTTTTCGCGCGCTCAGCGAGTTATTGCATCCAGGGGCTCATTATTCAAATTGAGGCGGAATATATATTATTTTACCTATTCGTAAGTGTTTCATTCATTTTTGTATTAAAATTTGCGTAACATGAGGGCACAGTCTAACACGACTTTTACTTCTTGTCGATAGGTGCAGCAATAACTTGGCAGTTATGAAGCCGAAGATTGTAATTCGACGAAATAAAAACGATAGAGGTACTCTTATAAGTAGCGTTGCAGCATACTTTACTATCTATGCCTTTGCTGATTCGATGTTTATGAAATTTACAATAATTTACGTAATGTTGTGATTCTATTTTGTAAGTACGTTTTATAGATTATCTGGAGAATAGATTATTTAGAAAACCTTTAACATACTTCATCCCAAAAATTTATCATAAAGCAAAAATATTCTAATTTCGCAAAATGATGGAGAATAAAGAAGTTCCGAATAAAAAGGAAAAAAAAATCCCATGCAATTTTTAGAATAGTAAAAGTTTTTAAAACTTATCTAAAGTATAAACCTAATATGTGCAATAAGCATTTTACATAAAGTATTTAAGACAACTAGAAATATAGTAGCCTCTTGTAAGAACAGACGGGCGTGGAACAGAATTTTTATATGAGGAACAAAAGGATAGAGGGTCGCCTCCTTATACAAAAGCCGCATTGTGGATAATTCGTTCCGGTCCCCGAGAAAACGTCGCGTCAAGATCTTCTTTTTTTTCGTCATTTTTGTTTTCCCCAGGAGCTGTAGCCGAAATAATCCCTCCTGATGCTTTTTCAAAGTGAAATAACAGTCCCCCCCCTCCCTACTTTCTTGAAAAAAATTCATTAAGGCCATTAAGGTCACTAATGAGCGTGAACGTTCATATTATCCCGAATGCATACCCGTTCATTCACTGAATTTCGCGGTTCACTGAAAAAGGTCCTCTGAGCGGAACAGAACTCTGACTAGTCCAGAAAAATTTTGGAGGAAAAATTCAGTTCTTAAAAGAGGCTGCTGTAATGAATCCTTATTGGTTCAAACGGTTCTACAACCATCGCATGTTTACTCAAATTTTGCATGCACTGGGGCGTATGATTGTACACAGTTTTGAAAATATTTTTGTAATTATTTTTTCAACCATCATTTCCCGTTATCGCTAAGACTTGTTGTTTTTTTTAATGGTTTTACTGAATTCCTTGTCAAACTTGATAAATTTTTTTTCTTCTAAATGTATTTCAAAGAACCTGTTTCGAGTATTATTTTTCATTATTGAAAGCAGATTTTTTCTCATTCGCAATTTAATCGACTTTGCTGCACAGTTAGGCACAATAATAATAAAAATCATTATGATTACGCGTAAAACTGAATGTGCAAAACAGTAACTACCTACTTTTGGAAATATTATTTTAGGAGACATTTGAGAGAAGAGGCGTATGAATGTGCCAAAACATTTCACGTTTCCCAATATTAAAGGAAAGCAGCGACAGAAAAGATCATCGATGAGAAAAAAAATGTCCAGGAAAGAAAGGCATGTGTTAATATACTTACACGAGGAATAAATGCTAATACTAGGAAATAAAATATAAAAATATCTTTTGTAGAAACAAATCAAAGCAGCTGCTTTTAGGGAGGAACGACAACAAGAATTAAAGCTACTGGTAGCAGAAGGCATTATTCCTAGAAACGAAAACGCACATTTTCACAACACATTTACCTGGAAATACCAATCACTCATTTAATATTGCCAACGATGCTAAGCACAGAAAATGAATAGCGCGTGACTGCTATTCGGATGTTTTGGTCAAAATATGATCTTTGTATCTAAAAAGTACCTGAGCAAGATTATAAATACCTGCGCAAGATTATAAGCTGCACTCCGATTTTCGAGCTCTTGAAAAAAGAAGTGACACGGCTTATATGCGAGTGTGTACGATAATAAGATTTCTATATCATTAATTATTAGTTTTGAGCTGTTGCCTGAACATTTCAAATTTTCGATTTCATTGTCATTATCATGTTAAGTTCTTAAATGACAAGTTTGTTTGTAAAAATTGTAGGTAAAAGATAAATTAATAATAACATTCAGAAATAGCTTCCCCAGCCGAATTTATTTCTGGGAAGAAAAACAGTTGGATAGTTTTCGCCTCAGCCAGGAGGGCAAATTTGTTTAGGCCTGTATAATAAAATGTCGAACTATCGGTTTAAGGATGCTCATGAATCAAAAAAACAAAAAAAAAAAAAAAAAAAACATGAGGCACATTCACTGAATGTCCGAACACGGGGCGTCAAGCAACTCCGAGCCAAAGCCATAAGTATATCCATATATATTTTATATATATCTATAGATATACTAATGGCTTTGGCTCGAAGTGGTCGGCGCGCCGTGTAACCGGGCCATAAGCCAAGATGATGACTTGGAATTTTGTCCGAGCCGAGGCCGGAAGCGGGCAAACAATTTTGTGTAATCATGATGGTTATTTTTCGGATCAATCGCTTCAATTATAGTCTATATAGTTCTAAATCCCGAATGGGCAGGTAAGACTGCGACTAATTCATTGTAATGGACAGGAATTATTTTTGTCCAGCGCTTTGGCGCTCATATAATCGGCGCGCCGTTCACTTTGATTTTCAGATTTTTTCGGGTAGTTCGGATTTGTCAGGTTTTTTGGGACCCGATGCAAACATCTACACAGCCCCTGGACACTCATGAATTTGCTGGCTAGATGCTGTTCCTTTCGAAGTGGTGGCGCTGATGTTCAAGGGAGCCCCTCCCCGCCCTCCCATTTGCTGCGCTGGATCATATGGAGGGGAGAGAGGCTCCCTTGAGTATCAGCGTCACCACTTCAAAGGGAACAGCATCTTGCCACGGGCTTACATAAGTGAACATAGGAAGTGTCACCACCCTTCACACACACGTATCCACACACGCACGGAAAAAATGATTGGCCGTGGCAAATAAACATATTTCATTTTGCCACGACTGGAAGTAATAAATTGTATTGATATGTAATAGTAGTTGCATCTGTCAATTCTTGTTAGAATCGAAATGCGTACAGCAATAGTTTACATAGGCAGAAAAGTTGTGAGAATAAAATTTTGAATAAATGTAACTGTTATTGTGTTGCAAGTTGTCAATTACAACTGTTAATAATCTCAAGTAGTAATTTTCGGAACTCGTTCCGAAAATTTTGCTCTCGCGCATGAAAAGACGCTGCTCTCCCCCTTGATATGAAATATACTATTTTGCCTCTCAAATATTAACTCGGCGGGCCAAAAAAAACCCCCTTTCCCCTGCCAACTGTCATTTTCTCTAGTCTCCGTGTTAACCTTCAATACTTCATTTTCCATGTCGAAACCGTTTGGCACAACAGTCCAGCTTTTCGCTGTCGTAGCCAATTTCTTTTTTTCGTGCATATATGTATACCCTTATACGTATGAATGTAAGTGAGTATGCGGATATGTGTACTCATGTGCATTTCAATATCTTTTACAGTGTTGCAGTTAGTAGAGTTAGTCAAAGGTAGTGGTTTATTTTTTACCTCCGAGCGTTTTTGAGAAGACGCGTGACAACAAATCAATTATGGAACGAACGAACGCAATAGCAAGGTATCTTCCGAAGGTTCGAAATTTTTTCCGAAGGTTCGGAAAAAATTTTATTCGAGGAAACCTCTAAATGTTTCACCTGAAAATTTTATTGAATTCAGTGAAGAAAACGCAACACAGGTTTTCAGTAAGTTTTTGGTCAAGGACATGTTTTTCTAGAATAAGAGAGTGCAGAAAATATTTTTATATTCTTTTTTAATAGGTTTCGTTCAAACGATTGATAGACTGGGGAAACACGGTAAAATTCCTGATTTATTGATGCCTGACAAAAAAAAATTAACAATTGAATTTGTTAGAAAACAACTGTGTGTCACATTCCAAAAAGAATGTTATTTTTCAACGCTGCCAAAAGGGACCAAAAATGCTGGACGACTGTCGAAGATTATATTGCGAATCCAGCAAATCATGATGGCATGCGACAGATCAAGTTGTACTGCCTATCGCTTTTTCATGTAATTTCGTTTCATCATCAATTTTCGGAAAACTCCAATTGAAAGCAACGTAACTTGATATTAATAATAACCCGTTCCTGCTTACGTGGTCGCGCGATCGAATTGAATTTTATAACTTTCAACGAATAGTAGTAAATTTAAAACAACAGACAGTACATTTAGACATAACCGCCATTTCTCTTAAAAGTAGAAATCAAACTTGAAGGTTTGACGTCAAAATTTGTACTTCATCAGCGCTGTTACATGCCCATTACATCGCTCCTGAGTAATCTAAAATGTGAGAAAGGGCGTATGAAACATTTTTCGAAATAAAGGTCGTTTTAAACAGTTTTCATTTGTCGTTTCATGTTATTGTTTTTCCATCCTCAAATTGATAAGGTAACTAACAACTGTTTCAAATGTGACGTTTTCCATTTCGAACATGTCTCAGATTTCGATTTTTGAATTTTCCATCATGAAATATTTTAATTTGAATACTTGACAATCTTTACTGACAGATTTATGAATTCTATGAAAATACATTTTAGGAATTCACAACGTTTGCGTATCAAATATAAGGAAATAACAGTTCTGCAACTTCCTTGTACAATCGTTCCTGACGACAACGAATGTTCTAGTCTTTTTTTATCATGATCTATTAGCATCAGAAAAAAAGGACAGATGATGTTCGTTGTCGTTAGGAACGAGTGTACTTACTACATATTTTGGTTTTTCAAAATACATTTTTCAATAGATAATCCGCCACTCTCAATCGCAAGACGCATGTGATACGATCACGTCTAAAGTCAACCATTTTTTGCCAGAAATATTTTGCATCCATTTAGCTCCCAACGGTATGTATATGATGAAATGATCATATAGAAAAATACAAGCGCCTGGAAAATAATTTTATTTTCATCGTAAAATTATTGTTTGTACGTCAGAAAATTTTTTTTGAACTCTAGCAAATATTTCTTGTTAGCGATTTTTATTGCGTACAGCTTTTCTTTACTCATGTGAGAATCGTCTTGCGGAATTTTAAATGTAGAAAATTTTATAATTTTACAGAGAACTTTCACTTATCCGAGCAGTCTGGGAAACAAAATCTGGGTTATCCGAACGTTCCCACCGCTCTTGCTAATAAGCGAGGGGTTTAGTGGGTCCGGGTATTCTTCCCGAAAAAATTTTCGCCGAATTCAAGATGGCGGATTCGTAGGTTGGCAACAACTAGGTAAATGACATGAACGCAAGCCCGGCAGGTACTGCCCTCTGGTCAGTGGCTCTTTGGCCTTCATCGACGTAGGGTCTGTTGTGCGCGGTTTACGTAATTATTGCAATTATCGTAAAATAAACTAAGTACGTTTACAATACTTGTGTTTCGTCATCGTCATAGGGACAGTTCACGGAAGTTTCAAAGGATCCAGCATCATTGGGATTCGTAATTAAATAAGTTTATTTTATTATTGCAATCACTTTAATTGATTTCAACAAATAGTAAAAAAATTAAAAACATACTGTTACAATTTTATCGTTTACATGTGTAGCTGTAGAGAAAAGAAACCTAAAAAAACTTTTTCAGTTTTATAAACGAAATATCAACAAATTATAATTATGAAATGAAATATACTGTTACAAGACAATTTAACTGTGTGCTCTGTTTACTTTGTGGATGTTTTTTTTTTTTTTTTTGTATTGCGACATGAGATCTGCCTTGGCTTTGGAATGGTTTGCTTGCAGGCGATTTGCGAAAAACAAAAACAAAACTAATAATTGAGTGAGGGACAAAAGGTAAAAAAAAATTGAAAAAATTATTTCGGGGACTCTCAAATGACACGTAATGAAATAGAAGTAATGATAGTTATATTACGGCAAAATGAAATTTGCTACACAAAAAACAAACATTTTACTATCATTTTGCATTACATGTTGGAACGAATAATAATTATGAATAATAAATTTCTATATTTTATCATTATTAAATACAATTACTTACATAGTATTAATTACTCGGAGACAAAAAATTTAATTGAATGTCAAGAAAATTAACATTCATAAAACATTAAAACCTCATGCAGCAGATAATAAATAAAAATTATTACCAAAGATAATGACAAGGTTTTAAAAAACTCAAAGGGACTCTATATGGAGAGGGAATTGATTTTCATAAAAAATAATGAAATTTAAACTAAAAATCTAAATTTTCAATTAGATGGAATAACGTGATTGGTGAAAAAAAATTACAGGAGGTGATGTAATAAAAAAAATACGTTTAACAATAAATACGGTTACTGGAGACAAAAACTAAATTCATAATATTGGAATAAATAACTAACTGTTGAACAAATAAGTATTACAGGCGATTATTACAAGTAAAAAATTACATTCTTTACTTATAATGTTTAATGAAAATGATTATCTAGACAGTAAAAAAATTCTTCCAGAACTACCAGTTCGGAAATAGCAAACAATGAAATAAAAATATTTTATACTTAATATCAAATGGAAAAAAAAATTAAAATAAGTACTATTTCTGCTGTACTAAAAAGCGCTCATTTATGCCCGTACGCTGTCATATCAGCATTCGAAGGCGAAACAAGTTTTTCGGCCTGAAATAATCTATTTATGAACAGCAGATGACTGATTGTTGTCAAACAATAACCCACGTTCTGCATTGCAACAATAATCTGCATTCATGTCAATGTAGCTTTAATTGCTATATACGTAAAAAGACTTATCATACCGTCATTCATATCTCGCGAATTATTCCAGATAAATTATCACACACTGCAATTATCAGTTACATGTGATATCTACTCCGTGGTAACGCATGCTCGCGATCGTATATGAAACAAAAACAAATGAAACGTAAAAAATAATAGAGCAACCGAATCAATCCTTGTAGAAAAAAAATTCTAATGCTGTGTTATATATTGCAAATTATATCGCAATATATAGTAAAAAGTTTCAAAAAAAAAATGTAGAAAAAAAAAATAATTTTTAATAAAACCTGAAAAAAAAACACATATTATCAAATAACGCTAGAACATGCTAAAATTTTTCCTATCCTGGAAATAGAACTAAAAATAGAAACTTATCGGCACACTCATTTGGTAAAGTAACAGATATCAACTTTAGAAATTTCGCAATACTGGTTATATCTTTTCCTAAACGAGGAACATATAGGAACAAGACGAGAGCTCATTTCGATTACGAAGCTAAACGAGAAAAATCGTTCCGATTCGTTTTAACAATTGATAAAGTCGAGACATCGCACTTTGGGCAAAATTTTATTGTCGTTAAAGATTTCCGCCTTTTACAATAACAAATTCTGAAATCACTCAATACAATTTAGCAGTGATTATTAACTTGCTTAGATATCCAAGTAAATTTTCTTGTTTTTCACGAATAATCTTTTCATAAATTAGTTACTTCATGCCTCCCACCTAAAAATTTTAGGTATAAAAAGCCCGACGTTTCAGTCTCAAAAAAAAGGAAACTCAGTTTGGTTCTGTTCAGATTCACATCCGCTGAAGTCAGTTCAAGTTTAGTTGTACAGTGCAGTTCAGTGCGTTTTCCCCTGGAAACAATATCAGTTAGTATTCTTTATTATCCTTGATTTTATTTGATTTTTCTGTGCTTGATTTTACTTTTTTTTTGTGTTCCACGAGAACATTTTGAATACTTTTCTTTGCGTTCTACGAGAACGGTTTTGATTTTTCTGTGCTTGATTTTACTTTTTTTTTGTGTTCTACGAGAACATTTTGAATACTTTCCTTTGTGTTCTACGAGAACGGTTTTGATTTTCCTGTGCTTGATTTTACCTTTTTTGTGTTCTACGAGAGCATTTTGAATCCATTTCTTTGTGTTCTACGAGAACGGTTTTGATTTTTCTGTGCTTGATTTTTCTTTTCTTTAAGAGTTCTACTAAAATCCAGATGCTCAGGTGTTCAAGTTTTCCAATTATTATTTCTCTTTCAAAATCTCTAGGATTCAGTTTCAAATAATTAGCTTCCAAACTATACAGGTTAATCCAAAATTTTCGTTCTCATTAACAAATTGTTGAACGACACAATTTTCCGAGTTTCCAGGTTTTCCACGGTTTAAAAGTTCATTTTTCTATGTTTGATTTTACCTTTCTTTGAGTTCTACGAGAACGATTATGATTTTTCTGTGCTTTAATTTCATTTCTTTGAGTTCTACGAGAACATTTTGAATTCATTTCTTTGTGTTCTACGAGAACGGTTTTGATTTTTCTGTGCTTTAACTTGATTTCTTTGAGTTCTACGAGAACATTTTGAATTCATTTCTTTGTGTTCTACGAGAACGGTTTTGATTTTTCTGTGCTTTAATTTTATTTCTTTAAGTTCTACGAGAACATTTTGATTTTATCTCTTGTGTGTTCTACGAGAACATTTTTTTTGGAGAAATTTTCTTTAGTGTATAACATAGGGGGAATAGAAGATTTAGAGACCGCGCGACACGCAGCCCGGATTCATGGGATACCCCCAGGCGCCGGATTTAGAACATTCGACCTAAAAGGCTACCCCGAAATCTGGGTAGTCATTAAGTTCTACTCCGGGAGGATACCGGGAGTCGATATTCTACCTTCAAATCTACGGGATGCCCTACCAGGGATAATAGCCGTTCAGAGAGAAAGGAGCCGATCCTCTTATCGGTTAGGCGCTAGGAGGCCCCGCGATAACATCCCCAGTCGAGTGAGATTCACAACGGGAGGACAAGCGGTGGAGATTTGTTGTCGGCATTGCCACACCAGGACATGTGTACGACCTACTGAGGGAAGGAAAATTGTACGCCTGGAATGTGATTGTCGGCGTATCATTTTCGGATACACCCAGGCGCGGACATCCTTACGTCCGGAAACCAGGACCACCCCGCAACAACAGGGATTAACCACCTCGGAGGATTCAACTTCGACACCCAGAAATCCTGACGTCGAGTTACCTCTACCCACCGACCCAGGTTTACGCTGTGCGGCTCCCTCTTCTTTTTCACCAGCCCCGAGAGCGAGCACCTCACGGGCAGAGTCTGAGGGTGATTCCAACCCCGGCTCGTCAACTTCAAGATCTTCCACTAGGAGGACTGGTAGAAGTAGAGGACCCGATACCCACACCCCTTGGCGTCGTAGTCTGGAAAGTGGGTTGACGTTTCGACGCCGGCGACCCACGCTTATCGTCGACCTCACCGACGACGCACCCCAAGAAACTTGGCTACCCCCACCTTATTCACCCCCTGTTTCCCCACGAACGGAGGCCAGGCTTTTGAAGGAACCGATGCAAATCGACCAAGGTTCTGCCCCAGAAGGACTACGAGTTCGCTGCCCTCGCACTCCTCCCCCGCCGTACGAAAGTCCAGAAAATCAACATATGTGAAAAATTTAAGTTGTGACTTGAATAAACCTTTGTTAATTATCGCCAGTTCACTCTCATTGATAACGCCCTCGCATTCTATGTGAGTCTTGAACTATTCAAGACATATGTCATGTGAATATAATACATAACAGCTGATTCAATTCGACTACGCCAGTGGCACACAGTTTTATGAAGAAAAAAAATACCATTTCAAAGCGTTTAAACATTTTTTTTTTTGATTAGTGAGTGATGAAAATTTGAAAATTATTTACAATCACCTATTCGTTAATGCTCATTATTTAATAAGTAATGCCTGATTGTGGATTATTCAGTGAAACTTTAAACTGACGATAATATCTCGCAAAAAAAATTTCAGACACACCGAAAAACTTTGAATGACGTTATTTCAGATTATTTCCTTCATGGTATTGGATGAAAAAAAATCGGAAATAAAAATTGATACTACTCCTAATCAATTGAATGGCGCACGATTACGCTCGTATACCGCGATATAAGTATTCAAAGAGAGTCAAATTTCGTGCTTACAAGGGTAGGGCCCGCACTGGGACATTGAAATTGATATTAGTCTATTATCATTCGATAAAATGTAAAAAAATATCGCACACGTATCTCAGCGTTTTTGTAGGTGGGCCCCAGTTTTATTATAATAAATTTTTGAAATTTATGGTCGCAGCAGCGACCCAACTAATATCGCATTTTTAACGCCGTTGGTACTATGTAACGGTGGCTCGGTGGCAGAGTACCTGACTGTTGTCCCGAGAGCGCGAGTTCAAATCTTTGACAATGGTTCTTTTTTTTTTTATTTTATTTGTTATTTTACTGATAGTTACTAAAAATAATCATTCAATGACGCTTTCGTGGTAACTGAAATTTTTATTTATAAAAGATTCGGATTATAAAAAGAAAAAAAGGAAACGTGAATTTTTTTTAAATAACTTTATTATGTATTTATAGTGTTCAATATTATTCACAAATTCGCGGATGATATTCGTCGTAAAAACACTTAAAACATAATGTTTTTTTACAACGAGCGCATATTATGAACGCAACACCATTGCAGCCGCAATTTTCACGAGTGAGAGACAGCAGAAAGCAAGTTTCATTTACATTCGCAAACGAATTTTTGTGTGGCAATAATTTTGACGCGTACCAAGCATACTTGATCATTTCATGAAAAACTGGGGCACTCAACTGGTGGTGGATAATCGAATGTATTTTGATTGCATCTTCGCGACTGTTTATTTCCCGTTTTTCTTTCAGTAAATCTGATGCGTTTTGATAACAGGTAATTAATGCGTCGCATTTCAAAGATTCCAAAAAGATAAGTGGAATATCATGATGCTTTCGGGAAGAATGACTGTCGTATTTTTTAAAATCTATTTTTCGGTTCATTATCGAAATTCCTCAAAGAGAGGGGAAATTTTTGGTACCTTCTTTCGTTATCGTGTCTCGTCGTTTCGATTTTCGTTCTTCTGCAGCTGCGGTGAAAAGTGCATCTTTTTACAAAAATGGAAAGTAACGATTTTGTGAGTGCAAGTGAAAATAATTTCAACGGCATTTTCCTTGATGATAATCTGTCACCTACTGACTTTACTAATTCAATGAAAGTCGCCTGGTCCTTATTGGCAGAGAAAAAATTTATTATTTATAATAAATATAAATTTATTTATATAATATTATATATTAATCGCCTCTGTATGAGATTGACCATTCTGCAAGGGTTGTTGGCAAGGCTCTTAAGAATTTGATTATAAATTTCTTCAAAGAAAATGTCCTCTCAACAGAAGAGGATCTCATTCTTTTGGCAGAGCAACCAGATTCAACTGCATATGTAATGGTGAGTAAAGTTTGGTTAATTCATTGCATTTAAAGTTTTCGTGAGACTCGATAGGCTAATGAAGCTAATTTTTCGCGTTTCGTTTTGTTCCAAGTGTACGGAAGAAGGAGATGATGATTGTTTTAATGACGTTTTTGATCCTCCGGAAAATTTTGAGTATGTTCCACTGGAATACAAACGAAGAGCTGTGGCATACGCTAGAAAATACCCCAATTATAGTTTCAAAACTTTGAATCGGGCATTCGCGAAATTGAAAAAAAGGGATTATCTTGCCAGATGGAAAAAAGATGTTGAAAATGGTGGCACTTTTCATGATAAAGTGGAGCAGATCGATGTGGAAACGTTCTCACGATTCACAGAGGCTCGAGACAATCATGAACAGGTAAAATTACGTCGAGAAAAATAATCAATATGTGCCAGTATAAGATTTAACAAAAAAATGAATTTGCAAGTTTTCTATAACAGGAGCAAACTGTGGAAAATTTAAAAAAAAATGAAAATTTGCTATATATATATATATAATAAAATATTAATTTTTGTAGGTCACTACAAGAATCCTCCAGCAATGGGCAATGTCTGTGGCATTTCCTCTTTTACAATCAGATGATGGGTTTCATTTCATCGCCAGTAATTCGTGGGCTAAAAAATTCAAAAGGAAGTACCGCATAAGACAGCGTAAAGTGACAAAATTCATAAGCAAAAATGACGTTGCGTCCCTTGAAGAAACTGTTCAAATCGCCGAAAAATTCCAACGGCAAACGCAAGAGCTAATCAAGAAGTACCCTCTGGAAAACGTGATAAATACAGATCAGTCCGGCTGTCAATACGAAATGGTTCTAGATCGCTCCCTTGATTTCCAAGGCTCCAAAACTGTCTTCGTTCAAAAGCAGAATTTAAATAAAACGACGCATTCTTACACTGTCCAATACAGTTTGACCGCGAATGGACAACTTTTGCCCCATGTTTTCATAGTATGCACGCAAGAGACAGGGACTAAATTTGGACCTAGAGTTGGACAAACAGTTGAACGGTTGACTGAAGAATACGGAAATGTCATCGTAACATGTTCGAAATCTGGAAAATTAACAAAAGAGCTTTTCATCAAATACTTGAAAAAAGTCCTGAAACCGTATGTCAGTGACAAAAAATTTCTATTGATTCTTGGGGAGGACAAGCAGATTCGCTCATTTACGATGACATTTTCACAAACGAATCGAATGAAGTAACTTGCGCTGTCAAAGTAATACCTCCGAAGTGTACTCCGTTGTGCCAGCCATGCGACGTGTACTTTTACCGGCAAATGAAGAATATTATTAAAAAACTTCAAAACGCATCAGATTTACTGAAAGAAAAACGGGAAATAAACAGTCGCGAAGATGCAATCAAAATACATTCGATTATCCACCACCAGTTGAGTGCCCCAGTTTTTCATGAAATAATCAAGTATGCTTGGTACGCGTCAAAATTATTGCCACACAAAAATTCGTTTGCGAATGTAAATGAAACTTGCTTTCCGCTGTCTCTCACTCGTGAAAATTGCGGCTGCAATGGTGTTGCGTTCATAAAATGCGCTCGTTGTAAAAAAACATTATGTTTTAAGTGTTTTTACGACGAATATTATCCGCGAATTTGTGAATAATATTGAACACTATAATCACATAATAAAGTTATTTAAAAAAAATTCACGTTTCCTTTTTTTCATTTTATAATCCGAATCTTTTACAAATAAAAATTTCAGTTACCACGAAAGCGTCATTGAATGATTATTTTTAGTAACTATCAGTAAAATAACAAATAAAATAAAAAAAAAAGAACCATTGTCAAGATTTGAACTCGCGCTCTCGGGACAACAGTCAGGTACTCTGCCAACGAGCCACCGTTACATAGTACCAACGGCGTTAAAAATGCGATACTAGTTGGGTCGCTGCTGCGACCATAAATTTCAAAAATTTATTATAATAAAACTAGGGCCCACCTACAAAAACGCTGAGATACGTGTGCGATATTTTTTTACATTTTATCGAATGATAATAGACTAATATCAATTTCAATGTCCCAGTGCGGGCCCTCCCCTTGTTAGAGAATTTTATTTTTGAACGGCTGATTACTGGAAAATCCTTAAAAAAAATAATTACGCAAGTTTTGCATTGCAACAATAATCTGTATTATTGTCAACGTACCTTTAATTGCTACATTTGTAAAAACACTTATCATACTGTCATTCATGTCTCGCGAATTATTCCAGATAAATTATCACACACTGCGATTATCAGTTACTGTAATATCTACTCCGTGGTAACGCATGCTCGCGATCATTCATAAACTAATAGAAGCCTTAATATGTGTGGATTCCTATTAAAAATTAAGGGAAAAAATTCTAAGACATTTTTTGAAGCAATTGGAAATGTTTGCGAAATACTTGCTTTGGATTTGATGGTAATTCGCAATGCCGGAACGGTGGAAGACGTCTGTAAATATCTTTGTTCAACTAATGGCGAAAATGCTCGTTTTCGCCACGCTTGTATCCGATAAAACTCGCATTTTCACCACTAGTTGAACAAAATATTGTCCCTAACTAGTGTGGAAATGTTTTTCCAACTCATCTGATTACAACGCTCGCCTTCGGCTAGCGTTGCAACCCCCAGATTCGTTGGAAAACAATTCGCCACACTAGTAAAGGAAATAGCTATTGTTTTTACATTGCAGCAAAAGCGAAGCAATAAGTAATTGGTTGTGAAGGAAACTGTTATCGTGGCTATGTTCTCAGTTTAAGTTTATTTGTACTCGTATTTTCCATGATAAACTTTACATTTTTATATTTTTCCGTGTCAAATTTTATCTTCAAAATCGGTGCTGATGTCAGTTTTCTCACGTGCTTGTCTGCGAGCGTAGCTAAAAGTAATGAATTTGATTTTAACAATGAATTTTCAATAAAATGTATTATACCCTAAAATAAACACGTACCTTTCGTTTACCAGGAGTGCTGTCATGGAAATCAAAATTATATTGCAATAGTTTGTAAACCTCTGGACAACTGAAAATAAACGAACTCTTAGTAAAACCATATAAACAAATTTAACTAAGCGCTAACCAACAAATATACATCCTACCCGTTTACGTATTTTTGTGTAGTATTCGATAATGAAGAGGTGCAAGGGGACTCCCCAGATCCTATGTGGCCGTAATATGACGGCGATTAGACGTATTGATTTATTAGCTTATCAAACGCCTTTTCTGATAGGTCATTTATGACCGTTTGTTGAGCGTTGGTAATCTGTAAAAAACATGCAGTTAGCTACACACGCAAGCAGCCACTCACAGTCACACACACACACGCACACATTCACACACACACACGCACACATTCACACTCGCGCGCGCGCGAATGCGGTTGATTTACGTGTGATAAAATATTGTTAATAATAGAAGTGAGCACAAGTTACATTTTCTTCACAATCTCCATGACTGACGCCAGTGTCATTATGTTGGCTACTATCGTCGTTATGTTGGTCGTCGTCTACCTGTGACAAAGAAAACAGTGCGGTGTATATAGATGTGCATACGCATGCATGCACATCTATAAACATGTATGCGTAGAATGAAATAATGGTTGTAAGGTGTGATTAAATATTTTCAATTACGAAAGTGTGCATTATTTACATTTTCTTCATCAACTCCACGATTGACGCTAGTTTAATCGTGTTGGCTAATGTCATTATGTTGGCTGCTATCGTCGTTGTGTTGGTCGTCGTCTACCTGTGACAAAGAAAACAGTGCCGTGTATATAGATGTACATACGCATGTATGCACATCTATACACATATATGCGTAGAATGAAATAATGGTTGTAAGGTGTGATACAATATTTTCAATTATGAAAGTGTGCATAATTTACATTTTCTTTATCAACTCCACGATTGACGCTTGTTTCATCGTGTTGGCTAATGTCATTTTGTTGGACGTACCCTAGCTGTAACAGACAAAAAGGTGCGGTGTTTATAGATATACATTTATGTCGCATCAAACCTGAATAGCGTCGTTAATGGCAGTTTCACATTTTACAGGAAAATGGATCTGAAGGAAAAAGTTCTTCATCAGGAGTAACCACATTCACGCAATACAAAATCAGGACAAGCACTGATAACCTTTTTTTTAAAATGAAGACATTTATATTTGCTTTTCAATGCGTTATAAGATATGATTGTGCCAATAGTTCAAGTGCCCTTAACTCCTCTGGATATGTTTACATCATGTATGATACGAATCAACGTTCACTTCTTTAATTGCATTCGCCCGTGAACGTGAATCGCAAATTCAGCTTATTGCATTAAAAAAACTATTTGTTAGACATTGGCTGTGAAAAAATCAAGTCAAAAGGTAGAAAGTATAAAATCAATCAGGACACTTTCAAAAGACCGTCGAATCAGAACATGACCTCATTAATTTAATCAGGACGACTGGTAACCCTATTTTCATCGGCTCAGCCAATTTATAATAGGTTTGCCAGCTGTAACTTGCTCAAATTTAATCGGAAAAAAACGAGTTTGACTTACAGATGTGAAACGGTATGAACTGTCGAAATCAATAAATATCTCAGAATCGGTTTTTTTTGTTTTTACGGCCATTTGCACTCCCGCCCGCACAAGCGCGCACACTCACATATAACTTACTTTTTTTTCGATTGCGTCCATAACGGCTACGCTTCGTGAAAAGGTACGGTATTGTACCATTTGTGATTTTCGTATTTTTTTTCCAAATTTTTCTTGATAGACAAACTTAACGTCTGCGTAGGTACATTTTCCCGCCTGGAATCTATCAAGAAAAGTTGAGTCGTTTTTCTTAGCCGAACTTATCACTGATTCTGCCCATTCTTCTTCCATACTGTGTGGCTTCTCATTTGTGATTAGGAAGTTCCAATAGTAGATGAGCTAAGCGGGTATCGGATCCGCCCACTCTTCCTCCCATCACGTGACCCCCCTCCCCTCCACGGCCCCGCGCACTCCCCCCTCCCTTTGCCCTGCCAACTCCCCTCCCCTCGGGGTTTTCCCGCGTTATTCCGGGATTTTCCGGATTTTCCCGAATTTTTCCGGGGTTTTCCGCGAATTTGCGCAATTTTCCCGCGAATTTCCTTGGTTTTAACTGAGCGAATGTTGGTGACGGTGTAACTTTTATTGAGTTCTAACTCAATAATTTTACGCGTTGGCAGAAAATTCTCTACACGAGCTATTTTGTTCAGCTTCGAGAAGTCCATGTTGCTTGATAAATATTTTTCTTAAGACTGACGCTCTACCGCTCGCGCATCCGTATTTCAAGGATTATTTGACCTTGAAAATCTATTACGCATTTTCGATAGTGATGACGTCACCTCGACAAGTTTAAACAAGTCGCCGGAAACGATTACATCATCACATTACTAAGCGATGACATTATCATCTATTCATTTAACCTTGAAAGTATATTACGCAGTTACGTAAGCGCTGACGTCACCTCAACAAGTCTAAACAAATCGCCGGAAACGATTACATTCTTGATTGATGACGCCATCATTCGACCTTGAACGATCTATTACGCAGTTTTAAGATATATTTTTAGAAAGTTTATCTCGAACCATGTGGATACAAACAGAAGATTGTCCTAACTCTATACGCAATTGAGTTTTGTACTTTATTTATTTATTTTCTTTTCAATTTTTTAAATTTAAAATTTTTTTATTTATTATTATTTCTCTTTCTTCAAACGTTACACAATTTTTTACTTACATCTATTACAATTTTTTTGCAATGGCGGTGGTCCGTCCGGGATGTCACCGATATAATCAGAGTTCCAATGTTCATCACAACGCGTCCAGGCAATAAATTCCTCATCTTCTTGCAATTCTAGCGGAAGCTTATTCCATGCATTGCTTATGTAGTTTGCTTGAAAGTTCAGAAGGTATTCTCGAGGTAAAACAGCGATATCTTCGGAATCCAAGTCATTGATCCCGTTTACGAAAGAGAGTAACGTAAATGATCTTCTCATCGATGGTGTATCCCCGAATTTCTCCGTCAACCATATTTTGAGTCGACGTGTGTTTTCTGCGGCGCAGTAATGATCATAGACAGGTCGATGATAATTGTTAAATCGACATGCGGAGACGCGCAGCTTGTCGAGTAAAGGACAGCCCATTTCCTGCAGGTCAATTATGTTGACTGAGTCCAGATGATTTTACAACCATTTTTTCTTATCCACTCCTTTGACGAATACCAAACTGGAGTCGATCAGTTGATCCTGCAGCTCTTGATTGAGTTCATCGTATAACACGTCTCCAGAGTTCCAAGGAATGCCGTGATAATTACGTGTCAACCACAAGTTGGTTGCCCGCGCTTTTGATGACAAACCATGCCAGGCACATGGTGACTTGAACAGCGTCATGACCGCATCAGCGTTGGGCTCGAGCCTTAAAACTGCGAGCTCCTTGGCAACGAAGGTATTTTGCACGGAAAATCCTTGAACGTCGACGATGTACTTCATTATGATAACTCTTGACACACTGACGCGCTACGTCACATTTACATGCTTTTATAACCTCATCCCTACTCCATAATGCTACAACACCACCCCCCCCCCCATTCCTTCATCAACCATTCAGATACTCTCTACGAACTCTCTTACGTTTACATCTTACGAACCAATTTATACCGCTTATTATTTAGTCTTAAAACTAATATCTACTGATTATTGTTCAAATCTTTAGCTTTTCTACGTAAAATAGGATCTAAAACACATTCAATAAAAGCGATTCATCGTTGAAACCTATAACGGTCACAGGCCGCTTGTTCCCATGGACCCCGTCTCGCTAATCTATGCGCAAAATCCCACACATACAGCACATATACTGTAGGTGGGTTACAATCAAACGTAACACGCTTCATAGTTTTCTGACAACTCCGCTGATTGGTTGGTATTCTATGATACGATCATGTACAATAAGACAGTATGCAGTAGTCGCAGCTGGGAAATTGGCTCCTGATTCAAACTCCAGACGAACATCAACTGGACCAGTGATCAAGGAATCATTTTGTTTAGCACAGTCGATAACAACAAGAGGCGCATTATCTTTAAATTGAGTTTTTGTTAGCAATGGAGCATTTTTTCTACCATAATACGATGATTGAAAATTTGCAAACATTTCATATAACGTTGCAAACTGATTTCGTTGAAAATCAATATGAAGATTCTGATAAGGACAATATTGTGAATTTAAATACAATTTCATATCACGCAAATTACACGTATCAAAGTTGCTCATATTTCCAGTTCTCACATTTTTTTGTCCAACTTGGAATCCTATGATGACGTATCTCGGCTTTTCCAGTTGAGTCGTTGTTTTCACACTCCATACGTGCTTTGTAGTTTGAGGTAAAAGTGGATACTCGTAAAGTTCCCAGCTTCGGAAACTCATGGCGATCGTTGGGTCAGTAGCGATGAAATTAAGCATTCGAATTTTCCCCAAGTCCGAAACTTTGACGTATGGAATTAACCATTCAATTTTGCTAATGGTTAGCTTGTATTGTTCTTCGTTCGCAGCAAGCTGTGTGATTACGTTGACGTCGGTGTTGGCTCGCAGAATAATGAGTTCATGTTTTGCATTGACGATAACTCGTTGATAATCTTCAGCAAATTCGAAGATGAAATTCAGTGGAATGCATATGTCAAAATATCCATTGTTGTTAGTTATATGTCTTGTGTCGTCAACAATCCATCCAGCATTTTCCATCATATCCTTTTGAGTAGGAGTTTGTGCAATGTAGGCCTTCATCGTTGTTGTGAGACCGACATTCTTGACTCTTTCGATCTCTACAGCATTCAGCTCATACCGCATTTCTTCAAACATGTGGCAGATGCCATTGTTCACAATCGATGTATGAGCAACATCAGTTCCATCTGCTTTTGTCAATCTTCCTTGTATATGCAGCGAACTTTTGCTAGGCAGTATATATGAATCCTGGTTTTGTACGCTGATGCGAATCTCATCGTTGTTGTTGAATGTTGATGAAGCATATGGCTGGTGCGCGTGTATGTCATATAGCGCTATTGAGTCGTCGAAGATGACTTTTTTCTCGATTTATAACATTGTATCAGGCAGATGAAGCAGCAGAAAATTTTACTCTTAAACCGAGACTTGTCAGGAACTGCACGTTTTGCGGTGCTAGCACTGTGAGTGGTTTGTACCGACTGATGTTTCTTGGACGTGCTGTGTGACTTTTATAGTATCCGTAGACGATTCCCATTATTCACTTTTTACATCAAGTCTAATAGTGATGACTTCTCCTCGAAAATTCACCAACTTGCCGTCTTGATCCACAATACGTAGCTGGAGATGATGTATTGCCTGTACGGTGATCAGATGATAAATGACGTGAGTTGGTAGTTCGATGATCTTATATCCTGGTGGCACCACGGGAAAAAACTCATGAATAGTGTGCACTTTCTTCTCGTTTATATACGCTCCTGTAGTGATGTTACACTCGACACGTAAGGCGTTGATACTGAGTATTCTCACGGGAAATTGTGATTCATGTCCCACGTCAGCAGCAATGACTACCTGATCAAAACCTAATAGTTTTCCGATAGAATCTTTTGGCCGAAAATCTATCGGTTGATTACATTGAATTTCACTACGCAGCGTGCTACTATTCGCTCGTAACTGGAGCTCGATACTTGGTGGCAGCACTTTTTTCAAATAACGCTCAATGCTCTCCAACTCATAACTTCCCGAGGGTATAGTAATTACTTTATCGTCAACATAGAATTTATTGTTGCCGACGTCGATGTTGGGGATGGAATTGAAAGTCAGCAACTCGACTAATCCCAATGAATACTTTTTTTGAGGTGACAATTCGATTGGAGGAAAGTAATTAGTCTCCAATACAGATGACGTGCCAGAGAGTGTCAATGTCAATGTATCCGCCATGACTGCTAATTGTAGACTGATACACATTCACACACCACCGATGCTTTTATCGAGTAAAAACTTGAGACACAAGTGTCCACAGATAATTTGATTATAGTCTTGATACTGATCACGATTGTATTGAATTATGCTACCGACACCGAAATAGTCTACAAGTTCGCGAGGTGGTTGTAGATTGCCAAAGCTATCAAAATACATGCTTTTATTGTCCGTTTTCCTGTAGGCGACTCAATGAGTTCCATGACTATTTTTACTATCCAAATTGATAATGGCAGCTTCAACTCTCCTGGGTCCATTTTTCGGTGAATCATTTCTCATGTACACACCTCGAAAATGTGGAATTTTTAACAATTTTGCATATTTCAACGAATCTACGTTGCTGAGTGCTCGGCGCGGTAGCTCTATGCGTTTTTTAAATGCAGTCTCATGCCAGTTCCCCATGGTTTTAAATACAATCCTTTTCCCACGGCGATTGATTCCATTTTGAGGTTATGACGTTCTGATTCCTCCAATTGACGCTTCGCAGCTTTCGCATCGTTGATAGCTTTAGCGATGCTTGCAGCGCCACCTGCTAACGCTCCTGTGGCACTCAATTCAGCGAAGATTGGTAGTAAAACTGCTGGTAAAATACCTTCAATTTTGTTTGGTACGGGAAGTACACGAGGTACTCGAACATTCTTCTTTCATCCAGCTTCTTTCACAGCTGCTCGTGCTTCTTTCAAAGTAGATTGTACAGAGCCAGTAGCTTTAGCTGCTACTTTCGTTGCATCGATGACTTTTCTTGAGGAAATCTTTTTCTTCTTTACCACTTTTCTGACTTTCTTCGCTACTTTCCTAGCTTAGTTTTTTAGTCCCATTCCGAGTTTTTTCTTCAGCCCCATAATATATATACTATACCAAGTGCTGCTGTTTTTTCACCAACTCCCGAATCCTTGGCAAAAACACGTTCGACTGCTCTTTTTGCGAGCAATTGATCAGCTTCATGTCTAGCTGCGAGATTTTCACGATTTTTTGAATAAGCTATATCGTGCTCCCTACACGCTGCGTCGAGTGGATTGATTCCACGATCCTCACGTGCTAACCTCTTAGTCATCTTTGTGCCTGGACCGCAAAATTGATATCCAGGTATATGAAGTTCAACGGGGAGCTTGTTGATAACGGTGTTGACGAGACCTCGTCCTCTCACAGCCATTGCTCAACTGAATTCGCGACTATAAATACCTCGTATTTATAGGTTTCCGAAACAGTTGCGCGCGAGCCGTCATGGAGTTCAAACAACAGAATGTCAAATTATTTGTCATGAACTTTGACAGTGTAACAGAAAAAAAGAGAAAAATTAAACGTCATGGAAAGTTACTACCAAATACAGTTCGCGCTATAATTTGTGGTCCATCAAATTGTGGTTAAACTAATGCTTTACTCACACTTCTCGCACATCCAAATGGATTGAGGTTTGAGAACGTTTACGTTTATTCGAAATCACTCAATCAACCGAAATATCAATATTTAAAGAAAATCATTCAACCAATCAAAGGAATAGGATATTTTCCCTACAATGACAACGAGGAAGTCGTCAGTGTCGAGGAAGTCGAACCAAATTCTCTGATGATATTTGATGATGTAGCTTGCGAAAAACAAGACAATATTCGTGCATACTTTTGCATGGGTAGACATCGACATGTGGATAGTTTTTATCTCTGTCAGACTTATGCTCGTATACCAAAACATTTGGTGTGAGATAATGCAAATATGCTTGTACTGTTTCGCCATGATGACATGAATCTGAAACATGTATATGATGATCATGTAAACACTGACATGACATTTTCACGATTCCGGGATTTATGCGCAACATGCTGGGAGAACAAATATGGTTTTGTCGTCATCGACAAGGATAGCGATGTGAACCAAGATCGATATAGAAGAGGATTCGACTGTTTCTATAAATTGAAGTGACTCCAAGCTTGCGCCATTAGTATCACTTGAACTGTGACAGAGGTGACATCATGGAGCGAAAAGATGTACTACGTCACATAGTACAAGCCAGTGGATCTATTCGCCGTAAACATCGTCTGCTGAAACGTGGAAAAGCTGCCATGGAGACGTGTTTAAAAGCTGCGAGAAGTGTTTAAGCCAATCATCGATCCAATACAGTCATTAGCCAAACAAGACATGGAAATGAAAGAAATCAAAAAAGAAAAAATTGAGAAAGCTGAAGTAAAAGAAGAGGACGAAGAAGAACCAACGTTGGAAGAGCAACAGAGTGACGATTTCGAGAGCTTCAATCAAATATTGGTTATCAATCATTTGCACCAAGTATCGTCAGTTCGCCAGTTCCAGTTGACACTCTCACGTAATACTTAATTATGTTCAAAGACAAGACTTTACGAAAAAATCTTGACATGCTGTATGGAGTACGATCGCTGGAAACTGGATTTCATACTGGGAACGCACCAATCAGTTTTGAAGCAAACACTATTCATGTGGGGGCTGAAGAGTTTGAGAAAACACCCGGGCTTATTGAACTGCTTTTTAAAAAAATACCAAACAGTTCAATTATAACTAAAATCGATGTGGAGAATTATAGGAAAATCATCCATCAAACGAGTGCTGACAGAGAATATTATCGACCTGACGAGAGTCTGCGCGGTGGTAGAGATTTGAAGTATCTCACATACATTGCTGACAAGAAAGTAAGTACATAACGTAGTCAATCCCGGACATGACATCGATTATGTGCATTGGGATGATCCAAACGAGCTCGTTGATCGTTTGCGACTCATACTCGCGTCACAAGCTGCTGGCAACAACAGTCACATCAACGAAATCAACTCAATCATCGAAGAACTGAGAGAAGCTGAGATTATATATTGAGGGGATTGCATTATACAACTTCATTCACGAGTGAGACAATGGCGAGTGTAGACGTTTTTGGAAAACATCTAACGAGAGCTCAAGGACTTCGAGGCCCTCCAGGTGTTGGATTCCAATTGACCGCTCAGCAAAACTATGATATGATGGGAAAAAGGTTATGCAACGTTGGCGAATCGATGGAAATGATGGATGCAGTGAACCTCGAAGAAGTAAATAGAATCGTTGGAGATGCGATTCAATCACTGAGATATGTGATTGGCATTGTGACTGACGATTTGACAAAATTGCTGGAATCCTTGAATGATATGTATTAAAAACATATGCTTGAATATCCGAAGCAGATTAACCTTATTCTACATCGTCAGCAACACATTGAGGAAGTAGTACATATCACACTCGAAAAAAATGAGTTAGAATAAAAGCAAGTATACAAACGCGTCACCCTCATTACTAACCCAGACATTGTAAGGATGGATGCGAAAGAAGCTCTTGTAGAAGAGCTCCATAAGCCTGCAAGGAATAATTATCGACGACGTCATGTGGATATGCGTGGAATTGATGAAACTTGGCAAGCTGATCTCGTCGATATGTCCACTTATGCTGACAAAGGCTACAAGTTCCTGCTCACCGTCATCGATGTCTTCTCCAAGTATGCATGGGCTGTTCCTGTGAAATCTAAAAATGGTCCTGACGTCACCGCTGCTATGAAGACTGTACTCAAGGATCGTCAAACCCAGAATCTACACGTCGATCAAGGCAAAGAGTTTTACAACAAGAACTTCAAAGCGCTCATGAAGCACCATGAAATCAACATGTACTCTACATTCAGCGGCATGAAAGCATCCATCTGCGAACGTTTCAACCGCACTTTGAAAAGCAAGATGTGGAAAAGATTCTCACTCCAAGGACATTACAAATGGATTGACATTCTACCTGAATTGATGTCAAGCTACAACGCTACTAAACATCGTACTATCAAGATGAAGCCAAAAGATGTTACTGCATCTGATGAAAAACGTTTGCTGTGTGAAATTTATCATACCAATAATCAGAAAGAGAAGCATAAATTTAATATTGGTGACAAAGTCCGGATCAGCAAGTATAAACATGTCTTCGAGAAAGGATACACACCCAATTGGACAACGGAAATATTTTCCATAGTTGCTGTGAAACCATCGCATCCAAAGACGTACAAACTCAAAGATTACCAAGATCAACCCATCGATGGAAGATTTTACACCGAGGAACTCGCTAAAGTGAAACATCCTGATGTATATCTCGTGGAGAAAGTGTTACGAAAGCGTGGAAACAAACATTATGTAAAATGATTGGGATTCGATAATACCCACAATAGTTGGATTAATAAAACAGACATGTAGATAAAAAATTGTTTTATTCATTTCCGCACCACCAGAGCCCACATGGGGTGGTAGAATATGTGGCGCGTTTTTGGTAACATGGTATCCCCAGTAGGCCTAATCCACGATAGTTGCATTATTTAATGCAACTGACTGTACATATTTATATTTGCGTACATATTTACATATATATATTATTCATATGAACGCAGACATAAACTCTCGTTTATTTACAAACATAATCTATTCGAGCTCCATTAATTCAGGTATTTAGTAATGGCCGTGTGCCAAAGTGTCCGTTGTATCTGACAAAATAAAACGTTTGTCATCAAACGGATTTAACGCGAGTTTATTTTGCTCGATTGTCTGGATTTCATGGAGGTGTGAACGAAACAGTCGTTGGGAGCAGAATTTTGTAACTTCGTTCTTCAAACAATATACATAGTCCATGAAATCCAGCGTTTTCACGACAATTGACATTTTGACACCTTTGGCTCTCTTAATTCTATCCTCGCCTTCAACACGTGAACTATACATTTTACTTCGTAGACCGACAAATTCTGTAATGATTTTCCCATTACACTCATCTTTCATGAGACCCACGACTTTTTTGTTAAGCTGTTGAATTCCAAATTGGTTGTCCGCGGGGTAATCTGAAGTAACGAAATGTTCTGCATGGTCCATCATCAACGTATATGGATTGAGATTTTGAATTTCGTAGATAAGACTATCACAATCAGTATCACAATTGTTCAACTTTTTCAAAAACATCATTTAGTAACGCGTCAAAATAACGATCACGGAAAAACTAATGTTTTTCAACCAAAAAAAAAACTACTCACTAAATACCACAACAATTGTTCAAAAGCACTATCAAACAACTAGTCAATAGAACTTTTGCGAGAGAACCAATGTTTGCCAAGTGCCACAGTATGCATCGCGCTACGGTGTCGCGCTACTATGACCCGTGACGATTTCGCGTCATGGTTTGAAAGTGTAAACTTCGAAACGTTCTGAATCAGACTTCTGATCCCAGTTTGAAAATTCGCAACTGATATACTTTGAATTGATTCATTTCTTATCGAAATTTTATGCTTAATTATGTTTTCTATTCTTTGAATTTCCATATTGACTAATCCTTCTTTTTTTCCAAACTTTCAGAGTTCATAGTTACGTAATAAACATTCAAGGTTCTATTTCATAATATATTTCTTATTTCATATTCTAATTTTCGGTACGTAAAATAGACTAAGAGCAAATTAATGTTTCCTGTTCCATTAATTCAAAAGAAAAGCTGTCGTTTCTATTTCTTATATAACATTCGAAAAATAGATTACGTAATAGAATTTCAAAGTTATACTCGCATAATTTTTTCAACTGCTTGAAAACATGTTTTCTCTTCTTTGAATTTACATGCTGTATGATACTTATTTTTTTCCAAACTTTTAGAGTCGTTAGTCATGTAATAAATATTCAAGGTTCTATTACATAATAAATTTCTCATTTCATATTATTATTTTTGACGTATGAAATACAATTAAAGCAAAGTTATATTCACATTTTATTGAATTTTAAATATAAGCCGCCGTTTCTACTTTTTATCTAACGCCTAAAGTGATAGATCACGTAACAGAATTGCGAAGTAATATTAACGTAATTTAATTCACAGCAAAAAATAAATAAATGTTTTTTTCTCTAAAAATGAATGCGTTTAAACTCGATGGAAATTTTTCATCGAGAGTAACAGATCTGCGTAAGTGAATTTATAACGAATTTCGTAAAATTTGAATATGCTTTTAAGACTTCGCGGATGATATCATGGGAACAGTCTTTTATGACTATTCCAAACTTGGTCAATGTATTGACATATCTTATACCGTTTCCTGTTTTCTATCGTTGCATTCTTCAGCAATATAAATGGATTATCTTCGATTCTACTTTTACTTTCTTCTCGACACACGTGCTACATCGCATCACGTTGGATTTACGGAATATATTAATTTACTCGGCGTCTAGAAGGCAAGCGTTTGTTATCGAGACATTAATCGCTCTTTCAAAATACAATTGTTTTAAAAAGTGAACGCTCGCATCGATCGCTTTCCTTGAAAATCAGAAAAAGTGATTGAGGTAATAAGAGAACACGCTTCAAACTGATTTCGAAAGAACACAGATTTTTAGAAGTTGGACAAAACTATAATTCATGAATATGATGTAAGCAATCTTCTTTTTTCTAATTAGAAACTTTTGAGAGTGAGGAATTAGAGGTCATTTTTCGAAAGCATTAGACTGCCCTACAAAATAGTCACTATATAAAGTGATGCTAGCTGAAATGAAATCAGTCACGGCTTTATCATGAGATTCGTGAATAAACAAAACGTTACCCATGAAGTAGTGATGGGATATTATAAATTAAATTTAATCAGTCGACGTGAGTTTCCAGTCAGATTTGGACGAAGTTTGGCTGCAGTGAAAGTTTACCTTATGCAGAGGAGTTGTGAAGAAGGTGAAAATTTCAGCCAATGGTAAGTCGTTGTTTATTCAATTTTCAGTGTTCACAATTTTGTTTTGCCGATATTTTTTAATTATTGTGAATTGTTTAGGGGACAGTCGGCTAGAGTGGGAAGTGTTTTAATGATGTCACATAAAATGCAAAAGAATATTTTTTTTTTTTTATTTCAAAACTGTATCGTGGAGAGAAAGTTCATTGATTAAAAAAATATTAACATTTCCTGTCCAACCGACTTCCCACTCCACCCGACTTTCCCCTACATATTGAGTGTATGATTAAAAAACTTCATTTATATTGTTTAGAATTTTACTTTATAATAATGATTATTAATTATATTCGATGATTATTTATTCAATGAACGTGATTTTTAGAAAGTGTCATTTAACAAGTTCTTTGTAATAATTCTTACAGGTATCGAGACACATTCAAAAACTTAGATCGAACGTTCCAAAAGACAGCCGTAGACGCATACTATATAGGAATGGAGGATACGAGGGTAGCACTGCAGCAGTTCATGGATGAAACAATTGCAGCTACAAGTCGGAAAGAGGATAGACATAATAAAGATGACATCCTAAGGAGGAGGTCCAAAAGAATAGAAAACAGGAAAAGCAAACAACCGTACAGGAAGTGTAATTGTTTTCACTAATTAAGATTATGTGAATTCGAAGAAAAAATGTAATTTCAAATAAATGATGTCACAATTGTTTAAAGAAATTGTTTTTTCATTATAACGTTAAATCTCCCTATCCCTCTAAGATAATTTAATTTAAATATATACCGACCATCAATAAGATGTAAGTTATCAATAATGTCGACACCTACCTTAGCGACACTCAGTACATTATCGGCATCTACCTTACCGACACTCAGTACACCGGCGACTTGTTTAAACTTGTCGGGGTGACGTCATCACTTTCGAAACTGCGCAATAGATTTTCAAGGTCAAATAATCCTTAAAATACGGATGCGCGAGCGGTAGAGCGTCAGTCTTAGGAAAAATATTTATCAAGCAACATGGACTTCTCGAAGCTGAACAAAATAGCTCGTGTAGAGAATTTTCTGCCAACGCGTAAAATTATCGAGTTAGAACTCAATAAAAGTTACACCGTCACCAACATTCGCTCCGTTACAACCAAGTATGGATCGAAATTCCTCATCACTCTGGATACGGAATTTGAGGTTTTTCTCCCGGCAAGGCTTGGCAACTCATTACAAGAGGATTCGGATCAGCTTCAAAAACTTGTCGACGCTGTGAAGTCAGAGCTAACAGTCAGTTTCCGATTCCTTGGTGGTAAATTCAATGCTTGTGAGTTTTTGTAAGAACAATTGTAAAAAACTGAACAATAAAAATGGAGGAGCAATTAGCTGGTTGTGCTCCACAACAAAGGGCGGGGTGGGGTCCTTTGTAAAATGTAAAATTTCTGTGTATTAATTTGCATTGGTATGTGTATGCGTGTGTGAGTGTGCGTGTAAGTGCTATCAACGTTCCGACTCTGGGGAAAAATACATCAAAGGTAAGTATTTCAATCTTCATAAGTCCGCCATTTTCGTTTTAATTTATTCTGTTTGCCATCATGCCTAGCAAACCGCCATTTGTTTTCAATTTATTCTGTCAACCATCTTGTTTTGAAGGGAGGAAATCCGCGATAAGGGGTAGAAAAAGTTTGCAAAAACCAACGGAAAAGGGGTAGAAAACTGCAATAAAGGATTGGAAAACTGTTGAAATCGCGGAAAATTCCAGGAAATTTTGAGAAAACTTGCATGAAATTAGCGAGAAATCGCAAAGATTCCAAAAAAATCTGGGAAAACTGCGAAAAATTCGTGGAAAATTCAGGGAAAAATCTAGGAAAAATTCTAGGAAATTCGCGGGAAAATTGCGCAAATTCGCAGAATACCCCGGAAAAACGCGAGAAAATCCGGAAAATCTCGGAATAACGCGGGAAAACCCCGAGGGGAGGGGAGTGGGCGGGGCCGGGGACCGGGGAGGGGAGGGGGATCACGTGATGGGAGGAGGAGTGGGGGGATCCGATACCCGCTTAGCTCATCTACTTCCAATTATTCTTTAAAAATGTTCGGAATCTACCCTTCTTGTCCGAAGAAGGATTCGAATCAAAAAGGACTTGATATACATCTTGCGAAAAAGTTGTTTTAATTTTTGTTTCCAGTGAGACCTCCTTCTTTTTTAACACATCCCTAAAACGTTCCAACTCCTTTACATCGCCAAAGAAGTTCTCGAAATTGAGCTTCTGTGGGGAAAGAAACACAATCATAGATAGTAATGTAGACCATGTAGACAACTGCAAGTACAAAATAATGTACGTGTCTGCCTTGGCTAAACCAATGCTCCACATTCTTTGGGAGCGTCCATAAAAGACGTCCTCAAGATAACAGGAATTTTAGACTTCTCCCCACTCCTGGTCCACTTTTGTCCCATTTCCAACCCCCCCCCCCTTCCTTTTTTTGGACGTCCTAACACAAAAATTGAACACCCCTTACAATATTTTTGATTTATTCAAGATATTGTTTTTAACGTAGAACTATGTCTTTACACGTGATTTTGAGCCTAAGGGGGGGGGGGGGGCTGGGGATGTCACGAAATATATACAGGGTGTCCTAAGTAAAGTGTAACAGCCGAAAACTATAAATTCCTGATGAAATTCTAAGACTTTTTTCCCCTTGCCATTTTTCAAAAAACTCAAAATTACAAAAGTTATTCAAGCCGAAAATTTGAACTATAAATGCCCTTTTTTGAAAAGTAGGGGTCGAATTCACAAATCAAACTTTCTCTGAATTTTTTTCATATTTTTCTGAGTAAAAAAGTCCCTTACCACTTTTCCCAAAACTCAAAATCAAAAAAGTTATACGAGCGCGAAATCTAACGATTCTGATTGGTTAAAACTTGTGACCCTTATAACTTTTTTGATTTTGAGTTTTGTAAAGTGGCAAAGGACATTTTTACTCCAAAAAATATGAAGAAAATTCAGAGAAAGTTTGGTCCGTGTATTCGACCCCCACTTTTCCAAAAAGGGCATTTATTATTCAAATTGTCGGCTTAAATAACTTTTTAAATTTTGAGTTTTTTGAAAAATGGCAAAGGGAAAAAAGTCTTAGAATTTCATCAGGAATTTATGGTTTTCGGCTGTTACACTTTACTTGGGACACCTTGTATGTATATACTGGGGGGGTGGGGATGTCACGAAAATATGTCACGAACGTAAGGGCTAATGGCCACAATTTCAAAAGGAGCTAACGACCAAAAGTTCAGAAGATGTTAATTGCGAGTAATAGAGGAGAGGGATGTCAAAAAATGTGTAACGGAAGACGTAGTTCTACGTAACGGCAAACTTCTGTGTGCTGTTTTTTTTTAATCCACATGAGGGGATTTTGCAATTATGATACCCTTGTGATTCCTTTACAGATGGCGAAGTTGAATTTGTTTTTATAATTTTTATTAAGATTTGTAACAAATGTTGTTAAATATTCATAGGGGCATTCCAGCTCGGATTTACACCAGCCATCGAAAATATTGTTTATTAAATTGTGTGACAACAGGTGAATTCTAAAATTACATAATTATGTACAAAAGTATACGCATCTTCATACATTAAATATACATTTCCTTCCAATGACCCTACTTCGGTTAATAATGGAAAAATGATAATCGAAACTATTACAATCAAACATTTTTATTCATATTTAGATATCGATCCACGCATTTTCATATTAAATTCTATAATAATCAGTAATTAAATCCCATCCGTTGTAATCCTATTTCATCATCTTATCATTCTAGGTATACAAGCACTTAATAAATATGAATTCCTGAAATGTCCCTCTATAAAATTTGCAGCTATTTCCTTATTCCATAAACTGACTCATAATATGAAGAAATCAAAAATTGCAAAACTAATTACAAGCCGGACAATTTGAAAAGTTAAATTATAACGAACTATTATTTTTAAAACTTGGGAATAATTTTTTTTCTGAATTTCAGGTATTTCAAAATATTACAATTTCTTTTCTGAGCGCTCTCTTGAGTATTTCGGCGTGCGTCGACATAATTTAGGAATTGCAAAAGCTTTTCGAAAATTGTTTTCAGTACAATCAAAATCTTCGTACGTTTTGTGTTTTTCATGCTACTATAAAATACAGAAAATTCACGAAAGTATGTGTATGTTTCTATTGAAATCTGCGTTACCTTACACGTTTGGGGGTTCTGGGGGGGGGGGAGGGGTTGGCAAAAAATCCTGAAAATTGCGTGACGTATGGACAGCCCCCAATCACTTGAAATTCTGGATTTCTTACTATTTTCAGTCTTGCAAATTTTAATCAAAATAGAATAATTTTTAAAGCATTGCAATTTCTAAGATTGAATGTATTTCTTTATTGTATTACTGTTGTATTTCAAGAATCGATAAATTAATGCAGAATATATCTATCAACATTACGGAAATGTCGAACGTCATGGAATCAGGGAATTTACCTTCGAATTCCTCCCACAGCGAAATTCTACAAAACTCCAAAAGAATTTTAGAGCATTGTACGGAATTTTAAAAAATTTCATTACGAGATTTTCTTACATTTTTTAACTCTAAAATTCTGTGAAACGCGGAAACTATAAAAGTTCTGAACTATCAAACTTGAAAAATTTGTTTAAATTTTTCAAGAGTGGAAATTTCATATAGATTCTAAAATTACGTGAAATAAAGTTTTTTCAAAATTTTGAATTATTATTGCAATGCACGTTTCTTACATTTCACACTAGCTAGAATTTTTATCGATTATTATTTTACTTTCGTACCACTTCAAAATGCTGTGAAAGAAGGTACATTTTCTCAAATTCGTATATAGCTATTACTGCTTTATTACCTACGATCTAAACATGATGAAAAACTAAGTAAAATGATCGAGATTGACTTGGGTCTATTTATAAACATGATGAAAAATGATCGAAACTGACTTACATTTTGAACCAAATAGTAACATTACGAAAAAAGATGTAAAATAATCAAGAATGACTTATATTCTGGACCACCGATCGAAACATAATGAGAAATAATGTAAAATGATCGAGATTGACTTCCCTGCTGAAAAAAACTGATGAGATTTCGATCAGTTTTCACCATTCGACATAAGGTTGCTCATATTGTGTATCAGTTTTTCTAGATTTTAATAAAGTTGGAGAAAATGTTAAGGTACTCTCGATCATTTAACATCATTTTTCATAAGATACAGTTCAGTGCTGAAAAAATTAAGTGTTTTTACATCATTTTACATAATGTTTTATAAGGTTAAGTTTGATGTTGAAAAAACTATAATAAATATTCAATACGTGATCACTCGGAGCCAAGGTTTCCAATTCCATTTATTACATGATCAATATTTCGACCCTAAATTGGGTCCTCATCAGGATCCTTAAAGAAAACGGATCAAAAAATTTTTTTAAACCAAATTATTTACAAAAAAATCATTAAATAATCAAATACACTTACAATCCCGGTATCAAATTCATTTTCCAAAGTGATTAAAAAACAAAAAAAACGAAAAACAATGTATAAGTTAAAAAAGCCATCGTCAGTAGAATAAAATCACTAATTATATATAAATCTCTCCAATTGTCATTCCATAAAAATTCCCTGTCTGTGAATTGACACAAGGGAAATCGAAAAACTCATGAACATAGCATGTTCAACAACGACTGATAAATCTCGAAATAAAAGTTTCAAAAAAGAAAAAAGAATAAAGAACTTTTATCGTCAAAACATATCGAAAGTCAACACTAAATCATAATCCTCTAAATTGAATCATTATTTTTGAAACGTATCCAGATACCCGTTATAAATAGTACTCAAAATATTCGTGTCCTCTTGCTTATTAAGTGTATTATTCTTCTTCCTAATAAAAATCATTTCCAAAACTTTCCTTTTAAATTTATTATTTTCCTTATCTAATATCTTCACATCATCCCAATGAAAATGATGCTCAGTATCTATTCTATGATCAGTTTAAAATTAACAATGAAATGTTTGAACTTACAGAAAAAAATTTTTAATGAGCCGAAAGTTAAAAGATTCTAGTCCAAATTTTACGTATTGGAAATTTCGGAACTGCAAATTACGCAGTGAAATATAATTTTTTAATTTTAATGATACTCATATAATTATAATAAATATGAAAATAGGAAATAATGAAATCCTTATAGTATAAAAATATTATTTCATTTATTGGATGAAATTCGTAAGAGAATTTTTTTCAAATGATAAATAATGAGTTTCTTCAAAAAAAACTTATATACAATTATGCAATGTGAGCAATGTCTGAATTACTTTATAACAATATGCATTGATTTTTTTATGTTAAATTATGTACTCTGTACTTCAATTATGTGTTAATACATCAATTGAATTCATATCAAATGTTCTTACATATTTAATTCAACAGTTATTCTTTACTGCACATGCTTCTACATATTTTGAAAAACTAATTTTCATTTTCATTTATAACGTACATTTATTGATAAGGATAAATTTTCCTTTGTTCATACCAGTTTGTTTCATACCAGTTCGTTGAGGATGATTTACTCACATACCAAAAATATGATACAACAACTAAAGTAAATTGATGAAAACTGATCGAGTTCAATATTTTCATCAGTTTCTGTCATAATTAATCGAAACTGTATCGTATTCCATCACAAAAATGTTATTCAAAGTACATCATTTTTCATCGGAAAAAATACGAGACAATAACGTGATGTAAATTTATGAAGACTGAGTTAGTTATATAAAATCTACATCAGATTTCATCGGTTTTTTTTTCAGCAGGGTAGTAACTGGAAAGTTTTAAAGGCTTAATCATATTTCTCATAATAATATTTCGCCAAATCCTATTAAAATACAGAATAAGATATTTTAATGTCGACAGATAAAATCAGGGGCGGATCCAGAAAATTTTTTTTGGGGGGGGGGGGCGGGGGGGTTTCATTATATACATATCAATATATCACATAATATATATGTATAGTGAAATGTAGTGTCAAAAATTTCGGGGGGGGGGGGTTTGAACCCCCAAAACCCCCCCTGCGTACGCCACTGGATAAAATACAGAGACATTTTCTTCTTGTGCAATAATTGAATGTGCCGCAACTTATTGAATTGTAGGCCTATTCGTCGTTTGTAATAGATTAATCGGGGCATTCCCCTACTGAGATTAAGATAAGAATTTCATTTTCAGTAGGGTCATCACCTCATAACAAATGTAATGAAAGGCTATTACTTTCATTTGAAATAGTAAAAGGGTTACAGACAGTGCAAGAAATAATCGTATTAAATAATTCAATGACTTCAATATATTATTAACTAGCAATTTTTGTACCCCATTGTTTGCATGCAAACGTTTGCAAAAAGTTTACAAGGAAATCACACAAAATGCCCACTTGTTGCGTGGGAGTGAATCATTTACGAATATTTTTACATAACATGACAAAAAGCTTTCCCAAGTATTACTTACTTTATCCGTAGCGGTCGGACGAGTCCTTTTTTTTTTTTTTAGTCTCCTTACATTTCCCGATATTTTTACCATGTTGTAACAGAGGTATCCACGAATTTCTCACGATTTTTAAAGAGTTTTTCACTGAGTACATACAAAATACAGCTGAATTCAAGAGCTCCTTTCGTAGTCCCAATCTCAAAATTTCTGACATGGGCTCCGGAACGAATTTTTATCTTCTTTCCCCACACGCTCTCCCCAGAAACGGCCGTTTCCAGACTAATGCATAATTGTTGAGCCAGCCAAACTGGATTTTTTCTGCGTGATGATTAATGATCTTGGCTATGCAAGTGAGAGAAAATGAACTGTCTTCTGCCTACTCAAAATTAAAAAGTCCTAAGACATTATTCTACCTACTTCTTTCCAAAGTTCGTGTTCCGAAGATTTTTTGATATTTCTTGTAAGGAATTCAGTTTTCGAGAAGAGATTGGTGATCGTTGCTCAGTTTCCACGTTACATACGCGTCTTTTACCTCAACTTAAATTCAATGTAACATTCCGAAAAATTATTGTCGTCGTGGAAAAGTGTATCATTCGTCGTAATGGCAGACGATATTTCGCATATAGAAACTGCATTTGACGCCAGTGAGGATGCGGGACCACCGCAAAAAAAAGCTCGAAAAAAAAACGAGACATTTTTTGATTCAATCAACAGAGTTCATCTTGATTAATACTTGTTTCACTGTAACAAGGAAGTTACCAGCAAATCTGGACAGATTTCGAGGTATATCAAAATCAATTCTAGTACGAGTTGTTGGAGCCAACATGAACATTTAAAAATTTGTTGGGAGTGAAATGTGGTTTGGCTCCTTATGACTCCAAAATTCGATGTAAATTGTTATATTTTGATTTCATATGAGCGATTTTCAGTACAATTATTAGCTCGATTTTATAATATCATGCACTACACATGTTAATCTATAAGTAACATCCTCTCATCTGTTCATTCCGAAAATGAATGATACACGCCGCATCGTGATTCATTAAAAAATAAATATATAAAAATGTCGTTTAAGTCTCGCGAAAAGATTGTTGGACATTTCAAAAAATTGAAAATTTCGTTGCGTCAACATATTTTTCAGTTTCTACTACATTGAAAAAAAAATTAAAATTAATACTTTGCCTTGCCATTCGATGGAGCTCGTTCAAACTCGTAGAATATGATATAAAAATTCGAAGAAAAATTCAGTTTTCGTGCCTGAAAATTTTTTTCGGCAAACGGCTGATTACTGAAAAATTCTGAAACGTAACGATACTGTTGGTAATCAAAAATTACCAATGCTTTGCAGTGCGAGAGTAACTTTTGTTAATGTCAATATATTTTTAGTCGCAATATCGTTAATAAAACTTTCGATACCGTCATTAAGACGACTCGGAACCTACTGTAGTGCGAGAGAGACGTGTAGAACGGGAAGCAGTTAAAAGGAAGGAGGACGAAAAGAGAATATCTTCCGAGTCGTCTTAACATCTCGCGAAATAATCCAGGAAAATTACTGAAGGCTGCAAGTAACAGTTACTTGCAATAACCAGAGGCGCCGGAACCAAATTTTTTTTTGGGGGGCAAAAAATTTATTGTCATATATATATATATATGAATTTCAATAAGTAATAAAGATATGAATAATTCTCAATCGAGTCGTTACAGTTGGATTATTTTATTCTTACAATATCATTACAGTTATTTTAAAATGATTTTATTATGTACATAATTACCTGCTGTCGAAGTGCGCGCAGTAACTCGCTCGCTGCAACGCGCGGGGCAGATTAAAAAATTCGTTACACCTACAGTTTTCATTTATCCACTCTGAAATTTCGCATGTATATTGAAGAAAATTTGACAAAAATTTATCGAAAAAAAAATCAAAAAAACAATAGTCCCAAGTTTGAAAAAAATTAATTTGTTTATAACAATGCACTATATTGTTGTTAAAAAAAAACAACGGAAAGTGTACTATAGTTTTTTTGAAATCTTGTACGCTTACGCACAATCGAAGTGCAAATGGAACATTTTATGTTCGAAACTTTTTTAACAGTTAGTCATTAAAAAAAAAGTTTTTTTACAAACTACGAAACTTTAAAAAAAACATATTTCGAAATTTTTAAGTATCACATTAAAAAAAAATACATGTCGATTATTTTCGATTTAAAAACACGAAAAAAAATATTTTGTCGGAAAAAAAATTTAGACTGTAAATCTCCTATGAAATGACCCATATATAATATCCAATGATAATGTATTACTTCACATTCAATATATATTATGATATAATATTTATGATGATCAAACATTAATAATATGAATTAAAATAAAAATTGAAATACATAATCATAACATGAAAAATTTTCATAGTAGAACAGAACGATAGAACAAGAAAATGACATAATTCAATATTTAATTTTCGACGTTAACCATGATTATTAGGGGGGGGCTAAAAGCATTGCTTGCCCCCCTAAAGAAAATTTTGGGGGGGGGGGCAGTTGACACCCCTGCCCACACTGTTCCGGCGCCACTGGGCCAATAACTAGTCCGTGGTATTACAAGTTCGTTATTGAAAAAAGTAAAATTAGATGGAACATACGAATTAAACAGCAAACATGTCTTGGTATTGATTGGAAAAAATAACAAATTGAATTTGATACTTGTTCTGGCGAATTGAATATCGCTCGTTCACGCTCGTACTTTGTTATATCCCCCCAACTTAATCGATGTCCCTGAAGTTAGCATATCAAGGTCAGCAGATCACATGTTTTAGAATATCATAATTAGAGGCTAATTAGATGCTAATTAAGTGCGCAAACCGTGATTTCAATGCTTTTTAAGTTATTTCGGAAATTAGAGATCTGCTAACTTTAGATAAGTTAGCAGATCATAGACGAAAATCGTAGTATACTCATCGGAATAATTGTGAAACCTAATTATTTGTTAAAGGTTCATTAAATGCTCCAAGATAAAGTGTAAAACTTTTCGAAAAAAAAATTATTTTCTTAAATGCTTCTCAGACGAAGTTCGAACTCAGCAGATCATGGCCGAAAGCAATAGTATACAGATCAGGATCGTTGAAGAACCTGATTATTGGTTAAAAGTCCATTACGTGCTCCACGAAAAAGTACAAAATATTTTAAAGAGAATTTTTTTTTTTTTTTTTTTTTTTTTCGACAAAGTTTGAACTCAGAAGATCAAGGCCGAAGATTACAGTATACAGATCAAAATCGTTGTAAAGCCTGATTAGTAATTGAAGGCTTATTAAATGCCCTGAAAAAAGTCGAAAATTATTTGCAAAAAATTTTGAAAAAAAAAAAAAAAATTTTCTCAAATACGTTTGAGTACAGCAGATCATTGCTGAAAATCGTAGTGAACAGAGCGGGGCCGTTGTAATAACGTATCAATAATTTAAGGCTCAATAAATGCTGAAAGAAAAAGAACGCATCGATCGAAACGCCTTTTTATTTTTTCTAAAAATTTAAGATCTGCTAACTTTAGATGAAGTTAGCAGATCATGGTTGAAAATCATAGTATACAGAACGGCATCGTTGTAAAACTTAATTAGTAATTAAAGGCTCATTGAATGCTCTAAGAAAAACTGCAAAACGATATAAAAAAATTTTGTCTTAATTTTTTTTTGGCAAAGTTCGAACTCAGCAGATCATGGCTGAAAATCGAAGTAAACAGATCGGGATCGTTATAGAAACTTATTTATAATTAAAGGCTTAATAAATGCTTTACGGCAAAGTGCAACATGTTGTGAAAAAAAATTTTTTCTTATTTTTTCGGACAAAGTTTAAACTCAGCAGATTAAGGCCAGAAATCATAGTATATAGATCGAAATCGTTGTAAAACCTCATTGGTAATTAGAGACGCATTAAATGCTCTGAAAAAAGTGCAAAATATCTCCAAAAAATTTTTTTTGAACAAAGTACGAAGTTGGCAGATTATGGGTGAAAATCGTAGTAAACAGATCAGTATTGTTGTAAGAACCTAATAATAATTGAAGGCTTATCAAATGCTTCCCTGAAAAATGCAAAATATATCGATAAACTTTTTTTGTTCATTTTTTTCGGGGAAAGTTTTAACTTAGCAGATGAAGGCCAGATATCATAGTGTACATATCGAGATCGTTGTGAATCATGATTGTTAATTAAAGGCTCAATAAATGCTCTGACAAAAATTAAAAATTATTTGAAAAAGTTTTCGAAAAACCTTTATTTTCGGATAATGGTTGACTACAGGAGATAATGGCCGAAAATCGTAGTAAACACAGCAGAAACGATGAAAAAACTCATTGATAATTGAAGGCTCCATAAATTCTCAAAGATAAAGTACATATCAGTCGAAACGCCGACTTATTAATTTTGAAAATTGAGGATTTGCTAGCTTTAGATAAATTCAGCAGATCATGGTCGTTGATCATAGTACACAAAGCGGCATCGTTGTAAAACTATAATAATAATTGAAGTTTCATCAAATCCTCTAAGAATAAGTAAATAATAATTTTCAAATAAATTTTTTTTCACTTTATTCTGGATAAAGTTGGAACTCAGAATCATGGAATCATGACGGAAATCGTTGTTAACAGTTCGGGACTGCTGTAAAACCTATTCACATAGGAATCATGAGCCTTATAAATGCTATAGAGAAAAGTGCAAAGTATTTGGTAAACATTTTTATTCATTTTTTCAGTTCGTATGAAGCTTATGGAACAGTTTTAAAATAATTTGTGTCAAATTACACTCTGAAATACAAAATGAATTTCAAGTATATTTATGTAACGTAATAATACATGCATCTATAGATAACATTTTTTCGTGATACCTAAAAAAACTAATTTCTGGTGTCTTAAATTAGGCAGCGAATTAACTAAAAAATGAACCTTTTTAGGAATATTTAAACTCTGATGTTTTCTAAATAACCGGTGAACAAAAGTAACGAGCATTAACAGTCAGAAGGATTTTGAAGAATCTATCTATCTATTCTAGAAGAATTCTTAGAGCATTCAATGAGTCTTTAATAACTAATTAAGTTTTACAACGATGCCTTTCTGTATACTATGTTTTTCGACCACGATCTGCTAACTTCATCTAAAGTTAGAAGATCCTAAATTTTCAAAAAAAATAAAAATGCGTCTTGATCGATCCGTTCTTTTTCTTTCAGCATTTATTGAGCCTTTAATTATTGATACGTTTTTACAACGGTTCCGCTCTATTCACTACGATTTTCGGCAATGATCTGCTACAGTCAAACGTATCTGAGAAAATTTTTTTATTTTTTGCAAATAATTTTTGAATTTTTTTAGGGCATTTATTAAGCCTTTAATTACTAATCAGGTTTTACACCAATTTCGATCTATATACTATGATTTCTGGCCTTAATCTGCTGAGTTTAAACTTTGTCCGAAAAAATAAGAAAAAATTTTTTTTCACAACATGTTGCACTTTGCCGTAAAGCATTTATTAAGCCTTTAATTATAAATAAGTTTCTATAACGATTCCGATCTGTTTACTTCGATTTTCAGCCATGATCTGCTGAGTTCGAACTTTGCCAAAAAAAAATTAAGACAAAATTTTTTTATATCGTTTTGCAGTTTTTCTTAGAGCATTCAATGAGCCTTTAATTACTAATTAAGTTTTACAACGATGCCGTTCTGTATACTATGATTTTCAACCATGATCTGCTAACTTCATCTAAAGTAAGCAGATCCTAAATTTTTAGAAAAAATAAAAAGGCGTTTCGATCGATGCGTTCTTTTTCTTTCAGCATTTATTGAGCCTTAAATTATTGATACGTTATTACAACGGCCCCGCTCTGTTCACTACGATTTTCAGCAATGATCTGCTGTACTCAAACGTATTTGAGAAAATTTTTTTTTTTTTTTTCAAAATTTTTTGCAAATAATTTTCGACTTTTTTCAGGGCATTTAATAAGCCTTCAATTACTAATCAGGCTTTACAACGATTTTGATCTGTATACTGTAATCTTCGGCCTTGATCTTCTGAGTTCAAACTTTGTCGAAAAAAAAAAAAAAAAAAAAAAAAAAATTCTCTTTAAAATATTTTGTACTTTTTCGTGGAGCACGTAATGGACTTTTAACCAATAATCAGGTTCTTCAACGATCCTGATCTGTATACTATTGCTTTCGGCCATGATCTGCTGAGTTCGAACTTCGTCTGAGAAGCATTTAAGAAAATAATTTTTTTCGAAAAGTTTTACACTTTATCTTGGAGCATTTAATGAGCCTTTAATTAATAATTAGATTTCACAATTATTCCGATGAGTATACTACGATTTTCGTCTATGATCTGCTAACTTATCTAAAGTTAGCAGATCTCTAATTTCCGAAATAACTTAAAAAGCATTGAAATCACGGTTTGCGCACTTAATTAGCATCTAATTAGCCTCTAATTATGATATTCTAAAACATGTGATCTGCTGACCTTGATCTGCTAACTTTAGGGACATACTTAATCGTGTCGCGCTGATGTTATTAAAAGTGCCAGAAATCGTAAAGCAATATTCATCGATGAAATTTCTTACAAAACGTTTATAAAATTATTCAAATTCATTTCTATACTGGCTACGTACAACAATTTTGCAAACACTAAGATGAAGATTAAAGCACACCATAATGTTATTGTCATCGTAGCGAATATCATGTTCCGACTTTGTTCCGAATCGGTACAGTCGGAATATTTTCATCATCATTTTTTTACGTTGAACTGATCCATTTATTCTCTACTTTTCTCGATGTGAAAGCTTTTTTCTGAATTTTCTTAGGTATGCGTATTGCGTTAACCCTGAGTGTTAACTTGGGGTTGTGCCAAAGAACGGGGGACCGTACTGTTACACTAGGGGCCAAGACGTACATTGCCACAAAAAACATGCTTGGAATGACGAGCATTTCACAAAATTTATGTTTATGGCAGACTTCCGTAAAACATGCGATTCTTCTGAATATGTGACACCGCATGAAGCATGGATAAAAACGTTAAAGGACTCCGGGTAATTATAGTTTCGTAAACGTTTTATATATTCATATTTTAGCTACGAAAATAGCATAATTAAGGATTAATAAACAGTAGGTTGAGAAACGAGGTCAGTGCAAGATGTAACTCTTCGATTCTTGATATTATTAGTATAGAATTTTCTCCTTTTTTTTTAAAATTGTCTTGATTGGATATATTTTTTATCCGAACAGTTTGTTGGGTTTAACGTTTTTTATTTAGCATTTTCCTGCATTCCCAGAATTTTCAGTATCCGCGGTGTATTAGGATTCCCGACATTTTTTGAACCTCTGATTTCCAAGGATTTCCAATACGTTTAGGATCTCGATTTCCCCGGGATTCCTAAACTTTCAAGTTTCCGACAATCTTGGGATCCTATCCCTGTACCAAACGGAAAAATTCCAAAATCGTCTCGACCTCCGAGATTTCCTTTCCCGCACACCTTTGCCTGACACGCATTTCATAGGAAATAATTTTATTGAACGCCGTGTGGTCCAATTGTATGACTTGTATAACAACGCGTGTGGAAAAGTCCACTTTTCCACACGCTCAGGCAATGCAAAAGTCGTATTTCCACACGTTGTTGAATAAAATACCGTTCTTGACAAGTGTGGAAGAGTTTTTTTAACTCATCTGATTACAGCGCTCGCCTTTAGCTCGCATTGCAACCCTCAGATTAGTTAAAAAGAACTTTTCGACACTAGTGAAGAAATATACTATTGTTTCTACAGTTAATGTTCAAATTTTTCCAGTTATGCCAACGAACGAGCTCCAGTTTCCTTCACGAATGTTGTAGACACCTTGAAACTGTGGTTAAAAAATAAGAAACAGCAGGCAAAAGGAATCGGAGAACTTCGCAGTTTTGGTGAGCGTTTTCAGCATAAGCCTCATGAGTTCAAGTGGGGTGCTATATACACGAAAAACATCGAAATCGAAGGAAGCGATGAACCTATCGTCACGGTGTACTGCTCGAAATTGCTTGAAAAAATAAATGCTGTGAATGACATAACAGTAGCAAAAGTACATGCTGATGCGACTTTCAAGAGTGTCGTGAAGAAACTGTTTAAAAAACCGAAAAAAGGAAAGTGGAGAACGCAGCAATACTTCACCGTAATGTTGTCATAAAATAAGCGGGTAATTGTCATTCTTCTCTAATACCATTGTTTATCCGCCTATACGTTGCAATAAAATATGTTGTTATCATCATAAAAATAAATAATTCTGTTAAAATAAAAAAGTATAAGCACGTGGACTTCATCGCTCAGAGAAGCAATATTTATCAGGCTTACGAATGAGTTTAAAATATACATTTCGTGTTTTGACTTTCGCAATATTTTTTCATAACACGAAGAAGTGCAAATACATCGGTTATTGATGCTTGAAGCAGGTCAAATAATCATTCTTATTTTTTCAACAATACTTAATTTATAAAATTCCCATTTTCATTGATATTTCCAGTCAATAAACATTATCGAAGTTCTGTGCGAGAAAAAATTCGTCAGAAGCCGGGATCCAAACCCGGGACCTCTCGCTTTGCACTTGAGTGCTCTTCCAACTGAGCTACTTCTGAACGTACTTAATCTCACATAGAATTTACCTCAAGTCTTTTAAATTGTCCCCAAGAGCACTCGAGCGCAAATCGAGAGGTCCCGGGTTCGGATCCCGGATTCTGACGAATTTTTTCTCACACAGAACTTCGATAATGTTTATTGACTGGGAATATCGATGAAAATGAGAGTTTTAGTAATTATTTAAACCCAGTGAAAAATAATTTTATTTTTTTTTTCATTTAATTGATTATTTAATGGATACTTAATTTATTATCGTACTCTGCGCATCGTAGTACGAAAATACTATTTGGGGTCGTGCACATAATACGTCACGCGAACAGGGGGAGGGAGGGAGTCAGCGATTTGTGACGAAGTGTGACGTAGGGGGAAGGGGGAGACAGCTGTCGCGTTATGTCACACATTTTTGCATATGCTGTACATTCACTAATTTTATTTGTTCGATTATTAAGTGAGTTTATCCTCTTTAGTTTTGCGAATTAGTAGGAGTGTTTTACCGTGTTTTTCAAATGTTTCGTTCACTGCAAATGTACTATATTGAAATATAATTTGTTAAAATATACGTGTGACTATATCAGAGGCATAGAGGCTGATGAAATGTTGGGAAGGGGTTTTTAGTGGAAATGTATATTTACTTCGTGATTTTATTACTTTGAATGTTTGACAATTTAGTAACTGGTACGATTTTCAAATTTTTACAGTTTCGTAATTTCGAATTTATAATAAGTTTGGAGTCCCAAATCACACATCTTTCATGATCGTATTTCGTATACTGGAAGTCGATTTTTGTAATTACCAAGTCACAGAAGTTAATATTATTTTTTTTATAATATTTTTATTATTTATATTTCTGTATATATTTATAATTATATTTCTTAAGTATTTCTTGAGTATTTATACAAATTGAAAGTTTTTCTGACTTAATTGCGGATTTCTATAGAGCTGTCTAAAAGTCGATGCTCTATATTAATTAAAGTTTTAAAATTTTTATATTTTTATACATTTTCGAGAAAATCATAACTAGGCAGATTTAAAGCATTTCATAGGTATCTAGAATTTTTGTATTATATGGTATTCATGAAATTTTGATGTATTTTCAGGTATTTTTATAGATCTCTACAATTTCTATGGATTGCTCTATGGATTTCTAAAATGTGATGCTGTAGTATTGAAAATTTCAACGATTTTGATTATTGTGATTGATTTTTTAAAAAACAGTATCTTTCATATAGATTCTCGGTACTTATTTTTCGTATTTTGTGAAGTATTTTTACAATTCAAAGAATTTTCTGTAATTTTTATTATTTTTTACGTTGATTTCTGTAATTACCTGTTCTAGGGTTTGAGGTAACATAAAGTTTTGAGAACATTACATTTGCATAATTGTTGAGTATTACATGATTCCTAATATTTCCGAAATGTTTTTTTAGTATTTATTAAGCTGCAAAAGATTTCCTAGCGATATTTTCAGATTTATAGTATTGCGCAGATTGCTTTGTAGATTACTATCGATTCTTTATAATCCAAGCTTGGATAGATGTTTAGTAATTTTATAAATTATTAGGAAAATTACATCGCCATGAATTTGAAGTATTTTAAAGATCTCTTGTATTTTTGTATTATTTTGGTATTCATAAAATTTGTTATCGTTTTCTAGTCTTTTAATAGATTTCTACTATTTTTATACATTGCTTCAAAGGCTTCTTATAAATTGATGCTCAAGAATTTGAAGTTTTACAAATCGCAGGTATTCGTACAGATATTTCAGATAACAGTTATTTCATAGAATTGTATTACTTTAAGTATTTATTCAGAGTTTGTATGTAAAGATTTTCTGGTGTTTCTATTAATTTATATCTAGATCTCTAGAATTCGATGCTCTAGGGCTCAAAGTTTTTTAGATTTTTTATCAGTTTGGTAGATTCTAGTATTGTTTTTTTATGAAACCCTGGGTTGTAACAATGTTTCAAATTTTTATTTGTTACGTTATTGCAACCAAACATTTACAGTTAGAATTTAGTTTAAGAAAAGTTCTTCTGAAATTAGAATTATTGTTAATTTTGGGTTAAAAAAACTATTACTCAATTACTCTTTCATATTTGTACGAAACCTGAAGTGATTCTTCAAAAACATAAATTTTGCAAGAGTAACGTGACGTTCGGAGGAGGGGGGGGGGGTGTAATGTTCATGACTAAGTGTGTCATAGAAGGAGGGAGGTGTCAAAAATGGCTAACAATTTTTCATAACGTATTATGTGCATAGCCCCTTTGTAGTAGGACTTGAAGAAAGATCAGGGTAGGGAAAGAATGGGGAAGAAGAGAGAGCCGCGAAACTGTTAATTGAAAACAATACCTACTACATTCTTGTAACGATGTTGCAATTGCAAATTATTATAATGCAATATTTTTTCAATTGTCATTGAAATAATATTGCTAACTTTGTTACGCTTATTTTACAGTATATTCCCGTAGTATCGTTCTTAATGCCACGGAAGACGATCCCTGACTATGCAAAAGCATTTGCATTTTTCAAAGAAAAGTGTCCGACACTTAATGTAGCAACGGTAATGTTGGATTTTGAAGAAGCGATTGCTCAAGGAATCCAGGCAGTTTACCCTAACATAAAAGTGGAAAAGTGCTTATTTCATTTTAAGCAGGTGGGTTGATAACATGACTATATACAATTTTAAGAAAAGTGGAATGGAAGAATATTTTATTATGAATGGTATAGAAATTTGAAGATATTGGGCGGGGTCTGGGAAAGGAGGGTGGTCACGTGGTGGGAGGAGGAGTAGGGGGTTCAAATCCCCATTGCTCTTCTGCTATACAGAGAACGTTAATGCAAAAAATATTCCGACCTAGAGTTCCGAAATTAGCGTTCAAAAAGGCATGAACGAGATATAAAAATTTTTTTTATATTTTTCCACAGGCGATTCACAGCCGCGTGAAAGCTCTGGGGCTCTTCTCCATGTTGAATAAGCAGATGAAGAAGAAACCGACAGAGGCTAGCATTTACTTATAATACCTTACGTACATAAACACATTCATTTAATAGCGATATTTTAATATGTGATATGTGATATTATAGAAGCGCGTCAAAGAAATAAAGGAGCGTTTGAGGAAGCTCATTCACCAAATGATGGCGTTGCCGCTTTTACCGGCATTACAGATAAAAGAAGGTTTCGCCATTGTGGAGAGAAAAATGAACAACCTCATGACGCCCGAGGACATTCGAGAGAATGAATGTTTGGGAAACGTGGCAAATCGTGTGCGTTCCTTCCTTGAATGCGTTCGGAAGCAGTGGATGAGGGACTGGCTCCTTGAACAGTACTCCTGCTTCGAGAATGAGGATCGGACAGATAACCCTTTGGAGTCGTGGCATAGTAGGTTCAACGGCTTCATGAAGCGAAAGCACCCCGGGCCATTGGAATTTATGAGTAATTAACAATTTCAATTCTCATAGTACACTGCACCCACATTTTATGTATGCGCGTGCGTTCGAGGGCGCTTGCACCTGTCCCTAACTCTGATAGCATTTTTCGTCCCAGGAACGTCCCTAAACTTTGCGCATGTCAGGCTCAAATCGACGTCCCTGAGATGATCCTGGGAACATCCTGGAACGGCGTCTATTACAATTTTTTCCTAACTTTTTGTTAATTTCGAAAACTCAATCATTTAATTTTTTACGATAAAACAATTAACAATAATTGATCACAGACATAGTCCCAGAATGTTCCCGGCACGTCCCACGAAAATTGATTTGGGCTGGACATTTGTAAAGTATGGCGAAAGCCTCACAACGATGCACAGGTATGTTGCCAGGGGTGATGCGTCCTGCCCGGGCAGGAGCTCTCAAGAGAGGAGCGTTTTTTTTCTCATATAAAAATTGAGACAGATGTAGGTGCCTGTTCCTCTTGGTCTGAACCTCGAAATGTTTCATGCATATATGCATTAGCGACGTAACTGACTCTTACAAAAGAACTTCGAATTTTTAGGGAAAATGGAGGACGTGCTCATGGACGTGCATGATAAATTTCATGAAGCTGCCGAAGATGTTCCCCCCAAAAAGAAAAAAAAAGAATTGGAAAAGGAAAAGCAGCTCCAAGAATATTGGGAGAAGTTGAGAAGCAATGACTTTAGCATTGAAGTGTTTCTGGAGCGCGCGGGCGGGCTTACAAGCCGAGATTCCAATACGGAAGAACTCTTGGAAAGTCAGTGATACTTTTTAGTGTCCTTTTCTTAGATTATTAGCATGTAGAACATGAAAGAAAAACTTGCGATATATATGTATTTAAAATACTGAAATATTTTGGCACGTACCATTTACAGAATTCAACTACAGTGAAGTTATACTACTAGAAGACATCACTAACGAAAAGTACATCGAGTCAACGCTTCAAAATCCCTTTCAAGCGTTGAGTGAATCTAACGACAGCTCAGAGGAGGATGAAAGCCTTGTAGAACAACAAGGAAGCATCAAACTCGTTATGTACAGAAACTATTCAAAGGTAAACAAGACAAAAAAAAAAAAAAAACACAAAGAGAAGAAAAGTTTCGCTTGAAGTACCAATTTAATATAAAATAGTCTGTCACAACAATACATATACAGAACTTTAGTAACAAAAAAATTTCTTTGGTAAAACGCACTTATTAGCGTATGCAAGTGACCCGAATTACCCGGCAATTTATACTTTAAGAAAGCTTTTGAAAAGCAATTTAAGTTCTTTGAAAGCTTTCCGCAAAAATGTTTTTTGGTTGGTGATTAAGATCAGATCAAAAGCAAATTTCGCTAATGATACTTGCTTAACCCTGATCAAGTCTACCAACAAATGACTTTAGTACGGGTCCCTTGAAAACGCCTCTACAGTGTACATTGATGTCTTGCTTTGATAATCATTGGATTTCAGATAACGAAAACTCAGAAGATAAACAGACAGAACCTGAAGATGATGAGGGGGATTATGAGTCCATCGAGTATTTAGAGGAGTTTGAAGGAGTTGTGATGAACACGAATCAGCATAAACGTGATAAATGTTTCAAAGGAAATTCTAAAGAAACGCTTCAACTCGGTATTCATAGAAAAATAATATAAACACCCAACTGTTCACTAAACAAACACAAACGCACGCATATAATAGACGCACACCTATTAAATCGTACATTCGAATTTCAGATATAAACAGCAGTGCAGCGAATTCTTCGAAACGTGTGGAGAATGAAAATGAATACGAATTCTTCGAGTATTTGGAAGAGTACGAGGATTTTGTCCTAGGCAAATGACGGGTGGTTAGGACATGAATAAGCCCTGCTTAAAAAAATCCATTGAAAACCATTGAAAACCAAACAAAATTCCCATTGCCAATGGTTCTCCATGCTAAGTGAATAGGATTTTCAATGGTGTCCAATCGTCCCAATAGTCTAGAGGACGATTGAAAGTCCCATTCACTTACATTGGAAAATCATTGGCAAAGGGAACTTTGTTTGGTTTTCAATGGTTTGCAATAGTTTTCAATGGATTTTTTAAAGCAGGGAGGACAAGACCAAAACATCGAAAACATATAGTTTATATATATCGCGAAATTTTAAACATTTGATCCATGTAGATAATATATTTACAATTTATAATGATATGAAATAAGCGATATATATACTATGAAGAATAAAGAAACATAATTATAGAAGAAGGATGGATTAGGTTGCTCTATTATTTTTTACGTTTCATTTATTTTTGTTTTATGGATGATCGCGAGCATGCGTTACCACGGAGTAGATATTACATGTAACTGATAATTGCAGTGTGTGATAATTTATCTGGAATAATTCGGGAGACATGAATGACAGTATGATAAGTGTTTTTACAAATGTTGCAATTAAAGGTACGTTGACAATAATACAGATTATTGTTGCAATGCAAAACTTGCGTAATTATTTTTTTTCAGGATGATCCAGTAATCAGCCGTTCGAAAATAAAATTCTTTAAGCACGAAATTTGACTCTCTTCGAATACTTATATCGCGGTATACGAGCGTAATCGTGCGCCATTCAATAGATTAGGAGTAGTATCAATTTTTATTTCCGGTTTTTTTTTTATCCAATACCATGAAGGAAATAATCTGAAATAACGTCATTCGAAGTTTTTCAGTGTGCCCGACATTTTTTTCGCGAGATTTTATCGTCAGTTTAAAGTTTCACTGAATAATTCACAATCAGGCATTACTTATTAAATAATGAGCATTAACGAATAGGTGATTGTGAATAATTTTCAAATTTTCATCACTCACTAATCAATAATGAAAATGTTTTAACGCTTTGAAATGGTTTTTTTTTCTTCATAAAACTGTGTGCCACTGGCGTAGTCGAATTGAATCAGCATTAGTAGTTCAATTCTACAAGGATTGATTCGGTTGCTCTATTATTTTTTACGTTTCATTTGTTTTTGTTTCATAAACGACCGCGAGCATGCGTTACCACGGAGTAGATATTACATGTAACTGATAATTGCAGTGTGTGATAATTTATCTGGAATAATTCGCGAGATATGAATGACGGTATGATAAGTCTTTTTACATATATAGCAATTGAAGCTACGTTGGCATGAATGCAGATTATTGTTGCAATGCAAAACATGCGTTATTATTTTTTTAAGGATTTTCCAGTAATCAGCTGTTCGAAAAAAAATTCTCTAAGCACGAAATTTGACTCTCTTTGAATACTTATATCACGGTATACGAGCGTAATCGTGCGCCATTCAATTGGTTAGAAGTAGTATCAATTTTTATTTCCGGTTTTTTTTCATCTAATACCATGAAGGAAATAATCTGAAATAACGTCATTCAAAGTTTTTCGGTGTGTTCGAAATTTTTTTTGCGAGATATTATCGTCAGTTTAAAGTTTCACTGAATAATTCACAATCAGGCATTACTTATTAAATAATGAGCATTAACAAATAGGTGATTGTAAATAATTTTCAAATTTTCATCACTCACTAATCATTAAAAAAAATGTTTAAACGCTTTGAAATGGTATTTTTTTCTTCATAAAACTGTGTGCCACTGGCGTAGTCGAATTGAATCAGCATCAGTAGTTTTTTTTCCACAAGGATCGATTCGGTTGCTCTATAATTTTTACGTTTCATTTGTTTTTGTTTCATATACGATCGCGAGCATGCGTTACCACGGAGTAGATATCACATGTAACTGATAATTGCAGTGTGTGATAATTTATCTGGAATAATTCGCGAGATATGAATGACGGTATGATAAGTCTTTTTACGTATATAGCAATTAAAGCTACATTGACATGAATGCAGATTATTGTTGCAATGCAGAACGTGGGTTATTGTTTGACAACAATCAGTCATCTGCTGTTCATAAATAGATTATTTCAGGCCGAAAAACTTGTTTCGCCTTCGAATGCTGATATGACAGCGTACGGGCATAAATGAGCGCTTTTTAGTACAGCAGAAATAGTACTTATTTTAATTTTTTTTTCCATTTGATATTAAGTATAAAATATTTTTATTTCATTGTTTGCTATTTCCGAACTGGTAGTTCTGGAAGAATTTTTTTACTGTCTAGATAATCATTTTCATTAAACATTATAAGTAAAGAATGTAATTTTTTACTTGTAATAATCGCCTGTAATACTTATTTGTTCAACAGTTAGTTATTTATTCCAATATTATGAATTTAGTTTTTGTCTCCAGTAACCGTATTTATTGTTAAACGTATTTTTTTTATTACATCACCTCCTGTAATTTTTTTTCACCAATCACGTTATTCCATCTAATTGAAAATTTAGATTTTTAGTTTAAATTTCATTATTTTTTATGAAAATCAATTCCCTCTCCATATAGAGTCCCTTTGAGTTTTTTAAAACCTTGTCATTATCTTTGGTAATAATTTTTATTTATTATCTGCTGCATGAGGTTTTAATGTTTTATGAATGTTAATTTTCTTGACATTCAATTAAATTTTTTGTCTCCGAGTAATTAATACTATGTAAGTAATTGTATTTAATAATGATAAAATATAGAAATTTATTATTCATAATTATTATTCGTTCCAACATGTAATGCAAAATGATAGTAAAATGTTTGTTTTTTGTGTAGCAAATTTCATTTTGCCGTAATATAACTATCATTACTTCTATTTCATTACGTGTCATTTGAGAGTCCCCGAAATAATTTTTTCAATTTTTTTTTACCTTTTGGCTCTCACTCAATTATTAGTTTTGTTTTTGTTTTTCGCAAATCGCCTGCAAGCAAACCATTCCAAAGCCAAGGCAGATCTCATGTCGCAATACAAAAAAAAAAAAAAAAAACATCCACAAAGTAAACAGAGCACACAGTTAAATTGTCTTGTAACAGTATATTTCATTTCATAATTATAATTTGTTGATATTTCGTTTATAAAACTGAAAAAGTTTTTTTAGGTTTCTTTTCTCTACAGCTACACATGTAAACGATAAAATTGTAACAGTATGTTTTTAATTTTTTTACTATTTGTTGAAATCAATTAAAGTGATTGCAATAATAAAATAAACTTATTTAATTACGAATCCCAATGATGCTGGATCCTTTGAAACTTCCGTGAACTGTCCCTATGACGATGACGAAACACAAGTATTGTAAACGTACTTAGTTTATTTTACGATAATTGCAATAATTACGTAAACCGCGCACAACAGACCCTACGTCGATGAAGGCCAAAGAGCCACTGACCAGAGGGCAGTACCTGCCGGGCTTGCGTTCATGTCATTTACCTAGTTGTTGCCAACCTACGAATCCGCCATCTTGAATTCGGCGAAAATTTTTTCGGGAAGAATACCCGGACCCGGTTTAGTGAAGAGACTACCAATTGGCTGGCTCGATGTAGGGTAAAGGGAATCAGGGGTCGCGAGGGTGTATACGCGTGGTTACTTAGGGCCAGTTAAGCATTCCTTGCATTTCAGAAATGACCAGTTCTATTTTAGGCCATTCGAATTCTTGGAAAGGATAGGACGCGAAGGGGAAATAGTGGGAGTTAGAGGGGCACAGCAAGGGCTGATAGACGAGCGTAAAAGCGCACGGATAAACGAACAGACGGCTAAGCGAGCGTGCGCATAAGTGAAAGTTCTCTTTAATTGAATCTATTCATAATTGAGACACCTTTCGAAATATACTCTGAACCCTCTATTACGTACTTCGCTGTAACGAACGCCCCTAAATTACGAACGCGTGCTTCCCTGATTCACGAATCCCCTCTATCCCCACTTTTGTCTCTCACATATGCGGCATGGGATTGAGTCAAGCGAGAATTTTCAACCGACGTTGTTTGTACCTTATACACAAAAGGAGTTTTCTAAGAAGCACCGACCGAGGCCATTTATCATGAGACAGAAATGCTGAGGAATGCGGTTGGAAAGTTTCTAATAGAAACACGTGAGCTAGGTAGAGGAAAAAGGAGCCCTTTCCCTCTTCCGTTCGTATTAGAGGGGTTTTCCAGTCCCGCACAGTTCGTAATTCAACATTTTTGTTTCATTTAGATTTTTGTTACATTTTTGTTTCATTTAAATTCTGAAAATTTGTTACTCTTCAAGTTTTCGAATGCAAGAGTATCTAATACAATACATGTTGATAATGTGTCAAAGAAAATTTATTTACTTACCGACACTACCCACATTTCACATTTTAGCAATTGAAACTAACATGTACAATATTACAATTAATTTGAAATCTCTTCAAAACCTCCTCCCTCGTTTCGTGACATATTTTCTTAACACTTCTCTCTCTTACTCATGACGATTAAGAAGTCTGAGATGATGAAGAAGTCTGAACTTACCTGGACTTACTCTATGACAAATGTCTAGGTTGTAGTTCAACGTACTCCTTGCAGATCAACGTTTTCTTTTAAGTGTATACGTATGTATTTATGTTAACGGAAGCCATCCTACTCTAAACTTCTATCTTCTGATGATGCATTCCTCTTTGTGAACCATGGATGACGACATCCCGAATGTACTCGACATGACAGAACGAGGATCCGAGGGAGGCGATCACAACATTCTATCTGACGAATCTGAAGATCAATCAATCAACAACGAAGGTCTGTATCCTGAACTTGAACTTTCTGATTCTGAATCCAATGTCGCACCAGAAGAACATGAAGACCATATCCATGTAGATGAACAAAACGATTTCAATGACAGTGGCTGCGATGACGACCTTGAAGACTGGAAAGACCCTTTGGGCAATGGTGAAATGGGCGACGTTGACTGGCGTACAATAAGAATGCAAAATTGGGAAGAAAACGATGCACAACCTGCCCCTAACATAAGTTCTCGTGATCATTTTTTGTTCAATCTCACCCAAATTTAATTTCAAGAGAAACCTGCGCCTCGTTAATAAATCGCTCAAGATGGCTAGCTACATCGTTAAATGACCCGCAGATACCGAGCGACATGGATACATTTTGGAGACGCATGGGAGTCAATCAAGATTATCTGTTCTACAAATACCAATGTGAAGAATGCAAAGACGTGATTGGAAAAGGAAGAGAAAGACAACCTACGAGAGTGTGTCAATGCGGACAATGTTGCCCAAGGAAAAAAAAGCAACCTCTGGCAACTTATATGCGGATAAGTTTGACGTTGCAACTGCAAGAACTTTTACGAAGAAATGGGATTTCAAGGAATTTAAGGTACAGATTCACGCGTCAAAAATGGAATGAAAACGCTATTGAAGATATATACGATGGTGAGAGCTACGCCGAATTGTGTCAGGAAGGACAGTTTCTGTACGTACAGGATCCGGGAAACTTGAACAGTTGTATCAACCTTTCTTTTACGATGTGGGTTGATCATGTATCTTTAACAAAATCAAGCCAAGCGAAGGCGTGTCCAATTTTACTTTAAGTTAATGAGCTCTCGCCGCAGAGCCGTAAAAGAAACATTTTACTCGCAGGATTGTGGGTTTCCAACGTAAAACTTTCAAGGCATGTACTGTTAGGTCCCGTCGTTGAGGAGCTCGCCAATTTATATCGAAATGGTCTTACTTAGAGTCCTTTCCCAGGCATCGAAGTAATCAGCAAGTTTATTACTTTAATATTGTGCGCTGACTGCGAGGATCGATATCCGATTTTGAGAATGATGCGGCACAATGCACGGCATGGCTGCACTTCCCGGGTCAAAAAATCTCCGTACTGAAATTTTTTTTAAATCCGAGAACACGCCGAGAACAGGCCCTAGTAGCGAACACGAGGCCGAGAGGTCGAGGGCACGTCGAGAATGGAGCGAGAAAAGAATAGGCTGATATGTCACTTGATCAACCTATTTGACTCGGCGTGTTATCGGCTGACTCTAGGCTTTTCTAATAGCGATCTATTAGAAAAGCCTAGAGTTGGCCGACAACACGCCGCGTCAAATAGAAGCCCAACGCAGGTCCAGAATACACCGAGTAGAATTGAAGACGTGAACAGGACGAGGACGCGCCGATAGTTCGAATAGTTTTAGCAGAATATGAAATCATTTGAAAGCGATTATTGTCAATTACATATTTATTCATATGTAATATATGTTATATATTACTTTGATACATATATATAATTCATATTTTATATTTATCTAAATTATTATTATATATTATATAGAATATAATATAAAATATATATTATATAAATATAAATAATATAATAATATAATATAATATGTATAAAATATTATATATATATATATTTTATATTTTATATTTATATAAATTTTTATTATATATTATATAAAATATAATATGAAATATATTTTATAAATATAAATGATATAATAATATAATGTAATATGTATAAAATATTATATATATATAAAGAATTAATGAAATGAAACATATGACTTCTTGCCGAAAATAATTATGAAACAAGAGGTGCTGTGAATGACAAAACAAATTGGAGTGTAATGAAAATATAATAAATATATAAACGTCAATATTGAAAGTGATAGCTAATAAAAGAATTGAAAAAAACCAGACATGATTATGTAAGTACGAAATCATTTATTTTGAATTGAATAGACAAGAAATTACAACTTAGTAATATTATATGAAACATCTTGCCCATTGTCTGGAACATTTTCATTAGTGACGGGAGGTTGCCACTGAGTTTGCCACTGAGGCTGATGCCACTGAGGTGGCCACTGAGGGTTCGGTGCCGAAGTGCTAGGGTGCCAGTAATAATGAGGAGCGGGCATTTGATTTTGCCATTGTGGTCCCCAGGACGACGAGGGCGTCTCCGATATCCACTGAGGCTGCATTGGTGGTTTTGACTTTTCTGGCCTTGGTGTTGGTACATCTTGTGATGTACCAATAGGATTCGTCTTTGCAGGACTTTCTGTTGGCTTCTCCGTGGTAGGCGCTTCCAACACGAAGTCGGCGGTGGTTTCACTCTCTGCTGTTAGAAACAAAAATTAAAACAAAAACTTCATTCTTTACTTTAAACTCATATGGAAACACACCCTGGCAATCATTTTCCTTTTCAATAAAGGACTCGTTTTTTTTTTACTTAGCATGATAAAATCAGCACGAAAATGACTAACTTTTATGAATAAATAAAAAAACTAGATATAAAAGTTAGTCGAGTTATTTTCGTGCTGATTTTATCATGCTAAGTCAAACTAAGAATCTTACAGTATTTTCGCAAGAATCAACAAAGAAATACTTTGAATAATTTTGAAGAAGGCATTGACAATTTGAAAGTCAAGTAAAACTCTTACTTTTGGTTTTTTTGGCAGCACTCGATGCCTCTCCGACGATGTAGGATGACATTTGTTCGTTTTTTCGTTTTTTGTCATTTTTTTCTGAAAAAATGATTATCAATAACGCATATCTTTTCCGCTGATTACCACAATTGAAGTTTGTATGAATATTTGTATTATACCGCTTTCCGTGACTTTATTCTTTGCAGTTTTGGCATTATCCTTTGATCCTTTTGTCTTGGATCGGAGCCATTGCATCCTTTTGTTCACAACGTCATTGTAAATAATGGGGGGGGGGGGGGACAGTAATGTTCGTCTCTGCTAAGATAAAACCTGCATAGAATTTTAAATTTTTTGTACAGTAAAATATCTTCAAAGAACGGCACAGTACCAACTTTACGTTACGTTCCACAATAGTGTTTATCAAAAAGAAAAATATCAATTTTTAAATTTCTTTCAGTTAGCCAAAAGTGTCACAGCTGTACATAAAAATGACTTGAATTCGACTTTGCGAGTTTTCAGATTTTTCCGCGAGTTTGCAAGACTCAGGAAAATCATTAAAAAAAGGAAAATAAGTTATTTTTATTATAATGGAAATGAATTTAATCTAGACGAAGGCGAGGTTCAAAGTCTGAGGCGAAGCCTTTGTCCGAAGATGACTTACGCAATATTGCTTTCTGCAAATTTCCATTCTTTCTGTTCAAATCATCTGCTGAACTAAACTTCATTAATTCCTCGTCATTCATCAAGCGCGCGAGAAAATTTTTTACCAGTACCCTTGGCTTATTATTACCGACTGCAATTGACCATTTTTATCAGAGTCGCTTATGTATATCCCGGATTTGGGCAGCATTTCAATCTAAAATACAACGACACTTGTATTTGACAATAAAAAGGTATACTAGTTGAAAAATATAATGAGTTTACCAAGACATCGTCTTTTTTTTCTGTAAGGGACCCGACGGTACAACAGCATCTTTAATTGATGAGGTAATTTGTTGGAGAGTGGTAACAAATGAGGCGGTTACTGTATTTGAAATTGAAAACAAAATTTTGAATTATAAAAAAAATGAAAATCCATATCGTGATAGTCAACATTATACAATCAATTTATATATATAATAAGAAATGTACACGATGGCAACAATTCTCGACAAATGCAGGTCTTGCAATTGTCACATCTGTCGTTTGCCCTTCCGACAGTTGACGGCTGTTTTGATGGCGAATCAGAACATGATCGATGCAAAGACGTACTTGGCTGATCAAAATCTTGGTTTCCGACGTCTTTCGTCGAACTCCCGATTTCTTCTAAATCCAAGATATTGTCATTAATCATTTTATGCGTTTTTTGCAGAGCTTTTTTGTCTGCTATTTTTTTCGCTTTTGCAACACGCTTCATTTCAGTGACTGCTTGAGAAAATATTTTCTGTAAAATACGACCAAAAGTATCTACTTGGCCAGAGAGTAGATGGTTTTCGTAGCCTGTAATGATAAATGAAAAATGAACACGATATTGTAATTGTAAAGATGCATAATAGAAGCGAAAGAGAAACTGTTTTATGATACATTTACAGTACTTAGAGTACAAACAACGAAGTCTGCTAAAACGTTTGCCAAATTGAGGTTTTAATGTCAAAAAAGGTTAAAAAATCTATAGATAATCTTTTGCAATCCAAGGTATATGAGAAACAACATCCAAACCATTTTTAAAAAACATAAAATGGTCATCTTCATGACTTTGTAAAAAAAACAAGTTGACATTTCAAATATGCTCTTGATGCACCTTATTAAAACCAATGCCAAGAAAAAACTTGTTGCTTCTTCATATAAATGAATAAAAATAACTACCTACATGCAATAACCTATGTTATATCATTTAATATTTTTATAATAGCATATTATTTTTGTTTTTATAATATTTATATTATTAATTTTTATTATATTGTATAATTAATATATTACATTTTATGAATAACAATTATATTAATATATTTCATTATATTTATATTATTTTATAAAAGTATAATTATATTATACCATATTTATATTATAATTGCATATTATTTTAGTAACTGCACATTTCATTTAAAAATATTTTTAAAAGTTTTATAAATATTTCATTATTATTATTATAATTGCAGAAATAATTGTTTCTTCTATTATTCATCGGCAAAAAATAATAGTAACTTTAATAAAAAAAGTTTTCATTTTTTAAGTATGTCAGAGACAAATTAAAACAATTGTTTTAAATTGCAAAAACGTCATTTTTATTAGTTTGCGAAAAAAAAAACAAATTGACTTTAAAAGGTATGCTCTTGTTTCAGCTTTCAAACATTATGAAACGAAAAAAAATTTTCTCTTACGACAGTAGATAAAAAAACCATTCACACGTATGAAACTGTATGACATCATTTATAAATATTTTTAATCTAAAGAATTATATTTATATTTTGAGCTTCATAAATAAAAGAAATAAGATGAGTTTTATTAAATTTTTTTTCCATTGGTAGTATTCGAGAAAAAAAATCAAAGCGATTTTCCAAAATGCAAAACGATCATTTTCACGAGTTTGCAAAAAAAAACAAGTCAATATACAAGGGATTTCTTCGATACACCTTCACCATCAATTTCATATTGAACACTGTTTGCTTCATAATAGGATAAAATTACAAATAAAAATTTACATAAAGCTCACCTTCATTCATCTACATGATATTTTTACATATTTTCTAATTGCCGTGAAAAAATTTGTGTACAATATTTATCAGCACAGAATCATGTGTAAATGACATAGAATCATTTTTAATTGCAAGTATTTAAGAAATAATTTAAATGAATTTTTTAAATTTGCAAAATGTTGATTTTCATTAGTTTGTTAAAAAAATCCAACTTGTGGATTAAAAATATTTTGACTTTGTAATAAGAGAAAATCTAAAAAAATACTAACATTTCATTTTAAATATTGATTTATTATTCCTAAAGTATATGCTACACAAATCAGCAATTTATTTACTTTTTTCATATATTTTATAAGTAACCAAACTGAAGAAGTACCGTTTTTTTTGTTTTGAAGTGTTTGAGAATGAAAATACAAAATACAGCTTATCGCTGTATACATATGCAAAGAAATAGATGACGCAATAATTTTCTTAATTGTAAAGCACGAGGTTGCTCAGGTAGCTGGGTGATTGTGGTACATTGTTTAACATTTAACATGATCATGATCAATCTATTGTTTTCTGAAGAATGCTTATAAAATATTTAACGTTTCCTTACGTGAAACTTTTAGGATTTTAGCCTCGTAAATTGTCGTTTGACAATTTTCATCAACCCTAGGTAATTCACCACTCCAACCTTTCCGGATTGATTCAGGTTTCACTACCTGCTGGACGTCGGAAAATGCGACTACGGAAATTTTTTCTGTTTCCGTACAAAAAATTAAAACTCGCTTATTTTTGTTACTGGACAATCTACGCATTATGTATATCAGAAAATCTAAGCTAATAATCCCAGGGCTGAGGAAGGTTAGGGATACTCACGTGCTCACTGCTCACTGCTGCTCACGTCCACGCGCAAACCATATGACCCATATATATGACCCATATTTATCTGTTGCCGGCTGCTCATGCGGATCCATGCCGACACAGCTGATCCACTCAGTAAATAAACAGTCAATAAATTCCACTGTGTTATTTTCACTGATTTTCACATACACATATTTTCAGCAATATTCGGTGTTTGTTCAATCCGCTATGCTGATGATAATTGTTAACTAAAAATTTTAATTAATATAAGAGATTGAGTTGTTCCTGTTGAAAGAGTGTTTTTCTTGCATCTAAAGTTACACAGCATAATGCCGCGGGTAAAAAACTCGCGTGATTTGGCCGAGTATAAGCGAACCCGAAGGTGGGAATTGAAACAAAAATTGAAGGTGTTCAAACACAGGTGAATGATAATTTCGCCATGTTTTTTATTATACCTAAACCTCTTTCTGAATTCTTAAAAGAAAATTTCTTTCCACATTTTAATATGAGTTTTATTTCCTTTTTTGGCCGTGCATTACCCGAGAGTTATAAAAATTTGTTGAGTTGTTAACATTTTCATCTATATGTTACTGAAATCTAATAATGATACATTGTGTGAAGTAAACCTATGTTTTGATGAGATTTAGGGGGGGGGGGGGTGCCAGAGTCCTTTCAACTCAAATAAACGACGAAATTATGAAAAAAATTCTAAATAATCTTAACCTTTTAACATCGGTTGATCTTTGAGTCTAATAAAACGAGTAAATCATTATGATTTCAAACATGTTAATGTAAACTGAAAATTAACTATTATCATAAATTTTATATTAATTATTTAATCATTATTCTTATTGACAAATCAATAAGAATAGAGTCATGTTCATTGAGAACATAATAAAATATTGTCATTAATTTCATTCAACATGTTCGCAGGTTTGCTTGAAATTCGCATTAATTTTTCTATAATTTTTATATGCTAGGTTTTTGCACAGTTTTGAACATAATTTTGTGTTCATTTGATGAAAATTTCAGACAAACTATACATGAAGTGTGCTCTTGGGGTATATTTTATAAATTTACTTCGGAGAGCTATTTGTTCTGTATTTAGATATATTTCATTTCATTACTAGGATTTTAAATGAAGTCAATAAACATGTTCAACTTTCAATAATAATTCTTCTTATTTTCAACGATGGAAATGATGAAGGAAAAGGATAAAATATTAATTCGGATTATCGTTTTTTATAGAAAAAATGCAGAGCCAGGTGAAAATGATGTTGGGACATCAAGTAGCAGTTGTGCAACTCCACACCAAGACAGAGACAATTCACCTAGTAACTCGCTTACTCCACACCAAGACAGAGACAATTCACTTAGTAACTGGCGTAAGAAATTTATGTTGCTCAGTGAACAAGTTTCAAAGTCCCTGTTACAAAAAAATGTGAGTTCCTTATGTGTTTCTACAATAATTTTACCTTTTCAGTTTTTTACATATTTCAAAATCCAAAAAGATATTCGAGTTTGAAGTTTTAACTAATCACACTTGTCATTTTTCAAACTCGAATATCTTTTTTGATTTTGAGTTATGTAGAAAATGGCAAAGAAAAACTGTCTTTGAATGACATCAGGAACCCACAGTTTTTTTTTAACGGAAACTTTGAAAACTCTTGTATAATTGTGCCAAATATATTTTTGAACACAGCAAGCGTCATTTTGTGGCAAATCACATTTAATTGTAATGTTTTCAAATGTCAAATACATAAAAAACCTTAGAATCCTTTTATTATTTCAATGTTTAATTGAAAAAAAGTATGCGTTGAATCCTTTCCAGTTGGCCTGTCTGACAAATATTTTGATTTAAATAAAAAAAAATACTACAATTATTGATTCTCATTCTAGTAAAATTTAGATGAAGATCATTGAACTTGATAAAATAATGTTAATAATGATACTTTTATTCTGATTTGCTTCAAAAGTGTAATGAATAATATTACCATAATAATGAATATTATTTTCCCTTATTTTGAATTTTATTAAAATTTTGCAGAGATGATGGATGTAAGTGAAATCATTACAAGCGGTGAAGATTCTGAACCTAGTAATAAAGATGGATCAGAAACGGAAGAAAGTGATGAGGAAGATGATTTTTTCGATGCTCGCAATGACTTTGATGAATCAAATGACGAAGACCAAGAAAATAGAGATGAATTTAGTGTTGAAGATGTGCCAGGAATTGACGATGATTCACTCATTCAAGATCAGGAAAACCACGAAGGGGATGAACCTCTCTACGAAGGTAGCAACCTTACTCCCGGGGATGCTATGCTTGCCATATTAACGTTCTTCCTGACATTTAACTTGAGTGGTTCGTGTTTGTCAGCTCTCCTAAAATTGATTTCGCTTCTGATTCCACCTAGCTCAACTTTCAAAAAAACGACCTACAAATTTCATAAGTACTTTCAAAACGTGAAAACTCCCATTTTAAGAAATTATTATTGTTCAAATTGTTTTATTCCCAAGGAATGTGCCCAAGACTATTGCTGAAATTTTAATAAAATTGATTCATCTTATTTTAGCAAGCTTTCGGTAGTCGATCAATTGCAGGATTTGTTCTTAAAGCCAGGTTTTGCAAATGATTTGAGATATCGATTTCACAGGCCTAGAGAAAGAGAAAACATTAGTGACATTTACGATGGAAATTTGTATAAAAAGTTTTTCGACGCAAATGGTTTACTGTCTCATCCCGATAATGTGTCCTTCATGATTTACTTTGATGGAATTTCAGTTTTTAAATCGAAACAATACAGTGTTTGGCCAGTGTATGTAATCATTAATGAATTGCCATATAGGAAAAGAATACTTAAAGAAAATATAATCGTAGCAGGATTATGGTTTGGTCCAAAGGCACCATTGGCGAACATGTTCTTGAAACCTTTATACACAGACCTTCAACAATTACGCCAGGGTTGCAATTTCAAAATTCATGATTCTAATGAGTTAAAAAAAGTTAAGGCGGTTGTTATAGGCGCTACTTGTGATGTCCCTGCGAAACCTGAATTTACAAATCATGTAAATCATAATGATTTTTTCGGGTGCACGTATTGTAAAACTCCCTCGTACAGTATAAGAGGTGAAAATTTCGGTAGAACGCAAGTCTATCCATTTGAAGGGCCAATAAATCTAAGAGATTTAGATGAGCATAAAGAACAAGCTGCGCAAGCTCATGAACAAAAAACTCCAATACTCGGTGTAAAGGGACCTTCAATACTATTTAAAATGATGCCCGATGCAATCAAAGGTATGGCAGTATACATAATGCACTGCATATGTATAGGCATTGGAAAAAGACTTCCAATTCTGTGGTTTGACAGCGAATTTGTACACGAAAAATTCTCAATGCGACGCGTCTATGACGTTGTCGATCTAAGGCTATCTAGTGTAAGACCGATCAATTCATCGTCTCGTTTTTCACGGTCTTTGGATGAGCTCATAAAGCATGGTAAGGCAAGTGAATGGAGTAATTGGTTTTCTTATATTTCTTTGCCAGTTTTATGTAATGTGATGTCAACTGTATACTTCCAGCATTACGTGCAACTTGTTCTTGGAGTTTCCTTGCTTTGTAGAGATAGTATTTCAATTGAACAAATAAATGTAGCGGAAGATTTATTGAATTCATTTGTTTCAAAATTTCAATCGCTTTATGGGCCGCGGTTCATGTCAATCAATGTGCACCTTTTGAGACATTTGCCTGACTGTGTTCGTAACTTGGGGCCGTTATGGACAACCAGTACTTTTCCATATGAAGATCTAAATGGTCATTTATTGAAATATATTCATGGAACTCGACATATTGGCTTGCAAATTTCGTCTAGTGTAATGTATAATATTGTTGTGTCACGAATTATTAAAAACCTCCACAACGATTCCCCAGCAAAATATTTTTGTTCAAAGCTTTTTACGACAGGTAAAAGAATAACGAAAACAAGAAAGATAGGTGTAAATACTTTTACTATTGGGAAAATAAATTTCTACCGCAATATTTCATATGTCTCAAGAGATATTTTCACGGAAAACGGCTACAATGTCCAGAATATTAAGATTGCAACGTTCAGGGGAGTTAAAAAAAATGGACACATTATTTACGGGCGGAGTTATACACGACCTGCATTGTCAATTTCATATGGGGTATCGTTTTATGATACATTCGATGAAATCAATATTGGTTTTGTTGATTCTTTTTAACGAATATGTAACTGTCAAAATGATCGCCCTTGCATCCCTGAAATTTGTGAAGAAAATTTTCTTGCTCTGATTAAAACAGGAAACTCAAGCAACACGTTCAAAAGTAATACAAAAATGACTGTGAAATTCAATAACTTAAATGAAGTTGACATGGATGTTGCAGATGATAGTGAGGATGATTATAATCTTGTTCTTCCTCATTTAAGAAAATTTGAAGTTGATGAAAATAGTCATTTATTGATTTCAGTTGAAAAAATTCGAAACATTTGTTTCACGGTAAAAATAGATGATGAGAACGTGTACTTGGGCGATCTTATTAATCAGAGCGATAATTATGCTGATTAATATTTTTCCCAGCTCAGTGAAAAAAAGGTTCTTATTTTCTACACTGTACGATTCATAGGATTTTGCATTTTTTTACGTTAGGTCGCGAAAATACAATTTCATTCCTCAACATTTGCCTTAGGACTTTTTAGACGAATGTTATGTACGACAAAATTTGCTTTCCGCTCGCGTTAATTCACACGTATTTGTTAATAAAAAATATACGGCTCTTTTATTGTACAATAATTTCAATGAGTGACATAATTATGTTATTTGTATTGTTAACGCAATCATTTGAGAAAACATTGTATTCAAAATTGATGTCACACTTGCATTTCCTTGCGCGTTTGATGTATTGTAAAAATGATACTTGGAATATAAAATAATCTTGCCTGCGTTTTCATTAGCATAAGTGAGTTTAACATTAATTATGTATTATGTGTATAACGATAAGATTCTCAAAAAATGTACAATTACAAAGACAAAAATAAAGTGCCATGTAAACGTCTTTTACTACTCTTTATTGAATTATACTATTAATGCTATCTCCATCACTATACTTGCCCAAGATCTTATTTCATGAAATGCTGAAAACCCTTTTTCATCGAAATTTGTTGCAGTTCATTTTCCCTATCAAAATTTCTAATATAAAATCCTTATCATAGAAAACTTGCCTATGAGTTTCGTACCATCGAAATTTTTCTAAGTTCCTTTAACTGGTTGAAAAATTTTCTAATTTCCTTTTACCGTTTCAAAATTTTTTTAAATTCCTCTAACCAGTTGGCCTACACAAATTTTTGAAGTCCTCTTTCGTGTGATTCCGAAAGGGTCGAGAACAGGTCGATATCGAGCCGAGACACCGACATCAGAACGAGAAAAAGCCGACGCAAGCATGAAGCAAATATGATACGATCAATTGAGTAAAATCCACACTTACTCGGCCCATAATCGCCTAATCTCGACATACAGTTTTTCGTCAGAATAAATATCGGCCAGGTATCGACAAGTTTTCGGCCTGTCGGCTTGATTTCGTCCAATTCTCGATCAGAAATTTTTTGACCCGGGTTTCTGTGAAGTAGAGACGAGAAGAATGGTAGTTCATGGTCCCAATCAAGAGTATTCGAAGCCCTACTATCCAGTCGGGGTCGGACGAATAAGGACTGATGAATCCATACGTGCAAATATGCGCCAAGCTGCTGTTACTAGAGAGGCAACCATGGGAGTTACAGGAATCTCGCCACTGTATTCACTTTTCGTCAATGGTAGAAGACCCCAAAATGTTGCGGTAATCAACGCAAGAATGGCCCAGATAAAGCTTCCATCACAAATTTCTCGCCGACTTCGAGACATCAATACATGGAAAATGTGGAAAGGCACCGAATTTAGAATTTTTCTGTTGTTTTGCGCCATTCCATGCTTCGATGGAGTCCTACATTTAAGATTTGTACGGCACATTCGTTTTCTGACAGAAGCTATTTTCATTCTCACCAGTAACAGTTTCACTATCGAAGAACTTGAAAGCGCAGAAGATCGGTTGATTAGTTTCGTCAACAATTTTCATGACTTTTTTGGGAATCAACATATGACGTACAACATTCATCAGTTGCTGCATCTCGGAAAAACCATACGAAATAAGGGTCCGATATAGGCAAATTCAGGGGCAATATACGAAGCCTGGCACAGGAGAATGGTGGCATATGTTACAGCCCCAACAGCGAGAGCTATCCAAATCGTACATCGATTCCTACTCTCAAAGTTTGTAGAGACCGAAGTGAATAACTCAGCTGTATCACGATTGGCACGAGAAGAAATCTGGATGTACATTCGACGTGCTCAGTGGGATAGCCACCAAATGTCGCAACAGGACGGTTCATGGTTGGTTTGAAGCACGTGATCACTCAGAATGCAAATGAAGAGGAAATTTTCGTAATTAATGAAATGGACGTGATTAACATTGATAACAATGCAGAAATAAGGCATTTTTCCAAAGCTTGAATCAATGGCCTGGAGTATCGAACTCGTCACAAACAAGAAAACCTGAGTTTCTGCAGTTACATTGCGTATACTGCAAACTGATTTTATACGGTAGAAGATATAACTTCTTTCGAAAACAATGAAACCACAGTCCAAGGCATTATTGGGATCATGTTAAATGCCAGGCACGAAATTGAAAATCGGATGACAGTGAAAACTCTGTACATGGAAACTGTTATACCCACTGAAGAGAAAGTTTTCATTCCTTACAGTACGTTATTTCACCAGGATTCACTGTCAGAGGCGCTAACTGAACGTGGATGACTCGGCTTCCAAATTGCTGGGAAACGGATTGAGAAAATATGCGTTTCAAATATAGCGCAACAAAAACGTATGCCAGGTAATTCTCTGTGAAAAATCTTAGTTGAAAAATACAAAATATTTCCTGTTGAAATCATGGAATGCTCTTCCATATTTTCATTTATTCAAGCAATAGGTATATTACGTATGTTATATTATGGGTATATTATTAGGCATGTGTTTATTAAGCGATTAAAAACATCATAAATTTCGCATGGAGTCGTATCTGAAAAGTATTTGGAATAAAAAAAAAATTTATTATTTGCTATTAATATTCATAAGATTCCTATTTCCTTGTGAAATCGATTTTGTTTACTCTATCAATCTGAGAATTTACAGAATAATTAAAAAAGTATGAAAAGTTTTGATGAATACTTTGAGTAAAAAAAAAAACCAAATAAACAAGTGATGAATTGCAATGTTACAAATTTAGCAAAAGTTAGCAAAAAACTTGCAACGTGAAGTAAAAAGTGCTCATTATTGGAGATTAAAAAAATCTGTAACACATTTCCTAAAATTTTTAACCAAGCGTTGAAAGATTCGATGATTTTTTTTGCGCCATAGATGCACACTCAATTATTATTCAATGATTTATATTATTATGCACAGGCGATTAACTGTGATGTCGTAGCTATCTATTGAATTTATTATTTTAATTATATTTAAAAAATTAAAAAGTACCTACTCTGTAACGAATACTTATCAGTCTTGACATTTTATTTCTAGAAGCATCGAGATTTAGAAGTAGATTTAAAAAATTGTACAACAGTACCATAGATAATGTTTACAAAAGAAAAAAATAATAAAAACTTTGTTGTTTCCATAATAATGGAGAAATTTCAAAATCCGTCATGAGATAATTTAAAGTAACAAATTATTATTAACTTCTCTCAACCAGAAGAGAAATAGCTATTTGTTTTAAAAGTTGCGGATTTTGTAGTTCAAACATATGATCATATTTTTTCAACGTAGATAAATTATTCGAAAAATTGAAAACATTTTATGTTATTTGCAAAAACTTGGAACGATTGTCCAACAAATATTCATAGTTTGATTTTTTTTAATTTGCAGATCAATTGAAAAACTTAAGAAATCCTTCCATGAATGCTGTAACGAAGTGAAATTTCATTTCACTTCGTTTGAAAGTCCACGTCGGTTTAGTTTATTTGATTTTATTTTATTCATTACTAGTAATGAGTAATTCGGAGTGCGCGTTAAAAATCGTGTGCGAAAGAGGAAAAAAGAAAGCTCAACTCGTCGATGACATCATTAGAACGACCTTTTTAAGTAAGTGCCTATTTCATTTTTGATTTTATTTCGTTCCGTTATTCATCGATATCTGCCTTTCTGTAATTTTTCGTATCATTTATCTTTCTCGAACATAATTTCAGAAACGCGAATTTCGTTTAGATAAGCATGCGAGCTTCTCTTTGTTCGAGGCTGTCTATCCTCGTAGAGGCATAAAAGCCTTTGTATTTGTAGTATCGTTCGGTTTTTCGGTTTTTCGAGCACTTAGATACCTTTCCTTTGTTCGGAAGCGAGTGGTATTTTTCGGTTTTCCCGATCCATTAGTGTACCGATTTCGTTGCGTTTTTCGATCTCTAAGTGCTTCGATACCGATTTCTTTGTTCGAGAAAGATTATTTTCTGGATTCAATATTTTCTTCGTTGCGTTTTTCGGTCTCTAAGTGCGGTTTTTCAGAGCCATTAAAGTACCGATTGCTTTGTTCGAGGGAGATTATTTTCGGGGCTCTGTTTTATTTTCGTTTCGTTTTTCGTTTTCTTGGCGTTTTGGTTTTTCCAAAGCCATTAAGATAGCGATTTCATTGTTCGGAAGGCAATATCTTTAGGATCTCTCTTTATCTTCGACGCGTATTTCGTTTTTCTCGCGTTTTTGGGTTTTTCCAGGGACTTTGAGATATCGTTCCATTGTTAGAAACGAGTTATCTTTTCGATTTCTTTTCGGGTTTTATCTCCTTTGTGAAGCCTTTGTTCAGGTTTTTCTTTTGATTCATTTTGAATTAATTGTTGTAAAATTTAATTTAATTTAATTTAATTGTTCACGGATTTTTGTTGAGCATAATGAGTAACTCGGTTATGATTGATATGATTGATATGGATTTGTTGTAATTATTTTGTTGAATATTTTGGCCGAAGTTGTTTCGCAAATTGGCGAAATTATTTGTTCTTTTTCATTATTACGCTCCCTTACCGATTACCGCCATAATGGAATTAAGTACCGTCTCGTTCAGGCGAGAGTGTGTTTTCCGACGCTTGAATTGTCCTGATTAACTAATTAATTACCGTCGCCTATCATCGCTACTACCTCAAGCTGCCTTTCAATTTCATCTTCCGAAAAATTCGACTTCATTTCTGATGTGAGCTGCGGAAAACCTAGACTCTTCGATGAAAACGGGCAAGAAGTTCGAGAAGATTCCAGACGATTCTCGGAACTCGCAACATGGCCGACGGCAATCAAAATTTCGAGATAAGGACGGACTAGGCCATCCAAAGTCGCGGAGGAAGATAGACGATTTTCCCGGAAGGGGAAAAATCAAGATGGCGGTTCAATCTATAAAAGGAGGAGCGCGCTTCGGCCCGGCGTCTTCTTCAGCCGGTCATCGACAAGTTGAGTTTTCTTTTGAATCGTGTCGGAAGTTTTCGGGAGTTACGGGAGTGCTTTGATTTCGATTATCGTTTTTGTTCAATTACCGAATTACTCGTTGCTCATTTCGTTCGAATTCCCTTACCTTACCGCTCGTATTACCGATTTACCATTTTCGATCTCGATTTACCGTACTTCGCTGCTAGTTAATTTTTTTTTTTTTTTTGGATTAAGATTCGAGTAGTTTCAGTGATTGTGAGTGATCCTGGTTGATTAGGCTCGCTGGCGCTTTCCCAGCTGGTGCTTTGGTTCGTAACTCCTGCAGGTCGTGCCTGTATCAGGGGCTTGCCAGGGTTCTAGCTGGACGCGTGTTATTGGGGGGTTTTTCTTCCGGTTTGATATGTTTTTGTGGGGTTTAGTCCGGTTTGGCTAAATTCTGACCGATTTAGTGGACGACTTGTGTAAGTCCTAGGTGGGGCTTTCTGATAGTCCAGCGCACTGTCGTGTACTCGAGTGTCGCTGGCAGGAATTAACCTTGGCATCTAGGTATCAGTCGAACACTGAATCGAGACTTTCAGTCGATTTTTCGGTCGGTCTATGTTTTTATTAATTGGCTGAGGGTTAACAGCGAGCTTACTCAACCACGGTCCGCGTTTTCAATTTTTTTAGGACGGTCATGACCCCGCTCAGGTCACGCCTGAGACGTCCATGAATTATTGCGACGTTTAAATCGTGTAGTGTTACAAGTGTAGACAGCGAGAGTGACTCTTCTGGTAACGTGAGTAATTGAATAATACGTGGCATTGGTAGACATTTATTTGTATTCGTTTTGGTCTGATTGAATTTATTTGGAAACGCTAGCACAGGATTGTATATATTACGAGGTCGTTCTAGGCTGAAGATACCGTTTCGCTGCTACCGTAATTTAAATTAACTTTGTAGGAATTACCGAGTTTTCCTTCCCGTTTTATGTTGTTTTTGCATTTGATTCATTCTTTGTGAGGTGGTCGTTGATTTGGGATATAAAAGTCGCTTGGAAGGCCGAATGAGGGATTCCAAGGTCGGACTGTTGTGTAATTTTGAGGTGTTATTGATGTGATACTGGTGTCGTTTATAAGAATTGGGATGGGATGGAAGAATTGGCTAATTATGGAATTATAGTTAATTAATTGGCGTTATTTTAAGGTAACACGGAAGATAATTGTAAGGAAATTATTTGTGATTTATTTTGTTCTGTAAGTTGGATTTATGTGAGATTAATGAATTGAATATATTGGATATTCTGGAAACGATATTAGTTGTTGTTATTTGGATAAGTTAATTAAATGAGGCAATAATTCGGAATAGGCTCGAAGGTGGCCATTGCGTGGGCCAAAAATTTTTCCGCTTCACGAATTCGTTGATCTGAGATTTTGATTTGTTTTTCCGCTTTGAGTTAGATTTATTTTGAGTGATTTGACAAGTTCATCTTGTCTGGCGATCCTGTACCAGTTTCAGTTTTGGTAGTAAGTATTGATAGTTAAGTTATTTTTCTTTTTTTTTGTTTCGCGGAGTTTTTCTTTCCTTAATTTCTTTATTTTCATTTTGATCTAAAAAATTTGTGGCAAGGGTTCGAGAAATACGTTCTCTAAATTAAATTCTCATTACAATGCTGACCGAACGTTGACCACTCGGCTTTCAAATTCCTGGTGAACGGATTAAGGAATGCGGCGTTTTAAACGTAGTGCAACAAAAACGTAAGTCAGGCACTCGTCAATAGAAAAATATAGTTAAAACATTGGAAATAGTTCATGAAAAACTGTTCAATATGTTCATTTACTCAAGAAATAGAAATGTGTAATTTGAAAAAAGTTAATGACAAAATTTCTTTTTCTGAACAATTCATGTATCTTAAAACTTATTATTGCTGTTTTTCACATTGAGAAATGTACTTATGAAAAAATTTTGCTAGCTATAATGTTTAGATTTTTTTGTAAGCGCTGACATTACAGTGACGGTGTTATTTTGGAAATCAGAACATTTTTCGGCAGGCGTTTCCTCAGAAAAAGTTGCATAATAGATTTACTATCGTTTATTCAGAAACGGAAAACCTGCAAAAAAGTTTATTTTCCGAAAATTGTCGTGTTTCATATTGTAACAACACTTAATATTTAAGTTGTTTTAAAAGAAAAGAACTTTCAATAATAATTTTATAAAAGTTCAAAATGCAAGGGCTACTCAAGAATTGAACACAAATTATGTTATTTTCCTTTTTTTTTTGTTTTGTTTCAGAAGCTACTGGCAGAAGAAAAGAACTATTCGAATGACTGACAAAGGTAAAAGAAGTTACAAAGAAAAATTTCTCGAATGAAGAAATTGTTACAGGCGAACATTGACGCAGCAATTATGAGAAACTACATAAAAATATAATTCGCCCCATTCATGCTATCATTAATCAATGAAATGTAGGATTATAATCGATAATTATCGTCTGAATCCTGGAGAAGTGTAGAACAACTCATAAGAAATGAAAGTTTTTAAATTTATGATTTCAAGATTTGAAAATGAAGAATAAAAATTTATAAACTCCTTAAGTACAAAATAAAGTTAAATCTATTGAAAGGTATCAAGAAATGTGTATATAACACTATACCAAAAAAATAATAATACACGTAACTGTAAAGTAATTAAAAATTGTCTTTTTAAAATAATCGAATTGAAATATTTCGAAATAATCCAATTCCATTATTTGTGAACAGAAAGACTAAATAATAAGTAAAAATTCCACAGAGAACTTGAAAATTTATAAATACATCAAAAAATCGAAAAATTTTGAAAAAAATAAAATGTTTCAATATCAATTGTAGTAATAAAATTTTTTATTGAATATTTGTAATACTTATAATTATTTAAAATTTAAATAATATTTAAATCAATTATAATAACAATTTTGGGTTACTAGCTGTCTCCTCCGTGCTCCACCCGTGGAAACAGCTAAAGCAGTGAATGAAAGCAATTTTTTTTATCACAATTACTAAAGATTAACATTCTAAGTAATTTTTATGGCAGTTACAATAGAAAAAAAATTCAGTAAATCCAATACCTATCCATATATAATTAATGACATTACAACTCGATGGTTTTGGATTATGTAAATCTTCAATTGATCGATCAATTTCAACTTTATTTTGAAAATTTTAAAATATTGTTTAACATGACATTCAATTTTATTTTGAAGTATTAAATACAGCAAATTATTATTCTACTTTTGAACATTATGCGGTCAGAAAATGACAGACTTTATTTCTTACGTTAAAATGTTATGAAATTCAACAACTAGATTTTTCTAATATTGAATGGGCCATCAGTATCTACTTTTCTCCGTGTACATATGTAGAACTGTAAAATGGAAAAATAATTTTAATGCAGCCCACCAGATTTTTTAACTCCTCATTTATAAAACTTGAATATATACGAAATCACGTATAATTCCAAAATATTAATTTTGTAAATTTATCATCAACATGTGATAAAAGCGTCTATTTTTGAATTACTAATTCCAAATAAACAAAGGTAACTTTTCATCAGAAAATTCGAAAAAATAATGAGGAAATTCTCAAAATTCATTGATTACGTAATTTTATTTTATTACATCGAAAATCATTATAATATATTTATATATTATAATGATTTATAGTGATAATATATTAAAGTGGGAAACCTTAAACTTTTGCATTTGAAAATGGTTGATCCCAGATAGCAAAGGTTCGTCGCACACAAAACGCATGCGTGCGGACTCACGGGTGCGAGCTATTAAGCACTCAATGTGAAATCAAGTTAGACATCAAAGCGCACGAAGAGAGAGTGTACGTGCGAGTTTCGTGCATTGTCGTATTTCACGTGTGTGCGTGCGTATGCGCATTCATAGTGAAGTCACTCGGGAGAGGTTTTGAAGGTGCGCGGAGAATATGCGCGTCAGCAAATATCAGCAAATATCATTGAATGCTATACAGTGCTATATTGTCAACTATCGTGGTGGAATAAAATTTATTTAAGAAAAAAAAAATTCAAATTTAATAATTTAATTTCAAACCGCGAGTGCCCGCTACCGTAGGAAAATTCTATCGTATTTACGATAGAATTTACAAGTGATTGGGGTGTTGTATGAAAGTGCAACGTGGTCTCGTTGCGAGAATTTTAAAGTATGTTTTAATTATTTTTCATAAATAATAACTAAATTTTTAACATTGAAATTAACATTTAAAAAACCAAGGACTTCTGTATTTCAATTCATCGCAGAAAAACGTTCAATTTTTATCGATTGTAATAACCAAAACATAACCTTCGTTTTTCAAAATTTTGTAAAAAGGTAAAAATAATTGGTTGAATTCATTTGCTGAAGGAAATTCGTGCTTCCGGATATTTTTATTTTTAAAGTTTTTTTACATGAAAAAATTTATAACATGATTTATTATTGTTCTTATCAAAATTTTATAATAAATATTGTAACGAGCAAATTTATCATTTAAATCTATGAACATGACTGTTTTTTTTCTTATTTTTTATTTCAACTGTGTTTCTGATTATTTTTTTCACTTTTATTCAATCCAGACGATTGTGTACTAAATTTTCAATCTCCGAAATGCGAATGCAAAAATTATCCATTAATAATTGGCTCTATTTGATTTTATTTCAGATTCTCTTTTTTCAATCAATTTCTTCTGCCAGAAATTGATCAACGCGACTTGGGTTGTCGACGCATCTTTATACCGGGTTCTCGAGATACGAAAAAATTCAAGCAACTTTTCAAGTGAGGTATGAAGTGGATGCATTTTATTTTAGTTCTCTTTTCATGTTTCTTTATTTGCATTTTTTTCTCAAATAAAATTTATATGTACCTCTGGCATAGGTTACGCGTTTCTATGCCTGCTCGGGAAAAACCTGGCACTTTTTAGCAAATAACCAGAAAATACATAATCCTTTAATTTGCTAATTGAATTAAATTAAAATTTGCCAATAAATAATGAAAAATGATCATTCAATACCATTCCTTGCAAAAATATCAAACATAAAGACTAATTTTTTTTATTTAAAAATTTACAACCCAACTTGAACCTAACTACAACCTTGGAAGGTTGAATTTCGGTTGAAGTTTGTTTGCCAGGGTAGCAAAAGATTGACTCAATCAATTTTCATAATTTTTTTTATATTACAGCTAAATATTTTTTCTTGGATTTGAAATTTTTCAATTTTATAAAAAATTTTTTTCTGAACCAATAATGGAGTTGAACGCAACAATACAGTTTTTCTGCAAGTTTTTTTGCATACAAATTTATCGAAAAAAATTTTTTATACGAAAATGAGAAATGTCAAGTCCTAGAATATTTATTTGGCTGCATTGAAAGGAAAAGTGACCTTCTTGGTCATGAAAGAGAGCGCCTCGCGAGGCAAGGCTCGTCCATGCTTGAGAAGCATGGGTTCGATGCAAATTCTGCACATACGCTTGATTAAAAAGTTTTAAATGTTTTGTTAATATTTTGGTATGAGGAATTTACTAATGTAGATATTTTTCGGAATTGTATATTGTTTTTTTATAATATGAGGGATGTGTATTACATATCCTCTCCTCATCCCACCAACCATCTCCAATGTATAAATACCAGGATAAATAAAAATGGAGCGAAATTGTGATTGAGAAAATACTAGATAAAAAAGTGAGATACAAAAGTGTTGAAATCACAAATGAATTAATATACAAGGAAAATATTGGATTTGTATGTAATCTTGAAATGGCCAAAAGAATTATCTTGAATATTAATGATTTACATATCCTAGAGAGACAAATAAGCTTAAACGTAAGTAAAACATAATTCTAATTTATTTAATGGAACGCTTTTATACGAAATTGATGAACGAACAAAAATTATTTTAAACAACAAAATTTAATATCAAATTAAGATACAGTCAACTTTCTCCAGTTGAAGTTTCGTGGAAATATAATAGTCTCAGAAATAAAAGAAGGTTAAAATGATTCGTGGGCTGCCGTCATATTTTATATAAATAACTAAATCATATGTGAAATCGCAGAGGTATAATAGCGATTTATCGTTTATTAAACTATGTAATACTCAATTATTATATTGAATAATAATTTGTCAAATTGTACCTCTGTAAAAACTATGAACTTGGTTAAATTGTATCAGAAAAAGTACTTGAAGAAAAATTTAATGACTTAATTACAATTTTGTTGCGGCGGATAACGTTAAAGAAGGTGGGGCCTAATACAGGGTGATCCAAACTAAGTTGCACAACCGGAAAACGTCAATTCCTCATTCAATTCTAAGACTATTTTCCTTAAAATTAAAAATTAACGAAGATCCGAGCGTTCAAAAATCCGAGTTTTCGGCCAATAAGAGCGCGCCTAGGCCTCGCCCGACTCGGAGAGTACCGGCTGAAAAGGCCCGTGCCCAGGGTCTGATGTGTACTCCCCGAGTAGAAAGTTACTACAGCCTGTGATATTTTGGCCTGTAGTAACCTATAATAACCTGCAGTAGCATGTAGTAACCTGCAGATGGTACTGCATGCTATTACAGGTTATTACAGGTTACTACAGGCCAAAATATTACAAGATGTAGTAACTTTCTACGTGGGATGCGGGGCCTAGGCGCCTCTCATTGGCCAAAAACTCGGATTTTTAAACGCTCAGATCTTCGTTAATTTTTAGTTTTAAGGAAAATGGCAAAGGAAAAACCGTCTAAGAATTTCATAAGGAATCTACGTTTTCTGGTTGTGCAACTTATGGCGTTTTCGAGTGGCTGTTTCCTAGCACTCTCGGAGCGTTTTCCAATGTGTTAGAAAAAGACAGAAGTGCTCTAAAAGTGCTCTGAGCATTATCTATCTCTTTCCCACCAATGACAGAAAATGCTCTGACTCGGGAGGTCGGAGCAAATATCTTGGACATATCTTGGAATTTTATCATTGGTGGAAAAGAAATAGATAATGTTCAGAGCACTTTCAGAGCACTTCTGTCTTTTTCTAGCACATGGGAAATCGCTCTCGGATCAGCCACTCGAAAACGCCATTAGTTTAGATCAGCCTGTAAGTGTATATATATATTCCACTTCCAAAAAAATTTTCTTTCGGCACGGTTGTTTTATTCCTTCGTACCTTTTTTTACCCATACTTCATTATATGCTGCTCTGTCACATTTTAAAGTTGCAACACGTAAAGAAAAATAACACGGTCGTTTTTTACCCATCGTAGGAGTTGAGTAACCAGTGTGACGTGACGTTTAGGGGGAGGGAGGGTATGTGGAGTTTGTGACTAACTGTAACATAGGGGGAGGGAGGGTCAAAAACAGCCAAAAATCGCGTGACCTATTATATGCGCGATCCTTAATATTTTTTTACAAATTACTACTTCGAGTGTATAGCGGTGGTTTTTTTATTGTACAGTTCTAAGCTTTTGGCGTCGGAAACATCATATGAATATTATTCAAGAATGTCTGGGAAGCACAAGCCGTTGTCTGATCTCAGTTATTGTCAGAAACGACGACGACTTGCAACAATCAGGACGAACAGAAGCGATTTTGAAAGAAGATCATTGTTAGACAATAATAATTTCGAAGTAGAGAATACTTTAGAATCGCACTCAAACGATGTATGTCATGATAGATACAGAACCTACAATTTTCATAATGTAGCGCTTCCATGGAGATTTGAAATTGATTCCGAAGATGACTCTAATGAATTCGAATATTTACCTCTAACCCTGACAATGGACGCTGACTTTTCCCGCGATGACGATCGTTGTGCATGCGGGTCAGAACTACATGAAGACGATTCTGAAACGGGCGAATTCGATGAAAATGAACCTGACGAAGACGAGTCCGAAAGTGATGACGTTAGGGATAACGATTCCGGGGATGAGCCTGGTAGACAAAGCAACGATGAAGATGATTTACGCAATGAAGCAGTTTTAGAAGACCCAATGGTGCCTGCTGACGCGCAGCGGAGGTCTCTCCGAAAATTTGTTTTGTCAGCTGGTCTCAATCATACCCAAGGAAACATGATGTTGAAAACATTGCGTTCCTGTCCATTTAATTTACCCGATTTGCCCAAAGACATCAGGACGCTTCTCAAAACCCCAACCGTTGTTGTCAAAAATCTCATACAGGATATAGCAGGAGGAAACTATCTTCATGTAGGGCTGGCAAGATGTATCGAAAGAAAGATGAGTTCTATTCCTTTTGATAGCTTACCCAATCAAGTCATCATCGATTTGAGTGTCGATGGAGGACAACTCCACAAGCACGAAGACAAGCAGTATTGGCCTATCCAGTTTCGCATCATAAACATTTCTGATAACCAACCGATGATTGCAGGGGTGTTCATCAGTACCAAGAAACCAACAGAACCTGCCGAATTTCTACAGCCTTTTGTTACAGAACTCCTGGATATACGTGCAGCTGGGGGATTGCTCATCCAAGGCAGGCGTTTACCACTCAAGATTCGTCTTCTTATTGCTGACGCTCTGGCTCGAGCCTTTTTGCTCAATCACGTCAGTCATAACGGCCTTCAGGCCTGTTCGAAATGTAAAATAGAAGGTCATCGTGTCGATAACACAACAGTCTTCACGAGCATTTATAACTGTCCGAGAATTGATGAAGAGTACCGTGATATGTTGGACGATGATCATCATAAAGGAGAAAGTCCTCTTTCTGATTTCATTGGTTTGGTCTTCTGTGTACCGTTCGAGTCGATGCATTTGATTTATTTAGGTGTTGTTCAAAGATTCTTGCTTGCTGTAGTCTCTGGAAAATTCGCATGTCGATGCTTTAGCAGAAGACAGTTGGAGATACTAGATTCCAGGATGAAGTCGCTCGAACTTTACTGTCCCGCTGATTTCAATCGAGGTCCATGGATCATGTCGAAGTATTCTAAGATAAAAGCTACTCAATCCCGACAACTGCTGTTGTATACAGGTCCTGCAGTTTTCGAGTCCGTTTTGGAGGGCGAATATTATCCACTCTTTTTGCTGTTACATTCAATCATTCGTTGTCTAAACCTTGAAAATGTAGAAGAAGAAGATCTCGAGTTTTCACAGGCCGCTCTTGAAATATACGTGACCATTGCGGAGCGAATCTATGGTGAACGTTTTCTTTCCTATAATTTACACGGAATCTTGCACATTGTCAACGATGTCAGAAAATTTGGACCTCTGGATTCATTTAGCGCTTTCGCTTTCGAGAACAACATGCCTGGATTCACTTAAAAACAGCGCAAGCCTAACCAAAATCTTGAACAATACTAAAAAAGACTTAAAGAGCAAAACGCAATTAATAAACAGCCTTTCAATGATGAAATCCTCGTAAAAGAACTTCACGAACCTCGTGTTGGCCCTGTTCCTGACCATCCCATGTTCCACAACTGCAAACAATTCGAAACATTAAAGATAGGTACACTCCGGATTGACAGCGATACTTCGAACAGCTGTTTCCAACTTCTTGATTCCAAAGTGTGTGTTGTCAGAAACATAATTCGAGTTAGAGAAGAGTTTTTTCTTATCGTTAACACCTTTAAAACATTAGAAACATTTTATGATGTTAGCATGCCTTCAGAAAATGTTGGTGTGCACATTGCACGAAATTTGTCAAACGATCTCACATACATTAGCCTGCGAGATCTAAAGTGCAAATGTTACTTGATGCCAAGGTGGAGGTCGGTCGAAGGGGAAGAAGAAATCATTAAAGAGGGAGAATACATATGTGTATCCCTCCTCACTCCCATGCGTCTCCCGCCACATTTACAATGACTTTTATAGTCATTGTGAAAGTCCCTATCCATTTATCAGTGGAGCTTGTGACAGGTGCGACAAAAAACATTCGAACGAAATAACTGGGACCTTCCAGTTGGAACTAAGTTGTAATTTTTATGTCAAATTCATGTACGAAATACTTTTTTGCCTCTCACACATCAAAACTGAGCGTATTTAAACTCGTTTTGACATCCAAAAATGAAGTATTTTAGGCTAACACGCAGGCTGGGACAAGTGACGGTCGGCAGGGAAAGGGAGGAATCTTTTCACTGCCAACTGTCATTTGTCCCAGCCTCCATGTTAACCTTCAATACTTCATTTTCCATGTCGAAACAGTTTTAAGACGCTCATTTTTAATGTGTTCGAGGCAAAAAGTATCGTGTGTACCTCGATTCAATAACGGCCGATTAGAACTCGTGTGATTGCCGCCTGAGCAAAGCGAAGGCGGCAAACCTCACACTCGTTCTAAATCGGCCGTTTTTGTACCTAGCTACAAAATGTACTATTTTTATTATTCTCTTAATACTCTTGGTGGTCCACACATTACAGTCGAGCGAATGCAATTTTACTCAATTTTTAATTAAAATGCTCTTCGATTTCAGATTCAAAGGGTCAGGAAATGGTAGCGAGTACAAAAAAACGAGAAAAGAGAAAAACTGGGACCACAACTTCTAAAGGCCGTGAAATCTTCACACCTGGGAAATATGTCTCATCTTCGGACGAAGCTGTAGCTACAAAAAAGGCCAAGAAGTTCCCGCAAATAGATGCTGATTTACAAAAATTCGTAATGAAAATTCAGATGAAAAAAAAACCGCATACATTCTCCAACAGCCAGATTTTAAACGAAAATTCGTCCCAAAGGTAATGTGTTTTCTCTACAAGTACTGCAGCAAGTGGATATATGGGTTGAGGTACACTTTTCTCAAAACAGATTTCCCACAAAAAATGTGTCCCAAAACTTTTTTGCCTAATATTTTTGTCCCAAAAAATTTTTTTCACATTATATAAATTGTTCCAAATGTAATAATATCCAAAAAAAATTGTTTACAATGCATAAAAAATCCAATCATGAAATTTTGAAAAATTACTGTAAGTGACAAAAAAACTTGAGCAGGTTAATAATTTTCATAAGGTATTATTATAGAACTACATTAAATTTCAAAAAAAAATTTTTCACACTAAAATCAGTTAACTGCAATAAAATTATATTATGGTAAATAATTATCGTGCTGTCACTTATTTTCTGTCGAATTTCTATTGAACTGTCAGAAACATGAAAAAATATATACAATTGCATCGAAATATCATGACTTGGTATAGGGGAACGATGTTATTACTTAATTGAAAATTCTAGGGCCGTATGTCATTATGTTGAATTTTTGGTAATAAATCAGTCATTGCATTTTTGAGAAAACTGTTGAAAAAATTTTTGAATATCACATGAAAAACATTTTTTGAGATATATTTTTATTGAAAAATTTGTATGTGCAAAAATCATCTAAGAAACAATGTTTTTGGGAAAAAAATATTGGAATTTTTCCCCTACCGGATATATGTAATGCGCTTGTGGAAAAAAGGGAGCTTGAATGCGAAAAACTTTTTCTGATGCGACATTCCAGTAAATAGATCGCTTTAAATTATATGAGGGTTTCAATGATAACTGCCAAATGTACTTCATTGGCAAAATCATGAATGATTCTATTTGTATTTGGAATTTTTGAATTCCGGCTGAAAGAGAGCACAAGATACTATGGTGATTTTTTTTCTTGGAACGATGATTTGACTAATGGTGTTTTTCAATATTGACATTCACAGTTCACATCATGACCTTCCGAGCACCCTGACTAGTCCACCTAAACAAATCCAAATCGATAGTATAGACCAATGCGAAGAATTAGAAATGGAGGATACGGACTTTGATTCGTTCCCTGCTGTCACGGAACATCCTCAGAATATTTCCAAGTGAGTGAGCAGAAATTCATCTACTATCTTTGTTTGTCGCACAGCAAGTTCAGAAAAAAGTAAAATACATTTTTTCCTTGCCACAATCTGGATGATATCTATGCAGATCCGTTCTTGATAACAGGAAGTGTGACCTCGTACAATTTTTCGTATAACTCAATTTTGAAATGAATGAAGTAGTTGAAATTTTTCGTAACAGCAGTATGGTTTTTTTCCATCATCGAATAATAATGTGATTTTGAAAACGACAGGACATACCCGCCTCAACGACTGCTACGATTTGTTCCTCAAACCCAATAGTCACCTGAAAAGATTGTACTACCAGTTGCTCCGACGTCTCGACCTGAAAATCTGCTGCAAAGTCCGGGATTACCGAATAGACGAACAAACGTCGAAAAATGCCAGTGCTCTTCGGATATAAAGCCATATCTGGACTCGATTAACACGAAATTGGAGTAAGTGACACAATTAATTTGAGCACTGTTTCTCAATTGTCATTTGCGTAATTCAATTAATTAATTATGTGCTGATTTTTTACTAACTCAATTTTCGCACTCAGGTTATATGAGCTGATTCTGTTACAGTTATTTTGTGATTCATATTTCATTCCTACATTTCTATCTAAGGACTAAATCTCATAACAAAATTTTTATCGTAGGGATAATCAAATTATCACACTGATGAATATTTGTGATATGTATTTTTTTCTTGGAACGTGAGTTGCATCATAATTAAACAATATCACTGTATTTCTGTCGTAGGAACCTGCAGTAGCAAAATGAAAAAATATTCGAGGAAAACCATGAACTGCGGATGAGCCTAGCCAAGCTTGTTTCAGCAAAGGAACCAAAATTGAATCAAACAATTTTGGAACCACTTCAAGGGTTCCCTTTGACGTCTGATGACGACTTCGTAAGACTCGAATCCGAAGATTGTGAATTTGATCAAGAAAAAGTGGTGAGTTTTAATAAAATGAATTTTGCACTTTTTTAATATCAGCAACTTGAATAGTGTGCGATGAAAATTGAATATTTTCTGAAGAATTGCATGTGTAACCCGTATACTCGACCTATATCCATTGTTTTTTCAATTTCAGTATACGTATTTGACTAATTTAGGAGGGTCCAAACTACGGGAATTCCTTCACACGTCCTTGAAGCAAACCATGTCCGATAATTTAGTATCATCTTTCACTTGGGACGGATCGAGGGACAAGAAAGTATTCCGCACTTCAAAGTTTTGCAACCTATTGTATCGTAAGTAATCAAGTTTAATAGAAAACTTCTTAAAAAAAATTTATTTATGATTTTCGTCACGTAACTAACAAACTCTGATAATTGTTACAGGTGCGGCTCAAAATTCTCCGGGCTTCGAAGGGCCAAAAACTATCGAAGAGTACAAACGAGAAGTGTTGGAGGTTTTTCGAGCCGTAAAACAACGCCTTCGAAATTTGGAAAAGGGAGAAAGTAGGAAACGACTGAAGAAAACGATTCCAGATTTACCCACAGTGACTAAGGATCAGGACGAGGATGAAGCCGAATACCAACGGCTGTTGAAGTCATTGAAGTCAAGGATAGGGAACGATTACTCCAATGATGACGAAAGAAGCGAAAACGGAGAAAACGCCAATGAAAAATCAAAAAGCGAGGACGATAACGACGATTGTAATAGCTAAAGAAAACTTTTACAGTTTTTAAGTAGCTGAACAACTTAATAATTGTCTCTCAATACATGCATTATCAAACTTTCAGGAGGTCACATGTCATAAACTCTAACTTTCAAAAATTTTAACAACATTGAATTTTTTAAACTTTAAAATTTCGATAGCTTGAAAAACTTAAAGACTTTGAGATTCTTGACTGTAGCATCGATACAAATTTTCCAAAACATTGAAATTTAAAAACGTTAAAATTTTCAAAACTAGCATCAAAGTAGTTCGACTTTAAAAATTGTTAAAATTAACAACTTTTGAATTTGAACGTTTCTCTAAACATGTTGTTGTGCGCGTATGACCCCGCATACGCGCTCTTTAATTCCTCTGCCGCGCTCCGTGGAATCGCATGGGGGCGCGGGTCCCCTCTTGATGCGTCGGCGGCCGTGGTCAGCGCGTGACTGGACTGGCTGGGCGGGACCCGCCGGGCGCGGGCGGTTGCGCCGATGGGAGGGGGACCGACGGTTGTTCGCGGCCTCACCACTACGTAGCTTACCTTTTTTTTAACTCAGTATTAAAGAATTTTCGCGCGTCTTTAAGTAAGGCTGAGGTGGATTGACTAGCGCTCTTCACTCCTAAGCGAATTTTAAGGTGACCACCCTGGAAACTCGCTTATTTTTTTGAAAAACATATCCTAACGCTACTGGCAGCCGTCACCGGCTCCAGGTCCGCTCCACTTTTTCCCCAGACCCCTGGCAGCCGTCACCGGCTCCAGGAAAACCCCCCCCCCTGCTCCACCCGTTGTCACAAACAAGGGCCCTATGCCCAAACGTTGCGGCGTGAGGGTCCGACGCCGACTCCAGAGGACAGAAGTCAATCAGGCGTTGTCTCCCAGGAGCCGTGCCAGGGCGCACCGACAGGAACAGGGACGGAAGTGGCGGGCGGCGGCCGAGGAACGGGAACGGCGAACCGAGTTGGCAAACGACTGGGGAGATCCCCGAGAGAGAGTTACCCGGGAGTCTACGAATGACCCTAGCCCGGCTCCTCAACTGCTGGTGGTCCCTCCCGACCCGACGACCCAGGGAGTTCGTCACCCCTCTCCGAATCGACAACGACCCACGATTGTAGAAACACGGGTACTGCATCGCAAGTTCCGGGTGCTACAACCCCCCCCCCCCTGAGGACCCCGATGTCTTAATTGTCTCCCTATCCCCCACCCTCGAAAAAGAGTTAGTTTAAGTAGGATAAACTGTATATAACTTGCTTCAATAAATAAAAGAAACCTAAACTTAAAAAATAGACCTACTTCTTTCCCCCCACCCCACTCCTGACCCAGCGCAGTGACTTACAACAATGTAAAATGTTGTGAATTTTTTTATATGAATAATTGGTAATGTTACAGCATTCCTATCAACTTGAAACACAAATTAGATAGATTTCGTAAACTTTCAAAACTTTGACATTTTGTAACTCCCAAATTATCATACTTGTTGTACATGTTATAAATAAAAATGATGTATATTATACGAAAGTATTCATTTGTTTTGTCATTATATGTATTTTCGAATGAACCTTCCCTAACCGATCTGATTTTGAATTTCCCCGCGTCATCAGCACTTATTAATCGCGCATGCTCTAAACAATTTTTTTTCAAATCGCACGCGTGCGACCTAAATGAATACGTCATGATTTTTAGTTTGGCGCGCACTGAACGCATTTTTTTCCTCAAATAGCACGCGTGCGAGACAAATGCATAGCGTATTGAGGTCGCATCTGCGTGCGTCCATGAGTTTACGCGTGCGACCGATCTTGCACGCGTGAGTTCACATTGAACTCACCCTGACTTCATTTTGCTATCTGGGATAGTTCAAGATTTTTTTTTTAAGATATGCACGTATAATAAAACCTGAAAATATATATTTTCAGAAATATCAATTGCAAGAAGTACAAATTTGGAAAATTAGAAATAAAAAATTAGAATAAAGCCAGCCCGATTTTTGAGCTTCTTGATCATGAATGTACAACAGATCTCATATCATGTAAAGTTACAAATTTTTAATATTTGTTTATCTTATGTATATTATTAAAGTATGATTTGGTAAAATATTAAAATTCACATGATATAAGAAGAGCTTCCCTAAATACTCGAAGTATGTGTAAATGGATAAAATTGAAAGAGTGAAAGAAAATTCTTAAAAGACAATAATTACTAATTTATAGGTAAAAAAATTGAAACCCATTAAATTGTGATTATGAAATTCACTACTTGCTCAATCAAATTAAACTTATTTCAGTGAACATTAAAATATTTGATAAAATTTTATTATATTGAATTTCGAAGTAGATAATGGTTCCAGTATGTTTCATGGTATTTACTTATAAATTGAAAATATAAAGATTAAAAACTGTCAAATGCAAAAAAATCCACATTCGGAAAATATTTCGATGCAGCCAATACGACAGTAAAAAAAGTGCCTTTTGAAGTAATCGAAGTATATTATTTAAAAAAAATCTGATTTAATTACAGAAAGACAAAAAGCCTACATAAAAAGTATGAAGGTCAAGATCACTTACAAAAATCAAAAATTAACTTTAAACAATGACACGGTACTATTCGTAGAAAAAAAAATGTTTTATTATTTGATTCAACAACGAGATTCGGAGTTGAAAATGAAGAATCAGAATGTGTAATCTCGTAAAATACGAAATGCAGTTGAACTTAATGAAAGGTGTTAAAAATGAAAATCTAAAAATGTACTAAGATAAATCATAACATAAGTAACTTTGAAATATTTTAAAATCGACCCGTTGGAATAAACGAATTAAAATATTTCGAATTAATCTAATTCAATTATTTCTAAAATAGAGGCCTTCATGAAAAGTACAATATTCTCATATTACCGTGGAAATTTACACATATGTTCAAGACTGAACTGAATTTTGAAATTAATAATTGGTGATAATCAGGATATAATAACGAAGATCATCATTATTCGAAAATGAATAATGCGTCATAAATAGTTTTGTCAAGTACTGTTTTCTGAAGTCCGATGTTAAAAAATGATTTCAATAGTATTAACGATTTTGATGAAATTGACATTATGAATTGGTGGTTTGAAAATTGCAATAATGGACGATTAAAGTGTTTCATTTATTTACAATTTTTATTTCAGCTCATAAAGTTCGAAAGTGGCATTATACAAAATTTATGATTTTCTTCAGTACATTGTATCCGAGGACAAGATTACACGAAGATCACAAAATGTCAATTATTTGTGATTCCTTGTTAATTTCGAAGTTTTTCATAATTTTTTTTCTAATTATTACCATAATTTCGGTAAATAACTTGGACTTATTGTCTTTTATTACATAACAATCCTTTTTTATGTCCAAAAACATTTTGAAACCAAAGCCTTCGAAGCATATCCTTCAAAGCAACATCTGAAAAAAAAAAATTTTTCTTCCACCAAGTAAATGAAGCACGTGGTACAATTGTCAAGTGTTATGTAATTATATGTATTTATTAAAATGGATGTCTCTAAAGATTATGATTGGAAATCGAAGTAAATTCATTAATTGCAATAAATAATTTGATAAAACTTTCTATAAGAGAACTATGTGTATAAGTTTAACGTGGAAAATTATTTACTTTGGTGGCTATACGCGAAAATGACGTAAAAAAAATTTTCCTTCCCAAACATAGGTGTTCTTGAATGATATTGTCATGAAGATGTCATTGATGCCAAAATATGAGGCAATTTTCAATTGTGAATGATAACAACATACAAAAGTATACCAGTATATATGATAAAATCAAATGAATTGATAGTGATAACTGTAAAATAAATGAATACTTATGCGTAATAAATACATCTACATTTAATGTTTGTATGTGTGACGAGCGGGCTTTTTCAGCTCGCCTATCAATTATGCTCTTCTTGCTAAAATATAAAGGGAAAAGGAAACTTACAACTTTTCTAGATTTGTTGAAAATAGAATAATACTCGGGACTTTATCAGGCGGCGATAGCATAACGACGCGCAATAATAATTAACAATCAGCATTTAGAGAACATTCGATAACGATTAAACATTTCGCAAAACTTACAGTCTAAATCTATAGCGGATAAAAACGGCAGAAAAAGTGCCGAAACGGAAAAATCGGAAGACCGCTATTTTCCCTTCCACTATTATTTTTCAAGTTTCGGTAGTATATAAGCTCGCGCTTTTTGGCATAACGTCAGAGAAGTTCTAAAGTCAAACGTTCCAAAAACTCTCTAAGAGTCCGAAAAACGTCCCAGACAACAGAACCATCCCCGACGAGTCCGTAAAGAAGTCCGACCTGATGACGACTTCTCCGACTCCATCAGCGCTAAGTGGAAATCAAGAAGAAGATTGGAACTGTGTTTCAAATCCAAGTTCTATTTCCACGCGGCATAAATAAAAGTAAAACTATTCAAGAATATTCAAAATTAACCATGTTCCAGTATAAAAACTAAACACTCTTAATTACTCGGACCGCCATCTAGGTGTAAAGATTTATCTCTACCCAGGTTGTTTCCATACTAGCCTAGAAGGGTACCTCGGGAGTTGAGTTTGTTTGGTACTCCATCATTATGATTAACCTTACGATTACCATAATGACGGATTATTCTGGAAATTGGACAAATAATCACTAATAATTTTTCTATCAAACTAAATAATAAAATTAAAGTTCTGTTAAGATATTTCTTAAATATAACTAATTAGATTTATGAAACAATACAATAACTCGAGTATTTCAATAGTTTAAAAAGGGTTACGTAAATAATTATAGTGATGTTGGATCGGTCAATATATTACAGTGGGGACAGTAGAAGATTTGCTCTGGATCGTTAAAAGTGCTGCTAGGAGGAAGGGAATAAAGCCCAGTGCCCATCGATCCATTTTTAAGAAAAAGGGACCTCTGAATTTGTATAATCGACTCCGAATTTTGAGGAAATTAGATCCAAAAGAGGAGACTTCGTAGGAGGAGATCGATAAAAAGATAGCAAAAGAAGCGTCGCAACTGTTCGGTATACCTTTAATAACTTCAGATAAACAGATTCACGTAACATGCAAGTATTGCAAAAGAGGTCAGAATTTTAAATTGGATAAAGAGCCGCAAGAACCCTCAAGTATTGAAGTTAGGAAATTGGAACAAAGAAATGCAGAAGTTGAAAACCATACTGCACTAATGAGAGAAATGGCTGAGATGGGAGAACTTTGGTTCTGAGATGCTGAGGGATTTGAACATTTAGAATAAGAAGTTGTATTTCAGTTTTAATGAGGTTTATTGGATTTGTATAAGATTTTGATAAGAAGTATGAACATTAAAATTGTTGGTTTATCGGATTTGTATAAGATTTAGATAAGAATTATGAACATTGAAATTGTAAAGAAATACTGATAATAATAATTCTAGTTCTGCTGGATAGAAATCTATAGAAGTTGTTGTTTTCAATTTATACCTCTGATTTCCTAAGACAACCTGAGGGCCTACTTTAAGCAGAGATTTTATTGGGGTCCTTTCTGTACGAGTGAGCGGAGGATAACATAAATAAGGAGCAACGTTACTGGATTACGACTATCGTAACCTAACCATTTTTTTTGCCAACTATTTTCATGAAAATTTGCGTTCTAGAGAAATTCAAAATTTTTTCATGTAATTGAATTATCCATGTCAAAATTGAATTGAAACAATTCATTTATTTGAAAATTTTTGAAAAATGAGTAGACATAGACAAATTTTTAGGTTTTTTGTTGACATAACGTTTCTGGTTCCTATTTGCGATTATATTTTCACTACGGCCGCTATTTTAAAAACGATTATTATTATTATTTTATAATCATTATAAATAATGTTTTCATTTAATATGTATTCATAATTTATTATTGACTTATTTGTATAAATGGAAACAAAATACTTATCTGATTGTAGAAATACCATCCCTCATTTGTCACTTTTTTTTAACACTTTAAGACGACTCGCAACCTACTGTAGTGCGAGAAAGACGCCTAGAACGGGATTCAATTGAAAGAAAGAAGGACGAAAGGAGAAGGTCTTGCGAGTCGTCTTAATATGTGTTACGATGAATTTTATTTTTTAATTAGAGTCCTCTATTTTTTTCTGATTAATAACTCGTAAAGACTCTACGCGATACCCGTAGCACCCACACGTCACAAAGGCCGAAAAGCCACTGAACTCACTGAACTAAAAGCTACTGACCGGTGGGCTGTATCGAATAAAAAAAAGGTAACAAAACATTCTACAGTCGGTAATTTATCTGGAAATGACAGCAAAGTTATTTGTATACGAGTATAATAGAAAAACAAATTTTTTTACAACTACAGTAGTGGAAATACGCATTGGGCATCTACAAATGATTGTAAAAAGTGTCACTCTTCGGAATTTTGGCAGAATTTGCAACTGTTCATGAAAAATCTTCAAAAGAGGGAATAAGGTCCTGAGGTAGTCGGGAAGTAGTCGGGAGGCAAGTAACTCCCAGCGCCTTTGCTAGGGCACTTAGAAGGTGCGAATTCCTGGTAAATAGCATCGGCTTGTTCTAAAATTCGTGAAATGTCTTCGACAGATTTTGGAATGTCCCATGAGATGTAATCCAAATACATTCCACAATTATATGCTTTGACAACTATACATGCGTCGATAAAAATCGAGAAATTCACAGTTTCTTCATTCTCAATTTCGTAAACTAGTAGGTAAACACTTGGTGCAGATGTCTTTTACCAGTTTTTCGGTGAATTGATGCTGGCAAGATCATTTTGGAAAGTTCTCAAAGGGGACAGTTTCGATGCAGCCGAACCCTCACACATTTTAATCTTGTATTTCTGTAAAAATGCGTTCGTAGGAAAAATTAATTCACAAACGTATCGAAGAAAGTACTTTTTGTTCTTCTACCATTTTCACTTACGTACCGTGCGATTCGATAATTACGACAATAATGGGGTCATAACACTCAAAACAAATCCGTCAACAACTCCGTTCTCGGTGACATTTACTATCTGTCACTTTTGTTTTGATTGCCACCGCCAGCAGTTCGCAGATCACGATTTGACGTGTAGGACAATGTGGGAGAAATTCACTAAGAACCAAAAAGATCTAGAATATAAGGAGGGATAACTCCCGTGGAAGGGGTCGATGAGAAGTGGCCACAAAAAAATAGCGATTTAGCCGTTGAATTAAGGCTCTATAGTGTACCATCGTCGTGATGCGCATGTTCCAAAAATAAGGTACGTACAGTACCGTATAGAACAAAATCAAGGCTCGTCGGCTGATGGACGAAGATGAGATCATGGGATGAGACGTCATTAAATAATACGTGTTATATTTGGTTCCTACTTTGAAGACGATCAAGAACGACGAACAAATACGCGCTAATTTTTTCGGAAATGGTACGAAGTTGTTAAATGTGCGGCAATAAAGCCGACGCAGAAAAAGGAATATCGCTTCCTTATTATTATTATTAATATTTTTTATAGACGAAATTATACTCATAAAAAAAAAATAACTTCTATCTCCACAGTTCCAAATTTACCTGTATATTGTTGGTTAAGTCGAGTTAAGATTATTTGATTATATTAAATAATCTTATATCATTAAAATTGAATATATTACACAATTATAATGATATAATTAAATTTTTATATATTCTATTATATTAATATAACCAAATTGTAATATATGTAATTATATCAATATAATTAAATTATAATTCAATTATATTATAATATAATTCAATCAATAAAAATTATTTATACTAATTCATGACTAACCGAATTTGGTTGACAAGGGGAGAGTCTCACCTTTGTCATCGCCGATTTCGATGGAAGTCGGCAATTATGTTCCTTTTGGTACCCTTAATGAAATCTCAAAAACAATTTGTGCCAACGCTAGATAGTTTATTTAAATAATTGAATTCAAACCGCTGCGATCTGTGTGATGCCCTTCACTTTGGCCATTGTTCGTTAGATCAATGTCAGTGAACATGGCTCAAGTGTTTGGGTGCAACGCTCGTAATCGAAGGATCCGATGTTCGACTCCATCTGTCTTCAACTTTTTTTTTTCTATTTCGACTACTTTATTTATTTCTAGTCATTTTCAAAAGATAAGTGAAATGAGTAGTGAAGTGAACACGGAAAAAAATCAATAAATAAAAACCTGTTTGTTACTTTTATTTATTTATTTTTTTGTTGCTTGCACTTCACTAATCATTTCACTTATTTGTTTCTTTTATTTATTTATTTTTTTTTTTTTGTATTCAATTCACTGCTCATTTCACTTATTTTGTAAAAATTACAATAAATAATAAAAGCAGTCGAAATAGAAAAAAAAAAGTTGTAGACGGATGGAATAGAAACTACGGACTCTTGGATTATTAGCGTTGCACCTTCAACACTTGAGCCATGGTACATTTTAAGAGATAACCGGAGATAATTTAATAATTTCTTACGAATACATTAGTTTTCCAGGTACATATCGTTAAGATTCGTTGGTCAAACCCCCAAAAGGCTCAAATGTGGAAGGAACAGAAATTTTTCAAACACTTATAGAAACAAATGACATCAGCGATTAGATTGAAAATAAGGCGCTCTGGAATCATGTAATTCAGACAGTATTAAAAAAGGGAAAAAGTGCTCTTGGTATACCCAGCCAATACGAACAGCACGACTATGAAGTACAGAAAGAAAAAAATTTTTGCACAAGCATATTTTGCTGGCTTTGTGGTCCAAAAAATTGAAAAATGGACAGACTGTGTCGAATGCACTACATCGTCTATAAAGAAATGGGGAGAAGCTCCACGAGATATTGCTATTAAAATTGCAGCACATGAGTTTTTAAAATTTCCCTCAGATAAATTATTTGACCTGACGATTGCTATGGAAGGAGCACTCAAGCTTGCAAGTGGAACACAAGAAGTCAACTGCTTTACATTTCTCCAAGCTGGTCAGCATTTGCTATCGCAGTCAATACCTTTCGTAAGGTAAACAAATCGCAAGGAGGCATTAACGAAACGTATCATAGATTACTACATGATCACTCGAGCAAGAATCTTGGCAAAAACTTAAAATAAAATTATCAGCGCCAATCGACTCGAAGGAAAAAAATGAGAAAAAACGTCAAACTAGTGGCTAAAAAAGAAGTACAATCCAAAACTTTCATATCTCAAAGAAAATGAAAATTTTACAATATAGACTGTTAATTTCAGAAATGTTTGAAAAAATGTTGAAATATAACAAATTACTTTAATATACAGTGCAGTATTTTTTTATACACAAAAGCTATAAAATGTGTTTATTGAATAGAGTACATCTGACAGATTATTAGTAAATATAAAACAAAGATTTGAAGATCACGTACACATTCAAGTTTTAAACTCGAATTTATATGAGAAAAAGAAAACTGAATCATTACCAAGCAAACTAAAAATTTTCTTGCATTAATATGTGATACACAAAAAAATGTGATTTGTATGTAAGTTATTTTATTAATAAATCAACTGGAAAATTCGAAAAATTACAATACATGGGTATTCAAAAAATATGTACATTCAAGAAAACTTGTGATCATATAATCATACATGATATTTATTATGATAGCATAATTGTAAGAAAATAAATTTTGTATGAGAAAAAAGATTTTTGTATAATTTAAAAATAATTAATACAACAGTGGGCACGTAAATTCGCATAAAAAAAATACTTGATAACAATATAAATAGTTGTAAAAGTTCATTTCATGCCATTCAATTATATTAAAATGTTTTCTAATAATAAAGTCTTAGTGTAAATATTGAAAACGTTGTTCTCCATTTCCAATACCACTTCTCGTTCCTGAGTAAGTTTAGAGTAACCGCAATATTATTCAAATCATCGTTTTGACAATTATTCTGAGAAAAAAATTCATACATAAATGGAACACGTAACAAAACATACCAAAACAAAACAAAACTGACAAAAATATTGAAAAACATTGTCATCAACGAGACACAATCATTGACAATCATTCATTGGCACTAAACTTGACTGAACTGTCACTGGTCACTGCAGCCTCACGGCCCTGTTTTGAAAAGAGACAGAAAAACTCGCTCTGTCTCATCTAGCTACGGATTTGTGGCCATCCCCTCCACAGGAGTTATCCCTCCTTATATTCTAGATCTTCGTGCTCAGAACACCGATTTGAGCGGTCTGCGCCGAAAAGCAAATTCAGTGGTAGGATAGTGCTTTTCGTCAAATCTCGAGATAGCCCAGCGAGTGGAGTTATATCTCCTGTTCTCTACTACTCCTTACTTTAGGGAATAGGCGATTGAAGTTTCGTTCGAATCTCGGATTTTCAGGTGAAAGGAGAGCCTCGAAAAACGACTCCCTCCACTTACGTATACAACTATCAGTAGCCGTGTGCGACCATTAGTATTCTCAATTTTTTTAGATCGCATTCATGAACCGTGAAGAGCTCAATTGTGGTTCTTGGCATACGCGTGAAATCATAGGGGATGGCTACTTTTGCGGAACTCGATAAAAACTGCTGTGCAAAACATGTCTGTTATTTCGTTGTTTTTGAAGATAAGTAGATTTCGTTTTCACTACTCTGAGCAGCAATTCAAAAAGTAACTGAAACGCTGAAAAAGTCAAAATCGAATTTTCGTACGCTTAGGTACCTTGTCTCATAGTGCGACACATATGTTAGACTGTCGAGTCAGCCCCATATACTTGGTGTCGACTTAACCCCCTTCGATCATTTTGTATATTGACGTTTGAAAAAAATTGAAAACAGTGATAAAATCTAAATCCAACAACAGATTCATTTTCAGCAGTGTTTTTTACTTGGAAAAAACTTACCTTTGTTTTTTCCCCAAAATCGTAGACACAAGAAAGATCAAACTTTTGACGAGCGTCGAAAAAAACTTTTCACTGTCAAAAACATGTCATAAAAAATGCCACATCATGCGGAATGCTACAAAACTTCGTTGGTAGGAATTAGGTATGAAGGTCAATATTCAGTGAAAAAAATATAATTCCCTATGTTTATAATTTTTTTTAACATGGGAGTGTCGACTTAGCCCTAGTCTCCCCTAAATATTCCAGAGTTTTTATACTTTTGTTGTGTCTGTTACGTTATCAATGCAACTGTTGTTATAGAAAATTTGGAAATGCTCATAATAAGTTGCTAATTGATTGCTTGATGGTTATAAAAAAAAATATTCCGCTCTATTTCTTTCGAAAATATGGAATCGCATATTAAGTTCACGTTAACTTAGCAAAGCTTGTCATAAACTATAAAAGGAAATGGGACGTTCATGTACCCTAGCGATCCTCGTATTACGTTCGTGAACGTTCGCGAGGGTTATAAAAAAATTTGGAAATGGCTATAAAATAAATATATAACATTCCTAGTAGAATCTTTTAATCAAAGTGGTTGAGGCCTCGTTTGTTTTAATAAGTGGAAAAAAAATGGTTAAAATACTTGTAACACGCGGCCATCACGTGTTCATTCCTTTTATTTGAACATCGACTATCTTTGATGAAGCGTCATTAGGCGGAACTATCTAACGACCAGGTAATGACGGTCGATACACCTTGTCAAATTGCTCGTGATTTAGGAAAAGAACAATAGGCTATAATCGCGTCTTTTAAAGAAATAATGAGGTTTGATAGCAAGAATACATCGAATGAAGAATAGACGAAAAATACGAATGCTTAACATTGATGACTTGTCATTTCATTTATCTTTAACGATTTCCTTGCCCCACTCAAATATTGCTAAATTTTTTCAGGTATAAAAAAACTCGTTTCCTTTGGAAATTTGCTTTTTCAAGTCAGAGCTCCTAAAGCAACCCAGCTAATAAAGCAACCCAGCTCCTAAAGCGAACAGCTGAAAAAGCAACCTCGTCCAACGACGAGCAACGGCACTCATAAGTACTAACCCGCTTATTTTTCAGCAAATTAAATTTTCTAACAGTTCAATATGAATATTAATGTACATTTATTGTTTGATCAGTGGAAAATATAGGAAGCGTGAAGTTCTCTCTATTTGATCGTTATACCAGAGGGTGTGCCGCGAATATTAGGGTAGAGAAACGACGAAAAACCGCCCCCAGTGTTAACGACCCGAATTTCGCTAAATTCAAGAGGAACCATGATCAGGATAAAGCAATAGCGGCTAATAGACGTGCAGCCTTTCAAAGTTTAAGATTAGAGTTAGCGGAACCCAGCCCCTTTTAGACACCCGAAAGGATAAATAGTAGGATAGAGAGAGATGCCATACTAAAGGAGCCTCAGATTATCGATGATAGAACACTTTTAAATAATAGGCCAGAAAACTCTGATTAAGATTTTGACCTTCTCTCTGATGATACTGCAGAAACAGGAAAAGTTTTGCCAAAAGGTTCAAGTCAGAAAATTATGAACAAGTTATAGAAGAAATTGCAACCTTATTTCCACCTCTCCCGCGAATGCTAACTCCTATTGAGACGTTGCCAGAGTCAGAGAACATCTAAAAGGATTTTGCGTTTATGACCATTCACATGTTGAATTTCTGAATGAAACGTATAACAGTTGTAATCTTTGAAGTTGATAAAGAATAATAACGCTATTTATCAGTATTTTTAGAGCATAAAACTTCTGACTGTTTTAATTTCAAAATTCCCTGTCCCTGTCCAAGTAATCGTTACTACCCAAGGGGTCAGATAGAGCAGTTGTTCTATATTGGTCCCTTTCTGGACATCGCGGGATCAGCGTATGTTTTTCCCTTGGCGGGGTCTCGCGTGTCACATACTTTACAATCAATAATAATTATCTGGCCAGGAAATTCCAAAAAACATTCAAGCTTTTTTCGAGTGAGAGAAATCGCTCATGGTTCAAGACGATACACAAAGACCGCCCAGTGACGCGGGGACAATGCAGATCTTATTTTTCTAAAAATGAATAGGGATCGTCATTCTACCATAATTAGTTCAATGATTTTTTTTCATTTATTGTTTCTGCAATGTGATCCTTATCTTTAAAAAAGCATTTTTTTGTTTTTGGCAGGATACTAAAAAAGATTAATAATTGCCCAAGTTGTCATTAAAGTTGTTCATTGCAAATAAATTAAACAAAACTAGCAGAAATTCCACTATGACTCATATTACCAAGATTTATTTCTATATTCTGCGAGAAAAAAGAAAGTTCAGAATATTTTGTTATATGTTATTCTTATTGTTTTTGGCTACAAAATGATATAATGGTCTTTTTTGAGAACGAAATTTACAGGAGTTATGAGCGGAAAACCAATTGAACCCTTAGAATACAAGATGGTGCCGAACCTAAGGGGGTGAGAATAGTGCAAATTTAGATTTTAGGTTTCCCAGATGGTACTATAAAACTATGCGAAAATTCAGCTTGCTTGGAATTACATATTTTTTAGTAAAGTATTGTCAAAAGTACAATTCTCTTGGATTCTTTCAAAAATATTTAATTTTCTGCTCAATTCCCGTTAACTTGGTAGAAAGTCTTTTATTTAGATTCGAATAATTTAGCAACAAAATAATTTTTTCGGTAAGTAATTAGCAACTAATTGAGCCTCTTTGACGTCACATTTTCATTAATATTTACCGACATTCTTTGCTTCATACATGTGAACTTGTAAGAAATGTCCATATTTCTGAAAAGAAATCAAGCAAGTAACTAAATTTTTCGACTACGAATAAGCGACTTATTTTGAGCATGTCAAATATTAATTCAACTAAAATTGCTTTGTGGAACACAAAGTTTTATTTTATTGCGAAATAGTCATCATTTTAAAAGAATAACAAATGATTCTGAAAAAAAAAAGGTTTCATTGATATGTGACCTGTCAAATTTCTGGTTTATACTAGAATTAATTTTTGGTTAAGGCAATCAATCAAATGTTTCTTCGCCGTATTACACTATATGTTAAACTAAGGGAATTTGATGAACGTCTGTCAAAATTTCTTATGCTTAAAAGATATTTATTTGCTATTGTCTAACTGCATTTAATTTCTTTTACATTTGATCTTTTTGGGTAGTTCTGATATTCTTTTACAAATCATCGTATTTATACGTTTTTAAAATGTTCAGATAATCAAACGAAACAATAAATGAGGTATAATAGCCACTATATAATAATTATTAACAAATTATTTGCAAAAATTCAAAATGTTCACAATTTGCCAAAGCACATTGTCACGCAACTGGTTTTTTGTACGTACGAAAAAATTGCTTTGTACCTTCAACAGATGAAGTGCACGATTGTCATTCAAAATACCCGACATACGAAAAAAAAAAAATTTATGCAAATTCAAATTTAGTACTAAACAAAAAAGCCAGAAGTCGGCAACCAAAGGATCTAAGCTTGTAAAAGAGACATTGAAAGACTCTGAGTACGAAGAAAAAATTAATTGATATCGACAATGGTTAATAATGTTCACTCCTTCCAAGTTTAAACTACTGCTTATAATATAAAAAATATTGTACAACTTACAAGTTTGAAATAACGTAAAGAGTTCCCCGAATTCGTTTGATGAAATTCTTCATTTTACCCTATTCAAGTGAAATTTATTCGTTTTGAGTTTTAAATCAATTTCGACTCTGTTTAGGTGAAATGTTACTCAACAATATTGATCTTTGACTTTTATCAAGCGCTATTATTTCATATATTTCCTTCGGTCAATTATTACGTTAAAGGGAAGTATTTTGTATCCTCGTTGAAAAATATAGAGAAAATCTATTTTTATACTATGAATAGGAAGTTTAAAGCGAAACATGTGTGATGTTACAGCTTTAAAAAGATCTTACTGACTACGAAGGAAAAAAGCAACTCATGAAACCAGTTAATTACTGGCAAAAAGACAAGAAAACATCTTTCAAGGGTGTTAAAAATTTGAATGACTTCGCCGAAACACTGATGAAAAAACCAGTCACATACGGCGTGACAATGAATAAAATTGAAACATTTGATTTGAAGTGTTCTGGTGAGTTTTTTGACCTATTAATTTACAGTCCGCAAATGGTTTCAGACTACAACGACAGTTTTCATAGAAATTTTCCAGTTAAAGGAAAGTGTGATGCAACATTCAGAGTAGTTCCGAAAACATTGTTCAAAAAACACTCCAAAAATCGACAACTCTTCGTAATTACCATCCAAATTTTTGAATTGGTAAGAATGTAACATAATGTCAGGTTTTATCTACATAAAATATATAATCTTAAACATCAGGAGCGTGATTATAAATAATTTTCGAGGGGTTTTTCAAAAAAAATATATTTCCCCGTGGATTCATCAATTTTTCGTATTGAAGGATTTGAAAGTTACACAACCTTTGAATACCAGCGTATTTGTGCATTTTCCATGTTTATATGTAATATAACAGAATTTGATTTTTTTTCATTTTCATGCAAGTCACTGAAGATGAGATAATTTTTTCGTAGTACTATTAGTATTATTTATGTAAAATATATTGGTACATACTTGTAAAATGTATACATTTGTGGAACAGGTTGCTTTGGAATTCAAATATAAATCGATCAGTGATGTTGATGATTTTTGGTTGAAACACATTTACATGGATTTTTCGTGTTTTATTTATATCTCGTATTTCCGTATTCATAAGATTTTGTAACATATTGTACTTTCTGAAATTACTACTACTAATATTGATTGATATATAAGATTTTTTTACATTTGATGCTCTAGAATTTGAAGCTGAAAATTTTTTCAAATTTTTCGGAAAACAGTTCCTTCACAGAATACTACATATTCCATGTTTTGAGTATTTCTTCGGAGTTTGTAGGATTGGAAAGATTTTCTGGTACTTTTTGAATTTCTATTGTATTTGTACATCAGATTTCTAGTATTTTCGTAAATTCCAATTTTCCCATGTAATTCATTAGGTTGAAACAATTTCTTGAATTTTTGTTTTTTACGCTAGATAGCCAAATATTAATGATAAGAATGTTGATTAAGAAGAAATTCTTCTCAAGCCATAGTTATTGTCATTTTTTTGACAGTTTAGTTAAATGGTAAGAATCCTTAAAAGTAATTGGTAACTTTGAGTACTCACATGAAACCATTTATTATTTCCTTAATATTTAAGTAAATACATTTTTGATTATTTGTAGTCATTACATTTTCGAATTTGTATTTTTTTTTTCGTTATAGTTCTATTTTTTATTTTTATTTTTTCATGAAAAAGTAATTTTATCAGAATTTCGAGAGGGGTTTGATCCTTAAACTCCCCTCTGCCTACGCGCATGCTAGAAACAAATGTGGGTCTTCATTTCAGATTCTTCAATTCAAGATGGTTTATTGTGACCAAAGTTTCACGATTAAACCAAACTTTTGAGGATATAGGAATTAATGAATGCCTGAGAGACCTTGATGCGTTGGCTGTTCAAAATCAGGTTAATGATAATAAATATTTCTGAATGAAAACAATAGTCAATTGATAAAATATTATACTAAGAACCTCATTTCACCCAAATAATTCTAATTTCAATTTTTCGCTCTAGAGTAGCTGCAAACCGTTCTGGAGGGATTATTCTCTTTTGCGTCGTGAATTATTGTCGATTCCTCTTTTTCTGGCAGAAAAAATTGAAAAGGCCTTCGACATGATTGTTACACAATTTTAAGCAATCACACTTGACGGTCATGGCCTTGATGAAAACACAAATACAATAGCTAAAAAGCTGCGAAATGCCTTCGGAGAATTTTTCAAATATTTTCAAACAACGCGGATGGTACACTGGAAATTCCTGCCGATACAAAACCAGCAGACTTCGCATTTAAGTTTTTTTATTGCTATGACAGGGTTCGTTGAGAAGAAATCCGGGACTGGGGCTTACAGTTCCCGGTCAAACCCCCCCCCCCCGTCCTAACGGCATTGACCCATTTCTATATTATTTTCTAATAGCACACGAGCTAAAGATTTCAAAAATGGGAGTCGAATTTTTCCTTAAAATTTACCCTGTCCCCTATGTTAAAATTGAAGTGTTCAACATCGGGAACCGCTACCCGACCGTTTGGGTTGGTGGACGCAGATTTGCCCTACCGCAAACTTTGTTCTACCTCGAGCATGAGATTCGCAACAAAATTTTGATGGAAGATAGGGAGACAATTGAGAATGGTCTCCCTATTATCATTCAAGGAACGGAGCATGTGATTCGAGGAAGTTACGTAGTCCCAGTAAGTATAAAATTATTTTTTTCTTACTCTATTGATCAACTGATGACATAGTTATTTATTTCAGAATCCGGCTCTGACAGTTGAGAGAGAGAGAGAAAGAGTTTGGGTGGAGGATGGGGTGATCGTAATTGATTAAGATAAGTTATTCTTAGTTGAAAAGTTTCGATTGGATACATAATTTTATAACCTTTTTGTTTCAGGATTCAACATTAGTTGGTGACTGGGACAAAAATGTATTGCATATCATACAAAAATGTAATTTTTGATGTACAAATAATACTATATAATTTAAAAAATAACGGTTGTGCTTTACAGCAAGGGGCGAGGTAGGGGCCCCTTGTAAAAAAAACAACATATGATTATAAAAGGTATTAAACAATTTTCATAACAATAACCTCATTCTCTACGACTGTGGTTCTTAACAAAAATTGCTGAATTTCGTACCTGTGATTATTAGCAAGGAGTGGGTTATAATTCATAAAATATTTGACCTTTAGAATCTCAGTTAGCGTTCACGCTAACACATTCCTAAGCGATGACGTCATTACCTGACTTCCAAAATCTATAACGCAGTTAGCGATCACGTCAACACATTCCTCAGCGATGACGTCATCATTTGACCCTGAACAATCTTGTAGGCAATTGCATAATTTATTTTTGAATAATTTTTCGACAAGTCTCAATACGTATGTTTACGCAAACACATAGCATTATTTTAAAAATTTGATAATCAAAGTCATTGCGGAGTAGCGCGACAGCGTAGCGCGACATTGGGTTTGCAGATATTAACGTAGGTTTGACTGGGGATGCTCAACTTGGGTTAAGGGTGCTCAACTCAGGTTTGGATATAGGTGTTATACTTGGGTTAAGTCAGACTAGAGCTGTTCTACATGGGTTAGGTTTTCAGGCCTATGGACCCGGGGGGCGGGGGATGGTGCTGGTGTTTGGGTTGTTTTACTTGGGTTTGGTAAGGTTAGGTCAGATTAGATCCGTGCCACTTAGGTTAGGTCTAACTATAGCCGCACCACTTAGGTTCAGTTCGACTAGAGCCGTGCTACTTCAGTTACGTTAGACTAGAGACGCGCCACTTAGATTAGGCCAGACTAGAGTCGTGCTACTTAAGTTAGCTTTGAGAGGAGTGAGGGTATCTATAACCGGCATAGCATAATTAAAATAGTTTTAAAAAAGACAAGACGATCGGAACAAGGTTGCATTCATCGAAAAAGCATCGTCGTTCCGGCTCGAAAGATGAAACCGGGTTGAAAAAGTCCGCCGATATTATTGTTTTTTTTTTTTTTTTCAAATCGCGTTAAGTCAAACGGAACAATTATTTAGAGAATGTTAGGAAATTAGTCATCATCAAGAAAAACGAGAATAATAATCTTGATATGAATAAATACGTTAGGTATCAACCAGCAATGAGTAAAAACGACCATAAACAAAGAAGGGTAAGAGGACGAAATCGAGAAGGGTAAGAGGACAAAAATTTTTAGCTTGCAAAAAGAAATATCATGAAATTTTTTTTAACAACTTTAATTTGTACTTTTTCAGACCGAAAAAAGATTTGTGTGATTTTTGTTACACTTTCAAGGCCAAGTCCTGGAAAAAAGCAGAATTGCAAGAAAACTTTGATAAACATATCGCACTAAAGAATAAGGCACGAGAAATCAAAAACGAAACCAAACTCTTTACAAAAATAATGCTACAGCATAAGTTGCATGCTTTGACCTTCAAAAAGTTCTACACTGTCCAAACGCAGACGCCTCCTTTTTTTATTATGAACGAAATCTTGCAGTTTACAATTTCACTTTGTATAACTGCAATCGTCACGGTGGCTTTTGTTATTTTTGGAATAAAACGAAATAAAGTAATGAAATCGCGAGTTTCGTCTTTGATTTCATCGCAAGGAAGTTGACACGAATGTGAAAAAGTTTGTGCTCTACTTGGACAATCGCGCTCGTCAAAATCGGAACGCGCTCGCTGCTCATAAATTGCAGGTAGAAATCACACATATCTTCTTGAAAGTTGGGCACACCCAAAATAAAGGTCATTCAATGCATGCAGCGACTGAGAGAAATAGTGAGAATAAAAAAATATGCACTCCCCATAATTAGATTTCTATTGTCAAGGAAGCTTATATTGGAAAAAATTCATAAAAAGTTATTGAGGTAGATCAGAGGATGATTCTCGATTTCACAGACTTTTAACAATATTTTAAATGCGACCAAGATAAAGAAGGAGCCAAATTCACAGTGTCCAAAGTCCGTGAATTTCATACACTTGTACAAATCCAGACCATATCGTAGAACCCAAGTATGAATGGAATGACTAACTCAGCGATTAATTCAAAAATATGCAATACGTGCTTTTTTATCCTATCCTGACGTCAAAAATTAGCGAGGGATGAATAGTATGGTACATTATTATAGACTTTTAAAAAAAATTATTTGTATTAAAAATATTTAACCATTCAAAAATTTAGAATAAAAATCGCAAAAAGTTTTCTAATATTTTTTTGATCCTAGAGTTTTAAATAGTATATCATTAAAAAGCTTTCACATGTTACTTCCGCACGTTTTCAATTTAAAAATCTTCGGATTCAAGGTATTCGACAAAAAGGGAATTTCAGAAGCTTGGGTGGATATCAGATTTCAGAGTAGGAGAATTACAGGCCTCACAAGACTACCGAAAGACCTGGATTCTTTTATCTCCAGGATCATCGCATTTCAACGAAGGAGAGCAGTAGACCGCGAATCTCAGAACCCCGGAGTGAAAAAGAAAACTTCCGCCGCTGAGGGAACCTCATTATTTCCCGAGGAATCCGACATCTAGGTCGTGCGGGTGGTTACTACGGTTCCCCCACAACATTTGAGAAGTTGTGGGGGGTTAAGAAGTTAAGATAGGGCAGCTTTCAACCTACACTCTAAAGGTTGACTCCCCATTTCGTGCCCGCTACCCCGATATTGATCGACCTGACCCAGGAGAAGACGGGCCCGTTGCCCACAGGCGCCCTCAGCCACAAACTTCCAGGAATTTTCCCCGGGAAGGCCCAACCAACCGCGCTATGCAAGCAACCATCATTGAGTAGCTCCATGAAGGGATCCGGCGTCTGCTTAACCGGGGGCAACACGCTCACTCCCGGCCCAATCGCTCCCCGTCACTACCATCTGCGAATCTTGACCTAGAACCTAGGCCCGCCTTAGAACTACACTCAGGATTTCGGGCTGTACAGTACACCCTTGCTAATGGGGAATCATCCCAAGGGCTAACCGGCTTCTCACCAGCATTATCCCCTCCTATCTCTCCGAGTACGGAAGCGGCTCTGCTCCAGGAGCCCAAAGAACAGTCGCCTTGTCCGATACCAAAGGCTCTACTCTCAGCCGACGACCTGGAATCTTTGCCCAGCATTGCAGAACTTTTTGGAGCAAGAAACTAATAGAAAATGTAACACCGCCTGTCACCCCTCCACTCTGCGTTTTGAAAAAAAAAAAATTGAAAATATTGATAACATTCAGGGTTTTTATTGACAACACCCTCTCTAGTGTCTAGAGACTTCCCAGAACTTGGGAACAAATGCACAATACATAACAATTTACATGATTGATACTAATGATACACACAATATGATTTCTGTCTGTGTTTTATTTTAGATCTACAATTGCTTACAATTGAAAACTGTTGCGGACGCTGATCAACGCTGGAATACTTCATCATAATCATCATGGATTAAAAAAATTGTTCCTTACATCAAATCATGGCCGAACGCGTTTATGTGCAAGATTATGGTAATGAGAACTTAAAGAAATACGTTTTTAATTACGTGAATTGTTAATATTTAAAATTTTATAGTTCGATTGATAAATTTCTAATACAAACGGACAATGTCAAAAATTAGCATCATAAAATTTTTTCCACAGAAAAAAAAAATTTTTTATTACAAAATTATTGCTGATTTCAGATGAACGCTGCGCTTGTAAATAATTTTTTAAAAACAATCGACAAAGCGTTATGATTGTTGGATGTTGAATACGTTAGAATTAGCCTTCGGAAAAAAAAAAAAAAAAAAAAAAAAAAATGTAATGCATCAACTAACGTGAGATGTTTTTTCGATTAGGAACGATTAGGAGTTATTGTAACCCTAACGTAACGCGCTCGACTGCCATAGTCGGGTAATGGATGGGTAACATTCGGAAAGTAGTTGCCTTACTTTTTTAGGACGTAATTGGCGATATCTATCGCTGTTTTCGTCAAGGATGGTGTGAAAACTATTTTTCTATCATAATTATTGTAAAAAATCATTAAAATCCTTCGTCAATAATTTATAAGTGAAGAAAATGCATGTATGTGTTCTGTTACAATTGTCAGTGAAATATCTGCAAGTGTAAAGTCTGTAATAGTTTCAAATTCATATTTTGCAATCTATGTACAAGAACGTACAGAATTTTTTTTTTATCGGAGCAAAAATTAGATAATAATATAATGCTGTTTATCGCGTTATCCGAATCTTCATTGGTAATATCTTAGACGGTAATGTAGGTCGCCTAACACAGGCAGCGCTATTGGCGCTAGTGATGATCTGTGAGTCGCCTCAACGGCTCATCGCTATTGCTTTTGTGCTTGCATTTCAGTGACTGTCAGCCAGTGCTCCCAGATATACGGAATTATCCGTATTCATACGGAATTTAGTATTTATGAAAAAGTTATGCGGATTTATATACAGATTTTCAGAATGGTACGGAATTAATACGGAATTTCAAAGAATTGTGTGAAATAAACTTTTTTACCTTTTTCGTCTATTACAATTTTATCAGAACCCTTTTCAAATGAAGGTTTTACTGTGTTCACACGCACGCGCGCACTTGCTAGAGTTATTCCTGATCGACATATAGGGATTTAGAGATTTTCGGCTCATTTTGTTGGTACATACCAGCAAAATGAGACGAAAATCCCTAAATCTCGAAAAGAATTGTATCTCACGAAAGTGCGATCGAATCAGATCGCTTGGTACCTATAATCAATTGAATAATCAGTATACCATCGATGTTAAGTAAACTGCAAACTTCACACTTCACTGACTTTACACGTGTTCACACGAGAAGAACAAGAAACAAGAAAGAGCAAACTAGAGAAAGAATAAAAATGTCAGTTGCTTTTAAACTTATCCCAATAAATTGAATCAATAAATATCAAACATGGAAAACTCAGAAAAATCGAACATGAAAAATTCCGAGCCCGATAGGTCTGCAGGAAGTGATTCTGATGATAATTCGTCAGTTTCGACATCGGAACGTCAATCACCATCCCGAACAAAGTAAGGTTACTTAGGTTACGCACATGTTTGCTTACCCTGGCGGCAGCTAAAAAACCACAAAAAACCAAGGCTTGGTTATTTGCGGCTTTTTAGCTGCCGCCAGGGTATCGCGACTGAGTTGTTTTGGTTGATTAATTTTATTAACCTCATGGTGATTTTCAGAAAAAGAAAAATAAATACAGACGATGGTGAGACTGAACGAAAGAAGAGAAAAGCCAAAAAGTAAGAGTACTATTAACTAGTTAATTATAGTAGTATAAATATAATGATCTGCGAAAGTAAATAATAATATATAATTTATAATCAATTATACATATATTATAAATAATAAATTATTATTTCAATATTCTAATCTAATAATTATTTATATAATCGTATAATTATGTATCATTATTTCTATTGAATGTTATGCAATTAAAACTGATAATGAAAGAAAAATTCTAAGTTTGAAATTTCTAAAAATCAAAACAAATGTAGAAATATGAAAAAAAATTTAATTCAGTATATTTTAATTTGCGGCGATTTCTTTAAAGAAATTTTTTTTAATATTTTCAAGCTATGAGTCTAAATGTTCTTTTCAATAAACATTCTTAAAAATTAATTTTTTTGCATTGATGTAAAGAAAACTTGAGAAATAAATTTTTTTTTGCGATATTCGGCATGCACTATGGGTCAAAGAATGTAAAATTTGAAGTCGGAAACTTTTGTAAGCTTTCAGACTAAATTTCGAATGTAAATTAAGCAAGTAATATTTTGTTTTTGCAACCTCTAATTTTTTTTATGTTTATATATATTACAACAATACCGTACGTTTCAGGGTAGATCAACGTTTTTTGTCAAGTTGGAAAAAGAACTTTTCTTGGGTGTCTGAGTCAAAAAAAGGTTTGTTTGACACTAATATGTTGTTTTAAGTGATTCAAATATTTGAAATATTTCTATCTTATAAGCATTCATGTTTTATTGCAGACACGATACATTTTTACTGCAAAATTTGTGACAAAAATCTCAGCTGTGCAGCAGATGGCATCACTTCTTTAAGAAGACATGAAAACGGACCCAAACACCAAAAAATTGCCAATAGTCGCCCTTCAAAACAACCAAATTTATTTGATGTTTGCAAAAAAAATTGCAACACAAAAGAACGAGCACGCACATTTGAGCTACAATTAACCATGTTCATGATAAAAAAAAAATATCCCCATTGCAGTTTCAGATGAATTGATTGATTTCCTAAAAAAAGCAGATATCGATAAAGATGTTCAAAAAGAGCTGTCTTTGCACCAAACAAAATGCACAGCCATCATTCGCAACGTTATAGGAAAATATAGATTCGAAAACCTTGTCAAAATGTTGAAATCTAGATTGTTTTCAATGATAATAGATGAATCGACAGACATTTCAACTCATAAAAATCTGGTACTTTGCGTCCGCTTTGAAGATGATGGTGAAGTCCATGACGAATTTCTCGCTTTGCTGGAGGTATTATATGTAGTATTATAAAATTTTTTATGCAATAAAATATTATCCAAAAATCTTTTTGGAATGATTTTGAAATGACAAATTTATAAAAATGTACAAATATTTGCTATTCTTTTAAATTTCTGTGAAAAGGAAATTCTTGTAAAAAGTCAATGATTTTATGACAAATTTTCAAGTCTTTAAAAGAACTAGTATCCCCTAGGGTTTGTGAAGCCACTTATTAGAGTAGCTGTGAAGGTCACTAGAAGTTCCTATTTGGGTCAAAATAAGTGAAACGGGCCACCTGAGGACTTTTAAGTTTCAATTTTTCAGATGAGAACATTTTTTGATCAAGGTTATAGTACTCAATCACCTCCAAAAAAGTTTCATTCAAAATTCAATTTATTTTGCAAATAATTGTTAACTAAAGATTAAAGCATAAAATTACATATTTCACAATAACTCACGAACTATTTGAGGTAAATTAATGTTCTATACGGCAAATTAATCGCAAATCTCTATATTTTTATAAAAAAATTGTGGATGACTTGACAAAATATTTTTCGTTTCATTTATTAATAATTGTTATAAACAAAAGCGAAATTAAACATGTTTTCCGCCTCACTCTTCACTAAAAACGAACAATGTCAATGCGCAAAACTATAATGAATGATATAAAAAAAGAAAAAATTAGTAACCTGCTGTATTTCAAGAGACAAAATTTTTTTTATTAATTTACGGTTGGCCGTTGACGCGCGGCAACAGCGCTTATGGACTCGCACGCGCTTGATGCTAGCTTGATTTTCCGGAAAATACGGCAACGCTGCTAGATAAATAAAAGAGGACCGGAAAAAAAGCCTGAAAACGTGTTTTCTCAGTCAACGCACATTGAAAGGCAGCTTCGGTGAAACTTTTTTCTACGCATTACTCAGTATTTTTTCTATGTCTCAGTAAAAACAATAATGCCGCGTGCAAAGTATTGCTGCAATCCACTCGGTTTCGTTAGACATTGTAAAAAACGTGGTGATTTTCAAGTGACAAAGAAGTGGAATCCTAAATTTCATGTTCTCGAAGGTCTTTTTGTGTGCAAGTCATGTAAAACGTTGATATATCGGAAAAAAGATGAAATCACGATTAAGAGACCGGCCTCGAAACTACACTCTCGAAAAGTCGATGATGATATAGAAAATCTTTCGAATAATGTGGTGAACGACAGTGAGAAGGAAGATCCATCTTATCAGTTACCTGAATTGAAAAAAAAGGGGAAATTCACACAGTTGAATTCTCGAGAAAATGATGCGGAAGAAGCGAAAAAAAGACGCTTTGATGAACCAGAACAATCTTGGGTAAACGACTTGAAACACGCAATTTTGAAGCAAGAAAATGCTAAGCAGAAAATGTTTCTCTTGACAACAATGCCAGATATTCACATCTGGAGCATTAGAAAAACGGCTCGAACCTTTGGAGTTTCTCGCAGGATGGTGAAACAAGCTCGGAACCTGAAAGAAGTCCATGGATATGGATCTTATCCGGATACAAAAATTGGTCAAAAGATTTCGAATGAAACATTGGAAACAGTGAAAAAATTTTACCTAACAGATAACGTGAGCCGAGTAATGCCAGGCATGAAAGATTTAAAATCTTTTCGTGAAAATGGTGGCGAACGTCAAAAAGAGTCGGTGAGAGTACAGATCTAGCTTTTTTTGCTCAGTTGTTGGGATTTCACATTTGGCACAGTGAAACTTTGTGTCAGTTTTTTTTAATAATCTCAGGGGTCGATTATTAAAGATAGAATTTTTTAATACAATATTTTAGTGCACTGCACGGCAGTGATATAAGATAACATGACGTAAGCCGCTAGTGCCCTATGTTAGAACCTAATAAGGGGGTTTATTTTACACAGATGAGGTGGGGGATTTAACGGTTAAATTTCACAATTTTCCAGAAACGTCTACTTTTGGGAAATTTAAATGAATTACACAAAGAATTTTGCAAAAATTATCCTGAATTACATATTTCGCTTGCCGAATTTCAACAACTTCGACCTCCGTATTGTATTTTGGCTGGAAAAAAGGCAGTCACAACGTTTGTGTATGTAAATTCTATCAAAATTTACGACTGAAGTACTGGGGAATGAAACAAACTTTACTGAAAAATGGCATTTATTTCGACCAATCATATCGCGATACTTTCAAGGAAATGGTGTGTGAAGAACCTCAACCGGATTGCTTTTTGACAAATTGCCAAAACTGTCCTGGAGTAGAAAGTTGTATCAAAAAAATCGCATCATTGTTTAAGAATGCCGGAATTGCTGAAGTCTCTTGCACACAGTGGTTAACAGTTGATAGGTAAAAAAAGTCTTGCCTCAGTTACATTCACAAATTGATTACTCTTGAAAAATACTCTTCAAATTTATCGGAATCAGTGATTTTCAATTATGCTATTTCACTGTTTATCAGTATAATTGTACTAAAACTTTTATGAAAATATAGTGTATTTTCAAGTCAATTTGCGCGTTCCAGATGTTCTCTCGAAACAGTCACGGAAAAAGTAGAAGAGTTTTTGGAAAGTTTCAAAAAGGAGTTACCAGTGGTACTTAAACACGATTTTATCGCAACCGCTCAATCTTCATTTCTCAAAACTCTTAAGGAATCGTGAAACGAAGGAGAATTGATTGTAACTCTTGATTTTTCAGAAAATTACTCTTTTTGTGTTCAGGACGCAATTCAATCCTATCATTGGGACAATTCTCAAGCAAATTTGCATGTTTACGTTTCATATTATAAAAAAAATAATGTTTTGAAAACCGATAGTTTCGTTGTTATATCAGAGTATCTAAAACATTCAGCGGCGACAGTTGATTTGTATAATAAGAAATTGATTGAACATCTTAAAGATAAACTAGGCGAGTTTGCTGTTAAGAAAATTTTTTATTTCTCCGACGGTGCAGGATCCCAATATAAGAACAAATACAATTTTGTTTCGTTACTTTCGCACCAATCTCGGTATAATATTAAGGCAGAATGGCATTTTTTTGCGACATCCCATGGAAAAGGCGCGTGTGATGGGATAGGTGGATCTGTGAAAAATGCAGCAAGAACTGCGAGTCTCCAGCGAAACAGTCAAAATCAAATCACAACCCCGAAACACTTATTCGATTGGGCGGTTTTGCATTTCAAAAAAATCGACATTGTTCGTTTTTAGTGAAAAGTGAGGCGGAAAACATGTTTAATTTCGCTTTTGTTTATAACAATTATTAATAAATGAAACGAAAAATATTTTGTCAAGTCATCCACAATTTTTTTATAAAAATATAGAGATTTGCGATTAATTTGCCGTATAGAACATTAATTTACCTCAAATAGTTCGTGAGTTATTGTGAAATATGTAATTTTATGCTTTAATCTTTAGTTAACAATTATTTGCAAAATAAATTGAATTTTGAATGAAACTTTTTTGGAGGTGATTGAGTACTATAACCTTGATCAAAAAATGTTCTCATCTGAAAAATTGAAACTTAAAAGTCCTCAGGTGGCCCGTTTCACTTATTTTGACCCATTTTTGTAATTATCTTTTTGAAAACAGGCAATGAAGTCTTTGTAAAACTTTTTTTTTTAATCTTTGTTTTCTTTTCAGGTGTCTGATGGAACTGCCCCCGGTCTTTGTTCATCAATCTTCCAATTTTTCAACGAAAATGAGATTCCCTACATCACGAATTTGGTCGGATTCGGAGCAGATACTACGAATGTCATGTTTGGTGAGCATCAGTCGGTAGCATCGATTCTCTCGAGAGAAGTGCCCAATATTTTTTTAATGAAATGTATTTGTCATTCGCTTGCATTAGGAATTTCATACGCGACGAAAAAGCTACCATCCGAGGTAGAAAAACTCATGACAGATATTTATACGTATCTAAAATACAGTAGTGAGCGCCAGCAAGCTTTGGGAAAAATTCAAGTTATTTTAGACATCCCGGAGCATAAAATTCTCAAAATTTTGAAAATCAGGTGGTCCTCTCTACGGTCTGCAGTTGAACGCTATGTTGAGCAAGATGAAGCTTTAGAAGTTTTTTTTTAAGATAGAAAGTTCAATGAAGACCCAAGAAGCAAAAAATGCTCCTCCAATTTACCATTCGTTGAAAAACCCATGGAACAAATTATATTTGAAGTTTTTAAATTACGTTCTTCCAATTGTATGTCAATACACAGTTGAGTTTCAATCTGAAAGTCCAAAAATTTTCACTTTGTATTCCAAAATGGAATTTTGTTTAAAACAATCTTATATACTTGAAAGAAGAGTATGTAGAAAACACAGACCCCGAATTCATTGAGTTTTCTGAGGAAACTCATGATAATCGAAAAAACTGGGAACCTTTGCGTGATATCGATTTAGGGCCAGTGGTTGCTGCAGAGTTGGCGGCTATGCATCCTAAAACTCCAGCTCGCGCATTCGATGAATTTCGTACAGTTTGTCGAAGTTTCCTCATTTGTGTAGCTGAACAAATTTACAAACGTTTTCCATTCAAAGAACAGCAAATCAGAATTTTAAGGCAGCTTCAATTTTTGGAACCGATAAATTTCAGAAGTACGAAGAATATTGGGGAGGTCGCCAATTTTTTTGGATTCAATGTTTTAGAAGTTCACCAAGAATTTAAGAAAATCAAAATTACTTTCAAAGACAACACCGAGTGTGATATGCAAATTTTTTGAAACAAAAAATTCCCAACTTATCAACAAGCTGATGGCACTTCAGAATTTCCATTAATTAAAAATATTGTCTCACGTATCTTTGTCTTACCACATTCCCCGGCTACTTGCGAGCGTATTTTTAGTTCAATTAATTTGAATAAAACCAAATTGCGAAACAGCCTTGCTAACGATACAATCAAAGGTGTACTGCATGGCAAAGCTTTAATGAGGGACAGAAAAGATGTTGAACAGAAATCGATGTTGAACCATTAAAGAAATTGATGTCAGCGAATATGTATTTGAAAGAGGGCGAATAATTTTTGTACAGCGATACAATTTGTATGATTGTTTAATACATATGGTATATATAACGCATTAACTATGACTTTATTTCCCTAAAAAGGCAGTTAACAAGTCTTATACTATATCCTCGTCATTTCCTATAGCTGATTTCGTCCCGCATAATTTTCTACTTAATGATCGTTTATTTATAGCTCTTATTTAATTATTGGTTCTCCAGTTATTAATTTGAAAGATTTGAAAAACGTTTTCAGAAAATTTCTAAGATCATTCTATTTAATAATGTGTGGGAAAATAAGTGAGTAAATTTTTGGTAAAGCTATAATACAATAAATTAATTTATTTGAAAATGTAAAGCAATTAGTTTGAAATAAAGGAATAATTGATTTAGTACGTATATAATAATCCATAATACTTGTCAAGTTATTCACTACATTTGAATTAAGCGCGCGCTCCCCACTACAATCCTCCATCTCTGTCGCACTAGTTGTTTTAAAGGTATACTGATTTTATACGGATTTTTTTCATGAACGCTCCCCCCTTATATCCTATAAACTACGGATTTACGCCGTACCAAATCTGGGAGCACTGCTTTCGGCCGCCCGGCAAAGCAAGTCGATGCTGGAGTGTGTCTGATTTGTATGTATTTAATCTAGAGGTATGCGGCATGGAGAATTTCACGGATCAGGAAATTTTGCAATGGGTCGGGACGGATCCCGAGTTTTTCGGGCAATCCCTAAATGTTTGGGAAATCTCGGAAAATCCGGGAAATCTATAAAATACAGGAAATCTCGAGAAGTTAATTATCAGATCACGGAAATGTCGAAAATCTATTTTACTTATAGTATTTCTTCTTATTTTTTCATTCTTTATGCAATATTAAGGACATTATGGCGAGTTTACAGACTTATTTCAAGAGTTTTTGATTTCGACACTTCACGATTTATAATGTTATACATTCTTGAGTAAGTTCTGTATAAATATTCAGAGATTTCAAGAATCCCTATTTTCTCCAAGTATTTCTCCTCATTTTAAGTACTCAAAAAGTTTTGTAGGAATTTCTTGCTTTTTGATAGATAATCAGCATTTTTTGGAATTCTACAAATCTTTGTATTATTCGGGTTTTTATAGATTCGAAGTATTTTTCATGAGAAGAGTTATTTATTGTAATTTCAGTGATTTATTCATTTTTAAAGTATTCATACATCCTAAAGAAAATTTGCGGTAATTTCATTTTACCATACCGAAAGTCATTAACCATTAACTTGTGAGTCAAACTTTACTGTAATTTTACTACACGTAGTTTGAACTTTTATAAAAATGTGGAATATTAGTAAACAGTGACTGGGGAATTCCAACGGCGTGTAGTAAAATTATAGTAATAGTGTATTACATTACTAGGACGGTAAAGTCATTTTGCACAAGTAGGAAAATGACTTTATGTCCGAGTAATGTACGATATTTTACAGTACGAGTACGTTATGAGCAGCTTCGTACCATGAAACGGTAGCGTTATGACGCTCATAACGCTACTAGTACTGTAAAATTATATTACAATTTCACCACAAGGTAAAAATTTTTTTCAGAGTGTACAACTTACAGATACTTATGAAAATTTCATGGATCTTTTCCCAGATATTGAGAGTTTGTCGATACTCTGGATTGCCAAGTACTTCGATTTTTCGCCTTTACAATCGGCAGAATATCTCTGGAACTATACTACATTGTTAAAAATGTATTCGGATTTCGGAAATCTAGAGAATTACGAATTTTTTAAAATTTAGTAATTTCGATAGGTTCTCAATTTTTGAAATTTTGGTATTGTACAATATTTGAATATACATATACTATTTGAAAAAGTCTAGAATCGATATATGCTGATACATTTTAGATTTCGAACCTCAAACTATTAGAATTCACTCTAAAAACTGAAGTTTAGGTATATCAGTTTTGTCGAAAATGTTAAATGCTAAAACTTTGTATACTCAGAAAGAAAAGCTTAATTTTTGTTATATATAAAAAATATGAAATTATAGTATTTTAAGATGATCTTTGTAGTTTTGATCAAGAGTGCTTTGAACACAATACTGTCTTATTCTCGATTTTATAGTTAAGTAATTTTCTCGGAAATATATTGTCAGGGAAATCGAGAGTGGTAGTATTATAAGTGTCGATTTATTCTATGTTATATTCACGATGTAATCTGGTAATCACAATTTACAGAACATAAAAAATGCCAGTTTATTCTTGGGGAATACATGCATAGTAAAAACAAGTTGATAGTGATTCACAGATATCTTCGAAATATTTGTGTAATGAACAGTTTGACTGACATAACATGAAACATTCATGTATATTATGATTTTTTAGAGTTAAGTTAAAGTTCAGGATTTTCGAACAGAAACGGGTTTCCAAAAATTTGAGAATTTTCCTGGAAAAGATTTCCGGCAAATTCAGAGACATAAAAAAGTCGGGGAAATCCCAAAAAGTTCGGGTAATCCCGAAAATATCGGGAAAGTGCCTTTCCCGTCCCGAAGCATTTCCCGCACCATCCCAACATCGTGATCCCGCGCAACCCTAGTTCTAACGCTGAAATATCGAAAATAGTTTATACAAACAGAGAATAGAAATTTAAATATGATTAATGGTACACAATGACGTATCGAGAATTTTGCTACTGTTGGGGTTTTATCAGATCTGTATATCTATGTATATTATTTATATAGATATATTTTATAAAAAACAAGGTCTCCAATACGGGGGGTCCGTACCCAAAAACACCATCCCCCCCCCCCCCGTCGATTCGCCACTAATGGTTCATATTCAAGCATGATTTACGATGTATTTGAACATCTTATTAATATGGTTTTTCCCGCTTCCACTTTGTTTTTGTGCTTGTATCTGATTGAAGTAATAATTGAAGGATAGTTTTTTCTATCAGTCGCCGTCGGTGTATTCACGTATTACATTTAGAATGCACTTGGTTTTTTCTGTTAGACTAATTATGTATTACTTTTCTCACTTTGTTCGAATTACATTGTTTGATCGAGTTAAATTGATCAAAACAAAAAAGGTGATGTTAAGTGTGAAAACTTCTTGTTTTTCTTGAACGGATTCGAAAACAAAAATGCCGCGGTAGTTCGGGAAAGGGGAGAGGCAGGTTGACCGCTATCCTTGCCTTTCTGCGTACGCTCTTGTTTAACAGTGCTATTTTACTTCTTTAAACACGTGGTATTGCAGTGAAATTGGTTATCGTGAATGAAAAACTTTTTCTCCACGCAGACAAATGTAGTTCTAACTTTAGGTTCAAAACGAACTCAAGTCACTGCAAAAATTCAGGTGATGTAGAATGTGTATAATTTATTTGAATTCTACTATCGAGAATCGCATCTCCATCAGCATAAAAAGATAAAAGTCATATATATAATTACAGTGAATCATCAAAATCTTACCATTATAACTCATTTACATCAAATCTTCAATTTTTTTTTTTTTCATCGAAATTTCAACTTTTAAGAGTGTTAAATTCATAGACACAAAGAAAAATTTCGTTGTAACAGCGAAAACATCTCGTTCTCACGAATATTACGAAAATTTTCCGTACCTCAACGAATCATTTTCTTCCGTGTACCCGAATACATTTATTAATTTGTAACTTCATGTAGACAATTAAACAATTGTATGTGTTGGAAATTAAAAGATCGACTTTTAAGGGAACTTTTTACATTCTTGTATTTTTTGTTTGTAGCGTAATAAATATTCATTGAATTTTCTGTGTTTTCTTCACAGACGTGCCTACTGCATAGAAGATTAATTGTTGTTTTACATGGCGTCATATACCTCCCTCGTTCAAACGTAAAATTGTATGTACCTAGTGCAAGAAAGTAAAAGAATGGTTCGAAAGTCACTACGTATTACGCGAAAATGGTCTCCATACGATTGTAACGAGCGAGACTCGGAATATTAAATTTGGAAATTATTATTATTATTTTCTTCTTGTGTTGTTAGGCTATGCGCCTAGGAATAATTATATTCCCTAATCTCGTCGACAGAAAAGGACCCTCTGTAGACAACAGCCTACAGTGACCCTTTATCCGACTTTTAAAGGGAGACGGGAGAATTGTTTAAGGGTTAAATAAAGACACCTCGAAAATACAGTTTAAAGTCACAAGGTGACATTATTATTATAACTTTTTTTTACAAAGTATAGTTCCTTGATCTAAAACTTGTTTCTTTTTATTTCTTCTCTTATTTCAAATAATTCTTTTTAGTGTGACTCTGGCATGTACAGGGTGCGCCATTTCTTATGTCGGCATGTAAACATTGAATAACTTGAAAAAAAAACAACCGATTTCTGTAAATGAGGTATTTTTATTTAGTTTGGTCCTTTACAATTTATTTAGACTAGTTTTTGAACACAACATCAATCAAGTGGCCGCCCTTATTGTTCACAGCAAAATATGCCCTTTTTGCGGCGTTTTCCATTACCTTTTCGAGCATCTCGGGTGGTATAGCAATGATTTCGGCACGAATATTTTCCTTAAGCTCTTCAATGGTCTGCGGCTTGCTGGCGTACACTTTACTTTTCAAATAACCCCACAAAAAGAAGTCTGGAGGGGTCAAATCTGGAGATCTGGGTGGCCATTCAATGTCGCCTCTTTTTGACATCAGACGTCCAGGGAATTTTCGTTGCAGAAACTGGATTGTTTGATTCGCAGTGTGGCAGGTCGCACCATCTTGTTGAAACCAGTAATCTTCAAGACCTTTTTCACGCATTTGTGGGCAGACATAGTGAGCCAACATCCACCGATATCGGTTTCCATCGATCGTTTGGTTCTCTTTGAAAAAATAAGGACCAATGATGGTTTTGGCGCAAACGCCGGCCCAAACAGTAACTTTTTGGTCATGCAATGGCGTTTCATGGATCTCGTGTGGATTCTGCGTTCCCCAAATGCGGCAATTTTGCTTATTAACGCCTCCAGAAAGTTTGAAATGTGCCTCGTCGGTCATTAAAATTCGCTTCCAAAAATCAGGTTCAGTATCAACTATTCGAGCGATTGTTTGTCCATATTCCAAGCGACGTGGATGATCTGTAGGCAATATTCTTTGTGTTAATTGCATTTTGTACGGAAACAAATGCAAATCATCTTTCAAAATGCGCCGTAGAGTGGTTCCACTGATGCCGAGATGCTGAGCGCGGTGACGATATGAAACTTTTGGGTTTTGGGCAACGCTCTCTCTGACAGCTTCAATCAGTTCATTTGAACGTCTTGGTCGTTGATGAACGGGTTGTTCGCGATCTTTCACTGTCCCGTGGTCACAAAAATTCGACACCAAACGACGAATAGTGTTGTCAGATGGTGCCTGTTTGCCAAGATATTTTCGACGATATGCTCGTTGAGTTAACACAACTGAACGACTATTTTCAATGTACAAAGTAACTATTTCAGCGCGTTCTTTTGGTGTGAAGCGATACATGGTTGAAATTGTACTGAATTGACGTTTCCAAAACAAGTGAAGTCAAGTAAATCGGTTGTCAAATGTTTAAGTTATTCAATGTTACAATACCGACATAAGAAATGGCGCACCCTGTATGTCATCATCTGATTGCGCGTTGTAAAAATACCCTTCTTCTAGTAACTCATAAAAGCTTGAGGTTGCTTCATCCTTGGAAGAAAGGAGGAAAGATTCCAATTCGCTATCTATTCGCGAAGGTTTGAGGGTTTAATTCTGCGTTCTATTACAGCCCGTACATTGGACCTTTATTTCCTTGCTCGGGGAAATGAGGAGTATCCCACTCTCCTGAGAATATTGCTCAGCTATAAGGCTGTCTATCTCTTCGATTGAAGTCTCAGTTTCTAAGGGTAACTTTTTCAGAGCCCGTAGGCGTGAATAAATCTTTAGGATTCCTTTCTTTTTGAAATACAGTTTCCTGGCATTAGGCCTAACCTTCTTTTTCCTGGCTAAGTTCCTGAGGCTCCAGGTAAGTTCACGCACGGAGAACACTAAGAAAATGACCGCAATTACAGTTCTAGTAATAAAAATAAAAAAAAAAAAGGATGAGCAAATTTGAAAAGCATCACTGGAATGGACTCGCGTTGAATAGAGGACACATCAATAGTAAATCAAGAAAATAAATTAGAGTAAAGTAACTTTTCCCTCATGGTGCTTAAAGTGTTTCAATTAAACTGGTCGAGTCCATTGCTCAAATTGGGTACGGAGCTAGCCCCAGTGGAGATAGAATCTTCACTCCTGAACTATGAACCGACAGCAGAAAAAGAGAAACCGGACCACAGGATGTAGATTCTTATAGAAATATCGAATACATACTTTCAATATAAAATTGGCACTCAACAATAAAAATAGGCGAAAATTATTTATTGTTAAGAAGTCGTTCTTTTGCTTATATGATATTGATTCAAAAAAATAAAGCGCAAGTTTTTCGATAATGCAGGCAATCAATCAGAAAATGACGAGAATGGCAACTCATTGCAAAGTGACACTCAGGGCATGGAAAATGATTCCGAACCAGAAATTGATGGTGAGCTATGTTAAGAAGTTACATTTTATCATTTTCAGCGATTTTGTTTTTTACTAAATGATTTATGTGCCATAGTCAACTTTATGAAATTGTGATTAAAGCTTTTTTATCAAAAGTAAGCCTAAAAGAACTGAACGCAAAATATATTTTTCCAAAAAATATTGTTTCGTTAGATGATGAGAAAAGTTTTGAAAAAGATAAACTTTTTGCATGGAAGATAGTGGAGTTTTAGAAGAGTTAAATTATTTTATGAAATCTACCAAAACCTAGGACAAACCTAAAAAATTATAAAAATTCTTTAGATTTAAAGATATCCTACAAAAATTTTTAGCAGAATTAATTGTAATTCACTTGAAAAAACAAACCATGGCTACTTCCCATATGAAACAGTACGTTTCGTAAACGTTGAGGAAATGTTGCTGACATTTACTCAAGTTAATTTGGCGTTTATTTTTCAATTTTGACTTTACACAATTTTTGGCCATTTTTTAAATTTGTTGAAAAAAATGTATAAACAAATTACATAAAAATGTTGTTGTTTGAAAATTTCATAAGTTTTCAATGATTTTCATTGTTGTTGTTAATAAATCTGAATTCATCTTCATAACATTAGGCTTTCAAAATGATTTTGAACTAAAAGTTTTTGCACCAATAAAATTCCAGGCTGCTTATTTCAAGTAGGACGCACTGTAAAAAGTAATGAAAAAATATAAACATAATTTAAATATATATGTTCTAAATCGTTACAAAATTCTTGCAATGACTGTTTCAATCGAATCTTAGTGAAAATGTTTACTCACAGTAAGTTTGGAATGTTATTATTTCCAGAGCCCACTGGTGCTTCAACATCTCGAAAGAGGCAAAGAAGTACACAATCGTGGAAAAGAAATTTGGAAAAAACGCGTGTCGAACGAGGCCTCCAGTCCACAACGAGCAAAAGAAAGCGAAGAATACTTGACATTCAGTTCAATGCACAGACTTTGTGCAAATGCAAGTCAAAATTTCCCGAAAAAATAGATATTTCTCGTCAAAAACAACTGTTTGACGCCTATTACGAAAAATCGAACCATGCCCAAAAAACGCTTATTTTAAGACATTCCGTCAAGATGAATCCTGTTGCCTCTCAAAGGAAAAAAAGTTTGTTTTTGCCACTCGTAAAAACTCATAAAAGCGAGCACACTTTTGTGTATCGATTGACAGACGAAGATGGTACTCTCCACCAAGTTTGCCGCTTTTTTTTCATGAATTTATACCAAGTGCCAAGTTCAACAATTAATGATCGCATCAAGTCAGTGACTTCCAATCCCAGTGCTATGGAAAAGCGTGGCCTCGCCCCTTGCAAATGGAAAACTGGAGAGGATGAGTTGAATGATGTTCGCGCTTTCGTTGATTCTCTCCCAAAATACGAATCTCATTACGGTCGTTCATCATCAGATCGAAAATATCTGCAGCCAGGCCTCAACATCTCGAAAATTTATCAAGAATACGCAAAAACACGCCCAGAAGGTCGCAAAATTGTGTCAGATGCTGTATTCCGAAGAGTTTTCAATACCGAATTCAATCTTGCATTCAAGCAGCGCCATACGGACACCTGCAAGACATGTGATGATTTTCATGCATCTCTCAAGGACCCGCAGATTTCAGAGAACACAAAAAAAGAAATTAATGAGAAACAGCAGCAACACCATCGTCTTGCAGAAAAAATTCACAACGAATTTTTGGAAGAAGTAGAAAACGCGAAAACTTCGGAGGAAACCGCGATTTTGACTTTCGATTTGCAAAAAGCTTTGCCCACCCCGAAAATACCAACCAGCATTGCTTTTTATAAGCGCCAGCTCTGGACTTATAACTTATGCGTTTTCAACGAAGCGGATGGAGAAGGTAAAGACCACAATTGATTAAAATAGGATGAAGAGAATGAATTATTCATAATTATAATACAAAAAAAATTTTATTTGATGCCATTATTACTGTTAAATCAATCCAGTTTTTTAATTTGATTTTACTTCAGATTTTTTAACAATCTCAGCCAGTGATAAACTTAAGTTTGTCTCACATTACTTTATTTTTCTACTTTCTCAAGTCTCGGGCCAGAAAGTTAAAAAAAGTCATATGAGAAAAATTTCTTAAGTTTATCATTAGCTCCTAAAGATCGTTATAGAATCGTTTATAAATTTTTTTAAACTATTCCCGCGATTATTATGCTACGTATCATAAAAAAACTATTATGATTTTTCTTAGTGGATTGTGTCTCAAGTTGCCCTCATTGGTTTCATAAATTGTTAAATTTTTTCACTTGGGCAACAAAGAATTTTTTTCAATACACAGACTGATGTTCATTCTCATTTCTATGTTGCAGCGTTCATGTATGTGTGGTCTGAAAATGTTGCCTCAAGAGGAGGGCAAGAAATAGGGTCTTGCCTCTTGAAACATTTACAGCAGCATCTTCCAAAAACCGTCAAACGTTTGATACTGTACTCGGACTCGTGCGGAGGCCAGAATCGAAATATAAAATTAGCAATGCTTCTGACGAATTTTCTTATCAATTCTGGTATCGATATTATCGAACAAAGATTTTTTTTATCTGGACATAGTTATAACAGTTGCGATAGGCAATTTGCTATAATTGAGAAGGAATCCAAGCGACACGAACGCATTGAAACCCCAGATCGCTGGATTGATGTTATTCGCGACGCCAAAATGAAAAAACCAAGATTTGTTGTAACAAAAATGGTCATGGAGGACTTTGTCTCAGTTAAGGAAATCGAGAAATTAGTCACAAATCGGAAAGTGGATGATAAGAAAGAAAAAGTTAATTGGCTCAAAATGCGAAAAATTGTGTACGATCGGGAACAGCCTATGACAATCTTCTCGTACAGTGATGAAGAAAAAAGACAGCGAATTGATGTTAAAAAAAAAGGAGTGTCAGAGGAGGCTTTCAAAGAAGTTGGGACACCTTTGTTGTATCCTTTCGGTAATTTCGTAACAGAGACTAAAATGAAGGATTTGCATGAACTGATTGTTTACATAGATGGAAAATACCAATCATTCTACGACAGGCTACGATCCGACAATGAGGCGACAGAAGATTACGGATTAGCAAGTGGAACAAGCGACACCGAATAACATCTTGTTTAAAATGTGTAATCCACGTAAATTACCTAACGATTATTAAACGCTTTTGTGTGCACAAAAATCATGAGCATTTTTATATTCCCGTTCTTCGTAGTATTATTCACAGAAAAGTTGAAGTAGAATAAAAATCTATAGAATAAAGATTTTTCAAAAAATAAAAGAAATACTATTAGAGAAGTTCAAATAGTCCTTTTTAAAACGACTTGCAACCTACTGTAGTGCGAGAGAGACGCGTAAAACAAAAACCAGTTGAAAGGGAAAACCACGAAAAGAGAAAGTCTTCCGAGTCGTCTTAAAAACCATAGTGTCATAAAATCCAATAAAATCCAAACTCTATCATGGGAAAGAGCCAAATCTCTTTTTGGTAAATATTTATTTCACGACCCTAACAGAAGAATATAAAACTGTTCTCCTTTTACCATATAGCCCTGAAGCTTTGATAATTATCGGTCACAATACCTGGAACGAATTGTCTAACGTACCGTTCACAGTCGGCCGGAAAAATCTTCGATTATGTTGGGGATATGTTTTAGCCGATTCTTACGAGGAAGAATTTTTTTGGCCGGCTTTTACGGATTAGAGATATTCAGCCGATTTTCACGTTAAAGGAGGACTTGGCCGATTCTTATTTGTGAGAGAACATACCCGACTTTTAGATTCTGACGGATTTAGAGCCGTCTTACGAAAAGACTTTTGCCCTGCCGAGTTTTGTTTTCAGCCGTTCATATATTGCTAGATAAATTTTTAGATTTCTATGCTGGTAACTGTGAATTTCGATCGATTAATAAATTCTGATTATTCTATATATATCTTGATTTTCCTATTTTTGTAGTATACATTAGATTTTTATCGTTATCTGGTATTTTTATACCTCGTTTTTCGATACATTGCTATTTACGCTTCCAGCATTTCATGCTGCAAAATTCACAAATCAAGGGTATTCTTTCACATTTTTCAGAAAACAGTTCATTCAAAGAATTCTACATTACTTTTTCTTTTCTTTACAGTTTGTATGATTCATAAAATTAATCCCATTTTTATGCATCAACATATACCTACATTTTAAGCATTAAATGGTTCAGAGTTCAAATTTTTTTTTTACTTTTCAGGATTTACGCACCTTCTTATTTTTCTTCGAAATTTACTGGGTTGAAAAGATATTTTAAATTTATCTTTACTACTTTACCCTCAACAAACACTTCTCATTAAAATGTTGCTTGATAGAAAATAACTCTGTTGTCAGGATTATTGGTATTTTTGGGTTAGTACAATTATAAATTCTGAGTATCTTTCGACTCATGCTAGAGCTAGAGAGTGAATTTAAAAAATTCACTTATGACATCATTTATCACATTAACTTTCATGCATGACTTTTTATTATTCGTATTTGTCTCTTTCATACATATGACCTCTTTGTATTTTGAAACATAACATTAATTCATTTCATTCTATTTAATTTCGGGATGGACTTGATCCACAAAAACCCCTTTGCCTACGTGATGGCAGGCACATTGATTCCAATTGTTCATGAGAATAATTGATTTGTTCAAAAATTAACAGAAACTTCATTTTATAATAACTTGTTAAACAATAATAATTTTTTTTTCTCTGGTGGATGGTGGCCATCTACACCATTTTTTCAACATTGAGACAAAAAAAAGGTTGTCATTTTGTATGGCCATTTCGGGCATTCCCACTTCATAGCTATGTTTTTCACGAGCCTTATGTGCAGTGGGGTAACCAAGCCTTTTTACTATACTTCAAATTTTGTGGAGATATAAAAAGGTACCTCTGATTTGCTGCCCCCCCCCCCCGCATTGCGAGGCCTGCGGGGGTGTTAGTTACTCCGCTGCTTCAAACCTATATTTTTCAATTTTTTAAACACTTACAATGCATTTTTCAATGTATGCTTGATGTATTGCACCTAGTCGTTCGAGCTGGTCGACATAATCATGCCTTCAAGATTTTTCCCTGTCTGGTGATTGCAAAACGTAAGTCTAATTTAAGACTCTAGTCCCATTGCTGTCATCGAAACGAACTACAATTCGAGAGTTGCGAAACTAGCTATTTCACTGCTGTGAAAACTGAAATTTTTTCTCAGTGTTACATTCTGAATTCAGTTTGAAGAATATTCATTTTCCTCAACATTCACAAATAGATTTTTAAAAATGAAAAAAATTTTAGATTTACAAATCATCAGTCTTCATTTTATATACTTACATATATAATTTTTACAAAAAAAGTCTACACGGAGAATAAAATTTACTTTTCAATAATTAACAAATAACATTTTATATGTTTCCAAATGCGAACTTCTGATTTTTACTCGTGACGGCAGCACACGGTAAATACTTCTTCGCATTTTCGAGCGCTCGGAACGTAACAGAATCCGCGCAAAGGTGCTACTCACCTACGAATCACGCTATTTTAACGTACGAAACAACGCTGGCAAGGACCGCGCATTACCTTACTTCTGTTGACCGTAATAGTTTCATAAGCGCGTTATACGAATCAAGCCCGATGATGTAAGTGATAAGCTGTACTGTTCGAATCATGCCCATAATGCTGGCAGAAAAAGGACGGTGTTGATTGTGTCCAAATAAAGCAAATAACCCACGAATCTTGAGGAATCCGCACTACACTGCTCGCGACAGTGTTATAGCTGTTGTCCGATTGCTGCTACCACTTTCCAACCACTTTCACTGTGCGACACCAATTTTGAAATTGAATTTTGACGCTAGATTATGAAAATATAGGACCCCCTGAACGAGTGTGCAAAGTGATTTTTTTTCCTTGAGTTACGTTTTTCCGTAGTTTTTTATTTAAATAATTTTATGAAACTTCCGTGTTTGCCAATCGATTTCTTTGATTTAAGGCTCTTTTTATAAGTTGTCGATACCACTGAATTCATTTTTTCAATAATATTTACAAAAAAAAGTTTTTTTCGTGCATCAATTCCTAACCAATTCTTTGAAAAAATTTGACTGATGATGCTTGTCCAAAATAGAAAGTGACACTGAATCACACTGAATGCTTGGGATCCTCTGCAAAATTGGCTCCCCATGGCGACGTCAATATAAGGCATCATTAGTCCCTATTTTTCATTGAATTGCATGGAAATTAATGCAAGAAATAAAACTTTTTTTTGTAAATATAATTGATATTGAAAAAATGAATTCAGTGGTATCGACAACCTATAAAAAGGGCCTTAAATCAAAAAAAATTGGTTAGCAAACACGGAAGTTGCATAAAATTATTTAAATAAAAAATTACCGAACAACGTGACTCAAGCAACAAAGTCACTTTCCACGCTCGTTCAGGGGGGCCTATATTTTCATAATCTAGCGTCAAAATTCGATTTCAAAAAAAAAGCTTGAATTTTGTAGCACAGTGTTTCAAATAAACCACATTTGATTGAATGGCATGTGATTGGATTAAATCACATTGAATCCAATGAAATACATTTGGATTGAATTGCGTTAAAACTGGATTTCTTAACTTGGCAGTTTCGTCCCTATCTAAAATTTCATTAATAAAACACATGTAATTTCAATCTCAATGTTCCACACTTAATTCTATAGCAGTAAATCAATCCATTCAATACGAAAAATCTTATACTTTAATCTCTACACTGAAAAAAAAAAAAAATTGGCTGTGGCTGCTAAGCAAACACTATTTGCTGTAGTAGCTCATATTTTTTTTGTTGCTTCGACAAATCTGTGTGCTGCCTCAACAAATGTGTATTGCTGTCGGAGCACACTTTTTAAATGCAAAATTAAAAAGGAAAAAAAAATTGTAGCACACTATTCTATTATAAAAATAAAAGATATAGATTTCGATGTCACTTTTCATTTTTAGAATTTATGAATTTGCGCTAAACATTTACTACAAGACAACTACTACACCTACAACACCTTTTAAACTCGGAACCGGATACCCGAAACAAGTCAATAGTCATCATTTTGTATCTCCTCTATGCTCCGAAGTCCAGCGGGACTTGGGAGAATAACTTTGGGAGAGTAACTTTTTCAAGGTATGTAATTTGATCACGCTGATTTCAAAAATAATCATAATTTTGCTCAATCAGCTCTTGTTTTTGCTATATTGCAAAGAATCGATTTTTTTTGTTACCCACACTTTCGAATTTTCGTAATTTTTTTTCCGTTAAGTACTTTGATGAAAAATTATTTATAAGGCAGCTATGGGTACTAATCGAATTTAACAACCTTACTTTTTACACAGATAAAAAGATTTTCTGTCTAAAAATCATGTTCATGACAAACCAACATCGATGTTTTCGCTAGAGTTTGGCAATTTTTGAAATTCAAAGCGCTGTCATAACTACACTTTTCAATTGCTTTTAACAAAATGCATTGTATTTCAAATTTCAAGATTTATTTATCGTCTTTATAAAATAAAAATTTCAAAGAAATCGGATAAGAATTTACAAAAAATGGCACTAAAATGCACCACGCGTGTCAAAATCGATAATTACGGTGGTTTCGGTCTAAGAGTATACAACTCGTTTGAAAAATATGTACTCTGAACTCATTTATGAACTTACAAAGTGTTGTCAGTTCAAAAAATATAACAATTAATTTTATCTACTGAATCGAAAAAATTTCTACATCGTGTTCTCAACGAGGAATGAACGAAAAAACTGTTGTTTTCCGTAAAATCTTCTGTTGGACATAATACAGAAGATAAATAACGCTGGAAATACAGTTTATCTTGTTACAATGAAATAAGAACTGTAGTTGAGACAGTGCCTCGAATTTAAGGAATTGCCAAACTGTGGTTACAAAATCGATATTTATTTTATCATAAACATGATTCTGAAATGAAAAAAAATGTGCGAATGTATAAACAGGGAGGTTTTGAAGTTCGATTATCAGCCGTAGCTGTACAACAAATATTTGTCCATACATTTACAAACATTTCAAAGTATGCATACCAGAAAAA